>OY747710.1:53637999-54380499 GCA_963556495.2 Valencia hispanica
TGTACACTACTGGGCCTTTGCATTGAAATGCACCCACACAAAGCTTAGCTTACTTGATTACACAGCTTTATTACCCCCCCTCCCCCCTCCCCGCTAGCATAATAGCACAGATGATGTAATTTCATGTCATCTTTTACTAGCTTCCACATTCAGTTCAATGAACTATATGTAGAAAGTGGTAACAAGAATTACTTGCCTTAAGTCTTACAGAAAAACAGAACGACATATATCATTTGTATTACACGAGTGCCGTTTAATGAGATAATAATTATGCATTTGGAGTGTTGGCCCAGACGTGTGTTGAATTAGAGTAAAATGTGTTATTAGGCAACAACTACTGTTAGAAATTAGGCAGGAATGTTCTTTGTTCTGTTCTGTGGATTGGGGTTGTTAAAATTTCCACTTCAGAGAACATTGTGGAGAGACTTTTTAAAAGATGCCCCAGGGTCTGCTTCTGTTCTTTCTGTTAAAGGAAATATGTGTATATGCTGCCATTCTTCAGGAACTATAGCAGTTGGCCTGCACTCTATGTGCCTATGCTATTTAAGCCTCTAGCTATGGTAAATAATTTACTGACTGAAGTGTCAAATGATTAATAAAATATACACTTCTTTAAATGCAGTACACATCTACAGAACTGCATCAAATCTACATGTTCATTCATGAAAAAAGGATCTGTGCCTTTCATTTTTGATAATATTTCTATTTCTATATGTTGCATCCAGCATCTCTCAGGTAAAGCAAATAACAATTTCTAAGTCTTTAACTTTAAAGGGATATTCCACCCCTAAGTAAAATGTAGTCTGTCGCCATATTCCCCAGAGTTAGATAAGAGAGAAAAAGCCTTTTGTAACTAGCCCAGTCATTCTCCTAATCTGGCAGCAGTCCATTTGCTTTAGCTTAGCATAAACAATGTAGGTGAATGGTAACAGCTAGCTTTTGTGTGCAAATGTCATGAAAATTACTCAGTAATGATCCTAATTATTCCTGGTGACCTCAATAATCATATCAACTGCAAATGAAAATAATGACATAAATAAATAGCATGGAGGAATTACAGGAGCCGTTTTAGACTTGGCACTACATAACGACAAAGCACTGCCTGAGCATCCATCTTCAGGACCGGGTCCATTTTTACTCCTAAACTGGAAATGATTGAAGTGACATATATGTAAGGGGCGAGAGAATGAAGGTCAGGAGACAGGAAATCAGACCAAAAAACATTCCTTCTGTTTCTGAGTTGTTAGGATGGAGAAAGTTAACGGCCAGTAACTGCTAGATGCACTGAAGACAATCAAATAGAGGTTTGAGGGACTCAGTAGGTTTAAAAGAAAAATGAATATGGAATCATCTTTATACAGATGATAAGGGACAGCGTACTTTCTAAAAATGGCTGCTAATAAGCAGGTAAGATATAGATGGTCTCTGCGCTCCTCTGGCAGCCGTCTCCTTGTCATCCCTAAAGTCAGGACACACTCTCATGGTGAGGCGTCTTTCCATTATTATGGCCCTCACCTCTGGAACAGATGTGACTGACGCAATCTGCTGGGATTGCTTAAATAGGAAACTTTTTAACTGATTGGAATGTTTGTATAAATGTATTAAAATGACTTCTTGTTAAGTGCCTTGAGATGAAATCTGTTGTGAATTGGCGCTATATAAATAAAGTGAAATGAAATTTAAATTGAACAGGCTGCCGGAGAACATTCATGTTTTTAAGAGGAGGCTCAAGACTCACCTTTTTAGCCGAGCTTTTAACTGATTTCTATATATTAACGTCTATTGAATTGCTCTGTATGTTTTAATTGATTCAATTTTAATTATTTAATCCTATCACATTTATCCCAGTTATTTTTTTACTTTAACCTGTTATTTTAATCTTCCTGCCAGTGTTTCCTCTGTGGGAGCCCTCTGCCCTGGGAGCGGTGGTCGGCTGTAGCTGCCTGGGTGCTCTCCAGTTGGAGCTTGGGTGGAGGTGGGGGTCTCTGCCTTGCCTCCACTGGGTGCCCTGTGTCGGTGCCTCGACTGCTGCTGCTGATGCGCTGCTGCCGGTGCAGATGGCTCCTCTGATGACGTTTCCTTACCTGGCTCATCTGTACTTGTCCCCATGTCCTTTTAATTGTTGCTTTTAAGTTTATGTGCATTAGGGCTGGGTTGGGGGGAGGGGGGTACAACTATGATCATGTTTTTAAATCTTTGGGAGAGGGATGGAAATATGGTTTTATGTGGCATAGTTTTAATCTGTAAAGCACTTTGAGTTGCAATTTTGTACGAAAAACCCTTTATAAAATAAATGAAGGGAGAAAAGTAACTGGCCGAGGATGGAACCTTGAGGGACCCCACAAGGAATTTGGACCTAGTGAGAGGAGCAGTTGTCCTATCTATTGCTGAGGTTCCTGTCTAGGATGTACAACCAAAACTAATCCAAGGCCAAACCTGTGATACCAGCCCACTTATCCAGTCTGGAGATCAAGATATTATGATCGACTGTACTGAATGATAGTTCAGGAAATACCAAGATACATGAAACCTTTTGTCAGTAGCCAAAAACATGTCACTGGACACACGTAAATGAGCAGATTCAGTGCTATGCTGGCGTCTAAAACCAGACTGAAAAACATCCATTTGTTGATGTTCATCTAGCTGTAATATTAACTGTTCTTTTTTCAAGTGCCTTAGACAAAAAAGGTAGTTTGTAGATTGGGTCTGAAATTTGAAAAAAAAACGTAGGCTCAAGACCAGATTTTTTTCTAATTGGCTTTACAACAGCTGGTTTAAAGGCTCAGGCTGCCATTGATACTGTTTAGCATATGTTGGCCAACTTATGGGAAAGCAGCCTTCACGAGACGGGGTGGAACTGTTGGAGAATGTGATAAATGCAGTCTGTTCTTTTGTTTAACTTTGTGTGTCAAGACTAAGGGAAGTAACTTTTAGTGTGGGGGTAAGAACCTTCTTAAGGAAATGTGCTTATAAGGAGCTGACTTTGCAAAAATATGCTGTCCAAACAGGATGCACCTACAAACCGTTAGAAACAGTTCTGCTGTGTGTTCTATGGTGATAAGATAAGACTATGGGGGTGTGGTGAAACGGTTCAAATGTGTGAATAAATAGAAGCTGTGATTCTCAACATCTTTGAGACTCTGCTGGAATGGAACTCAGACCGGTGTGTCATTTCTGTTACTGCACGGTCTCCCTCAATTGAGCAAACACATTTCACATCTCCTCTGTGCGTGCTTTCCTTTCTAGGTTACCTGTGAATCTAAAATAACCTAACAGGAACCACATTTTCTGGAGAGCCGGAAGGTTTCATTAGCCGTTTTCAGACAGAAGTTCTGGAGTATTTGTGGACAATTCCATCCGGTCTTTAACCGGAGTTGTGTTTTCAAACACGCCACTTTTGTCCGGAACATTGCCTTTCGGCTGCTTTCACACAGCAAGAAATATACCGGAGGATCCTGATGAATGTCTGGGGGGTGGGGGATGCGGGGGGTTGTATGTGGATATTACGTAAACTTAGTGTGGCGGGCGTACGTCATTTCCCCAAACAAAGGGATTATTGCAAAGATGGCCGACGAAACAGCACATCTACTCACAGCACTCGTCTTTGTGATGTGTGCAATTTTGCGCACATGGAAACGCTTTAGAGACATCGATGAAGAAGCTGAAAGGAAAATAGTGACATTTATATGTCATCAACGTGTGCGCTCACAGCGTTCCCTGCCCCCCTCCCTTTTCCCCACCGCCCCACACCCCTGCAGCTTTCACGGAACATTACCTGACTGTCTGAATGCAAACATCATACCGCAAAAAGTCCGCTCTTGTTACTAGGTCTTTAGCCATAAAATTACCGGCAAAGGGTATCCGGACAAAGTCCGGAAGATTGCTTTCAGACACAAAAGCAAAACAGACAAAGTCCGGAAAAATACAGTTTTTCATGGCCTGTTTGAAAGGGGCTATGGAGACCAGTTTTTCAAGATAAGAGAGAGAAAGGCTCAAAGCAGTTGAGGAGCCCAGGAGAAGGAATGGCAAGAACACGGTCATCGGAGGGCATTGGAGAAAGGACAATTTTAAACCTAATGTTATCAACCTTATCTGAAAAGACATGAAGAATTCAGTCATTTGAAAATCTAAATAAGGCAGATTTTGGCTGTGTTTTTTTAACCAGAGCAGGGAAGGTCTGGAAGATTTTTTTCTCCATAAAACATGACCTACCGAATCTTTTTATTGTAAAATATTTGGGTTCTGACCGTACACATATCCGTACCAAAAACGTCTGGTACAGCCCTGTCGGTTGGGTTAGCACGCGTACCACACAAATACAGCACTGCTTTATATCTGAACACATACAGAATGTTTACGTGTGGAACTAAGTGCACTGTTCACTGTTCTACAGGGCAACTTTAAAAGTGACACAAAAAAAAAAAACACAGAATGGACTCTAAGCTCTCACTAAACTGAAACATGAAGGTTTCTCATGCAGCTACAGTGGAGAGAGAAAGGTGGACCGAACCAGAACTTTATGTTAGTTTATGCATCTTATGCAGCAATAAGACTGGAGCTCGCTTTGCATTTAACTAAATGACTCACTTGAAACAACGAATGTGAACATCAGTGGTATTGGAGAAAAGTCCAAATCCAGCTGCATGCAGAATTCAACTAGTCCCAAATATTGCACAGCATACGAGATATGACAAGTTGAAACATGCAGAAGAGGCTAATTAATTTCTTCAAATAACCTTTAATTGTGTGTGTGTGTGTGTGTTCTTGTATAGCTATCCTATTTAGGACCTTTTCTGGCATTTTCACTAACCTTTTGAAGACCGATGGATCTTATAGGGACCAAAGCCTGGTCCTAATATGGTGGACCCCCTTTTTTAGAGTTAGGGGTTAGGTTTAGAGGTATGGTGTGAATTATGTTTTGGTTAAGGTTAGGGCTAGGCATAGCTGGTAATGGTTAGGGTAAGGGTTTGGGTTAGGCATAAATGTAGCTATTAAAATGAATGGAAGTGAATAAAAAGTCCTAAAGTGGGTTGCAATACAGACTTGCGTGCGTGCGTGCGTGCGTGCGTGCGTGCGTGCGTGCGTGCGTGCGTGCGTGCATGTGTGTGTGTAGGTGTGTGTGTGCGTGTGCGTGTTTCCTCTGCTGACTCTCACATGAGCTGGATTTGGACCTCCAGACATCCATTGTTTGCCATCCCTAATGACACATACACTGGCTGTGGACCATTACACAAAATGCTTTTTAACTGATCTGTTTATTCAGTCAGCTCCTAATTTACATAAATTATTGACATCCAATAACCCACTATATGTGCTATTAAAACAACTATTGAGCTCTCTCTGTCTTTCCTCCCAAGCTGCTGCTCCACTTCTAAGCGAACAAATGAGCGAATGGCAACAGCTTTCCCATTAATTGTCATTTCATTATCTCAAGGAGAGCTGAGCCGTGACGGAGCTCACAGCGAGCAATTTAGCTCTCCACCAATCCACACGTCCGCTGTCTTTGCAGAGGCAGAGCAGCTGAATGAAAAAACCCCAACAAAGGTGAAGACAGACACACAAAGTCAGGGAGACAAACTTCCAAACTGATGTTTAATGCAGCCAAATGGAACAGCTTTATTCACACTATAGGACTTAAGAATTGTCCTTTTTCCTCAGACACAATAAAGTCTGCTGTTCTGGATCATGCAGTGCAGATCCCATGTGTCTTTCATGTTTTTCATACTTTATCCTATTTCAGAAAGAACTATCTGATTTGTATAGATACTAAGACCATCCACTCCACCCAGGCCTACTAGAGTTAATGAACATCAATCTCCACAGGTTCTGTTGAGGGTCTACAGGGATTTCCAAAAGTTTACCCAATCCTGTTAAAAACAGACGTTGATTAATTATCTCAAAGCTTTTTCTATATAGAATGTGAAATATATCCAGTCCAATTCAACTGAAAAACAGACTAATCTGTTAAAACAATATTAATAAAAAATGATTCTGGTTCTGGTTGAAGCAGCTTTTGAGTGAATTTCAGCCTTCCGTCTTCTTTTATTATCAGCGCTTCACCTTTTGGCTGGGCAACATTTGACCACTCAGACTCAAGGACATCTGGGGCTGAACATAGTGATCTCTGGTCAAATTTAGCTCTGGACTTTGGCTAGACCATTGCAAAACTTTAACCTTACTCTCTCATCCAGTCTTTCGTTGATTTGGTTGTGTACTTTGACTACTGGTGATGCTGAAGATAGAGTCCTACTTTATCTTAACAAACACGGTTTTAACTGGTTTTAAATCGTTTTTGATGACTGGTTTTAACCGATTTTAACACCACTGACTTTTAGCAACTTATTTTTATCGGGGGCGTTTTTAATCCGAGCACAGACTACTTTTTATTTCGTCATGCCTTCACTCACCTGCACCCCCAGATGTGATGGCTGTTTTAAATTAACACAGAAAGTTCTGGAGCTTGAGCAGAGGATCTCCACGCTCCATCAAATCCAGGACCACGAGCGCGACGTGGACATCATCTTCGGCCGGACTTTCGCCGCCGCCAACAGCGCTCAGCTGGCGGACACAATTCCCTGCCAGCCCGGTGAAGCTGCGGAGGGGGAATCCATCGCTGGACTCGGACTGCTGAACGCCGGAGGAGCAACAACAACTGCAGAGGAGGACCGCTGGTTCCATCTGGGGGCTAAGCCAAAAGCCCCCATCAGCTCAACACCGGTGCTTCAGGGTGCCTGGTCCATGGTCGGGCCCGGCCGCGGTGGGGGGGCCCGGAGCAGCCGCCACCGCTCTCCTTCAACCGGCCTACCATTGTCAAACCGCTTCGGTGCCCTGGAGCACGACTTTCCTCCTCTGACTGTCCCTCCGGCCACCCTGAAACACCGCAGTTCCGCAGGACTGCTGCCCATCCCCTCCCAGCAGCCGGAGCAGCAGCCGGACTCCCGCAGCCCTCCACGTCGCGCTAAACCCAGGACTCGCCGAGGAGCGCTCAACTACACCCCGAACCCACGGAACGAGCCCTCGGCGCCGACTACACATCGCTGCAGTCCTGGGGAAGCTAATCCGCCCTACATCCAGCAGGTCCTGCACCGTGAACGATCCTCTGCCCAGTATCAACTTGTAGACCAGCCGCCCACCACGCTCATCATTGGAGACTCTATTATCAAGAATGTAAGGATGAGAGGAGCGGTCACACTGTGTTTTCCTGGAGCTACCGTAAAGGATATTGCTGAACAGATCCTGGACCCTATCCAACATCACCCATCTGTGAGTAGAATTATTATTCACGCTGGAACCAACGACATTCGTAAACAACAGTCTGAACTCCTGAAGCTGGATTTTATTCATTTGTTTAATCTTTTAAAATACACACATGTGTCTGTTTTTATTTCTGGCCCCACCCCCACTGTTGGCAGAGGTATTGGTCATTTTAGCAGACTTTTATCTCTTAACACCTGGCTTTCCTCTGCCACCGTGATGCACAATATTGGTTTTATAGACAATTTTAACATTTTCTGGGGCAGGAGTCAATTGCTTGGTCCAGATGGACTACATCTTAATAGACAGGGCGCCCGCATGCTGGCAATGAGCCTGGCATCCCCTCGCCCCCCCCCTGTCTACCACACCAGCCCCAGCTGCACCTGCCCTCTCTGCCCCTTCTGCCACATCCTGATGTGCAGCTGGTCCCTGCTCCTACGAACTCTGTTCTGATATTAACAGTAATTCACATATCGGACTTGGACCTTGCCCTAAATCATCTATACCCGTTATTATCAGCAGAGAGCGGGCAAATAATTAAAAGCGTAGCAAATGCAACTCTAATAATCTCAAACAGTTACCAAAAGTCCTACCCCCAGTAAATCATACAGTCACTCCATCTCCAACCACTATTAATATGGCACTTTTAAATGTTCGCTCTCTGCTGAATAAAACTTTTATAATAAAAGACCTAATTTTAGATCATAATATTAATTGTTTATTTTTAACAGAAACATGGCTGAGTACAGATGCCCCTGGTGTTCTTACAGAGGCCTCCCCACCAAATTTTAACTTCTCTTATTCCACGAGGAGTTGCAAAAGGGGAGGCGGAACTGCTTTTATTAGTTCATCAACGCTTTCTGCCAATCCTGTTTCATTTGATAATTTTAGTACTTTTGAATATAATGCAACTATTTTTAGCACTCCTCAGATTTTATGTCACAGTTTATAGGCCTCCTAAAAAGAGTGCACTTTTTATTCAAGAATTTTCAGAGTTTTTATCAATTTTGTACAACTCCTTTGAAAGGATCATTTTAGCTGGTGATTTTAATCTACACATGGATAACCTTTTAGACCCTTTATCAACAGAATTTTTTAATATTTTGAATTATATGGATTTTAGTCAGCATGTCATGCAGCCAACTCACAACAGAGGACACACCCTGGACTTGGTCATCACGCATGGCCTGTCCACCCGTGTGTCCTCTGTTGTTGACTTGGCTGTCTCTGACCATTACTGTGTGTTTTTTAATATCACCAGTTTTATTCAGCAGGAGACCTCTGTGAGAACTGTCAGGAAGCGCCATCTAACCCCTGAAGTGGCTGCAGGTTTTCTAGAAGTTTTCCAAAAGTTTCCTTCTACTCTCTTACCTGCCCCCTGTGATTTTATCGCCAGAAGAAGAGCAATTTCAATTTTAATGATTTTAACAATTTTAGACCGGTATCTAACTTACCATTTTTAAGCAAGGTTTTAGAAAAGCTTGTTTTAATTCAACTTAATGATTTTATTAATGCTTATAATGTCCTGGAGAAATTTCAGTCTGGTTTTAGGGTGAACCACAGCACAGAGACGGACGGCCCTTCTGAAGATTTTAAATGATTTTAGAATAAATTATGACGCTCAGAAGGTGACAGTGTTGGTTCTACTGGATCTAAGCGCTGACTTTGATACAGTAGACCACGCTATTCTTTTAACTCGTTTAAAACAGATCGGCCTCTCTGGTGATGTTCACAAATGGTTCACATCCTATCTGACAGACAGGACTTTTATGGTTAGTTTAGATACCTGCTCTTCTAGGGTCCACAGGATTACATGTGGTGTGCCCCAGGGTTCAATTTTAGGCCCAGTGCTTTTTAACCTATATATGCTCCCTCTTGGCAGCTTCATCAGGAGACATGGAGTTAACTTTCACAGTGACTATACACAGCTGTACATCTCCATGTCTCCCGATGACAAACGGCCAATGGATGCACTTTTTAACTGCATTTTAGACATTAAATCCTGGATGGCAGAAAACTTTCTCCAGCTCAACCAGGAAAAAACTGAAGTTTTAGTCATCGGTCCTGAGGCTCAGAGAGAGAAGCTTTTACCAAAACTACAATCACTGTCTTTCAATCCTTCTTCTACCTCCTACCATATGAACCTTCGCGGTCTCTGTGCTCCTCTGGCAGCCGTCTACTTGTCATCCCAAAAGTCAGGACACACACTCATGGTGAGGCGTCTTTCCATTATTATGGCCCTCACCTCTGGAACAGGCTGCCTGAGGTCTTTAGGGCCGCAGAGAACATTCATGTTCTTAAATGTAGGCTCAAGACTCACCTTTTTAACCATTTTAGCCTAGCTTTTAATTAACTGATTACTATTTACTGCCTGTTATTTGCTTTTCATGCTTTTATTGATCAGTGTTTTACTACTTGGTCTTGTACTTATCTCGTTAATTTAATTTATTTATTAATTTACCTACCTATCGATCTATTTATTTATTTATTTGTGTATTTTAACATGTTAGCCCTTCTTACACGGTTAAAAAAACAACAAAAAAAAAAAACAGACACATCGTTCCAGTGTTGCCTCTATGGGAGCCCTCTGCCCTGGGAGCAGTGGTCGGCTGTAGCTGCCTGGGTGCTCTCCAGGGGGTGCTTGGGTGGAGGTCACAATCCTGGCCTCCCCTCCTCTGGATGCCCTGGGTCGGTGCCTCGGCTGCTGCTGTTGAGCCGCTGCTGCTGGGGCAGATGGCTCCCTTGATGACGTTTCCTTACCCAACCTGGCACATCTGTACTCGGCCCAGTGTCCATCCTACTTTCTATTTTAGTCTCCTTTTAATGTTGCTCTTTAATGTGTCCGCACATGGGGATAGGATTGGGGGGGTAGTATAATTGTGTTTAAATTTGTGGGGGGGGGGGGATTTTCATTCTGTAAAGCACTTTGAATTGCATTTTTTGTATGAAAAGCGCTCTATAAATAAAGTTTATTATTATTAAACTTTCCAGCACACAGCTGGAGCTTCGGGGTCAAAACTGAAGGATATTTTCCACTATTAATAAGTTTTATTTTTGTAACCAAAGTTACAAGAAAATAAAGACTAGATATATTTTAGTCTCTATGATTACTATGTGTAATGAATCTATGTACTGTAATACACTATATGAGTTTCAGAAACAAGTGACAAAAAATATAGATTAAGGAATTCAAGTTATTTTCACCTTGCATATGTGTCACTAGTAACGGCAAACATGCTTGAGAAGAATATACAGTACATACTCTGAAATGTTGAATAATTATTAACATATTGGCCACATATACTCATTAAGTCAATATTTTGCATTAGTGGCATTGATCTGAAATAATTACCACTAAATCAAAGCCATAATAACAAGCACAACAGAACTGTAAAAGGCTTATTTCTAAACTTTTCTTGAGCACCCCACAGTTCATGGCTTTGTGTGGTTGAACTTTTTAACCAAAGTCAATCTGCACAACATCAAATATGCTGATGGTGTTTAGGGCTTTTGCTGCATTGCTGATGATGATTATTGCAGGTCGCTCCCTCATGATGCCAAAATTGGCCATGAAGTCTATGTTTATTTGCTGCTCCTCTTAAATATCATAATCAGGGTGGCTGCAAGGGACTCCGAGGTTTATGTAAATTGCATATAAGCCGATTACAAGTGAGGCAGTTCCGCTGTAAATATTATTTATTTTATGGACTTCCAATTTTCCCAACCAGATGCGATAAAGAGAGAAGAATATTATAATCATTATCGTTGCATTGCATTACTGCATTATGATGACATTTCTCATGTCACACAGGATTTTATTTTCCTTCTAGAGACCGAGCAAGCATTTCCAACATGTAGAGATAAGTGATGTAGTTGATTTGTTGGGCAGTGCCTTCGGCTGTATTCGTAGTGTTATTGCAGTATGATGTCATGTTAAGACGTTAAGTGGTCACAAACATTTTGGAAAGGTGTGGAAGCCTTTATATCTCCAGTGGAGCCACTTTGCCCTTGTAGAGGTCACTGTTCCAAAGACTCCTGATGCACAGCTTCCCTTTGTCATACCTACATCTACTACCCTGTTGTCTACATTGTCCACCACCACACCATCCACTTGGCTTGTGATCAACTGATTGGATCTAGAAGTCCCTCAGCATCTTAACCCAGTCACTCTCCACCACCATTGATGATACTTCCCGAGTGGAAAGAGGAGCCTCCCAATCATACTCTGCTCGGATGTTCCTCTACACCATTGTAACTTCTGGGGCCCCCATCTCCATCTCTACAGAGCATTTGGTAGCATTCTAAAACCAACTATGTTGAAACAAAATAATCTTTGAATCTTTAAAATATTATTGAGAAGTGCTGAAATGTCATGAAGAAAACACCCAGTACCATGAATGAGGGACACCTGGATCTGCTCATATGTGTTCTGTAGACTTAGAGAAGGCTTCTGGTACATTCTGAGATCTGATGTAGAGTCCTGCTATAACATAAGGACAGGCAAATTTATTTGTATAGCACACTTTCAACAAAAAGGTAATTCAAGGTACTTTACATGATTAGGGGATAAAATACAAGTAGCAGTAAAACACAGACAAAGCATATAGAGTAAAAACAGCAATAAAGCACAAAGCACACAAAACATATAATACATGAAAACATTACTCAAAGGCAGCTCTAAACAGATGAGTTTTTAGTTGTGATTTAAACGAACTCAGTGTTTCAGCAGCTTTGCAGTTGTCTGGAAGTTTGTTCCAGATTAGAGGAGCATAGAAACTGAAAGCTGCTTCTCCGTATTTGGTTCTGATTCTAGGGATGTTGAGTAGACTGGCATTAGAGGACTTGAGTGTTCTGGTGGGTCCACCATATAAGGACCAGGCTTTGGTCCCTATAAGATCCATCGGTCTTCAAAAGGTTAGCGAATATGCCAGAAAAGGTCTTAAATTGGATAGCTATACAAGAACACACACACACACAATCACAGTACTCACGATGTCGTGGATTCATTAACTGACTCCCAAACTCGTAGCAGACCTGTTTGGTCTTCCAAAACATAGTGCGTAACAATATCACGGTCCAGTAGCTTGAGAGCGGGGCAGATTAACGCTAGCCTTAGCTTAGCATCAGTCTGCTGCTGCTTCTGTTTGTCCGCCCTCTCCGAATCAGTCACGTTACCAAGGTCGGTCCTCCGGCCTCATAGCATATCACTCACTAGGTTTATTCGCTCTTCCTCCTCTGCTTGAGTCCTAATCTCCTCTCCTCCTCTCCTCTCCTCTCCTCTCCTCTCCTCTCCTCTCCTCTCCTCTCCTCTCCTCTCCTCTCCTCTCCTCTCCTCTCCTCGGTCAAGAGCATCACCCCCCTTCAGCAAAAGTGGCCAATCACAATCCACAATCGGGTCCATTTTATAAACTGACCCATAAAATGAAGGAACACGAACAAACAGACCAAACCAAAACACAGAGGAGTCATTATTTATAAAAAAGAAAAATACTATAATTACTTTCT
Organism: Valencia hispanica; assembly: GCA_963556495.2. NCBI lineage: Eukaryota > Metazoa > Chordata > Actinopteri > Cyprinodontiformes > Valenciidae > Valencia > Valencia hispanica. The sequence goes on from OY747710.1 coordinate 53,650,759, forward strand.
TTGTACATATTTAAATCACAAAACAAAACTAATTTCCCATCTAGTAATCGAAAATACTAGAACAGAATAATATCTTGTTTCACCATTTAATTAATATGATAATTATTAATAACCCAGTGACTTTCTAAGTTTTATAATGGATTCCCATGAAGCCCTTTACTATCAATAAAGATGTGGTGACCCAGTTTACCATCGGGCTACATAATGTTCTGAGAAAACTAGTGTTATAAGTATTATTATCATAATAAGTATTTTTCTTTTCTTGCCTTCAATCTTCTCTTCAGTCTCAAAAAGATAATAAAAAAGTGCCTAGTCCAGTCTTTGGTTTTCATCTTCATCCTCCTCAGTCAATTTGTAGATGAACTCTCCCTTTGCAGAACATTTTTATAGTTTTTGTGTCCATGTGGACCTACGTTGACACTTTAGTCACACACAGAAACACATATGCCAGCTCTGTTTGTCTGTAAAGCTACACTTGCACTTTGCTATGTTGTAAAGGGCAACACTGCGCAGAGCAACTCAGTGCAGCACATCACAGTGCAGCACAGCCTGCCGCCTGTTACATCTATGAACAGATCAGAACCAGGCACTAGGCAGCAACTCAGGCAGGACTTCAGATGAGAGAAAGGGTATTGTATTGCATGCATCGCAATATTTTAAGTATGCTTATTGGTTCTCTTAAAAACAATGAAAACCCGGACATTTTCATTAATCTTTAAAATCCCCCCAGATGCCCCAGACACGCGTAAAAAGTGGAAATGTATTGGGAAAAGAGGACGGGTGGTCACCCTGGCTTACCTGATATGAAGTGATCGGCGCAAATTGTTTTAATTTTAATCTTCTGATCGCTGTTTTTTGCCTTGAAAGGGGTGCAAGTTGATGGAATTCTATAGAACTTGCACGTTTTGTTGTTTTTATCAAAGTGATTTGTGCAACCAACAGCACAAGACAAGATCGCATCTGTTTCTGCAGACAACATGCGCGGCAGAGCAGGGATTGACATAGACCATTAATCCCTCTATATGGCCTGCCACTGAGAAAAGACGTTCCCATGGAAACATGGATGCAGTTCGGGTCAGCCATGCTGTTTACATGACGAGGACTGAATGGGACTGAATTGTGGGATAAATAGGGCTGGTGATTCTGTGCGTATTCAATGCGTTATTAAAATTATTCATTTTAATTCTACCAATTAATCGACCTACGTTAATGCATTAATTTTGACAACCCTATTTTTTTTATATCACTAATTTTAGCATAAAAATCAGCCTTACAATACAGGCAGTAGGGCTGTGCAATCAACCAGCCTTTTAATTTAGGGTTGGTTCGACTCCCACTGAGAGTCCAGTTTAGACTAAGACATGATTACTGTTAAACGTCTGTCACACAGTGGATACAGCTCCGACTAAGTGTGGGTAGGATCAGCCAGTGGCAACTTCGAGCATGTGTGATTCCTTAGCATTCTGGAGGTAATATCTGATCTGACTGTGTCTGGGGGGGGGGGCTGCAGTGTGCGGACTGGCTGCCTGCTGTGGGCACTCTGGGACGAGAGCGGAGCCCACGGCAGACCTGCTGCCCAGCCAGAAGAGTGACAAAGATATCTGCCTCACGTCAGAGTCTCCAAAAGTCTCCAACAACACAACAAATCTATCAACAAAAAGTTGATAGATTTGTTGCTAACCAGTTTTTGTTTTAAGAGTCGCTAGAGTGGTCTAAAACCTTTCTAAATATAGCAACAAAATTAGTAAGTTGGCAACACAAGTTGTTCCCTTCTTGTTACAGACTGGATGATGTCTGATGAATGGGGTGTTACAGTCTGTACCGTAGTGCAGCATCTTAAAGGGACATGAGCATTGGCAACCTACACATACTGTATCTTTTCTTTTTTTTTCAACAGCAAATATACAGACATTGGCAAAACAACTTCGGTTATAGTCCTAAATTTCCGTATTTGATTTATCTCCCAGGCCTACCTAAGAAGCAAACAGGAAAGTCCAAAATGCAATAGGATGCCAGATGCTAGCTGCGCTAACATCAAGGAGCAGGACTCTGATGTTTGAGAGCCTCTTAAAAAGATCAGTAAAGCTGCTGTATCTGGAACAGTAAAGTGTAAAAAACCTAAAGGTCAAGCTAATAGTATCTGTTAAAATATTAGCTACTAATGCCTCATTTCTACTGAGGAGTACTGGATGGGTCGGCGCAGTTTGGTACGCTATTCTATGGTTCAACATGTTCAAGTTTCCACCACCAGTTAGACTCTTACTGGACAGGCGAGGCTAAACCCAAATGCCTAATGTGGCATTATACTAATGCGACAACAAATGTGACTCACTAGTATGTCTTCTGCTTGTCGCAACAAGTGACGTTTTTATGTCCCCAATGGAGCATGTTGTGTGATGCCAGTAGCCAGAGGTGGGACAAAGTCATTGTTTTGCAAGTCACAAGTAAGTCTCAAGTCTTTGTTCTCGAATCCCGAGTCAAGTCGAGTCAAAGATTAAGCAAGTCCCGAGTCGAGTCAAAAGTCAAAATCAACAAGTCTCTAGTCGAGTCAAAAGTCTTTTAGTTTTGACTCATTTCAAGGCTTCTTGCCACGGAAATAAATTTATATAAATCATGTTTGTCTGTAAGATTTGTATTTATTTAAACCTCTATTTATAGAATAACATTACTGAACAAAACTGAACAATTAATTTTCACAAAAAATGCTTGTATTTCAACAGCATATTGGACTAGAACAATGCACAGCAGCTTCAGTCCTGTATTGTATTGACCATATATTGCAAAACAGTTAACTTTCAAATAGACATGGGTCCTTTTAACCTAAACTATTTTAAACATGTCATCAATAAAGTCCTCACCCTTCAAAATGATCACTTCTGAAAAACTGGAGCAACCTGATAATATAATTGGAATGCCTCCATGGTGTGTAAATCCCCCCCCGCCCCCCAGTTTTCATGGGAAGTAGCAAGTCTTCTCAAGTCAAAAAGCGCAAGTCCAAGTAGAGTCGCGAGTCATTGATGTTAAAGTCCAAGTCGAGTTGCAAGTCTTTTTACATTTTATCAAGTCGAGTCTGAAGTCATCAAATTCATGACTCGAGTCTGACTCGAGTCCAAGTCACATGACTCGAGTCCACACCTCTGCCAGTAGCTCTGCACTCACCATACCGTACCATTGACTTATGGCCCTATAACTGAAGGGGGCTCAGGAACAGTGTGGTACGGGTTGCTTGTATGGGCTGCTTTTACAATGGAATCAGACTAAACAGCTCACTGAACCATACCAATCTGTGCCGTACCACTCAGTGGAAACGAGGCATTACAGACAATCCCATTGCAAAGTTGAGTCAATCTGAGCTCCCCATCAAGATGTTTCCCAGCTGTGTAGTCCACACCATGCACTGCTCTCTTCTACCGGAATAAAGCAGGAAACTATCCCTCAGCATACAGCTTTATTGGGTACTAAATAGTGAAGTGACGATATGACAATTACTCTTCTGCCTAGTTGTAAAGAATGAACGTTTTAAATAGGTTCAAAACGAGGACACTTGGCCCAGTCCTGAAACACTTTCAGGACTGGGCCAAGTCTCCTCTTTTTTATTATTAAAATATGACTCACCCTACTCTATACATTAAGATTCTGCCTAACACAGTCTTGATGTGCCATCAGATTGTTGTACATTACATGTTTTCAATAGAGACAGATAATGATTGCTGATACATTCATGACTGGCTTGGTTACTGAAAGAGTCCCGTTTCCATCAATCCCTTCATCACCATTCTGGACAGTTGGTATCAGGTTCAAAAACCATTTTTCACTTGATAATTTAACCTTAATTGAGTTCAGTGAATTATGGCTGGTAATAATAGAAATAAATAATTTGTTTGTAGATTGTAGTTTAGAAGTCAGTTGGTTAAATGGGGCGACTGTGGCTTGCTAGATAGAGTAGTTATCTTGCAATCAGAGGGTCATAGGTTCAATTCCAGCCTCCTCCTGTCAAATGTCGGTGTGCCCCAGGGAAAGGCACTAAACCCCATGTTGCCTACTAAGCTCTGTATCAGTTTAAAATTCAATTCAAAATTACTTAATAATTCCAAAGGGAAATTAAATGTAACTCATTATCCAAGTTTCTTTAAAGATTTGTTTCTTGATGCTGATGGCCATGGGGAAGGATGATCTACTGTAGCACTCTGCAGATCTGAAGAAGCCTCTGACTGAAGACGTTCTGTAGTTGTATGACAGTCTGATGTAGAGGATGCTCAGGGTTGTACATAATGTTCATTTTATGAAGAATCCTTTTTTGCACATTAATCTCCAGAAGGTCCTCAGCATCAAACCTAATTGCCAACGATCTCACATTGCCCAATATGATTGATGGAGATAGTTTGAAATTCCTCCTTTTTTCTCTCCTCTTTACTCCTGCTCTGGATCCATGGCGTCTCCTTTTCAACTCATCAGGGTTTTGTAGCTGCAGTTGAGGTATTATTTGAGCTTTTATGACGTTAATCAGCTGCTCCCAGTTGTAAACCACCTTGATGCCATGGTTATGTAGCATAACAAATGTCCAAACATAAAAAAAAGTATCTGCAAAAATAATTAAATTAAATTCAAATTCAAAATTACTTTATTAATCCCAAAGGGAAATTAAATGTTGTTGTAACTCATTATGTCAGTTCCTTCAAAGATTTGTTGTAGATGCTGATGGCTGTGGGTAGGGATGATCTCCTGTAGCAGTCTGCAGATCTGAAGAAGCCTCTGACTGAAGACGCTCTGTAGTTGTATGACAGTCTGATGTAGAGGATGCTCTGGATCTATGGCGTCTTCTTTTCAACTCATCAGGGTTTTGTGGCTGTAGTTGAGGTATTATTTGAGCTTTTGTGATGTTAATCAGCTGCTGCCAGTTGTAAACCACCTTGTTGCCATGGTTATGCATCATAACAAATGTCCAAAAATATAAAGTATCAGCAAAAATCCTTCCAGCTGCACAGCATTCAAAACCAGAGAGAACAGTTGTCCACAAAAACAATGTTTCTACCAGAGATGGAAGAATAAAAGTTTTAAAAAAGAAATTCAGAAGGAAAGTAACAGAGCTACTCCAACATGCTGCCACCTTGAGCGGCACGATTCCGGAATTTATGAATGTGTGCATGTTGTGAGTGTGAATGGGTGAATGTGGCTCCAGTGTAAAGCGCTTTGAGTGGTCAGTATGACTAGAAAGCGCTATATAAGTTCACTCCATTCACCTTTTTAATGTGACATTCCAGAAATGGATCCTGAGGACATCATGCAGCCACAGTACCAACCAGACAGTCAAGCTGACAATGACAAAAACAATGAATTAGGATAATTCATCTTCCTCAGATATTTTACATTATGATGAGAATCAGCTGTAGATATACTAAAGAAATCAGGTAATTTTATGATGATGATCTGGGAGCCAGTTTTACAACCCTATCTGAATTTCAAATATCCCACAAAACATATGAGACACTCCCATTGGTCTGCACTTCCGATTTGGAATTTGATTAGTAAAATGTGTGAAACAGCAGAATTTTTCTGACGCCTTGTACCACCCTGCAGCCGGGACTATGGACACATATTCTGGAAGATGAAGTTGTTGGTGAAAAGAGCGTCCTATCTTTTTCCTGCTTTGTCTTCCCTCTTAGCCTGCATAGCGCTCTGCTAAATTCTGGTTTCAAAATACTGCAACACTTCCTTTGTTATGTTAAGTCCTTTCTTGTTCCCCAAATCTACCTTATTTATTTCTGTCTACTCCCCAAATAACAGCAGCATTGGGACGAAAAAGAGAGGGAAGAGTGTATGGGAGGAGCGGGCGGGGAGGAAAGAAACAGAAGAGGAAAAAAGGAAGAGAGGAAGAGAAAGTTTATAAGGAGTAGTTTAGGAGGAAATGTGTGAGAGAAGCAGGGGAATCTGTGGTGGCCAGCTGCATGAGGGGAGATAGTGGAGAAAGGCTTTTAATTCTCAATCCCCACAGAGCCTTTGAAAATTACCAATCTTCTTATCACAGACGCAGGGCTGCTTATGCAAATTGTTGTGGAGTGGAACGTTTAAACGGAAAATTACTCGACAGCATTTTTTTTCTTTCCATCTTCGCTCTTCCCCTCTCTCCCTCTCTCTTCCACACAGAAAGCCTGTTTTGAGTCTCAGATAAGAAGATGAATTGCTCTCTCCGTGCTTTGAAGCGCGTCAGGATTTAAAGACTCCATCCTCGGCTCTGGTCGAACGCCGCTGCTCTCGCTGCCTTTGTAGCAGAAAACAGGCTGGGAAAAAATGGGAGAAAGAGCGTTTCAAAACAACATAGATTCAGTGCTCCAACACATCGCCACCGCCTGAGGAGACAAGCAGCCAAGAAAAATATATAAATCTCCTCATAACCCCAGCTCTTCGCTGTTTCTTGCAGTTTTTCTGCACAGCATAGCTGACACTTCCTCCGTTTTACAACACAAACTAATTGACATGGAACATTTAATTTCATTTGTTTTGTAAAAAAAAATAAAAAATCCCTTTTGAAAGCTCAATTCAATTCAATTTAATTCAATTCAAAAATACTTTATTGATCCCAGAGGGAAATTAAGTGTTGGTGTAGCTCCAATAATTAATTCTTTAAGGAGTTGTTGTAGGTAGTGATGGCTGTGGGCAGGAAGGATTTCCTGTAGCGGTCTGTATTGCAGCGAAACTGAAGAAGCCTCCGACTGAAGACGCTCTGTTGTTGTATGACAGTCTCATGAAGAGGATGCTCAGGGTTGTCCATCATTTTTTTGATTTTATGAAGAATCCTTCTTTGCATTATCATCTCCAGATGTTCCACAGTCGTCCCAAGAACAGAACCAGAACAGAACCAGCCTTCTTTATCAGGTTGTTGAGCCTTTTTAAATCCCTGGCTCTGATGCTGCTACCCCAACAGATGACGGCTGAAGAGATTACACTCTCCACAACAGACTTGTAGAAGATCTGCAGCATCTTGCTGCAAACCTTGAAGGACCTAAGCTTCCTCAAGAAGTACAGTCTGCTCTGTCCCTTCTTGTAGACGGCTTCACTGTTCATTCTCCAGTCCAGTCTGTTGTCAAGGTGAACTCCGAGGTATTTATATTCCTCAACCACCTCCACTTCTTCTCCCATGATGGAAACAGTGTTTGACTTATCCCTGTTTCTTCTGGAAGTCTGAGATGTACAGAGTAAAAAGGAATGGTGAGAGTACGGTCCCTTGTGGTGCTCCTGTGCTGCTGACCACCTGGTTTGACACACAATTCTTCAGTCTCACGAACTGCGGTTTGTTTGTCAGGTAGTCGTTGATCCAGATGATTGTTGAGGGCTCCACCTGTGTCTTCAGGAGTTTCTGACAAAGTAAATCAGGCTGAATTCTGTTAAATGTACTGGAGAAATCAAAGAACATGATCCTCACAGTGCTGCCTGCTTTGTCCAGATGACAGTGGGTTGGTTGAAGCAGGTGTATGATGGCATCTTCAACTCCAACTCCACAGCGATAAGCAAACTGCAGTGGGTCCTGATACATTCTTGTTTGCTTATTCAGGGGGGCCAACAGGAGTCTCTCCAGGACCTTCATGATGTGGGATGTCAGGGCAACGGGTCTATAGTCATTGATGACTGATGGGTGAGTTCTTTTGGGTACTGGAACAAGGCAGGATGTCTTCCACAACACTGGAATTATGCCACGGCTAAAAAAGTAAATGCAAAAAATAATATTTATTTACTTGGTAAAATTGTTGAAAAGTTGGATTTTCTGTTTTCATCACTTTTTGTTAATAAAACCTTTATTTTATTGTATCCAGTTTTAATTGTTATTTACAGCCACTTGCAATTCACAGCAATTCAATGTTTTCACTTCAACTACCTTCAATGTACTTTATTAGTCTTTTATGTGATAGACTATCACACAATTCTCATAATTGTGAAGTGCAAGGGAAATGTTACAGTTTAACAAATACGAATGTAAAAAGTGTGACATTTTTAGTTATTAACTTTTTTTTACCCTTAAATAAAATCCATTGAAACTAATGACCTACTAGAATCTCCTATTTATAGTGATGGGAATTCATTCTTACATCTCAGCTCATTATAAAGAACCGACTCGTTCAGCTCCCAAGTGGCTCCTCACATTTTTTAAATTCTTAAATTAATTTTTCACCTAAAATAATGTAAAATTATGTGTAAAATGAATTACTACAGACATTCATTATATCAAATATTGATTATTTATATGGCTTATTATATTCACCATGGAACAGAGTGCTATAAAAAATAAATGTTAAAGTACAAAACCAAACTGATTGTGTGTAAAATATTTTTAAACTTAAAACTATTTACGGTGAAACACCATAGAAAAGCTAAAATAATGTAGATAACAGCAGAGCCTGCTTGATATTTTAACTTTGCATACTCTACACTCTGCCTTAATTATGGATGTAATAAAAATGCATTCAAATTTTTCTGCTGTCACTCTTTTTATTCACCTTAGTAATGAGCACATACATGCCCATGTGTGCGTGTTCATGAGGAGCCAAGGCAAGGCAATTTTATTTGTATAGCACACTTTCAACAACAGGGTAATTCAAGGTGCTTTACATGATTTGGTGATAAAGAAAAAACAACAACTGGCAATTTAGCATAAAACACACACAACACATGATACACAATAAAGCATGAAAAACAGCAATAAAGCATAAAAACATATGATACATGAGACATTAAACGTTTACTCAAAGGCAATTCTAAACAGATGAGTTTTCAGTTGTGATTTAAAACAACTCAGTGTTTCAGCAGTTTTGCAGTCGCTAGGAAGTTTGTTCCAGATAAGAGGAGCATAGAAACTAAAAGCTGCTTCTCCATGTTTAGTTCTGAGCCTAAGGATGTTTAGTAGTAGAGTTGGAGGACCTGAGTGGTCTGGGTGGTTGGTACGGGGACAACAGATCTTCACTGCTGGAAATATACATTGATTACCTCATCTGTACACATGTTGTCCATAACGTTAGAAGAAAAGCGAGTAGTGAAGCGCTTTGCTGCTGGAGCCGGCTCACCCACAAATTAGCACACAAGTGAACATCACGGGAGTGTGCATTTTCCTGAATGCAGTTTCCCTAACAGCGACATGGTGGCAGCACTCTCTGCAAACTCAGCAGAGCAGCTTTCGGTCACTAAATATTTAAAAGCTATTTTCCTTACGACTGACTGGCTTTACCCCAAGAGTATTATTGCACTATTAAAATAGGCAGTTTTAAGCATTTTATCCAATCCAATCCAATCCACCTTTATTTATATAGCACATTTATAAACAACAAGGTTACCAAAGTGCTGCACAACATACAGTGGCTTGCAAAAGTATTCGGCCCCCTTGAACTTTTCTACATTTTGTCACATTACAGCCACAAACATGAATCAATTTTATTGGAATTCCAGGTGAAAGACCAAAACAAAGTGGTGTACACGTGAGAAGTGGAACGAAAATCATACATGATTCCAAACATTTTTTACAAATGAATAACTGAAAAGTGGGGTGTGCGTAATTCTTCAGTCCCCTTTGGTCTGAGTGCAGTCAGTTGCCCATAGACGTTGCCTGATCAGTGCTAATGACTAAATAGAGGCACCTGTGTGTAATCTAATGTCAGTACAAATACAGCTGCCCTGTGACGGCCTCAGAGGTTGTCTAAGAGAATGTTGGGAGCAACAACACCATGAAGTCCAAAGAACACACCAGACAGGTCAGGGATAAAGTTATTGAAAAATTTAAAGCAGGATTAGGCTACAAAAAGATTTCCCAAGCCTTGAACATCCCACGGAGCGCTGTTCAAGTGATCATTCAGAAATGGAAGGAGTATGGCACAACTGTAAACCTACCAAGACAAGGCCGTCCACCTAAACTCACAGGCCGAACAAGGAGAGCGCTGATCAGAAATGCAGCCAAGAGGCCCATGGTGACTCTGGACGAGCTGCAGAGATCTACAGCTCAGGTGGGGGAATCTGTCCATAGGACAACTATTAGTGATGCACTGCACAAAGTTGGCCTTTATGGAAGAGTGGCAAGAAGAAAGCTATTGTTAAAAGAAAATCATAAGAAGTCCTGTTTGCAGTTTGCCACAAGCCATGTGGGGGACACAGCAAACATGTGGAAGAAGGTGCTCTGGTCAATTTTCAATTCAATTCAATTCAGTTAATTTATATAGCACCAATTCACACAGATGTCATCTCAAGGCACTTAACAAGAAGTCATTTCAATACATTTATACAAACATTCCAATTAGTTAAAAAGTTTCCTATTTAAGGAATCCCAGCAGATTGCGTCAGTCATTGACGTGAGGTTGGGCCCCGTTGATGCAGACTTTCCAACCACAGCAATCCTTCAGCAATCCCTCATACTGAGCAAGCATGTAGCGACGGTGGAGAGGAAAAACTCCCCTTTAACAGGAAGAAACCTCCAACAGAACCAGGCTCAGTAGGAGCGGCCATCTGCCACGACCGTCTGGGGGTTTGAGAAGACAGAGCAGAAACACAGAAGGAACAGAAGATCTGATATAAGAGAACTTTCTATGTTACAGAAAGTAAAAAGTTGATAACATGACACAGTGGATGTTCAGTTACTGGGAGGATCATCCCAGTCGATGCCCCCCGTCCAACAGGGCATTGCAGCCAAGCAGATGAGACCAAAATGCAGAACTCTATGTGTGGCGGAAAACTAACACTGCACATCACTCTGAACACACCATCCCCACTGTCAACTATGGTGGTGGCAGCATCATGCTCTGGGGGTGCTTCTCTTCAGCAGGGACAGGGAAGCTGGTCAGAGTTGATGGGAAGATGGATGGAGCCAAATACTGGGCAATCTTGGAAGAAAACCTCTTGGAGTCTGCAAAAGACTTGAGACTGGGGCGGAGGTTCACCTTCCAGCAGGACAACGACCCTAAACATAAAGCCAGGGGAACAATGGAATGGTTTAAAATAAAACATATCCATGTGTTAGAATGGCCCAGTCAAAGTCCAGATCTAAATCCAATCGAGAATCTGTGGCAAGATCTGAAAGCTGCTGTTCACAAACGCTGTCCATCTAATCTGACTGAGCTGGAGCTGTTTTGCAAAGAAGAATGGGCAAGAATTTCAGTCTGTAGATGTGCAAAGCTGGTAGAGACATACCCTAAAAGACTGGCAGCTGGAAGTGCAGCAAAAGGTGGTTCTACAAAGTATTGACTCAGGGGGCTGAATAATTACGCACACCCCACTTTTCAGTTATTTATTTGTAAAAAATGTTTGGAATCATGTATGATTTTCGTTCCACTTCTCACGTGTACACCACTTTGTTTTGGTCTTTCACCTGGAATTCCAATGAAATTGATGCATGTTCTTTGCTGTAATGTGACAAAATGTGGAAAAGATCAAGGGGGACGAATACTTTTGCAAGCCACTGTAATTCATTACATGGCTTAGCACCAAAGTATGTTGAAGACCTGTTGTCACCATACCAACCACGAAGACCACTGAGGTCCTCCAACTCTAGTCTACTAAACATCCCTAGACTCAGAACTAAACATGGAGAAGCAGCTTTCAGTTTCTATGCTCCCCTTATCTGGAACAGACTTCCTGATGATTTTAGAGCTGCTGAAACTCTGAACTGCTTTAAATCGAGACTAAAAACTCATCTGTTAAAATTGCCTTTGAGTAAATGATTACTGTCATATGTATGAAATGTGTTCATGCTCTCTTGCTTTACTGATGTTTCTCTTGGTTTATTGAGTTTCAATTTCCAATGTTATATTCTGTTTGTTTTGTTTTTCCTCTTGTTTTTAATCACCAAATCATGTAGAGCAATGTTTTGTTTTTCTCTTAAGACTGTTGCTGTACCTTTCACTGCTTTGTCTGCCTTTCTGCCCCAGACACACATGCACAGTAGTGGCAGTCGGGGTTAGCCGTGTCATCACCAGAAGAGCCCAAACAATTTTTTAAAATAAAAATTAAAGAGAACCATGAGTAATGCAAAATTCACAAGGTAGAACCTGCTTTCCATGACAGTACAAAGGTGATGATCAAGCATCTTAAAAAGCAGCCTGTTGTGGCTGAGGACGAAGAGAGACAATCAACTCTGTAAGCTAATTAGCTTTGTTAGCTGCTAACATCAGCATCAATTGTAGGAAGTTCAAGGGGGCCGAATACTTTTGCAAGCCACTGTATGACATATCAGAAAAATAAAATAAAGTTAAAATACAGTGAAACAAATAGGAAAATATAAAAAACGATATGCAGAGACAAAAGAATACACAACTCTTATCTAATATTAAAAGCCATGGAGTAAAAATGAGTTTTTAAACGAGATTTAAAAGTATCCATGGTGGGGGCCATTTTGACAATGCCATGGTGTACGCCGCATTGTGCTGTGCAAATGCTTTTCTTCTGCAGGGACAGGGAACTGGTCAGAGTTATTGGGAAGATGGATGGTGGCAAACACAGGACAATCCTTTTTTATTTTTATCATTGTCTGTGCTGTGCCTATTAACAAGTGGCATCAGAAGGCACTTGAACAACAAACGGATCCAATTTACGTCAAACAATGTATAGTCACTTCAGGCAATTATATAAACAGATTGAAATATGAACACATACAATCCACAAAATAAAAAAAAACTGTTCAGTTTAATCTTAGTCATGATAGAATGCAGTCAAATTTAGTTGTACACTTGGAGTCAAAAACCTTTTAGCATTCCCTTAGGCTGATCTCAGATGTGGTGAAAGTGGAAAGCAAAACTTCCTTCAAACCAGAAGAAGTATTTGTCTCCTCCCCAACCTGGCTCAGTGTGAATAGCCATTTGCCATCACCAGCACCATAACATGTATGGTGTCACGGGGTGTGTGGAGAATGGACCCAAACGCACTCGCTGAAGGAAGGTGCAGGATGTTTTATTAAAGTGAGGAGATCGTGATGATGGTGGTGAACGGAGACACTGGACATCGGGCTGGAACGAAGAGGCAGGAAGACGACACACCATGGGGATGAAGACAATAGAGGACTAGGAGGAAGGAGGAAGGATGATCCGGCCAGGAGTGAAAGGAAGTGAGGGGTCTTAAAGGCAGGAGGTGAGTAGGATCAGGTGTGGATGATGAGACAGACAGGTGAAGACAATCAGGCAGGAATAGGGCAGCGTGACATATGGAGAGAAGAAAAGAGGACATGAAGTAGTAGTAGAAAAAAGTGCCAAGTGAAGTGGTCAGTATGTTTACCAGCACCCTTAGCCTATAGCCGCATAATTACAGAGATAACTTACCTCTGTAAGCTAATTAGCTCTGTTTGCTGCTAACATCAGCATCAATTGTAGGATGATGTCCTCTTTTCCCCGGACATGTTGGCTTTTCGCCTTTTGTTCGGGGCATTCGTGAGGCATTCATAGATTGATGAAAATGTTCAGGTTCTCTCATGTGACATCATCTACGGACCGAGCTGCTGCCTAGTGGCTAGTTCTGATCTGACTTATTTGTTTCTGTGTATGGCACATGGACACACAAACTATGAAAAGGCTGAGCAAAGTGAGTTTATCTATTAAATGAAAAACTAAAGACTGGAGTTGCCCTTTTTTAGAGGTCTTTGTGAGACTGCTGCTTATTCTTTTTTATTATTACTTTATATGCAATTTTCAGAAATTTAAACTCGCGACTGACACCTGTGGCCAAAAAAAGGAACTGCTCTTCCTTTCTGCTCGCTCTCGCAGCGTGCGCTCCTACGCCGGTCGCTCTCAATCTTCGATCTTTTTCCGGCACTTGTCAGGGGTTTAACCTTTTTAGTCTTATGTGGAGTCACTGTTGGTGTCAGAGTTGTCCTTGGTCTCTTCTGTGTATTCGCACAATCCATTGAACTGTTTGCGAGTGCTGACTACCGGTGGTGGCAGAGTGATCTGAAACATTTAACATGAACGCACTTGATGTCACATCCGCAGACAGCGCGGGAAAATCCGACCCGACAAAAAATAGAAAAAATTGGATACAGGCTTATAGGTGCACCCACTGTGAGCTGATAAGGTGTCAGTATGCTCATCAGGAGATGTTGGAGTCATAAATGGTCATATAAAAAGGCTATTGTTACGTTTATTTTGGGGAAAAAGTTATTTTCTCAGAATGGTATTTTTAGATTGACTTTAGATTTTAGATAGCTGTGGGCAGGAAGAATCTTCCGTAGGAGTCAGTATTACTGTAGTTTTGATGAAGCTCCTGACTGAAGACGCTGTCGTCTTACTTGTATTTGTAGCTGTAACATTAACAGCAGTGATGGTAATATAATTACCTTTAGCACACATCATTTATGGAGAGAAGAAAAGAGGACATGAAGTAGTAGTAGAAAAAAGTGCCAAGTGAAGTGGTCAGTATGTTTACCAGCACCCTTAGCCTATAGCCGCATAATTACAGAGATAACTTAAAAGGGGGTATTATGCTTCTTCCAGGCACATATTGCCCTTCTATAGCACATCACACTCTAATAAAATTGTCACCTTAAGTCTTTTAAAAATCCGTCATATATCCAAATCCATCTTAAAGAAATTTACTTCCGTATTGGATGCCTTGATTTTCGCCTGTGCCTCTCTAGCACAGTATTGGGCCCAAAATTAAAACTACTTCCGTGCTGCAACAGGCTATGTCCATTGCGAAGCCAGCAACTGATCTTACAATTGATAGGCCGGCATCGGTACCTGAGAGACTGGTGCTGGTGACTGAGAGGGAGACAGCTCACTAGTGATCACATTAGATGGCAATAGCATTGGATAGGCTAGCAACTAGTACTGTATGTCTAGGCTGGCCACCCACTGGATTGCCTATTCCCTCTGCTGTCCATTAGCATTAATAGGCTGGCCACTAGCATTCCTTGGCTCGTCTCCATAGCTCTTTACCCACTTTATTAGAAGTGTGTTTTTGTTCTTCTTCCGACTTTGTGGCGGTTGGCAAACAACTCGAGGTGCATTACCGCTATCTTCTGGACTGCCGTGTTGACCAGAATAGTTTAAATGCCTTTATCCTTAAGTAAATATGTGTGACTCTTGAAAATCAAAATGTTGTCTTGTAAATTATTTCCCCCTAGTTTTGTGAAAATGTAATGTAAAGTAATCCTGTCTTTCTCTCAGTTGCCAGCGCCGGTCTCTCAGTTACTGATGCCGGCCTATCAGTAGTCAGAGCAGTTGCTGGCTTCAGAATCGATATAGCCCTGTTGCAGCAGGGAGGTAGTCTTAATTTTGGCCCCAATACTACGCCATAGCCGAAAACCATAATGGATGCTACTGACCACAAACACAAGTTTTAAGGGAAAAAAATAATTGTATTTAAATTGTCGAAGAAAACAATGAAATATAAACAATGTGTTAAACAAACAAAACAAATCTTCAAAAAAAAGATAAAACTTCAGTCATAAGGCCTTTTAAGTTGTAGTTCACCAAAATCAAATATCCACAGTTCCTAGCAACCCAGAAGGCATGGTTGGGTCTTCACAAAAGCTTCTTGTGTCAAGGGTAGCTCGCCATCAAAGATCTCACAGGAACATGAAACAAAAGGCTGACCTATAAAGAGGTAAAAAAACATCAAAAATCATTTGGATGAACATTTGAAATTTTAAATGACTAAAACATTTGGTTTACCCTCACCTATTGCTTCAAATCTTGTTTGTAAAACAAAACAAAAACACAAACTGTTAAAGCGATTATTTCCTTGTATCTTCACAATACAAGGCACAAAAGGATTAAACTGTACTAACCTTGGTTTTCAAGGTGGAAATGAGTCCAAAGCATGTTTTATCATTGGGTGTCTGGTATTTGTGGTAGTGCTGGGGTATCGCATTTAGCTCTACAACTAACAGCAAAAAGAAAGGTTAGGAAATTATCTTCGTTAAATTGGTTATAATGCTCAGATCAATGAGATTATTTGTTAATGCTACTAAACACAATGTTTTATCACTGATTGTGTATAATAAAGGCTTTTGAAAGCTTCTCAAACAAGTCTGAGAAAGACCTGTTTGAGAAGCTTTCACTATCAACAGACAGAGAAAATGAGCAGACAGCAAGTCACGTGACTTTCTGTGACTCTATATATACATGACAGCAGAGTGCAGTTTGGTAAAAAGGTATAGGTGTTGGACCCTGGATTACATAAATACCCACTGTAGTATGTTCATCACTCCCTAATGACAGATTATGTTTCCTTTTCTATACAGAGGCAGCTGAGGAAAAGAAAGTGTTACCTTCTGTTGGCTGCAGCCTTTGTCCTCGCCATCCTCATTCTCATTATTGCTGTTTCAGCAAAAAAATGAGACTGGCCTCTTTGGTAAGAGCTATAATAACACATCACTTCCATGTCTGTATGAGGCAATTGACCTAATCACTTTCTGTTTTGCATTGAGATTTAATGGCGCTACTGTTTTGTTTAGGTGTAGAGCTAGCATTTACTAGTTTTTTTATTGCTTTTCTTATAAAGTCAAGACGTGTAATGCACCTGTGGTGTCACCACATGAAGGTAATAAAAAAATTTAAAGGTGTGATGTACTAAAAGCTGCACTTTTTATCACTGTACTCACTAACATTGTCCAGACCCTTTTGAGTTCTATGCATGTTATTAAATGATAAGGTGATATAACATAAATGTTGAACAGGTCCTGAAATGAATTGGTCATGTATTTTGTCTCTATTTGGTTTAGATCATATGGAGAGAAAAGATAATACATGACCTGCTGTAGGATTAATGCTTATATATGTTCATTGACCTATATATAGCTATAATAACGCAGTCTACTGAGGGACAGGCAGAGACAGGTAGCAAGGTCTTTGTTTTGTAGAAAGCCTCGCAAAAGCATTCACACCCCTTAAAGTTGTTTGCATTTTGTCACATTACAAATACAAACTTCAATGCATTTTACTCAAATTTTATGAAATTGACTCATCACAAAGTAGTAATAAATAAGGAATGATCCCTAGCAAAAAGTATGGCATTTATCTCCTTCATTCTGACTTCCCCTGAATAAAATGAAGTACATCAAATTAGACCACAGAGTATAGCAAGTATTATTTACAATGTACAAAGTCTCTCCTCAAAAGCACAAGATCTTACACTTTCATAAAGATATCCAATTAATGGTGGTATTAGAGAGAGGAAGAAATGGTGGCATGGGTATGGTTTGTGCAGGGGTCTTTCATCCTCATTCGTAGTGGGAAAACCTGGCTTTGAGGACATGGAATATCCCCTTCCTGGTGGATAAGGAGCCAGAGGTGGTGTGTAAGGTTTAGGCAGTACCAGCTAGAAGTAGTTGGACTATCCTCTACAGACTCCTTGGGGGCTGGAACACAACTCCTGGAGAGAGGCTGGACTGGACACTGTTCTGCAGTGTTGGTATGGGGATACTCATAAGCCACCGGCTGAGTACCATTATTTAGGAGTTGTCCTCGGTGAGCAAGTGGGTTTACTACTTTAGTGTTGTGTTTGTGCTGACCTTCAGGGTCACATAAAGGCAATAACAAGGTCAGCCTACTATCACCTGGAGAACATTTCTAGGATTAAAGGACTGATGTCACAACAGCACCTCGAAAACCTCATCCATGCGTTTATCTTTAGTCGGATTGATTACTGCAACAGCGTCTTCACAGGTCTGCCTAAAAAGTCAATCAGACAGCTGCAGCTGATCCAAAACGCTGCTGCTCGTGTTCCTCACTAGAACCAGGAAAGTAGAGCACATCACCCCAGTTCTAAAGTCTTTACACTGGCTCCCTGTAGCTCAGAGAATAGACTTCTAAATACTTTTACTAGTTTATACAGTGGCTTGCAAAAGTATTCGCCCCCCTTGAACTTTTCCACATTTTGTCACATTAAAGCCACAAACATGAATCAATTTGATTGGAATTCCACGTGAAAGATCAATACAAAGTGGTGTACACGTGAGAAGTGGAACGAAAATCATACATGATTCCAAACATTTTTTACAAATTAAAAACTGAAAAGTGGGGTGTGCGTAATTATTCAGCCCCCTGAGTCAATACTTTGTAGAACCACCTTCTGCTGCACTTACAGCTGCCAGTCTTTTAGGGTATGTCTCTACCAGCTTTGCACATCTACAGACTGAAATTCTTGCCCATTCTTCTTTACAAAACAGCTCCAGCTCAGTCAGATTAGATGGACAGCGTTTGTGAACAGCAGCTTTCAGATCTTGCCACAGATTCTCGATTGGATTTAGATCTGGACTTTGACTGGGCCATTCTAACACATGGATATGTTTTATTTTAAACCATTCCATTGTTGCCCTGGCTTTATGTTTAGGGTCGTTGTCCTGCTGGAAGGTGAACCTCCGCCCCAGTCTCAAGTCTTTTGCAGACTCCAAGAGGTTTTCATTCCAACATTGCCCTGTATTTGGCTCCATCCATCTTCCCATCAACTCTGACCAGCTTCCCTGTCCCTGCTGAAGAGAAGCACCCCCAGAGCATGATGCTGCCACCACCATATTTGACAGTGGGGATGGTGTGTTCAGAGTGATGTGCAGTGTTAGTTTTCCGCCACACATAGCGTTCTGCATTTTGGCCAAAAAGTTCCATTTTGGTCTCATCTGACCAGAGCACCTTCTTCCACATGTTTGCTGTGTCCCCCACATGGCTTGTGGCAAACTGCAAACGGGACTTCTTATGGTTTTCTTTTAACAATGGCTTTCTTCTTGCCACTCTTCCATAAAGGCCAACTTTGTGCAGTGCACCACTAATAGTTGTCCTATGGACAGATTTCCCCACCTGAGCTGTAGATCTCTGCAGCTCATCCAGAGTCACCATGGGCCTCTTGGCTGCATTTCTGATCAGCGCTCTCCTTGTTCGGCCTGTGAGTTTAGGTGGACGGCCTTGTCTTGGTAGGTTTACAGTTGTGCCATACTCCTTCCATTTCTGAATGATCACTTGAACAGCGCTCCGTGGGATGTTCAAGGCTTGGGAAATCTTTTTGTAGCCTAAGCCTGCTTTAAATTTCTCAATAACTTTATCCCTGACCTGTCTGGTGTGTTCTTTGGACTTCATGGTGTTGTTGCTCCCAACATTCTCTTAGAAAACCTCTGAGGCCGTCACAGGGCAGCTGTATTTGTACTGACATTAGATTACACACAGGTGCCTCTATTTAGTCATTAGCACTCATCAGACAATGTCTATGGGTAACTGACTGCACTCAGACCAAAGGGGGCTGAAGAATTACGCACACCCCACTTTTCAGTTATTCATTTGTAAAAAATGTTTGGAATCATGTATGATTTTCGTTCCACTTCTCACGTGTACACCACTTTGTTTTGGTCTTTCACCTGGAATTCCAATGAAATTGATGCATGTTCTTTGCTGTAATGTGACAAAATGTGGAAAAGATCAAGGGGGACGAATACTTTTGCAAGCCACTGTAATTCATTACATGGCTTAGCACCAAAGTATGTTGAAGACCTGTTGTCACCATACCAACCACGAAGACCACTGAGGTCCTCCAACTCTAGTCTACTAAACATCCCTAGACTCAGAACTAAACATGGAGAAGCAGCTTTCAGTTTCTATGCTCCCCTTATCTGGAACAGACTTCCTGATGATTTTAGAGCTGCTGAAACTCTGAACTGCTTTAAATCGAGACTAAAAACTCATCTGTTAAAATTGCCTTTGAGTAAATGATTACTGTCATATGTATGAAATGTGTTCATGCTCTCTTGCTTTACTGATGTTTCTCTTGGTTTATTGAGTTTCAATTTCCAATGTTATATTCTGTTTGTTTTGTTTTTCCTCTTGTTTTTAATCACCAAATCATGTAGAGCAATGTTTTGTTTTTCTCTTAAGACTGTTGCTGTACCTTTCACTGCTTTGTCTGCCTTTCTGCCCCAGACACACATGCACAGTAGTGGCAGTCGGGGTTAGCCGTGTCATCACCAGAAGAGCCCAAACAATTTTTTAAAATAAAAATTAAAGAGAACCATGAGTAATGCAAAATTCACAAGGTAGAACCTGCTTTCCATGACAGTACAAAGGTGATGATCAAGCATCTTAAAAAGCAGCCTGTTGTGGCTGAGGACGAAGAGAGACAATCAACTCTGTAAGCTAATTAGCTTTGTTAGCTGCTAACATCAGCATCAATTGTAGGAAGTTCAAGGGGGCCGAATACTTTTGCAAGCCACTGTATGACATATCAGAAAAATAAAATAAAGTTAAAATACAGTGAAACAAATAGGAAAATATAAAAAATGATATGCAGAGACAAAAGAATACACAACTCTTATCTAATATTAAAAGCCATGGAGTAAAAATGAGTTTTTAAACGAGATTTAAAAGTATCCATGGTGGGGGCCATTTTGACAATGCCATGGTGTACGCCGCATTGTGCTGTGCAAATGCTTTTCTTCTGCAGGGACAGGGAACTGGTCAGAGTTATTGGGAAGATGGATGGTGGCAAACACAGGACAATCCTTTTTTATTTTTATCATTGTCTGTGCTGTGCCTATTAACAAGTGGCATCAGAAGGCACTTGAACAACAAACGGATCCAATTTACGTCAAACAATGTATAGTCACTTCAGGCAATTATATAAACAGATTGAAATATGAACACATACAATCCACAAAATAAAAAAAAACTGTTCAGTTTAATCTTAGTCATGATAGAATGCAGTCAAATTTAGTTGTACACTTGGAGTCAAAAACCTTTTAGCATTCCCTTAGGCTGATCTCAGATGTGGTGAAAGTGGAAAGCAAAACTTCCTTCAAACCAGAAGAAGTATTTGTCTCCTCCCCAACCTGGCTCAGTGTGAATAGCCATTTGCCATCACCAGCACCATAACATGTATGGTGTCACGGGGTGTGTGGAGAATGGACCCAAACGCACTCGCTGAAGGAAGGTGCAGGATGTTTTATTAAAGTGAGGAGATCGTGATGATGGTGGTGAACGGAGACACTGGACATCGGGCTGGAACGAAGAGGCAGGAAGACGACACACCATGGGGATGAAGACAATAGAGGACTAGGAGGAAGGAGGAAGGATGATCCGGCCAGGAGTGAAAGGAAGTGAGGGGTCTTAAAGGCAGGAGGTGAGTAGGATCAGGTGTGGATGATGAGACAGACAGGTGAAGACAATCAGGCAGGAATAGGGCAGCGTGACATATGGAGAGAAGAAAAGAGGACATGAAGTAGTAGTAGAAAAAAGTGCCAAGTGAAGTGGTCAGTATGTTTACCAGCACCCTTAGCCTATAGCCGCATAATTACAGAGATAACTTACCTCTGTAAGCTAATTAGCTCTGTTTGCTGCTAACATCAGCATCAATTGTAGGATGATGTCCTCTTTTCCCCGGACATGTTGGCTTTTCGCCTTTTGTTCGGGGCATTCGTGAGGCATTCATAGATTGATGAAAATGTTCAGGTTCTCTCATGTGACATCATCTACGGACCGAGCTGCTGCCTAGTGGCTAGTTCTGATCTGACTTATTTGTTTCTGTGTATGGCACATGGACACACAAACTATGAAAAGGCTGAGCAAAGTGAGTTTATCTATTAAATGAAAAACTAAAGACTGGAGTTGCGCTTTTTTAGAGGTCTTTGTGAGACTGCTGCTTATTCTTTTTTATTATTACTTTATATGCAATTTTCAGAAATTTAAACTCGCGACTGACACCTGTGGCCAAAAAAAGGAACTGCTCTTCCTTTCTGCTCGCTCTCGCAGCGTGCGCTCCGACGCCGGTCGCTCTCAATCTTCGATCTTTTTCCGGCACTTGTCAGGGGTTTAACCTTTTTAGTCTTATGTGGAGTCACTGTTGGTGTCAGAGTTGTCCTTGGTCTCTTCTGTGTATTCGCACAATCCATTGAACTGCTTGCGAGTGCTGACTACCGGTGGTGGCAGAGTGATCTGAAACATTTAACATGAACGCACTTGATGTCACATCCGCAGACAGCGCGGGAAAATCCGACCCGACAAAATTTAGAAAAAATTGGATACAGGCTTATAGGTGCACCCACTGTGAGCTGACAAGGTGTCAGTATGCTCATCAGGAGATGTTGGAGTCATAAATGGTCATATAAAAAGGCTATTGTTACGTTTATTTTGGGGAAAAAGTTATTTTCTCAGAATGTTATTTTTAGATTGACTTTAGATTTTAGATAGCTGTGGGCAGGAAGAATCTTCTGTAGGAGTCAGTATTACTGTAGTTTTGATGAAGCTCCTGACTGAAGACGCTGTCGTCTTACTTGTATTTGTAGCTGTAACATTAACAGCAGTGATGGTAATTTAATTACCTTTAGCACACATCATGGGTCTTGTGTTATGCTAATGTTTTATTTTATAATTAGTTCATAAATATTTAATGAGTTATTATCTTAGTTTTCAGTATTTTAGATAGCACATAACACTTACACTTACTGGCCATTTTATGAGACACACCTGTCTAACTGCTCGTTAACGCAAATTTCTAATCAGCCATCACATGGTGACATGGTCAAGACAATCTGCCGCAGTTCAAACTGAGCATCAGAATAGGGAGGAAAGTTGATTTAAGTGACTTTGAACGTGGCATGCTTGTTGGTGCCAGACGGGCTGGTCTGAGTATTTCAGAAACTGCTGATCTACTGGGATTTTCTCGCACAACCATCTCTAGGGTTTACAGAGAATGGCCCGAAAATGGGAAAATATCCAGTGAGCAGCAGTTCTGTGGGCAAAAATGCCTTGTTGATGCCAGAGGTCAGAGGAAAATGGCCAGACTGGTTTGAGCTGATAGAAAGGCAACAGTAACTCAAATAACCACTCGTTACAACCAAGGTATGCAGAAGAGCATCTGTGAACGCACAACACGTCAATCCTTGAGGCAGATGGGCTACAGCAGCAGATGACCACACCGGGTGCCACTCCTGTCAGCTAAGAACATGAAACTGAGGCTACAGTTCGCACAGACTCACCAAAATTGGACAATAGAAGATTGGAAAAATGTTGCCTTGTCTTATGAGTCTCGATTTCTGCTGCGACATTCGGATGGTAGGGTCAGAATTTGCCGTCAACAACATGAAAGCATGGATCCATCCTGCTTTGTATCAATGGTTCAGGCTGGTGGTGGTGGTGTAATGGTGTGGGGGACATTTTCTTGGCACACTTTGGGCCCCTTAGTACCAAATGAGCATCATTGCAACGCCACAGCCTACCTGAGTATTGTTGCTGACCATGTCCATCCCTTTAAGACCTCAGTGTACCCAGGTTCTGATGGCTACTTCCACAGGATAATGCACCATGTCATGAAGCTCGAATCATCTCAGACTGGTTTCTTGAACATGACAATGAGTTCAGTGTACTCAAATGACCTCCACCGTCACCAGAGCTCAATCCAATAGAGCACCTATGGGATGTGGTGGAACGGGAGATTTGCATCATGGATCTGCAGCCAACAAATCTGCAGCAGCTGTGTGATGCTATCATGTCAATATGGTGCAAAATCTCTGAGGAATGTTTCCAGTACCTTGTTGAATCTATGCCACGAAGGATTAATGCAGTTCTGAAGGCAAAAGGGGTTCCAACCTGGTACTAGCAAGGTGTACCTAATAAAGTGACCAGTGAGTGTAGAAATAACACTTCAAGTTAGATGCAAATGATGGTTATATTAGAGCAGCTGCACACTGCTTTAATAAGATACAATTTACACGTGATCCAATTAGTCGAGTAATTGGCAACATAATTGGTGATTAGTCGATTATCAAAATAATAGTTTGTGGCAACCCTAGTTGTGGTACAAAAGCTTTAATGACCTTTTTTAATTACTTTTAAACAACGGAGTGTGGGTTGTTTGCATTAGTGCAGTTGTCGGTGTTACTGATGCACTTTTGACAAAAAGAAGTATTTTTGTACACTTTAGTATCAATTATATCTAAATATAGATTATTTTGCCAGCTCTCAAGCAGAGGTTTTTAAATATCTTGGCACCATGTTCATGAGTGATGGTTAAATGGAATGGGAGATGCTCCGGTTGTGGTGAAGAAAAAGCCAAGCCAAAGCAAAGCTGTCAGCCGACCTTTAACCCTCACCTATGATCATGAGATATGGATCATGGATGCACTTTCAGGGATCTCCTTAGGATGCCTGCTGGCGCCTCCCTTTGGAGGTTTCCCGGAGGGACTATATAACCCTTCTGGTCTTGGCACGCCGTTATACATTTCCTATTAACAAGATATTAATAATTGTTCATAACAAAAGGCTTGTTAAATTACACAATCGCAGTGATTTTAATGCTTGGTGGAGTTGATGTAATATACAATTTTTCCAACAGTTTACACCCTAAAACGTCCACAGAGTTGAGAGCAGCAGCTTTTTTTTAAATATTTATATATTCTACAGCTCAAGATTAGCAGCTCTACAGCAGAGAAAGATGTGAATATTGGAATGTAAGAATAACTCTGATACTTATTATGTACTGTAACTGTAATGAAAGATGGATTTGAATCTTGTGAATATAAATATACCTCCAGGACTAAAAACAACAATTGTTTAAGTAAATAGGTTGTGGATCAGAAAAATCAATACCAACAGAAGTTTAAGTTAGGATCGTTAGTCAGGATTGGATTAGAACCAACAAAATGTGGATTCGGTCAGTCCCATCTGACCAGAGTAATTCCTGTTAGAACTTCAGTGTTAAGCACAATAAAATGTGTTGACTCTCTAAAAATAACTGATGAGAGCTTGTCCAAGGCAAAGCTGTGATGTGAATTTAAAATTTGAGCCAGAATAAGAGGCACTTCACCCATGTGGTCAAATGATCAGGGTCGATCGTACATGTAGGATGACCAACCGTCCTCTTTTCCCCGGATGTGTCCAGTTTCCAGGCTCTTTCCTCGGCATCCGGTGTATTTTCTGAAATTGATGAAAATGTCCCGATTTTCCTATATGCATTTTAAAGGACCGATACGTGTGACTTCATCCCAGAGCTGCTGCTTTGTGGTGGTTGTTCTCCGCTCACAGACGGGACAGACAGTGAGCAGCAGCGTGCCTGTTGATGTAGAAAAAATGCCAAAGCACAAGTGCATCTTTTCAGATGAACTGCAAGAGAAATATCCCTTGTACCGTCCCGATCGGGACAAATGGGAGGCGGAGTGCACCGTATGCAAAAGCTGGCACATACGTTTCTGTGTCTAACAAAGGTGTAGGAGATCTTGTTGCTCACATGGACAAAGAAAAACATAAAAAGGCTGTGCGATGCGAAAGATCATCTAGTACGTTCACCAAGTTCTTTGTTACACCTGGGAAAATCGAACATGCTGCTGTATCTGTAGCAGAAGGTGCACTGGCATTTCATACTGTGAAGCATCATAATAGCTACAGATCCATGGATTGCACTAGTATGATGCTGAAAAAAACATTTCCAGTAACACAGCTAAAAAGTTCAGCAGTGCCCGCACCAAGACTGAAGCTATTGTCAATGGTGTAATAGTGCCACATTCAAGCTGTTAAAGAAATCCAATATTGTGGTGATTCTACAGATGGGAGTAACCATGGAGCAGAGAAAATATTCCCAATCATAATCTACAACTTTGACTGGAAGAAGGGTGGTGTGCAAACAAAATTAATTGAGGCTAGAAACGTACCAAATGAGATACCTCACTGAAACACTTGCAAAAAACAAATTGTCTAAAAAATGTGTTGCGTTTACTGGAGACAACTGCAAAACAAATTTTGGAGGAATCCGATTTGACGAAGGAGGACAGAATGTGTTTGCCAATTTAAAGAGGTTACTTTAGAACAAGAATTTGATTGATGTGGCATGCCCAGCACACCTTTTAAATAACTGTGTTCATCATGGGATAGACACAATAGATATTGACATTGAGAACATCATGTTCAAAATCTATCAATATTTCCACATTTCCAGAGTGCGCACTGAGACCCTGAAGGAATACTGTGAATTTGTTGATACTGAATACAGAGCAATGCTTTCTCACAGCAGGACAAGGTGGCTGTCACTATCCCCAGGCATTGGGAGGATGATACAGATGTTTCCAGCTTTAAAGGCATTCTTTCTTTCTCAGCAAAAGCCACCCATAGTAATCAAGAAGTTTTTTGAAAATGACTTTAGTCAGATCTGCCTCTATCACATACACTCCCTCATGTCTGTGTTCCACACAAACATTCAAGAAATGGAAAAATAAAAGCCGTCCATTATGGAGGTTAAAAAGATTGAACAGTACCCACAGCACTCTTAAAATAGTAGTCCCTTAAAATTAAGGGACTACTGGCACAAAAGTGCAAAGGTGGACTTGGTAAGGAATGTGACCAGTTCTGTGCTGATGGCCTGTAAAGTGCATGTCTGGAGTATCTTGAGAAGTGGATGGCTCCCATGGAAGAGTTTTCAACATTTCTGTGGATGAATCTGAGTGAGCCACCAGACTGGAATGATAATGAAGTCTGCATTAAGTTCCTAGGACAGAAGGGAGTAGCAGTTGATGATATCAAGTGTTTTGACCAGGGGCCTCATTTATAAAACATTGCGTAGGAAAGCACACTACCGGCAATTGTACGTACGCAAAAATGGAAGTGCGGCGCACAAAAACTTTCCGATTTATAAAACAGTGCGCACGCACGTCCTACACCTGCTTCCGTTTATAAATCAGAATGAACTCTAAAGTTGGCGCACCTGGGGGAATGCCTTTCCCCGCCCATATGATGACTATAAAAGGTCAGGTGGACGCCTCTGATAAATATTCATAATTTGATTTCCATGATGGCTCAAGAGAGGAGAAAAGCAAAAAAGTGTAACTTCACTGAGTGCGAGGTGGAGGTATTGGTCGACAGCGTCAACAGATCACAAAAGATATTATTTGGTGAGCACAGCCGGGGCATCACAAATGCCAGAAAGGCAGAAGAGAGGCAACAGGTGGCGGATGCTGTCAACGCCGTTTCATCGGAGCAACGGACTGTGCCCAAAATAAAAAAAAAGTGGTCCGACATGAAAGTGGACGCCAAAAAGCGGCTCGCTCTCCACAGGAGAAGTGCAACTGCCACAGGAGGAGGAAGGGGGATGCCCCAGCTCACCCCCATGGAAGAGAAGCTGGCAGGCATAGGAGAGTATGGATGGGGAGAACAGATGGATGAAGAAAACGAATGACTTCTCTTGTTAAATAAATGTCATATGACTGCTGTGTTGTATTATTACTTTGAGAAGAAAGAATAGAATACTTATGTTGGAATCATATTTCACATTTTTATTTGTTCAGTAAAACCTCAAAGAACAGAAAATGTTTTGTTAATGGTACTTTTTCTTATACAAATGAGGTCTTATTTCTATATCATTTCATTCCAGAGGTTTTAAAGTTATTTTTGCACTTGTTGACTTGTAAAAGCCTATGACATATTTATTTTGCTATTCATTAACCGCATTAAAATGTAAAAAATTTTTAAAATTTTCTATAAGCAAAGAAGTATTATTGAAGTTCTTCATGACTTGGCCAAGTTTCCTCTTTTTTGGAAATTAAATATTGTCACCTTAGTACATGACTGTTAACTGAGCTCTTCTCAGAAGAATTAACCATTGTCACAGGAATTATATCGACCACTGAAGTTAGAGACATTTGGTGGAATCCACTTTTAGTAAGTGATCTTCTATTTACCATCAATGGATCAGTTCTTCATCTCATTCCTTTACCCTCTAATTAAGGTGCCTAGCATGGTGCCCTGCTAGCCATATTTATGATTTTTTTCTCTCCTTACAAAACTGAAAACCAAATCTTCTCATACCATCATGAATGGCTGCAGAACATGACTTAGTTTTAAATCTAGGATGGGTTACTTGAAGTCAAAACACTGTATAAACCACAATGTGCATTATTATAAAAATGAAACATTGAATATATATTCACCTAGTTTTAAAGATAAATCTTAATTCATCCTAAGCTTCTGAGTATTACTCGAAGATGATTTAAAATTCCTTATTAAACAGCTCTACCACGTGACTTTTAGATTGAACCACATTATTCATACCCTTATGGTGCTCTGAGATGGGAAGCTCTCCTGCTATTGTTTTTTTTCTCATGTTCAATAGAAGATGTCGCCGTTTGCATAAAATATTGATTGCTCTTTTTCTACCTCTGGGGTAGTAAAAGAGTAACCCAGCGGAGTAAAGAGCTCTATTCATAAAACAGCATGTTGGATCAATGCCCCTGTGGTGAGAGCCTGCTGTTGAGGCTCAGCAATTGATGGTCAACCCTAAAGTGACTCGACACAGCAGTTGCAGAAATTAAAAGAAACAAGCTTGTTGTGAAGTTGGCCGTTGTCTGTTTTTATTGTCTGATTGTGTTCACCTGAGCTCAGCAGGAGTCACACAGTAGAGATAAAGTCTTCAGATTCTTGATAGCCCATATAATAAAAAGCTAGTTCATCTTAACGTACGTATGTAAAAAGGCTGTTTTTGTTTGAGATGGCTCAGTGAGTGGCACATTATTTTTCTTTCTGAGTGGTTTGACAAAAGTGTTTACTGTGTCTACAGTTGTGATTATATCCTTGATTGGCATACATCATTGTAATCACAATAATTGTAGCTTATCAATGATGTCTAATATGTATCTGTACATAGAAAATGTGTCACCAAAAAAGGCAGATCTGATCCAGAAGTATGCAACGTACCGCCATTCTGAAAGCTAATTGACTTACCATGGGTATCCCATAAACAGCCTGCTCCAGGTTAGCTACGAAGCTAACCTGGTTTAACTAGCCAACATCAGATTCTCAGGTAATAGACATATTAATTTCAGAACTACTATTAAACTCAGCTGAGGTTTTATTTATTTTGTTCAGCCCCATGTTCCCAAGTGTTCAATGGGTCTGTGGTCAGAACCGCAGGCAGACCTTTCCATCTATTCTACTATGTGCTTGAATTTTAATCAGCTTGACGTCTTCTCTTGTTTAAGAGCAGAACCAACCCTTTACATTTGGGAAACTTATTTGCACTCTGTTGTATTATTAATTATGTTTAGTTATGCTTGCTGTCATGAAAAAAAAAAACTGAGAAAAGAAGTCATTTTTCTTTAGTCATCGTTTCGACCTCCTGCTATATAAATGGTAAATTACTTTATATTTCCAGTTGTACTGACTCTTAGCCAAGGGCGTAGAATTAGCATGGACGGAAGCGACATGTCCCCACCTATATCCAGCGATTATTGAATTGTCCCCACCAATAATTTGATCTTCTCCAGCAAAGAAAAACGAACCCGATAGAAATCAAAAAAGGGAAAGAAAAATACCGATCTGTCAACGTCTCGTTGTAGAGGTGCAGAAAGAGTTTAATTACGTTCTATCTGGCCATTGTGATTGGCTGTGCCTTTCCCTGCTGTCAGGTGAGACTCTGCAGCTATGTTTGCTTGTTAGCAGCGCCAAAACTGCAAGGAGAACTTTCTGGTCCGCGAGAGGACTCAGGTGTAACGTGGGCAACACATGAGTGTCAAAAGCGAGTAAGGATGGCAGCAAAAAAGAAGAATTTGGACACGAGGAACTATTTTTCAAAGAAACCTGTAAGTCACTTAAAGTCAAGTTTGCTAATGAAATATGTCCGTCATAATAATGTTACTGGCAATGCTACGCTTTGGCGCACATCATACAGTCTAAAATTGTATGTAACTATGAATTATGTGGTTTGGAAACTAACTACACAACAAGCTGCCCACTATTAGTTATGTGACACCATGCATCTAAGGGAGCAAGGTGCGCATGCACTGTGTGATTTCTGTCATATTTTTAAGCCCACTTTCCAGTCATGCAACAATTTTTGCGATCGGTTCGTCTTCAAAGCTGAATAAAAATAAATATGTTTACCCTATAGTTTCTGCTTGCATATCTAATTTAACATATGTTTTAAATCCAAAATAATTGCAGTAAAAGTAAACAGTTTACTGTTGCAGAGTCCTGCACTGGTCCAATTTGACCAAACCAAACCAAGATGATTTTTTAACCCGACCCTTTATCAGATTAAATCCCGACCCAACCCGCCCGTTGATTTAAAACCTCCATCGGTCTGTGTCCGCTGCAGCTACGCGCTCCGATCCCTCCATAACTCTCCATGATGCTGTCAGCTGAACTCTCAGATAGCGATGCTTTGAATACGTGTCCAGATATGAGATGATATTCAGTCAGATGCTCTCATAGGAATCTTTTTTTAATTGATTCAGTTACCTGAACTCTGTGTGTAAAGTTGATAATGTCTGCTTATCTGGGATGTGAATTGTAAACTGCTTAAAAACAAAAGAAAAAAAGAAGAACGGAAAATAACGTGACCCCGTATTACAATAAATTATTTCCCTTTTTATTTCTCTGGAATGTTGCACAGCTGATTCTTATTTTATGCAGAACTGTAGTGAAGTTACAGTTGAAGTTTCTGCGCACAGAATGACGAGGGTTGCAAGGGAAATGTGTTTGTTTTGTTTGTTGCTCATTCTTCTTCTGGGGCGAATATATTATCAATGTAGCCAAGATTATTCTTTGTGCTACGATGTGGATAAACATGATCTTTCCCAGACAACATTCTAATGACGGTTTTCAGCGTTTGGAAAGACAATATTGTCCCCAGCAATTTTAAAAACAAACCTACGCCCTTGCTCTCAGCGCTTTACAATAGAGTCACATTTATATAGTTTCACTCACAAACGCACACAGATACTCTGATCAGTAGGCAATTTGGGGAACTGTATAATTGCCAGACAACCATTCTACCACTGCGCCACAAAATCGCTTAAAAAATATCAAACCGTATATATCCATATAAACATAATAGAAAAACAAACTTTTTGCTGGTTTATCAAAGCATTTTATAAGTTTTAGTGAAAAATTATGATAAGCATGCTATAACAGCAGCTTTAAGGCCAACAGCTCATATTACATATTACAGTGAGAAATTATGATTTATCCTTTACAGTGAGGAACATAAGTATTTGAACACCCTGCAATTTTGCAAGTTCTCCCAATTAGAAATTATGGAGGGGCCTGAAATTCACATTGTAGGTGCATTTCCACTGAGAGAGAGGACTTTAAAAAATATATCAGGAAATCACATTGTCTGATTTTTAAAGTATTGATTTGTATTTTATTGCTGCATATAAGTATTTGAACACCTGGCAATCAGCAAGAATTCTGGCTCTCAAAGACCCGTTACTCTGCCTTTAAAAAGTCCACCTCTACTCCACCTATTAATCTAAATTAGTGGCACCTGTCTGAGCTCGTTAAAGACACCTGTCCACCCCACAGTCAGTCAGACTCCAACTACTACCATGGGCAGGACAAAAGAGATGTCAAAAGACACCAGAGACAAATTTATAGACCTCCACATGACTGGAAAGGGCTACGGGGCAATTGCCAAGCAGCTTGGTGAAAATAGATCAACTGTTGGAGGAATTGTTGAAAATGTAAGTCTAAAGATGACTGTAAGTCTATCTCGGACTGGGGCTCCATGCAAGTTCTCACCTGGTGGGGTATCACTGATGATGAGAAAGGTGAGGAATCAGCCCAGAACTACACAGGAGGAGCTGGTCAATGACAGGAAGAGAGCTGGGACCACAGGTTCAAAGGTTACTATTGGTCGAACACTACGCCATCATGGTTTAAAATTACAAATTGCATGGAAGGTTCCCCTGCTCAAGTCATCACATTTCCAGGCCCGTCTGAGGTTTGCCAATGACCATCTGGATGATCCAGAGGAGGCATGGGAGAAAGTCATGTGATCAGATGAGACCAAAATATAAGTTTTTGGTCTAAACTTCACTCGCCGTGTTTGGAGGAAAAAGAAGTTGCATCCAATAACACCATCCCTACTGTGAAGCATGGGGGTGGAAACATCATGCTTTGAGGGTGCTTTTCTGTGAAGGGAACAGGATGACTGCACTGTATTAGGGAGGGGATGAATGGGGCCATGCATTGTGAGATTTTTCTTCAGTCCGAGCATTGAAGATGGGTCGTGGCTGGGTCTTCCATCATGACAATGACCAGAAGCACACAGCCAGGGTAACCAAAGAGTGGCTCCGTAAGAAGCATATCAAGGTTCTGGAGTGACCTAGCCAGTCTTCAGACCTAAATCCAATAGAAAATCTTTGGAGGGAACTGAAACTCCATGTTACTCAGTGACAGTCCTGAAACTTGATGGATCTAGAGAAGATCTGTGTGGAGTAGTGGGCCAAAATATCTGTTGCAGTGTGTGCAAACCTGTTCAAGAACTATAGGACACGTTTGACATCTGTAATTGCAAACAAAGGCTTCTGTACCAAATATTAACACTGATTTTCTCAGGCGTTTAAATACTTATGTGCAGCAAAAAAATACAAATAAAATTTTTTAAATCATACAATGTGATTTCCTGATTTTAAAAAAATCCTGTCTCTCTCAGTGGAAATGTACCTACAATGTGAATTTCAGAACCCTCCATAATCTCTAATTGAGAGAACTTGCAAATACTTATTTTCCTCACTGTAGATATCCCTGGTTTGGCCACCATTATATTTCAATTACCATCATACATTCAAGTCCAAGACCATGGTGAGCCGGAAAAGGGTAGTGTGCCTTCTCCGGGTCGGTGATGGGGTCTTCCTTAAGTGGAGGAGTTTAAGTATCTGGGGGTCTTGTTCACGAATGAGGGAAAAATGGAGCGGGAGATCGAGAGGCGTCTGCAGTGATGCGGGCGCTGTACTGGTCTGTCGTGGCGAAGAGAGAGCTTCGCCTTTCGGCTCAGCTCTCGATTTACCGGTTGGTCTATGTTCCTACCCTCATCTATGGTCACGAACTCTGAGTAGTGATCGAAAGAATATCACGGATACAAGCGGCTGAAATCAGTTTCCTCCACAGGGTGTCTGGGCTTTCCCTTAGAGATGGGGTGAGAAGCTTGGTCATCCGGGAGGAGCCGCTGTTCCTCCACATCGAGAAGAACTAGTTGAGGTGGCTCCGGTAGCTGGTCAGGATGCCTCCTGGACGTCTACCTGATGAGGTGTTCCAGGCACGTCCCACAGTCATACATTCATAATAAACCTGTGCATACAGAAAATACTGCATTCACCAACAATACTGCATAAATTCTTGGTATACAACAAGTTCATCTCATTGACTCATTTTACTTACACACCTCATTGCAGGAGAATAAAAGCAAACATTGCTAAATTAAAACAATCTTAAAAACCATGGTTATACACATATACAGTACGTTTTATTTCAATTCAATTCAATTCAGTTTATTTATATAGCGCCAATTCACAACAGATGTCATCTCAAGGCACTTAACAAGAAGTTATTTCAATACATTTATACAAACATTCCAATCAGTTAAAAAGTTTCCTATTTAAGGAATCCTAGCAGATTGCGTCAGTCATTGGCGTGAGGTTGGGCAGATTTCCAACCACAGCAATCCTTCAGCAATCCCTCATACTGAGCAAGCATGTAGCGACAGTGGAGAGGAAAAACTCCCCTTTAACAGGAAGAAACCTCCAACAGAACCAGGCTCAGTAGGAGCGGCCATCTGCCACGACCGTCTGGGGGTTTGAGAAGACAGAGCAGAACACAGAAGGAACAGAAGATCTGGAATAAGAGTAATTTCTATGTTACAGAAAGTAAAAAGTTGATAACAGGACACAGTGGATGTTCAGTTACTGGTGGGATCATCCCAGTCGATGCCCCCCGTCCAACAGGGCATTGCAGCCAAGCAGGATACCAGACCAGGTATATCTATGCCAAAATTAAGACATGACAGGAACATTACATGGCCTAAAGATACACCATTAATGTCTGTCTGGTTGCATTTTAAGTTAATTAATTTTAAAACTAGTTTATGGGCTGTATTGCAGATTTCGCTATTGTATTTTTTGCTGCTTGTATTTCAAGCAGGATTTGACTGCTTCTGTATTTACTCAGATCTCAGATTAGCAGCACTTCATGTTTATGGAAATAGACCAAAATCTCTGTTTTGGCAGATGAAGCAGGATTACAACAAATCTTTGTGTTTGTGTAGGAGGGGGAGAAACGCTAAGTATTATTATTCCTACTGGATGAAAATGATGGTACTCACTACTTGAATTTAGCCCAGCAGAGTCTTGTCTCAGCACAGCCGTAATAAGCTTGGCAAACTCAGCAAGTTCCATCAAGCATTTGGATTTTAGACACACTTTAATCTCAGTGAAATGACTGCCTCGCTGTGTTTGTTAAGCTGGTTTAAAGAGCAGAAGTTTGATGGTAAGCAACTTTAGTCACTGCTATAGAACTCTCTATTGGCATAACTTCAGAACCATAATAATAGTTGAAACTGAGAAGATGAATATTAATCTCAGTCCCATTACATAAATGAAGTGAGAGCAGTAGAATAGTACAAGGTACCTAAATGAGTATTATAACAACAAATATTAATTCTGCATGTCTTTTTCATGGCAAGTCAAAACTTTACATCTAACCTAATCATGTTCCTTCTGCAAGTCTGAAAACTCTTGGAATTTTCTACCTTTACCAATACAAGCTAATAGCAATGCATTTCTTTTTCTGTTTATATTTTCATACTTTAAAGAACATGTTCCCAATTGACAATACTGTGTGTGACGTATTTGTTGAGATACAGTTGTCATGTTTCCAGTTTTTTTAACCTGAGACGCTGGTTAGAAAACCAGAGTCTTAAGCCGCGTTCACACCGGTCAGCGCGTCCAGGTGTCAAATCGCTCAAACGGACGAAAGTCGACGCTTTAAAATTAAAACCCAGCTGCTTGCACACTTGTGGTCTGCGTCAGCGCGTCGGGGCATCAGCGCGTCACGTCATTACGTCAGCGTGCGGGCGTGGATTTGTCTGTTGCTAGTTGTTTACAACATGGCGGATCTTGTCGGATCAGCAGCGCGTCTTCAACTACCGGCTCTCCCGCGCCCGGCTGGTGGTGGAAGATGCATTCGGGATCTGGTCTGCACAGTGGAGAATGTTTCACCGCAGACTGGAAGTCAACCCCGAAGTGGTGAGGGGAGCTGCCGCTGCTCATGGAGAAAGACCACTTCCAGCTGTGGGGCGAATCGGAGCCAACAACGCAACCAGAGAGGCAGTGGAGACCAGAGAAGTTTTCATGGCCCACTTCAGTGAGGAGGGGGCAGTGCCATGGCAGCCGGCAGAATAGTCATGTCCATACAGGACTGACCCAAAACGGCTCTTTTAAGAGCCACCCAATAAAAAAAATTAAGAGCAAAACTTTCTGAAAATTTACACATCTATATTTACTATATTATATTTTAGCAATTTGTTTTTCTCTATACATTCATATATACATTCACAAATCCCTTTCATTTATGGATTATTGTTTGTTCTGTACCTATATACTTTTGACCTGTTCACCTGTACCTCTCGTTTCCAGGTAATCACTGACAGACTGCTCTGCTTTCTCCCACAAACTCGTCTATGGATATGGTGAAATCAATCAAATAAACTCAAATAGTTCTTGCTTTTGTACTTCTGTGGTATTTTATATAGTCAATAAACAGGTATATTTCATTAAGGTAATTATTAGCTGTTATTAAAAACAATATTTTCACCCAAATGGCATTACATAGGACAGTAGAATTAAATTAAGGAAAGTAGCTGACCAAAATGTTACATATAAAAATATTTAATATAAAAAAAATACATACAACATATATACATATAATAAACAAACAATAAAATAAAGAACAGGAAGAGAAAGGACCTTATTTGGAGGAAGTGCAGTGGAAGACAGGAGGGACACAGAAAGGAGTCTCCTTCCTCCCCTGAAAAAGGTGTCAGCCCGATCAGTAAAACTACTGAGTATTGTCCAAATGGGTCAAATTGTTCATTCTTTCAAAAATCATTCTATGAATGTCAAATTTTAGGATGTCTCTTTCTAGAGGTGACACCCTTTTCAGGAGAGGATGAAGAGAGAGAAGGAAGTGCATGTCATCATCTGCAGGAGGAGCAGGAGCTGGTTCAGGCCGGGCCTTGAGCGCAACAAGCAGCTTTTGCTGGAACTCTGTTGGCACTGACAAGTCCTGCTGCCTCCGCCTTCGTTTTCTTGGAGGGCCTGTGAAAAAACACAGTAGAAAAATGTGTTAAAAATGCTTACAATTATGTTGAACATATATACAAATTAGATAAAATTAGAAGCAACATTTTAAGTCTGTATGAAAGGCTGAGTGTGAATTCCAGGGTATACACAGACATTTCAGAAAGTACAAAAAGTAATTCGCCAAGTGTCTGGGAACCCAAAGAAACAGATTGACATCTTTGAATAAAACCTACATTCCCAACCTTTCCAAACAGCACTACACACCTGCAGGTGCTGGAGCAGAGGAAGGGCCAGGCTGGTCAGAAAAAGAAGCAGCAGCAGAGGAAGGGCCAGGCTGGTCAGAAGCAGAAAAGAAAAGGTCCAGGGGACTCTGGTTCAGCCATGTCACCTGCCTCCATGTTAGCTGGATCTGTCAAGACAGAAAGGAATATTATTGACCCTCCTGTTTATTATGCTTTATACCAAGATCACAAATACTTCTACTGCTAGCACTAATAATAAATAGCAAAACTTTGTAGTAGCAAAATGATGTAGGTTTCAGCTTTACAATAATTATTTTCATGTTTCTGAGCACGTTTTTGTGTGTGTTTGTGTGCCACTATGTCTGGGTTTTCTTCTCAAAATCACCAACCTTCTGCCTCTAACCGCCCTGCTGCTTCTTTTTCTGGCTCCTCTGGGTGGTCATACCCCTGCGCCTGCTCCTCCTCGACCCCCATGTTGCTCGATGTTTCGCGGGGGGCGATGAAGGGTTCGAGCAAGGACAGGACAGAAGTACTTCCATTTCTGCACTTTCCCTCCTTCTGCTCCGCTCTTCCTTCTCTCTTTCTCCTTTCTGCTCTGCCTGACATATGTGTCCCTCAATGTCTTCCACCGTTTTTTGCAGATCTCGTCTAAATACACAATGGGAAACTGGTAATGCGTATTTAGTACCGTAGCTGCCCTAACCGCTTTTGGCTAGCGTAGCGTTAGCTAACATAACAAGAAAGTTAAAAGAAAAAATATATTTTTCTATGTTTAACTGCTTACCTGGCACTCCAGTATCCTCCGATATCTTCCTCCAAATCAGATCCGATCTCTTCCTGTCTTTGTAAAAAGAGGAAGATGGGTCATACAGTTCACGGACATTACATACAGCGACGATCAGTTTGTCCTCCATCTTGAATAAAAAATTTGCCGATTCCCCCATGGAAGGAGTTACTACGTCAGTACAACGAGTCGCTCTGATTGGTTGACGCCGCGCGTCTGCTGCCCGAAAGTTCAATTTTCCCAACTTGAGCAGCAGACGCCCCGACGGTCCGTCGGGGCGTCTGCTGCGTGGACGCGCTGATGCCAGCTGCGCCGACGCGCGCTGCTTGGCAGTTTGCCACCCACTAGATGCGTAGATACCATAGACTTGCATGTAATCTAGCTGCCCTGCTGCCTGGACGTGCTGACCGGTGTGAACGCGGCTTTACACTGTAATGGGCACAGATGGTAAGTTTGTACACAAGTTTATTTTTAAAAGGATCCAAGCAAAGGCGGCGGAGATTAATTGTCTGGTCCACACTGGAAGAAGAGGGAACAAGTTAGGAAATGCACCAGACAGATGCTGGTAGGGATGGAAGTATGAAGGCCAGACCAGAAGTAGATGGACAAGACCCCTCAAAGTTGCTAATAAAGGAGGTATCTAGTATAAAAGAGTGTGGAACCCACATTGTAGCCTTCCCAGTCAATAAGATATTAAAAATCCCGTGGTGGGACATCCACAATGTGGAAGACAGAAGAAGCAGGATGGTCGTCGATGAGTCGGACAGGTGAAGGGGAATTGGCTGGAGGGGACAAAGGACTGGATAGGACAGGTTTCAGATGGAAGAGATGGAAAGAGGGTGAACTCAGAGATATGATGGGAGTTTCAGATGATGGGAAAAGGTCCTGGGAAGCAAGAAAAAAAAGTTTTTGAGAGCAGGATTTCATGGTAAAATCCTTGAAAGAAAGCCATATCTTCTGTCCCGGGACGTATATGGGTGCAGGAGTCTGGGGCTTCACAGAACAGTTTGCCCTTTCATGTTGTTTCACTGATGTAGAAAGATGAAAACAAGTTTAGTGAACATGTGAATAAAACAAAGAGGGAGGTGCTAAGGAGATTTTATGGATTTTTAACTCTTTAATCACCAAAGTTGCAGGATTGCGACAAGCAACATTCCTGAATTTAACAAGCCACAGCTGCAAATATTATCCCTCATGTAGTTACTACTTTACACCAATAGATGGCAGACATCTATAACTTCTGAGCAACAATTGTGGGTATGTCACCATGGAGATTTTTGGAGTATTTAAATGTTGAAATCAACCTGCAAGTCGAGGAGTTGTAGTAGCAGTCAGAGCGTAGAGAGAGTGAATTGTAGAGAGAAAACTTACCATGGCGAGATGCCTGTTCACCGTTGACGAAGCACTTCGTCAAGTATTTGCTGATACAGATTCTGAGGAAGAATATTCTTTCTGATGAATATATCCAGCGAGTCAGAAAGTGTTTCAGTGCGTAGCAACAGCCAGTCCGTTCACCATGATAATCCAAGGGCTCGTAAAATGGGCCCGACGCACAGCTTCAGCTTGTCAGGGGTGGGAGAACGGGACGGGGAGCCGGTAGCAGTGGGGTTCAAAACACAGCAGCTGCTTCTGATTGACATGACGGTACACAAGCAGCACATAAAGGGTCCAATGCTTTGCTTCACCGGAGAAGGGGAGGGGGAGGTGGTAGCAGAGGGGTTCAAAACACTTCTTGAGCGCGCAGCAACAGCGAGCCTGTTAGCCATGAGTCTCCACAAGCAGCACAAATCAGGTTCAATGCTTTGCTCCACCGTGTCTGGGATATGAGAACGGGACGTGGTGGCAGTAGTAGGGGTTTTCAAAACACCGCTAATGGTAACAAAGGAGGGAGGAATGTAAAAACCCGCGGAAATAGCAGCAGACGCGGGAGAAACTCCATGTGGAGTAGGCCACACACTGAAGTACTACAAGCAGTGTCATCTAGATCAATAAACATCTGAAAATATAAAAACTTCAAAATAACTTTTTTTTTAACTCCAAAAAAAGAAAAAGAAAAAACATCTATTTATATATATGGGTGTGTGTACCCAATAAAACAATTAAAATATTGAAACTAAAATATAAAAATGATGAACATCTGTAAAATGCAAGAAATCCAATATGGCCACCACCTGATGACGTTATAATATGCAAATTAGATGAGTGAATCTGTATCCTATACTATGAATCATATCACAAACTTTGGGTCATACTGAAGATTTTTCTAATTTACAATATGCCTTTATCTCTAACCATATTTAAGCTACAAGCTTTTGAAATAGTGATATCAAAAGTTAAGATTTTACTGAAAAAACCCAGGCACCTTAAGAGTTAAAGCTGAAAACACAAACTCAAAATCATTATAATGCAAAAGTTCTGAATAAGTTAATCTTTCAAACAAAACAACTGAAGTCAGACTGAAGTCAAGTAAATTAAATCTTATGTGAAATCATATGCCTTAATTATGTGCACCTGTAAATGATTTAGCAGATCTAAATTACACCTAATGATTAATGCTTTATCATTAATATAATTCAAAAATTCTAATTTATAATACAAACATAACTTGTCTGTTTTCTGTGTTAGCCTGGTACATTGCTGCGCTGAAGCTTTTCCTATGTGGTACTGGGGCAACTTTGGTCAACTGCACATATTTGTCTCTTCTGTCTCACATTCCAGTTCAAAAGGTAGTTGTATAGTCCTGCCAAACTTAGTGGTCAACTGTCTTTTTACTGAAAATCCCCCAAATCTATGCAGATTGGGTATGGTTTATTGCCCAAAGAACACTTCTACATGTGGTGAGGAGAGAAATTAAAATTTCAGCCTTCCAGTTGGCAGAGAAGTACTTTTTCCTGGTGTAAAACAGCTGCTCTGCTCGGTCTCACTAAATTCTTTCCAAAATCCTGTTTTTTTACGAGCAACACTCATAAATATAATTGCACATCAGTTGCAAAGATGACTGTCCACATGTCTCAGAAGGTACTTCAGCACTGCAGCTCAATGATGAGGTACTAGTGGTCATATAATTTACTTATGCCAGACCAGACTTTGTAACTGGCACAAAACCACAGTAAATCTGCCTTGTTCAATGGACAATAACATAGGCAGTAAGTGAAAGAAGAATGGAGAACAGCAGGAGAGGAGGCAGAAAGAAGAATAGTGTGTGTCGCACATCATTTTAATGAGGGTGACAATGACAGAAATAACCAGGGAGCCACTTCAGCTTGGAAATCAATAGCCTGGTTCTTTACGGCACTCTAAATAATGCAACAACTGACACTTACATTAATAATACTACACGTATTATGCTACCAGCACTGCCCTCACATCTGGTTTACACAGTCATTTGGGGAGTGAGGTTTCTATATGTGGATACTACTGTGCTCACCATAGCACTCAGACTGCCCTCGTCAAAGTTTTCAATGACATCCGCATAAATACAGACTGTGGTAGAACCACAGTGCTGGTTCTG
Organism: Valencia hispanica; assembly: GCA_963556495.2. NCBI lineage: Eukaryota > Metazoa > Chordata > Actinopteri > Cyprinodontiformes > Valenciidae > Valencia > Valencia hispanica. Next base: position 53,691,291 of record OY747710.1, read on the forward strand.
TTTATATGAAAGAGTTCTATTTTGGTCTCATCTGACCACATGACATTCTCCCAATCCTTTTCTGGATCATTCAGATGGTCTCTATCAAACTTTAGACAGACCTACACATGTGCTGGCTTAAGCAGGGGGACCTTTCAGGCACAGCAGGATTGTAATGCATGACAATGTAGTGTGTTACTTATAGTCATCTTTGTTACTGTGGTCCCAGTTCTCTTCAGATCATTGACCAGTTCCCCCCGCAAAGTTCTGGGCTCAAGATCATGTGTACCCCATGAGGCAAGATCTTGCATGGAGCCTCAAGGTGAGGGGGATTGTCAGTGATCTTGTATTTATTCAATTTTCTAATAATTGCTCCAACAGTAGATATCTTCTCACCCAACTGCTTTCCCATTGTAGATTGGCTCATCCTAGTCTTGTGCAGGTGTACAATTCTACCCCTGGTGTCCTTAGTCCTCTGGCTTTGGTCATGCTAAATACTTATTTTCTGCACTGTTATACACATAAATTCTTTAAAAATTATACAATTTGATTTCCTGGATTTTTTACATGCTGTCTGTCACAGTTGAAGTAAACCTATAATGAAAATTGCTGACCTCTCTAATCTTTGTAAGTGGGACAACGTGCACAATCAGTGGCTGCCAAATACTTTTGTGCTCCACTGTATCTGGTAACCCATCCATCCATCCATCCATTTTCTGTACCTGTCTATCCAAATGCAGGGTTGCGGGGAGGGGGGGGGGCTGGTGCCTATCTCCAGCGGTCAAGGGGCAAGAGGCGGGTTACACCCTGGACAGGTCGCCAGTCCATCGCAGGGCAACACAGAGACATACACCCTTACACACACACACTATTACTAAGGGCAATTTAGAGAAACCAATTACCCTAACAGTCATGTTTTTGGACTGTGGGAGGAAGCCGGAGTACCCAGAGAGAACCCATGCATGCACAGGGAGAACATGCAAACTCCATGCAGAAAGACCCCAGGCTGGGATTCGAACCAAGGCAACAGCGCTACCAACTGCACCACTGTTTGGCCCTATCTGGTAACACGCTTTGAAAAAACACGGGATACTTGTTCTTTATCTAAAGCTGATGCAATATCCTGAACAACTTTAGTGGGAGTGTTTACATAAACTGATCTTATATCAATGTGCCTTTTTAAGGAGACATTCCCACCAATATCAATGCTTCCAGTATTTAACCAGAACACAGAGGTCTTTGCTGGGTTTTGTTATGGCTATGTAGTTTTCTAAGAATATAGTGGATTTTGCACAAAACATCTGCAGCAAGGAACTCTGGTGGTCCTTGGGAGCATGCTGAAATATGGTATAGTGGTAGCCATTGTGTTGAAACCAGGGGTGACCACGCTGCCTTTAGGCCAATGCTTGGATCCCATCATCACAGTAGCATCTGTTTTCTTTTCTGGTATGTTGATGCATTCTGACACAAACCTAGAGAGCAGTGCCAGATCATAGTATGGGGTGTTGTATGTAGTAGAATCAGTGTGGAAACATGTTGCTGTGCAGCATACAAAAGAGCATCTTGATGATGCAGAGAATAATGGAGAAAGACTACTTGGATGAGACTGTCTTCTTATTTTTGTTCTGACAGGTATAAAAACCTTCACTTAAGATAACCAGAGCACTTCAAAATTATAGTAAATCTAACATTGTTGGAGTAAGATCTTACCCAGCATGTTGAAAATAACCAATAATAAAGGTGATTCAATTTGATGTTTAATAAACTAACACCAAATATAACTAATGTAGGACGTTTTATTGTTCACTAGCTTCCAAAAGTGTTCCTGCTTGGAATAATAACTTACCACTTTTTCTATTAAGGATTTTTCTTTGCTCATCAGTGAAGTACAAGCAGACCGAGCAGAGTCTCTGGCAGCAAATTAAACTTCCTTTCTTGAGCTTCCAGGTGACAAATGCTTCTGTAATTTTTCTTGCCTTGAGCTCTTTATAAAGTGCACAGTTGTTTTTGTTTGTTTTGTTGGGCTGATGAATTTAATGTAAGAACTAACACAAAAGTGCCCCTATCACACACATGCAACAATGGCATAAAAAGGACTGTGTTTTGTCTTAAAAAACTGTTTCTGGACGTGTTGTATGGATGGATTTTATTTCATTTTGACAACTTTGTGCTATATTTTTTCATTGATTAAAATTTGCACCATTTTTGTCAGAGTTCTTGTTGCAGTTTTACCGTCGCCAGCATGTTTTATTTCTCCGGCTGAGAGGTAATCATATCCAGGTAAAGTAATTTTATTTAATCTACATAATTACAAGTTAATTTCAGCTAGTTTCATGAAAAATTTCAGCAACTGAATGACTGGTGGTCAAATGTATACACTTAATATATACTATATCTATACTAAATGTTACTTAATAATATTTTTCTAATATTCAGTTGAGCTTTATAATTTCAGTCCAACTTTAAACACACAACATTTTTATGTTTTTAACACCTTTTCAGGTCATAACAGCATGGCCCCTGGGGATGAGCTTGAGGAAGATGTAGCAGAGGGTGAGGCTGGTTTGGAGAAATCAGTGGTGCTCTCTGGTGCGACAAACTGTCTTCTGAACATGTAATAATGATGTGGCAGTCGTATATTGAACCAGTTCTGGACGATGCAGTGGAAGAAGTGTGAAAAAACTACCCTAAGCCCTCTTAGGGCGGAAGGATGTTCCATTCGTCAACCAGAAAAGACCAGCCAGAGGTCTCAGCTGGAGTTCTCCATCCACATCTCTGATCTTTATTCAGCTGATCCAGGAAAATTGTCTGTTTGTTCGAATAAAACTTAAAAAACGTTTCAGGAAGAGGTCATTCAGGTTAATCCTGCAGGAAAAACCATAAATAACTACACAATAATTTTTCCTTATGATAGTATTTCTTGTGTTATTTTCAAGTCAATTTGAATGGTTCAAAGTAAGCTTTCATGTTCATATCTTTAAAAAACTGTAACTAATAATGCAACTGTTAAAAAAAATGACTTAATGGTATTTACTATTTGTTTTAATTAATTTTTTCATAACCACCGTTGAAGACCTAAATAAACATATGTTTCAGAAAAAAACATAACATACTTTTAGGAAATTTATATTTATTAACATGACCATTCATAAATTATGCATTAATTGCACTGTTGCAAATCTATATACAGTAGTTTTTTAATAATCTAATTTATTTTTGGCCAGCAAGGGTTGACTTTCCCCTGCAGATCCCTCTTCTCCATAATTGTCCTCATAAAATATATAGAAAATAAGTGAAGAGGAGGAACATGGCAACTGTGGTAATTTGTGAATGCAAAACTATAGCTTTTACAGCAGAACATAAGAGGAATTATACTGAGATCAAAAGTTCTGTAGTGTTTTAGAGTAAATAAGACTCTTCTAACCATAAGCTGTGTAACTGGATGTATTCTTTTACATCCAATTTAAATCCAGTTTTACCCTGGTAAAAAGGTAATAATTTATCCTAAAAGGACTCGTCTATTTGCTTTATTTGCAAAAATCCAAATTAGCTGTATAAAAACAGCAATACATGGAGGACAATTAGACCACCATACAAGCTTGTTTATGAGTGATGGTTAACAAAAATAATATTAAAATACATGTCTATGCAAACAACAAAAGACAAACTACACAACCGCTTTAAGTTTTTAACTTTTGTACTGCCAGATTTTGATATACAAACATTTAAAATTGTCTCCCACTTTTTCCACCATTGTTACTGGAACAAAAATCTCCCATCCGGTCTGCAATGCATGTTGGGATATGGTGAGCAGTGAAGGATACACCTGACCCATCCTTCAAATCAGGGAAAAGAAGGACGGATTATTGGGCCGCATTTGAAGGAGTCTTTGAATTTGGACAGCCTTTGTTGTGGCACTGTGACGTAACTGTCCTTTAAATCTGACCTTCGAAGGATGCAGCCTATGAATCTGGACACAGCCACTGTGAGCAGCCTGCTGTATAGGTACATCAACATGCTAAGTCAAGAGTCGGAGTTGCATGAACTTCCTTCACCTCTTGTTTCTCTAGCAGATCAAGTTTAGAGGAATAATGTATCAGAGGATGTCATTTGCATGGTTTGGATAATATTTTCGAAATGATCCCAGGTCCAGTACTGAAGACTTTAGTGTTGTCCGACATAACCATCTGAGTAATTGCTGATATGTTTTCTGTGTCATCTAGCACAACTCGGAGAAGAATGGCGGAAAAAGGGCTAAAGATCCTTTATTTGTTATTAGGCATTTTCAAAAGACACCATGTGGCGGCATATTAAGGTACTATTGCCAGCATTCGGAATTATTGCTACATTCGTTCCGGCATGCATGATAGTAATATTACCGCAATATTGCCGCAACGCTGGACCTATGAATGAAGATCACACCTTGGCACAACAGAGGGTGATGTCATGATGATGCATGGAATGTGCGCTGAGCCCTGGCAGGCAACAGTATTTAAAATGCAAGTAAACATGGGGAATTCATTTAGCACTTGTAAACTGGATCAGATGAAATGGCAAACTGGAGTGATGCAGAGGTCATGGAGCTTCTGGCCTTTAGAGCTGAAGACCAGATCACCAGAGAGTTCATGGGGACTGTGAAGGACAGCCACTAGTGATGTGTCGGTCGCAAACAAACTGGCTCTAAAAGCCGGCTCGTTGAAGTGAACGACGGGAGCCGGCTCGTCATTGCAAGCCGTTTTTCTTTTTTTCCTCCCCGCTTGTTTTGGTGAAAGCCACAGGTGATTGGTCAACATGTGTAACAGCAACTGTCCACACAGAGCAGTAGGGGCGGGGAACAGGGAGGGTCAGACACACAGCATTGAGCGAATGCACACGGAGGGAGACAAGAGAGGGAAAGAGAAGGAAAAAAGCGAGCGAGTGAGAAAGAGTGCGACGAACAAACGGTGAGAAAATGAGCCACAGCAGCAGGAAACGTAGCAAAATTAGAACCCATTTTAAGTGTTGTAAGCAGCTCAAAGGCAGAGTGTAACTTGTGCAAGGTGAAAATATTGTTGTTGTTTTTTAAAACACTGGTGAGTCCTGGATGGGTCTGTTTTTTTATAGCCTTCTTTATAATTTATTTTTGTAGCACTCAAGTTCACATTTCTTACAGTGTTCAGTAAATAAAGCCATATAAATGATACATATTTGATGTATTTCATTTTTTTACATTAGTAAATCATTTTACACATAGTTTTGCAATATTTTTGGTGATGAATACACTTTAAGCAACAGAAAATCTGAGCAGCCACTTGGGAGCCGAAAGAGCCGGCTCTATTTGGTTAGCTGAGCCAAAAGGACTGTCTCTCCAAAAAGAGCCGGAATTCCCATCACTAACAGCCACCTTTTGGAGCGGCTCGCGAAAAGACTTAAGGGCTTCAATTGGGATAAAAACAAATCATGTCCAACTATTTTGTCTGTTTCCCACATACTCTTCCATCTCACGGTTTATACGTAACCCTGCATGTCGACAGCCCGGACACCACCCCACATCCCCCTTCATCCTGCCATTGCTTAATCTTTTGTGAAAAACACCTGATCGCGCCACATTTCTGCCAAAGGCTGACCACTCATTAATGACCAAAACGCTCATTAATGACCAAAAGGATCATTGATGCCGGCACTGATAGTGGTATTGTTTTTTTAAACAGCCTATTTAATTTAATGCCTGTAGGTTTTGTGCATGACTTTACAACACTAAGGTCTTCAGTATTGAAGCAGAAGGTCCCCTTGTGTTTTGATATGATGTATTTGAGGAAAATGCTGACAAACCGTAGGAATTCAGGTTAACGCATTGTATGTATAATTATTGTATGTATAATATATTGTATGTATGTATAATTGTATGTATAATTATGAGAATAGAATAATAATAATTATGGCTTGCATTTATATAGCGCTTTTCTTTTTTTGTGTCTTTTTTTTTTAAACGTGTCCTGTTTAGCAGTGTGGAGCTCAGAATTGGTGTCTGAGTACCAAGTAGAAATCCAACAGATTTACTTTCACAAGCGGAGCAGTACAGCTTTTGCTATAGTCCTCCACTTGATATATGTGTGAAAAATCTTTATTATGAATTGTTGGGGTTTTTATTTCCTGATGTTATGGACACGGAGACGGAAAATTGAGGAGAAGAAAGAAGGAAGATGAAGAAGAGAGGTAGGAAACAAAAAGTCAAGAGAGAGGGTGAGTTGAAAATACAAGAGAGGGGAGCCGGGGCCCAGGGGCACCCCACCCCCCAGCAGGGACCCGACACGGAACCGGCCGACGAGGGGCCCCCGGCACTGCAGGGGCCGTGGCCGGCCACCGGCCGCCACGCGCCGCCTCCACCCTAGGCCAATCCCCACCCCCAACATCCCAGCGCCCCACCGATAGCCGCAGGGGACGCACAGCATCCCCAGGCCGGGCTCAGCCAGCATCTGGACGGCAAGTTGTACCAGCTCCCGGGTCCTGATCCCCCGCAACGCAGGGCGCCGAGACCAGGCATCCAACGAGGGCCAGGGCCGGTCCAACCCGCCAATGAACCGGCCACGCACGGTGCGCAGGGAACAGGTGATCAAACGAGCAGAGACGCCGGATCCGCATCCCGCCGAGCCACCGAGCAGGCATCACCCAACAATCCCAAACCTGGCACCTCTAAAAGAGGTGCCCCAACCAACCAAAGGAAGATATCGGCCCAGCGCATCGGCCGACCGACACACCGGCCCCCCCAGGCCCGGCCAGGCACGCACCAGGTCCGAACCGGATTGACCACCGATGCACCGGCAGGCAGGGGCCCCCCTCACTGGCGGGGGGTGACGGGGGGGAAATAGGCCCCCCATTAAGTGTAAGGCCTGAGGTGCGCCAGGCGAGGGGGCAGACCAAGATCCAACCTGACAGGTAGACAAAGACATACAGACACAGTCATACGTTCCCTCCCTCTTAAACCCATACATTCTCACTGACTCACCAAGACACCCAAAAAAATGACGCTGTACCCTCACTCACACACCCCATGCACACTTTATGCTCCCAGGTCCAGGTACCAATGCCCCAGTAGACCCACCAGCCCCCGGACCCGGGAAGTGGACCCCCTACCTTCTAGGACGGAGACAAGCAGACCGCCAAGGGCCCCACAGTGGCAAAGCAGCCCGACAGCCCAGGACCCCGACCAGACCGCCTGTCCTCCTCCGGACCCCAACCCCTGATGACCCGTAGCGAACAGGGGTGTGAAAAGACCCCTAGCCTCCATCCTCCCGCTCTAGTATGGTGTTGATGCGTGTTGTTATAATGTGCATTTAAAACAGAGGGGTGGGATGTGGGGAAGGCAGCCACACATCCCCCAACCCCGAGCCCTCAGTGTCTATATGTGGTTTAACAGTGGGCACCGGCACCAGAGGTGAAGCTGATTGTACCGCCCCCCTCTGGATGCCGAAAAGTGTGCCCACCCCAAAGTCCCTACATATGTGTCGTGTGAGAATGTTATAAGTGGGAGTGTCTAAGTTGTATATTAAAATAAGGACCCAGGACGCCACGGGATAGCAAGGAGGGAAGCCCCTCCTCGCACCCCAGTGATGTGCCCATGCCCCAAGACCCTATATGAGTGGTAAAGTGATGAAGCGGGTGGACAGAGGTGTTGGGGGATGGGGAGGGAAGGACTGGGAGACAAAATGTCTTCCCAGGGAGCCAGCTCCCCCACTGACCCCAATAGGCACCGCTGTTCACCGGGATCCACCAGGGGAAGGAGGCCATGGCACGTTCGACCCGGGGCCCACGGCCACAGCACCACAAAGCCCCACAGACCCCAAGGCAGTCCCCCCAGCCCCATCCCAGAAGGGGAACTAAACCCACCCTGACATTTGCTCTACTCTCAAAAAATCATTGCCTTGTTACTATTATTTGCTTTATTACCCTTAAAACAGCAAAAGTTAGAATATTATTAGCACATGCTACATTATTGGGCAATACTATGTTATTGGTTCCTACAATTGCTTTTAACATTCTTTAGTGAGTAACCTGACAAAGAAAAATGTATGCTGTTTTGCTGAAACTGTCAGAACTTGGACAGAACTTCTGTATTTTTCTGGTGCTGTTTTAGTTATGGGCCTACTGTAAGCCACATTTACAACACCGTTTTGCTTCCGGTAAATATGAAGAATTAATGCAGTGGATCTATGTTATATTTAGACTTCAAAGCTGCTTTAGTCACTATGAAACAGTAGATATGCTCACACCGAAAGTAGCTTATTCAAATCACGTAAAAAGCTCCGGTAACAACACAGAGCCAGAAATCAGGCAGGCTTTGATGATATGACAGAAAAATAAATACTGGATATTCGGGAATGAGGAATTTTTGAAACAAGAATGTATGAAAATTGAAAAAGTCGACTCTGAAAGTTTTAAAACCAACCCAAACATATACTCTGGTAACAAGGACTTTCATTATAATTCATTCTAGCCTGGGGCTGGACATGTTTTGGTATCTCGTAGACTAAAGCTAGAGATATTGTCATGCATCAGGCAGGCTGAATGTTGCTTTTCTGTGACAGATATCTGAGCCGGTGAATGAGAACTTATGAGTTGCTGCAACAGTTCTTGGAGTTATTTGGGCCTGGTATCGTTAATCCGTGTCTATGAACAAGTGTGACAATAAGCTCTCTGTCTGAACAGCAATCCTCTTAGGCGAAGCTTTGTGGGTAAACTCGCTTCATGCAAATTCTAAACCCCATTAGCTTTGAGGGACTAGTCAGCTGCATTGAGATTAATGGCCAAGTGAGTACTTGATTTAATAGGGTTATTTCACATCCTCTGTGGGAAACATAAACAACAAAGTTAATGCAAGACATTTGTCACTGACGTCCTCAGTCTCTCTGCTCAGAGTAGCCAAAGTTTCTTTGCTTACAGATTTGATACTAACTTAACTCTGCACTGGTGGAAGAGCCTGGAAGGACTTTGTTTGCAGTAGAATAATTATTTTCACTAAGTTTGATTATTTCTATTTTTTAGGATGCTTTGCTGCATGTTACCTGACAGGAAATTCCATCTGAAGCTGCAAAGAGTTAAAGGGCTAAGCAACTTTTTTTTATTTCAGGGCAAAAAAAGGAAATCCTTATTTATCTTCCTTCATGCCGTCAGCTTACGGCAAACTTTGCTGAAGGGGATTAGCGGCTGGGTGGGTAATGCTCTGTCACTGCAAAGTGGGAGACGACACGCTGTGACAACGGTGATCTGACAGGGCTGCTGACTCCTTCAGCTCACAGCTGTGGAGGGATGATTAGCCAAAACTTGAGAAGAACCATTTTAATACTTTCTCATGACCTTTAATCTTACATCCAAATAAAAATCCCCCCTCTGCTCCACTGCAAAACACAAGCGAACCTTCAGCTGCATGTCTGTCTACTCAGCTGGATGCTTTCCACACAGCTCACTGATCACTAACTCATGTCAGGTAAAAATAACGATCAAATTTGTTTTTTCTCCAGTTCTAATACATGAAGCATCTAATTGAACTGTAGAATGTAAAACCATATGCCATCTGAACTAGTGTTTAAATGAACCTCCCCTGGGATCACCCCAAAATCTAATCTCTTGTTCCTGATCTCACTGCAGACATTTCCTGAAAATGTCTTCACAATCTGTCTATAACGGAAATATAAACTCCTTAGCAGAGGTAAATATCAGATGTCTGAGTTCAAGTACATGTAGTACAGTTACCACCAAATTGTTGCTCTTAATGAAGACTACTGGACATGACTGGTTAACCATATTATTATTAGCATTATGCTGTTTAATTAGTTCTAAAAGTTGTGCACTGAGATTCCATGCGCACACGTTGAACATTGTGCACAGAAAAATGATACATGCAAGGAAGTTATAACTCATGAGTAAAAACATACATCATGCATCACGAGGGGTCATTTGTGCACTGTGAGCGAGCAAACATCTGGATAAGTGACTGTCAATACAACTGTGTGCACATCTTGGTCATCAAGTATATTGATATTGATGAGACCGCCAATATGGTCTAAGAAGAAGCAAATAGGCTCTTGAGGGAAGGAGAAGAGTGGAAAAACTGACCATTCAGAGGTCACAGAATTTCAGCCACAGGCTCCGCCTCCATAGTCTCAAAGTCCAGCAGTCGAGCAAGAAAGGACTCAACGTATACTTGTCACAGTGTGTGCTCGATGACTAACATGTGCACACAGTTTCATTGACAGTCACTTATGCAGATGTTTGCTCGCTCACAGTGCACAAATTCCCTCCCGTGATGTATGTTTTTACTCACAAGGTATAAATTCCTCACGCATATGTTTAATGTGCATATTCGTAATCAGTGTTTGCACGAGCAGAATACAGGAACTAATTAAACACCATACATTATGCTAATAAACTGTGGGAGTTGCAGTCACATGCTCTGGCTGGGACAAAAACAGAAGAATGACATCTTACCAAAACATGTATGTAGCATTTCCACAGAAACAAATAGAAGTTTTCAATACACAAAACACCAAGATCGACTTACTATCTAAAGTGGACCCCTGGTATTCGTAGGGGTTGGGAGACACAACCATCTGCAGATTCCATGAATACTTCAGACTCCCTCTAAATAGGATTTAAACTGCCTATTTTAGTAGTTCAATCACCAATCATATTTTGATGATTATATTTTAATATTACAGTCCATGGTCTTCCTGATGGGATTCTCTAACCCTTCAGAAATTGATGATCTGGTTCACAGCATTACGTCCTTATTGCGTTTGGCATTAGATAGTGTAGCCCCCTTAAAAAAGAAAGTGGCTAGCCATAGGAGGCTGACTCCTTGGTTTAACGCAGAGTTGCGTACTTTAAAGCAGAATACTAGGAATTTGGAGAGAAAATGGCGCTCTACACACCTAGAGGATTCCTATTTAACCTGGAATAACAGTCTACTGCTGTATAAAAAGACCCTTCGACAAGCTAGAACAGCATATTTTTCATCATCAATAGAGGCGAATGAAAACAATCCTAGGTTTCTTTTTAGTACAGTTGCCAAACTTACACAGAGTCAAAGCTCTGTTGAGCCAACTATTCCCCCAGCTCTTAGCAGTGATGATTTTATGGGATTCTTCATAAATAAAATTAATTCTATTAAAAATAAAATCATTGGCATCCTCCCAAACATGATTACTTCTTCCTCAGTAAATGAGGCAGTATCGGAAAGAACTGTAGAACCTCAGTTGTGCTTAGGCTGTTTTGATTCAGTCGAGCTTTCGGAATTATCAAAAATATTAGCCTCATCTAAACCTTCAACTTTTATGTTGGACCCAATTCCAACCAAATTATTTAAAGAAGTGTTCCATTTGGTTCCTGGCCCCATTTTGGATATGATGAATCTATCCTTAGTAAAAGGATACGTACCACAGGAATTTAAAATAGCTGTAATTAAACCTTTACTCAAGAAACCTTCCCTTGATCAAGATGACTTAATGAATTACAGACCTATATCTAACCTTCCTTTCTTATCCAAAGTCCTTGAGAAAATTGTTGCTTAATCAAGTCTGTGAGCATCTAAACAATAACGAGCTGTTTGAAGAGTTTCAGTCAGGTTTTAGAGCTCATCATAGCACTGAAACAGCACTGGTGAAGGTTACTAATGATATTCTCATGGCCTCAGATAATGGACTGGTGTCTGTTCTGGTTTTGTTAGATCTCAGTCCTGCTTTTGACACAGTCGATCATAATATTCTCCTAGAAAGGCTTGAACATGTTGCAGGGATCAAAGGAACAGCACTAGGCTGGTTTAAATCATATTTGTCTGATAGATTCCAGTTTGTTCATCTAAATGATAAATCTTCTTCACTCTCAAGGGTTACTTGTGGAGTTCCACAGGGTTCTGTGCTTGGACCAATTCTGTTCACCATATATATGCTCCCAATTGGTAGAGTCATTAGACAGCATGGGATAAATTTCCACAGCTATGCCGATGATACACAACTATATTTATCCATAAATCCTGACGAATCCAGTCAGTTAGGTAGATTACAGGCATGTCTGGAAGACATAAAACATGGATGAATCTAAACGTTTTGCTTTTAAATTCTGACAAGACAGAAGTTGCTGTCTTTGGACCAGAAGTTCTTAAACAGAAACTGATTAGTCAATCACTTCATATGGATGGCATTAAATTGGCCCCCAGTAATAACGTAAAGAACCTCTGCGTTATTTTTGACCTAGACTTGACATTTAAATCCCATATTAAACAGGTTTCTAGGATTTCCTTCTTTCACCTCCGGAATATTGCTAAAATTAGAAACATCCTGTCCAGGAGTGATGCTGAGAAACTAGTCCATGCATTTGTTACCTCAAGGCTGGACTACTGTAATTCTTTACTATCAGGTAGTCCACAAAATGCCATTAAAAGCCTTCAGTTGATCCAAAATGCGGCAGCAAGAGTTCTGATGAATATTAAAAAGAGAGATCACATTTCTCCTGTTTTAGCTTCCCTTCATTGGCTCCCTGTTAAATCCAGAACAGAATTTAAGATCCTTTTTCTTACATACAAAGCCCTTAATGATCAAGCTCCATCATACATCAGAGATCTAATTGTTCCATATATTCCTAACAGAGCACTTTGCCCTTAGACTGCAGGTTTACTTGTAGTTCCTAGGATCTCTAAAAGTAGAATGGGAGGCAGATCTTTTAGTTATCAGGCTCCTCTCCTGTGGAACCAGCTCCCAGCTTAAGTCCATGAGGCAGACACTCTGTTTCCTTTATGGCCAGGCTTAAAACTTTCCTTTTTGATAAAGCTTATAGTTAGAGTGGCTTAGGTCATCCTGAGCTATCTCTGTAGTTATGCTGCTATAGGCTTAGACTGCTGGAGGACAGACTTACCAATTTTCTTCACTCTGCTTCTTCCTTTTCTCCTACTACTCTCCAGTTGTATTACAGTACATTCTGTTATTTCGACTGTTAACTTTGTTTTCTCTCAGTGTTTTTCTCTCCATAGAAGATATACCTGGTCTGGTATCCTGCTTGGCTGCAATGCCCTGTTGGACGGGGGGCATCGACTGGGATGATGCTCTCAGTAACTGAACATCCACTGTGTCCTGTTATCAACTTTTTACTTTCTGTAACATAGAAAGTTCTCTTATATCGGATCTTCTGTTCCTTCTGTGTTTCTGCTCTGTCTTCTCAAACCCCCAGACGGTCGTGGCAGATGGCCGCTCCTACTGAGCCTGGTTCTGTTGGAGGTTTCTTCCTGTTAAAGGGGAGTTTTTCCTCTCCACCGTCGCTACATGCTTGCTCAGTATGAGGGATTGCTGAAGGATTGCTGTGGTTGGAAAGTCTGCATCAACGGGGCCCAACCTCACGCCAATGACTGACGCAATCTGCTGGGATTCCTTAAATAGGAAACTTTTTAACTGATTGGAATGTTTGTATAAATGTATTGAAATGACTTCTTGTTAAGTGCCTTGAGATGACATCTGTTGTGAATTGGCGCTATATAAATAAACTGAATTGAATTGAATTGAAATTCCAGCCAATCAGCGCCAAGGAAAATGAAATCCACTCCTGAATGGACTGCTTTGTAAATTGCAGCCAATAGCATGTCATGTGGCATCGCCTAGATATTTCAGCTTCCCAAGCTGTCATGGTTTTAGTTAGCTGTCTGGCCCACATGCACAAAACTCTCAGGAGACAAAAGCCAATTAAACACTTCAATGAAGACAAGGTGGAGGTGCATGAGTCTGGAGCAGGGGCCTGCTCTTTTCTGGGAGCCAAACTGGAGCCGGTTTTTTTTTTTGGGGGGGGGGTGCTGCAGGTAACACAGCTAAATTTGGAAGCAGAGTGTAGAGTATGCAAAGTTAGAATATATTAAGCAGATTCTGCAGTTATCTACATTATCTTACCTTTTCTATTTTGTTCACTGTAAATAGTTTAAAGTTTATGAATATTTTACATACAATCAGAGATGGTTTTTGTACTTTAACATTTTATACATTTTGTAGCACTGTCCCATGGTAAATATATTAAGCCATATAAATAATAAACATTTAATATAAATATGTTTGTAGATTAGTAATTCATTTTACACAAAATTTTACATTACACATTTTTTGATAGTAAATTAATTTAAGAAACAAAAAATATGAGGAGCCGAAAGAGCCGGTTACTGTTAGTGAGCCGAGCCGTAAGATGACCTCTCTCCTAAAAGAGCCGAATTTCCAATCACTAGAACATAAACCAATAAGGCTGCTCCCTGGGGCTCCTGTGCTCTGGGGGTCCTTTGGGTTTCTATGGCTCTGATCTCCTTTGTGTCTGCGTCGATTCCTGGGAGGCGGATCGATTGCTCGTCACACCAGCTATTGAACACTCGCATGGAGAAACCTAATATGCACCAGCATCCTCACACACACACAGGTGAGGGGATTCTGGTGTTTACAGATACATTCTTGGGCTGAGGTGACCACTACTAAATCTTGTAATAATCGGTACCATGAGCTTTTCAGTGACACTGTCATTGTATTCATATATCTATTTGTGGGTTGTGGTTGTGTAGTTCTCAGTTTGCATTGTTTCATATGTTTTGTCGTTGTTTTTTCCCCTCTCTCTCCCGTCCTGCTGGTGTGGAGGGAGACTGTGATGTTTTATTGTGTTTTCTTTGTTCCCCTTCTTTCTTGTATCTTCAGCTGACCCTCGCCCTCTTAACCTTTTTTCCCTACCTCTCCTCATCTACTTTCTTTCTTCCCTTTATTTTCCGTCTCCGTGTCCCTGGCACATCAAAATAAAACAACAACAAACCCACAGTAATTTCTAATAAAGATTTTTTATTCATGTGTTGGTAAATCTGATGGGCTTCTACTTGGTACTCAGACACCAATTCTGAGCTCCGGACAGGACACGGGGAAGAAAAAAAAAAGAATTACTGAAATAAATTAACCTTTGCACAATATTCTAATTTTTCAAGTTACACTTGTAGATGAAACTTTAAAGTTTTAATGGCAGTGGATTATAGCTTGTGAAGCTGTGGGAAAGAACTGCTGCTTGTAAAGAGCAGTTTGTTTTTGTTAGAGTTTTTGCAAACCAAATATCATGGTATTTTTGTGCATGCAGCTGTTCTTTTCAAATAAAAGTGTGAAAGAAACTGATTTTGAATTCAGAATGTAAACATCCAATGAGTTTGTTTCTATTTGTGCAATGCTGTTCAGAATTTTGTGCTAGCTTAATTTCTTTCCTTTGATTTCCTGTGAAGCACTTTCGATTGCCTCAGAAATGATGGTGAAATATAAATAAACTTGCTTTCAGGGTATTTTTAGTGGTCAATAGTCAAAAGGCATGGGGCTGACATCCACTATACTTCCACAAGTATTGGGCCACTTGCTTTTACACACAAATGCACTTTAATAACACCCCATTTTTAATTCAAAGGCTTAAATATGATGTTGGTCAACCCTTTGGAACTATACCATCTTTAGACCTTCTGGAAGGCTTTCTCCAAGGTTTAGGAGTGTGTTTATAAGAAGTGTTGACTTAATAGAAGCACCTTTGTGAGGTGAGATACTTATGTTGGTCGAGGAGACTTGACTGGCACTTTCCACTCCTAATTTATCACAGATTACCACATGCTGGCAGTAATGACACCCGGTTACGCCAATCGGAGGTCACTAATATGAGTGTTGCTTCGTTGTGTACGTTTTTCGGAACAATAACCTAAGAAGAGCAAATCATGAAAATCTCACACGCAATTTTTACTAAACAGAAAAATAAATCTATTAAATGTGATTTATTGAACATTATAGCTTTGTCCGCAAAGACTTGTTAATAAATGACTTGATGTGTTATAATCAAATTAATTTGTATTATCTCAAAGAAACTTGGCTACAGCAGGAGGATTATGTCAGTATAAATGAGTCAACTCCTTCCAGTCATTTAAATTTTCACATTCCTAGAAGTACTGGGCGAGGAGGAGGAGTTCCAACAATTTTTCATTCTGATTTACTAATTAATCCCAGACCAATAAATAGCTATATTTCTTTTGAACATCTAACCCTTAGTTTTCCTCATCCAAGTTGCAAAACATTAAGACCACTTTTGTTTGTGGTTTTGTATCTTCCACCAGGCCTATACTCTAATTTCTTGGATCAGATCTCACATTTTTTATCTGAATTAGTATTAATTATAGTGGGGGATTTCAATATTCATGTGGACAGTGAAAGTGATAGCCTAAATGCAGCATTTAAAACTATCTTAGACTCAATTGGCTTTACTCCAAATGTACAGGGACCCACCCACTCGGGTAAACACACTTTGGACCTTGTACTGACATACAGCATTGAGTGTGAGGAAATAACAGTCCTCCCACAAAACCCAGTTCTGTCTCACCAATTTTAATAACTTTTGAATTTACTTGAACTGACCATCTTAAATCTGAAAGGAAATTTCATTATAGAAGTTTGTCAGGCAATGCTGTAACAAGTTTTATATAATCTGTTCCATTCTTACCTACCTCAGTGTCTCAGTGTAACACAGTGGATGGCAGCAATTCTATCTCTAACCCTTCAGAAATTGATGGTCTGGTTCATAGTGTTACTTCCTCATTGCATTTGGCATTAGATAGTGTAGCACCCTTAAAAAACAGTGATTAGCCATAGGAGGTTAACTCACTGATTTAATGCAGAGCTCCATACTTTAAAGCAAAGTACTAGGGAACTGTAAAGGAGATGGTGCTCTCCACACCTAGAGGATTCATATTTAACCTGGAAAAACATTCTGCTGCTTTATGAAAAAAAGACCCTTCGACAAGCTGCTCCATTCTTACAGAATCTGGTTTATTCTTACTTCCCTCTGTGTCACAGAGTAACACAGTGGAGGGCAGCAATTCCATCTTTAGCCCTTCAGCAATTGATGGTCTGGTTCATAGCATTAGTTCCTCATTACGTTTGGGATTAGATAGTGTAACCCCATTAAAAAGGCAAGGCAATTTTATTTGTATAGCACATTTCAACAACAAGGTAATTCAAGGTGCTTTACATGATTAAGAGGTAAAATAAAAACAGCAGTAAAACAGAGACAAAGTATATAAAGTAAAAACAGCAATAAAGCAAGAAGCTAACACAGATACATCAAGGCATTATAAAACATATAACGTAGAAACAGCAAGAAGCATAAACAAAACATGATACATGAAAACATCACTCAAAGGCAGCTCTAAACAGATACAGTTTTAGTTGTGATTTAAAAGAAATCTGTGTTTCAGCAGCTTTGCAGTTTTCTGGAAGTTTGTTCCAGATTAGAGGAGCATAGAAACTGAAAGTTGCTTCTCCGTATTTGGTTCTAACTCTAGGAATGTTGAGTAGACTGTAAGTAGAGGACCTGAGTGGTCTGGTGGTCTGGTTGGTATAGTAACAGTATATCTTCAATATACTTTGGTGCTAAGCCATTCAATGATTTATAAACTAGTCAAAGTATTTAGAAGTCTATTCTCTGAGCTACAAGGAGCCAGTGTAAGGACTTTAGAACTGGGGTGATGTTCTCTACTTCCCTGGTTCCAGTGAGGACACGAGTAGCAGTGTTCTGGATCAGCTGCAGCTGTCTGATTGACTTTTTAGGCAGACCTGTGAAGACGCTGTTGCAGTAATCAATCTGACTAAAAACAAACGCATGGACGAGTTTTTCGAGGTCCTGTTCCGACATCAGTCCTTTAATCCTAGAAATGTTCTTCAGGTGATAAAAGGCTGACGTTGTTAATGCCTTTATGTGACCCTGGAGGTTCAGGTCTGAGTCCATTACTACACCTAAATTTCGGGCCTGATCAGTACTTTCTAGCTGAATTAACTGGAGCTGTGTGCTGACTGTTGATCGTTCCTCTTTAGGTCCAAAAGTAATTACTTCTGTTTTCTTTCTATTCAGCTGGAGAAAGTTATGGCACATCCATCCATTGATTTGCTCGATGCATTTATTAGGGTTTGGATGGGTTCAAAGTCACCTGGTGACATTGTAATATAAAGCTGAGTATCATCTGCATAGTTATGGTAGCTAATCTTATAGGTTCTTAAAATCTGGGCTAGTGGGAGCATGTAGATATTAAATAAGAGGGGCCCCAGGATAGAGTCCTGGGGCACCCCACATGTGATTTCTGTTCATTCTAATGAAAGGTTTGCTATTGAAACAAAGAAGTCCCTGTTCTTTAGGTAAGTCTTGAACCAGCCAAGTACGGTACCAGAGAGTCCGATCCAGCTCTCCAGTCATTCTAATAATATATCACGATCAAGAGTGTCAAATGCTGCACTGAGGTCCAACAGAACCAGCACTTTGGTTCTACCACAGTCTGTATTTATGTGGATGTCATTGAATACTTTGACGAGGGCATTCTCGGTGCTGTGGTGAGCACGGAAACCAGACTGAAAAACATCAAGGCGGTTGACCATTGTTAGGAAGCTATTTAGCTGCTGAAACAGCTTTTTCAATAATTTTACTGATGAATGGAAGATTAGAAATTGGCCTGTAGTTCTGCATTAACATGTTGTCCAGATTATTATTTTTTAGCAGTGGTTTAATAACTGCTGTTTTTAAAGCCTGGGGGAAGACACCTGACAGGAGGGATGAGTTCACTATTTGAATCAGATCAGACCCAAAGACAGGGAAAACTTTCTTAAGGGAAGCTGTGGGTAGGATGTCAAGAAGGTAGGAAGAGGAGCTTATTTTGTTAATAATTTCTTCTAGGTTTTTTTGGTTTAATTCATGGAATTCTGACAGTTTTTCTACATTGGTGTTAGCTGGTGTTGTATTCTACTTTTTTGAGGCTATTTTTTATTATGCAGTACATATGTTTTAATTATATCTTTTTTAAGCTTTAGAAGTAATAGGCCTGTTTATATTATTCAGGGTAGTAAAACATGACTCTGTTACCAGTATTTTATAGGGTTGAAGGTTTTAAGTAAACAAACTCTTGAGTAAAGATATGAATTGAAAGCAGGGAGGATCAGCTATAACTCTAAGTCATGTTATAACCCAGTTCATGGTTCGGTCAGGAGACCTGGAGAAAATAAATGACCTGTCAAGATGTAGAAGGAGGAGAGAGGAGTCATGTGATATGTTCTTTGTTCTTTTGGAAATAAAAATGATACAGCCTTGTAAGAGAGGGAGTCAGATCTTGTCTGGCTCCCATCTGCAGGTGCGTCTTAAAAGAATATATGTTTGTGTGTGTTGTTTTTTACTCTCTGTCTCTCAGCTCTGGGTCTTATTTTGAAACAGTTCCCGCTGGGGTTTTGGAGTTCGGCGCCCCCACCTCTCTGAGCAGGAAGTGAGTTGCAGAGCACATTATGAGAAGAAGCCGACAAAATGGTGGAGGATGCGGGCATTTGATTTGGTTTTGAGTTTTCTCAGGGCTGGGAGAGATTGAGTGTGAGTAATGAGTGTGGCATAACTGATTGATACATGTGTTTGTGGCAATTGTAGTGATTTTGTGTTTTTTCTTTGAGTTCAACAGAGAATCGGAGAGCGACTGGATTGATCCTTGCTAATCAACACCCGGGTGGTTTTGTATCAATCTGAAAAAGCGCTAACACCAAATTAATAGGTATTGATCGATTTAAACGTTCTCCATTTAATGTTGACGTGTTGTTCTTTCGGTTGAGGGCCGACCAAAGTACGGACCAGGGGG
This sequence comes from Valencia hispanica, assembly GCA_963556495.2. NCBI lineage: Eukaryota > Metazoa > Chordata > Actinopteri > Cyprinodontiformes > Valenciidae > Valencia > Valencia hispanica. The sequence goes on from OY747710.1 coordinate 53,710,927, forward strand.
CTTGAGAGTTGGCCGCTCGCTTCCGATGGGACGCTGTCGGAATTCTCTGAGGCTGGCAAACGGACAGGTAGACACCAGTTAGAGCCTGTGTGCTCTCTGTGTCGAGACGGATTCCCTTGGAGAGGCTGGCGTATCTTCCAAACGCACGTTTGAGCCACGTGAATTGGATTGTGTTTAAAGGTCCGGCTTTAGGTGGCTCCGGTAGAGGTTCGTGTTTGATGAGATTGTGAAAATTGTTGTTCTTTCTTTCTCTCGGATGTTTGTGTGTGTGATTGGAGAAGTCGTGGTGACGGAAAGAAAAGCTACCAGGTAGCTTATGCACTCCGGCCACATATAAACTTCTCATTTAGGGGAACTAACCGACTGAATCTAAAACCATAATTCCTCTGCGAATCTTAAACGCCTAGACAATGCCCGCGCTTCTTGTATAGACAATAAGCGTAGAAGCTTGACATTGTAGAGGAATAAGGGAATATCATTTTCAGTCGGCTAAAGTACCACCATAAGTTAGCTTACGGCTAACGCACAGTTTGGATGAGTTTCGCCTGGAAATAAAGGCGTTCAACCTTGTGCAACTACGTAAACACGTCTAAAGCATTGTCTAACACATATATATAGGACTGTTATTATGGATAACTGGTAGTAAACTCTATAGAATATATATAAAATAACTTTTTATGATAACGGAGCGGTCACGTTTGGCTTCCGGTTGAGCTAGGTTGCTCATGATGACAGCTAATCTTTGGTAGCTTAGCTTCCGAACTGTATTTATTTGGCTCGGTTAAACAGTCATTCGAGTATTGATGGCGAAGTGTGGTTTTGTTGGAGGCATTTTGTTCTTGTCTTTGGTTGGTTTACTTATGAGTACGGTTTGTTAGGTTTAGCATCGTAGTGCAGAATTAGCCATCTGTGCATCGGCGTATTCATTCCGCGGTGTGACACGGAAGTTTTATTGGGCCGGACTTTGATCTGTCAGTCCGGCGGAGTTTTTTTTTTTGGAGCAAACTGTTGACGATTTTGTGTTGCAAAGCGAGTTTTAAACGTATTTCTTTCGGTATATGTTTTAATGATAAATACAAATTGCCTATTATTGGGAGAATTCTATTTTTTCGTGTGTTTCACCGAAGTGTGCGTCCCGAGTTTTGGCGCAGGCCGGACTCTATTAGGAATTCTTTGATTTTTAGATGAAACGGCAATAATCTCCGTATATAAATAAATTAATGATAAGATAAACAGTGCGTTATAAACCTTTTTAGCTTTCCTTCGTTTCGGCTTTGCCTAAAACATTATTAAGGTTAATGTTGCATGGATAAATAATATATAAACTCCTTCACTATAAAAAGAAATAAATTAAATAAATAAAAACGGTGCCTGCCTTTACTGTTAATTGCATTATTATTGGGATAAATTTGGGCCTACGAATTGATAGTTTATCAATTAAAATAAATAATTTATAGAGTTAATACAAATAACCTATTTTGTTAAATTTTAATCCATTTTGGATTTTTGTTACGAATATTTAATGGCAGCCGAATATAAATTACTTCCTGCTCCTCAGGGACAAAACTGGAGTACTTTAGATGCCCAATTGTTAATATACATTTCTAAATTATATTCTGTTTTAGTTGATAAGCCCGGTAAAAAAGATAAAAACCAGTTCCAGGGCCTTATGACGGCCATGTGGGCTCGTCATGGTGCCCGAGGAGACGACAAAAGAAGTTTGTCACAAATGTGTTTTGAGGAAGGGAAACGTTATGCAGATAAAGCTAAAACAGCAAAGAGCATCACTGGTGCTAAAATGAGACACTTAAAAGCTGAGAAAATGTGGAAAACATGGGGTTTAGCAGGACAGGGTATTGATCATTTGTGTGTTACTGCAGAAAATAGTTTTTCGGCAGACCATATCCCTCCCCCATATCAACCTATGTACCCCATATTGACGACCTCTGGTCAAACACATATTTCATGGGGCTTGGAGACAGACAATGGCCAGATTATACTTCAAAACACGCAGGGTGACCCACCGAGTTCACCATCTCTTTGTGAGCCACCCCCGGTGGGCATTACTCCCCCCCTTCCTTCAAGCAGTGCAGTGTTGCACTGGAGTGGCCTCCCACAGAGGTCTGTAGCCCATGAACCATTGACTAAAAAACCACAGGGTGATTTAAAGGTAAAAGATGATGGACAAGATTATAAATTGCGTTTTGAAGTCACCGGTAAAGGGGTTGTAGAACACACTGGGGAGGAAAAACGACAGCTATTAAAATTAGTAGAACAAGACACCGATAAATTGTTTTTGGCGTATAATGCTAAATTGATGGATGAGATGGAGCAGCACGAACACAGGTTAACTGAAGTTCAGCTACAGATGGATGGAATGCTGCAGAATCAGGAAAGATTAGCATCTGTGGTAAGGGGTCAAGCTGCAGACCTTTCAAGAAGTCCCAGCCCCAGTCAACGTGATGAATGTACAGCGGTTCTACAGGTCAAAAATATGCAGACGTTGGGAGACAAGGGGAGTGAAGGACCATTTAAGAATACCAGATCTCAGGTGTCACTGGGGGCAAGTGGAGGCCCTGATTTAATGCTTCCTTTAGTGGGAGCATCAGATGGTTCAGTAATTTACAAACCATGGAAGATGGCTGACATATCTGCCATCATTCTGCAACTCCCTGCTTTGACTGGTGGAGGAAACTGCTGGATAAATAAATTAAATCAGTTGACTTCAGGGCAAACCCTAGCGGTGGGGGATTGGAAAGCTATTATGGGTAGAATGTTGACATTGACAGATTATAATGAGATGATGCTCCAGTGTCAGCTAGCATGTGTACTTGATGAAGCCCCATTCACACATCATGCATATGAGCTTGCCGAGTGGGTCAGAAGAAAATATCCTACTCCGCCTGCGTCTAAAATTTTGAAATTTCCCTGGTCAACTGATGTTAGTCCCGCAGAACATATAGCAAAATGTAAAGATAAATGGGTTGCAGTTACTGGAGAACACCCTCCAGATCCGGGAAATAATCGGATTTGGTTTAGAGAAGCAGTTTTAGCAGGCATGCCAGAGTCTGTTGCTACATTAATGAAACGGAATCCTGATTCACACATTTATGATCAGCCTACATGGGAAAGACACGTAACATATTATTTACAAGACGTGCAAGATTCTGCGTTAAAGGACGCTGAGGAGAATAAGAAAATGGAGACTGCTTTGTTAAAACTACAGTTAAAAGAGGCTCAGAATAAATTGACTGACTTGTATCAGTCTAAGAAAGTGAAGCAGATGGTGGCTGAAGCAGCACCTACTGTTGGATCAGCGACAGTGCTGCCTTCTTTTCCTGTGATGTATGCTGGAGCTGCGCCGAATCCGCCATTTACTGCTCCTTATAGGACATGGCAGCCTCGTGGCAGGTCACGTGGCAGGGCCAGGTTTGGGGATTTTAGAGGCATGGGGAGAGGGCAGCCGGGTGCTAACGGTTGTCACAGGTGTGGCTCCAATGAACACTGGGTGAGGGAGTGCCCACACCCACAAGGGGGCGCTATACCTCCCGGTCAGCCACCTCTACATATGGCTCAGAATCAGCATATGGCTCCTCCCTCCTATCCAGGGGGACAGAGTGGGCCTCAGTATTGACAATGCCCACAGAGTACCTTAGTGAGCAGGACACAGGGAGATCCTATGCTCACAATAGACGTACATGGACATTCATTGCCTTTCCTGGTTGACACTGGTGCGACTTTCAGCACATTGGACAGAGTTTTACCAGACGTCAATTTTTCTGGGAACACAGTGTCTGTGATCGGAATCTCTGGGGCTCCAATGACTCTCCCTATAACTCTAACATTGCCTGTTTCAGTGGGTGATCAAAGACTATCACATCCTTTTGTCATTGCTCAAACCACGCCTGTCAACTTGTTAGGCAGAGATCTGCTTATCAAACTTGGTGCTACTATCCTATGTACCCCTGATGGACTTATGGTGACTTTTCCGAATGGACGTACGCATTGCTGTGACACCATGAGTGGTCAATTTTTGCTGAAGGATGACACTTCACAAGTGGCTGATATTTTCTGGGCCAGATTGACTACGATGTCTGCACATGAATCTTCTGCGGCTGACTTTCTGAGATGCTGGAAGCCTTGGCTGCTTGAACTCCAGCCTTTTGTTCCACCGCCTGATCCTTTCCATGTGACCTTCCTCTATGAGAGAAGCGATCCTACTTTATATCAGGAACAATTTGAAACAGAACTTGAAGGCCAAAGTTGGTCTGTGGCTTCGGGTCCATGCTTTGTGGGGAAGGAGGGTGTGGCACTGTATGCTCATCTGATTTCAAAGCAGCATAAATGGTATATGATGGAAGCTGAAGCGCTTCCACACATATCGCTTTTGTTGCATCCGAAACATCAAGCTAAAGATTTGGGGGGAATGGTTAAAAGGGGAGTTGAATTAAAGGATTGGGTTCCTACCCAGATACCTTCAGTCTCTTTTTCTCCTTCTACTCAGATGTACAAAATAGACACGCAGCTCTCTGATACTACCATTCTGGAACATTTGCAGCTTTCTAGAAATCATGGCAGAGAAAAAACAGATCATCCTGATGCAGTGGAGGCCTTAAAGGTCGTGCCTGACTCTTTGTGGTCAGATGGTCCCACTGATGTTGGTCTAGTGCAAACCACACCCATCACATTTGAGATGAAACATTCTGATCCAATCTGGCTTTCTCAGTACCCACATAAACCTCAGGCTGAGGAAGGTATTGCAGACACTATTGCAGGCTTACTTGAAGCTGGAGTTTTAGAACCATCAAACTCTTCATATAACACCCCTATTCTTCCTGTGGAAAAACAAGGTACTGGTAAATACAGAATGGCACATGATTTGCGTGCTATTAATGAGGCCCTTAGAACCCCTCCCATTTCTACACCGAATCCGTATACAGCTCTGGCATCACTGACTCCTGATTTAAAATGGTTTACCTGCATAGATTTGGCTAATGCATTTTTCTGTTTACCGCTCCATCCTTCTGTCAGGGATATTTTTTCATTTACATTCAGGGGCAGGAAGCTACGTTATAGTAGGCTTCCGCAGGGTTTTGCTTTATCTCCAGGTATTTTTAATCAGGTGTTGAAGCAGTCATTAAGCACTGTACAGCTCCCTCCAGGCTGTGTACTGACCCAATATGTGGACGATTTACTTTTAGCATCCCCTACTGTTGAAAAGTGCATAGCAGCGACTCTAGTTGTGTTGCAACATTTGGGAAAAGAGGGATTTAAAGTCTCCCGCGATAAGCTTCAGTTGGTCAGGCAGGAAGTCCAGTTCCTGGGGCGAAGGGTGACCGCTCAAGGGGCTGGACTGACGGACACCCACAAGAATGCTATTTTGGCCCATTCTAAACCTCTCACTGTTAAATCAATGCTGTCATTTCTGGGACTGACAAATTTTTCCAGACATTATGTGCCTAATTACACAAACCTTACCACACCACTCAGGGCTTTGTAAATGCTCATGGTATGAAAAATCTGCATGCTAAATTAGAATGGGACATACCAGCTGAGGAGGCATTTATTAAGTTGAAACAGGCTCTAGCACAAGCAGCTGATTTAGCCACTCCTGACTATACATGTCCATTTTTTCTTAACACATCAGAAACAGATGGGGTGGTTAATGGGATTTTGTTTCAGAAAAAAGGTGGTCAGAGACACATTCTTATGTATCTTAGCATAAAGCTGCAAGCTATTGAAATGAGACAGCCACCTTGCACGAGACATGCAGCAGGAATTGCACACCTAGTGGAGAAAACTTCACACATTGTTAGGGGTTATTCACTTAATATTTTGACATCTCATGGAGTCATGGCATTGGTTAATTCTGAGACGTTTACTCTTTCTACTTTGCGTCAGCAGCAGATTAGCAGAGTTTTGGAGGCACCAAACATTATTTTTACGCATGAAGGAATAAACATGGCTGACCAAATCACCGCCTCTGGGGAGCAGCATGACTGTGTCAGGCTGAATTCTGTTGCTCAAAAAATACGTCCTGATTTACGATCGGATCCTTTACCTACAGGTTTTGTGCTCTATACAGCTGGTTGTTGTTTTAGAGATGGACAGGGCCAGTTAAAATCAGGTTTTGCAGTTGTTGAGCAGAATGGAGATTCACTACATACTGTCGTGTCAGGGAAGCTGGACGGCAAGCAGAGCGCACAGCGTGCTGAGATAAGGGCTCTTATTGAAGCATGCAAATGGGGAAGAGATAAAGACGTCACGATTTACACTGATTCGAACTACGGGTTTTCTGTTATACATTATGAATTACCACAGTGGAAGAGAGCAGGTTTTGTTACTGCTACTGGTAAACCTGTACACCATCATGCAGATATTATGGAGCTTTTGGATGTTGTACAGTTACCAGCTAACCTCGCTGTTCTTAAGTGTAAGGGTCACAGCAAGGCTGACACTGTTGACGCGTGGGGAAATAGGGCTGCAGACTTGGCGGCAAAGGGAGCAGCAGGCTACCTGTCACATGTCCACACGCAGCTGATTGTCACGTCAGCACAGGAAATGTCAGACAGTTTTTCTGAGGAAGTGAAGTTGGCACAGCAGGCTGCTGCGTCGCAGGAGATAACTGTGTGGAAGGATAGAGGTGCGATTTTTTCTGATGGTTTTTGGCGTGGGCCTGATGGCCGTTTAGTTTTACCTGCCGCGTTAAAACCCACTCTTTTTCAGGAGGCTCATGGTGCGGCACATGTGTCATACACTCAGATGAAACGTAATCTTTGTTTTTGGTGGCATCCCTTCCTGCCACATTTAATTAAGCGTTTTTTGAGTGAATGTGTGGTGTGTGGTCAATTTAATCCTAAGCCTACTATCAAGCCAGAAATGGGCGCCTTCCAGGACTTGTGCAGGCCTGGCGAGGAGGTCGTTATCGACTATACAGATATGGTGACCCCTGTTAGAGGTTTCCGTTACCTGTTAGTGATGATTGATTCACTAACCTCGTGGGTTTCAGCTTTTCCTGCAAGACGGGAGGATGCTCAGACAGTGGTGAAATCTTTGATTAACCACTGGATTCCGTGCCATGGCTTTCCGACTAGGATCAGGTCTGACAATGGCACACATTTTAAAAATAAACATCTCCGACAGGTTGAGGAACAGATGGGAATAACCCACAAGTTCGGCACTGTTTACCATCCGCAATCTCAGGGCGTCATCGAGCGGTCTAATTCAACCTTGAAGTTAAAGCTGGTGAAGATTACAGCTCAGACGGGACTTAATTGGCTGAATGCACTCCCCATTGCGTTGTTGTCCATGAGATCTTCTGTCTGTAGAACAAAAGGTCTCACTCCTTATGAGATGTTAACCGGCCGAATTTTTCCTGGTCCGTGGGCGGGCAGAGAACCACAGGTGTCACCGCACCCTGACCCGGACCCTCGCAGTGACCATCAGCAGCTGAAGGGCCTTGTCTCCTCCTTCCTTCCGGCTCCCCTTGACGTGCAGGGACCTGCGGTGTCTCCTTCCGAGGCTGGGCGTGTTTGGCTAAGGGTGTATAAAAGAAAGTGGCAGGAGCCAAGGTGGTCTGGCCCGTTCCAGGTTGCTGCTCGTACAACCCATGCTGTCCAGCTGCGGGGAAAGGGTTCTACGTGGTTTCATTGGTCTCAGTGTGCTCCGGCCCCCGACCCCTCTCCTGTCCCTCACGCTGCAGCAGCTCTCTGCTGACCTGGGAAAATCTCTTTGCAGCGGGTGGTGTCGGTTCTGACTAGGCGGTGTCGACTGCCGAAGCCAGGAGGCGGGGCCTGACCCACCCAGAAGATTGTTTGAAGTTGCTGTAATCATCCAGTGTAATCTATATGTGCAAAAAAATTGGGCGAGATAAGCAATTTGGACTTGCTTTTCTCGAAGAGGGATTGTACCGAAGAGAAAAGATCGCAAGAAATCAAACACATTTCACAGCAGGTTTTGACCACCTCACAATCGGTGGGGGAAGCTATTGGAGGCGGGGCCTGTCTGTGCATTTGTGTTTATTGGGGGAAATGTTCAGTTAATGAAGTAACTGTCATTTCAGTGAGGGCGATCTGCAGAAAAGACAGTAACTTTGGGAAAAAATAAAGAGTCCACTGTACTGAATCTTTTCATCACTCTGGTAGCCACCTGCTAGCAGAGAAATAAACATGAGCGAAGACTAGAGAACAAAATAATAAAGACTGAACACTTACTAATCATTTTTCTTGTATTTTACAGGTTGTCTAACCGATTTTTATTTACAGGTGCAGATTGCTAGACACTGCCTAAGAGGGTGTCAAATAATTTTTAAGTAGTCGATTTGTAAGATTTTCTTCTTTATATTCAGTATTTACGGTTTTATAAAACTTTTTTAGTAATAAGCTAAAATATTTTAAGGAGTGTTTAAAGTATAATCAGGTTGACTGACTACTAATTTTTGTTTTACTTATTCTTTTTTCATTATGATGTGGTTTTCATAGGATGTTTTTGGGGTTGGTGACAATTGCTAGAGTTTGCTTTTACTAAAAGAATATTGAGAATTAGGATAAAACATTAAAAAAAACAATAATAAATTAGAAAAAATATTGCTTAAAGGTAAAGATAAAAAAAACAAAAACAAACAAACAGCCATCCTTCTTTTTTGGATAAAATAAACATAGGATCACACCACAGACAGAAATATGCATCTTTGGGGAAATAAGAAGGTGCTGTGCGCCACAGGTTTTTGCATGGTGTTAGTGGTCAATATTATCTTTTACTGTTGTGATGAATGGCCCTATAATAGTTCTTCAAATCAAACGCAGGTTGGAGTTCACTCAATTAGACAGAGAAGAAACTTAATGGCTAAACCATCTCCCTCTTCACGGTGCGGCACTTCCAAGGCACATCATGGATTTTCTCAATTTTGTATACCAAAGGGACGATCTGCAGTGATTACTATTCCTTTAAATACATTGGTTTATAAGGGACAACAAGCAAGTAAATATAAAACCTACCCCTTGTGGTACATAACGAATGATCAAAAAGATACTAGTTGGTCCACTTTAATTGCTGATCCTTTAGGATATGACTGGAGAAGGTATACCACTACCTCTTTTGCAAAACACCTGCGTCCCTTGGTTAAATTGGATAAGACTGCAGATAAATTACTTCTTACGGTTAATTTAACTAAGAGTGATCTCCTCCCCTTAAAATATCTCCAGAAGGGGGAAAGTTGTACTCTCTTTATAATTTGGGTTTATAAAGGGGGAAAAGATGTTCAATTTCCTATTACAATATGTCAAGACTCTCTTAATGTTTCCACCTCAGTAAGTCAAAATCAGGCCTCAGCAGCAAGAGGTAGTATAATTAAAGAAGAACCATCGGTGGACGATTACTTTGAAATGATGACAGGAGTGGGGGGCTCCACTAATAATTGGTTGCTTATGGTAGAACAGGCCGGAAAGGAAGCGAGACAGGACTGTGTTGTGTGCATGGGAGCCCGACCTGTTCTCAAGGTGGTCCCTGCAACTTTTGCGCTCAGCACAACTTGTCTGGTTTCCCTGCTATCTAGTGAAAATCCAGTAAAAGATTGTAGTAACTGGGAAAATGTATTCCCTATAGCTGATAACAGAGCCACCCCACCCTTCTTTGATAGTAATGTAGCTCCAAATAATTTCACTTGTTTCAAAAATGGTAAGCCTGGAAATAAACTAGTGGGTTCAGTCAACATTACATATTGTAATTCAATTCAAACTTTCCTTAAATCTTTTCAGGCTCGTGCTGACATCTGGTGGTGGTGTGGAGGAAAAACTCTCCGCTCCATATTACCTAGTAATTGGACAGGATTGTGTGCACCTGTTACATTAATTATGCCAGTAGCAATATTTACTTATGATCCCACAGGAGACCAGACTCTTCTCACTTTGAATAATCATGTTAGAAAGAGGGACTTAAGCCACGAAGATTATTCAACTTATATTGATGCCATTGGAGTTCCTAGAGGTGTTCCAGACGAATATAAACTGGTTAATCAGATCTCAGCAGGATGGGAATCAAGTATTTGTTGGTGGTGTACCCTGAACAAGAACGTGGATAGAATAAACTATATACATTATAATGTACAGAAATTAGCTAATAATACTAGAGATGGGTTTGAGGCTGTTCATGAGCAACTTAAAGCCACCTCCTTAATGGCTTTTCAAAATAGAATAGCAGTCGACATGATTTTAGCTCAGACCGGTGGCGTCTGTTCTCTTTTTGGTAATCAATGTTGTGTTTTTATCCCTAATAATACTAATGCAGACGGTAAATTAACTAGGGCAGTAGAAGGACTCAGAATACTTTCAAATAGGCTGAAAGAACAATCAGGTGTAGATACCTCAATGTGGGACAATTTGTTAAATAATATGTTTGGTAAATGGAAGACTCTGGCTATGTCTATAATGGTTTCTTTAGCAGTATTTGTGTCAACTATGGTGTTATGTGGATGTTGTTGTATTCCTTGTATACGTTCTTTGCTCACAAAGTGTATTGAAAAAGCTGTTGGTGATAATGTGCAAGGTCAATATCTGTTACTCCCTCACATGGAGCCTGAAGGGGAAGTACAGAGGAGTGGTCAATCTATTTGAAAAATAGCCTCAAAAAAGTAGAATACAACAAATCCCTCTTTCAATCTATTTTTTATTATGCAGTACATATGTTTTAATTATATCTTTTTTAAGCTTTAGAAGTAATAGGCCTGTTTATATTATTCAGGGTAGTAAAACATGACTCTGTTACCAGTATTTTATAGGGTTGAAGGTTTTAAGTAAACAAACTCTTGAGTAAAGATATGAATTGAAAGCAGGGAGGATCAGCTATAACTCTAAGTCATGTTATAACCCAGTTCATGGTTCGGTCAGGAGACCTGGAGAAAATAAATGACCTGTCAAGATGTAGAAGGAGGAGAGAGGAGTCATGTGATATGTTCTTTGTTCTTTTGGAAATAAAAATGATACAGCCTTGTAAGAGAGGGAGTCAGATCTTGTCTGGTTCCCATCTGCAGGTGCGTCTTAAAAGAATATATGTTTGTGTGTGTTGTTTTTTACTCTCTGTCTCTCAGCTCTGGGTCTTATTTTGAAACAGTTCCCGCTGGGGTTTTGGAGTTCGGCGCCCCCACCTCTCTGAGCAGGAAGTGAGTTGCAGAGCACATTATGAGAAGAAGCCGACACTGGGTATAACATTGGTGGTCGGTTTCATTGCAGGCTGTGGTAGAATTTAGTTCAGGGGCTACTGTCATTGGAGGATTAGTTAAGTCTTTCCACGGTTGCAAACAGAGTCCTTGCATTATTGTTTTTGCTAATGATTTCAGGAAAGAAAGATTCACTAGCTTCTTTCAAAGATAACTGATCTCTGTTCAGTCTCTCTTTGTAGATCTCACAGTGAACCCCTCTCTGCTCTGTCTTCTCAAACCCCCAGACGGTCGTGGCAGATGGCCGCTCCTACCGAGTCTGGTTCTGTTGGAGGTTTCTTCCTGTTAAAGGGGAGTTTTTCCTCTCCACCGTCGCTACATGCTTGCTTGGTATGAGGGATTGCTGAAGGATTGCTGTGGTTGGAAAGTCTGCATCAACGGGGCCCGACCTCACGCCAATGACTGACACAATCTGCTGGGATTCCTTAAATAGGAAACTTTTTAACTGATTGGAATGTTTGTATAAATGTATTGAAATGACTTCTTAAGTGCCATGAGATGGCATCTGTTGTGAATTGGCGCTATATAAATAAACTGAATTGAATTGAACTCCCTACGTTAAAGCAGAATAACAGGGAATTGGAGAGGAAATGGCGCTCTGCACACCTAGAGGATTCCTATTTAACCTGGAATAACAGTCTGCTGCTTTATAAAAAGACCCTCGAAAAGCTAGAAAAGCGTATTTTTCATCATTAATAGAAGCAAATAAAAACAATCCTAGGTTTCTTTTTAGTACAGTTGCTAAACCTACGCAGAGTCAGAGCTCTGTTGAGCCAAATCAATCCCAACCAAATTATTTAAGGAAGTGGTCCCTTTGGTTCTTGGCCCCATTTAAGATATGACGAATCTATCCTTAGTAAATGGATACATACCACAGGAATTTAAGGTTGCTGTAATTAGACCTTTACGTAAGAAACCTTCCCTCAATCAAGATGACTTAGTTAATTACAGACCTATATCTAACCTTCCTTTCTTATCCAAAATCCTTGAGAAAATAGTTGCTAATCAAGTCTGTGAGCATCTAAACAGTAACAACCTGCTTGAAGAGTTTCAGTCAGGTTTTAGAGCTCATCATAGCACTGAAACAGCATTGGTGAAGGTTACTAATGATATTCTCATGGTCTCAGATAATGGACTGGTGTCTGTTCTGGTCTTGTTAGATCGCAGTGCTGCTTTTGACACAGTCCATCATAATATTCTCTTAGAAAATCTTGAACATGTTGCAGGGATCAAAGGAACAGCACTAGGCTGGTTTAAATCATATTTGTCTGACAGATTCCAGTTTGTTCATGTAAATGATTAATGTTCTTCACACTCAAGGGTTACTTGTGGAGTACCACAGGGTTCTGTGCTTGGACCAATTTTTTTCACCATATATATGCTTCCAATTGGTAAAATCCGACATTAGACAGCATCATTAGACAGCATGGGATACATTTCTACAGTTATACAGATGACACACAACTATATTTATCCATAAATCCTAATGAATCCAGTCAGTTAGGTAGATTACAGGCATGTCTGAAAGACATCCAAATCTGGATGACTCTAAAGTTTCTGCTCCTAAATTCTGACAAGACAGAAGTTGTTGTCTTTGGACCAGAAGCTCTAAAAAAACTGCTTTGTCAATCACTTCATCTGGATGGTATTAGATTGGCCTCCAGTAATAACGTTAAGAACCTTGGCATAATTTTTGACCACGACATGACATTCAAATATCATATTAAACAGGTTTTTAGGATTTCCTTCTGTCACCTCCGGAATATTGCTAATATTAGAAACATCCTGCCCAGGAGTGATGCTGAGAAACTAGTCCATGCATTTGTTACCTCAAGGCTGGACTACCTTAGGAAGTCCACAAAATGCCATTAAAAGCCTTCAGTTGATCCAAAATGCAGCAGGAAGAGTTCTGATGAATATCTAAAAGAGAGATCACATTTCTCTTTTTTTAGCTTCCCTTCATTGGCTCCCTGTTAAATCCAGAATAGAATCTAAGATCCTTCTTCTTCCATATAAAGCCCTTAATAATCAGCTCCATCATACATCAGAGATCTGATTGGTCCATATGTTCCTAACAGAGCGCTCTCAGACTGCAGGTTTACTGCTGGTTCCTAGGATTTCTAAAAGTAGAATGGGAGGCAGATCTTTTAGTTATCAGGCTCCTCTCCTGTGGAACCAGCTCCCAGCTTTAGTCCGTGAGGCAGACACTCTGTTTACTTTTAAGGCCAGGCTTAAAACTTTCCTTTTTGATAAAGCTTATAGTTAGAGTGACTAAGATCATACTGAGCTAGCTCTGTAGTCAAGCTGCTATAGGCTTAGACTGCTGGAGGACAGACTGACCACTTTTATTCACTCTGCTACTTTTCTCTTCTACTACTCTCCAGTTGCATTATTTGCTGTTATTTCGACTGATAACTTTGTTTTCTCTCAGTGTTTTTCTATCCATAGAAGCTACACCTGGTCTGGTATCCTGCTTAGCTACAATGCCCTGTTGGACGGGGGGCATCGACTGGGATGATGCTCTCTGTAACTGTTTGTCCTCTGTGTCCTGTTATCAACTTTTTACTTTCTTTAACATAGAAAGTACTCTTACATCAGCTCTTCTGTTCTTTCTGTGTCTCTGCTCTGTCTTCTTGAACCCCCAGACCGTCATGGCAGATGGCCGCTCGTACTGAGCCAGGTTTTGTTTCTGGTTCTCTGGAGGCTTCATCCTGTTAAAGGGGAGTTTTTCCTCTCCACTGTTGCTACATGCTTGCCCATATGAGGGATTGCCTTGGTTTGAGTCTGCATCAATGGGGTGCAACTACCAGTCAATGAGTTGATGCAATCTGCTGGGATTCCTTAAATAGAAAACTAGTTATTACTAATTTTTATCTATTTTTATTTTGTTACCATGTAACAATATCCAAGTGATGTGACTTGTGGCTAGGTGGAGGTTTGTGTTTTTGCCATGCATCAGTAAATTTGGTTAATTAAACATTGGTTTCAGAGACATGTCACAGTGCAAATTTTCATGAAGAACTTTTTACAGTAAAATTTGTGGGCAAGATCACTGCTGTCGTCCATCAATAAGATGCAAATCTAATCTCGCAGTTTAAAGACCCTAGATAGCAGTTTTCCACATGACAGCCATCGGGACTCGCTGTGAAACAGAACAGCTGTCTGGTCGGAGCCCACTTTCTTGCACAGTGCAGAAATAAAATTGGGTTTTGAAAGGTTGTATTCTGATGTAGTTGACTGTGCCGAAGACATCGGTCATTCCATCACTCAGCTCGGGACTTTCACTGTTTAGACATCAGTGCATCGCGGTGTTTCATGCAGTGATGCAGATTAGGGGGAGCTGGATGAGGACTTGCAGCCCTGCTTGTTTCCCAGCCATAATCTTAAGCCCGTCTCTGCAGATCCCTACAACATCTCTACATGTCTTTGACATGTCATAAATAATAGTATTATGATAGTATCATTGGACAGAAAAATAACACATAGTTTGGTAGCTGCTGATGTCAGTCATAGTTTAAACCATGTCCATAGCACAGGGAGGTATTAGATCCTCCATAGTTGTGTGTGACTCACTATCCCACTTGGTATGAAATTTTATGAGCTCAGTTGAGCATTTGCAGGTGTGTGGTGTAACAAAACCAAAGGCAAGATCTGCTTCGTCATATTTTCTACTCTTTGGTTGGAAGGAAGCTGAACATTCATCAATCCATTGTTAATACCCGCTTGTCCTTGGAGGGTCGTGGGAGAGCTGGTGCTTATCTTCAGCAGTCATCGGGCAAGAGGCGGATTAAACCCTGGACAGGTCGCCAATTCATCACAGGACAACACAATCTATTCAGACACACACTCACACCTTTATAGAGACCAATTCACCTAGTAGTCATGTTTCTGGGCTGTAGGAGGAACCTGGAGTACCCGGAAAGAACCCATGGGGGATGGGGAGAAGATGCAAGTAAATGTATAAATGACCTGGTCTTTTCGTTTTAGTTTTACAGTTTGTTGTCCTAGAGTTCTCCCTGTTCAATATCATCCATAAGTAGTGTTCTAGCTATCTAGGCCTACACCATTTCTTTACTTCTAAAGTGCCATCAACTCAGTTTTGTTCATGGCCGACTTGGCCTCGGTGGTTTCTGTTTTTGCCAAACATCTACTTCCCTTTATCTCCTGGAGCTGGGCATACTTTTAGACCCAGGAACAGTGGTGACATATCTGATTATGCTGTATTCGTGCAGTTGTTTGATCATAGAATCTGCTGGGTTCTAAAAGACTATCTCAATTTGTGTAAGTCCATGTTTTTTTCTTCTTAGTCATTGGAATTCTTGGGGTTTCCCAGTGATATGAAAACCAGTTGGTTCAATGAGTGCTGTGAAATAAATCTATTTGAGCAGGTTCACTGTTGAGAACTTGCTGAGACTTGTTCTTATCAAGTTCAAACCTAAAGCATTCAACATAACCTAAAAACGATTGAACTAGTTGAAAGGCTCAATTAGCAAAAATCAACAATAAGTTTACATTTCTGCACCAACATCAGGCTTTACTTTTATTTTTTATGATTATATTAAGTTTTGTATAGTCATTCCACCCTGGAAAAAGAACATTAAAATCCAGTTACCAGTCAGAGCCGATTCTGGTCAATTCTGGTTATCTATTCGCAATCCATCTCTTAAGCAGATAAAACCTTTAATTTAGCAGCAGGCATGTTCGATATGGCAATGTCTGACAACGTTTTCAATCAACCCTTGATCTCATATTTAAGACCTATCATGACATTCTGACACTTGTTGCTCTCTATACCTGCATGCAAACACAGTCCCTATGGTTGGTGTGTTCAGCGCAACTTATGTCCTGAACTGGCATGCTTCCAGTTGGTCAGCATTGTAACATTGTGCAGATGGGCACAAAATCACCAATCTGACGGTTGCCTGGGGTCTTTGCATGGACAAGCTCTGCAGTGCGGTCATGTTCATTCTCCTGTCAAACTTTATAATCCTGTCATCACTCTTCCTCTCCCTCCGGTGCTCTGTGTTTTCTCCCTCTCGCTGTATTCTCACCTCTTTATGCTTACTTTTCCTGCATCACAGTCAGTAATCTCAGCTTCCTCAGATGGCAGTTTTTCATTTCTCCAATTCCCAAGCCACACAGGAAGACCCCTCTTCAGCCAAATCTTTAATATGTTTTAGGTTATTTGTTGTAATAGCCTTTATCACTATAGTGTAATGATAGGTTTGGTTTTCTTTAGATGTTTCCAACATAAGAATGTATAGTGTGAAATCTGATTTCTCTTTTAGAATAATGGAAAGTTATTCATTTAAAGTTGGTATCTTCATAAAAATACTATAGTTTGACTGAGATATTTGTCAAAACAGTAAAAATGGCACATTATTCTTGAGTCGCTATCAATCAGTGCTTTTATAAAAGGGCCCAGTTGTGTCACCCTGACATCACAGCTAAACATTTGTAGTCTAAGCAGCCTCTAAATATATCATATTCAGTATAAGTCCATGATCCACATTGTGCGTCAACTGTAGTTGGAAATCATATTTCATGTTGCATCATTTTTACTGAATATTAATCAGTTCTCTTCCATGTAAAAAACTCAGAAATCAATTCATTATCAGTGCACAGCCTGTAAAGTTCCATTTACCACCTGATTCTGATTCTGATTCTGATTCTGATTATATGAGACTAAATGTTTTTTTCACTGCTAGTATAATACAAACAGGCAAATATGTTTTCATGTTACGGTTGTGTTGACTTCCTTTTTCTCTCTCTCTCAGCTGCCTAAAACACTAAGCTTTTTCACACATAAGTATTATAACATTAAAATCCTCCTGGTGGTACGTGCCCGGAAAACCTCATCAGAGAGGCGTCCAGTTAGATCTACGGACTGTAAAGCAAATATAATGAACTAACCCCCCAGGAGCCTCATTTATATAACTAGAATCCATACTAAAACCATGTTTAAGCTCAGCAAAAAAAGTTTACTTACGCAAAGAATTGTAAATGGTCAGCTACATTGTAGCCACAGCTGTCCTGGGGCACACAAACAGAAGCAAGGCTCCCAGTCAAGTGGCGTCACCAGGCCCTCTGACCACCACCAGTAGGAGGGCCACCTACTGTTGGAAAAGAAATTATCCACCAGTAGAAATTTTCCGATCTATAAAACCTTGAGTACGCACAGCTGCACGCAATTCTACTTTATAACTCCCACTCTCCCTAGAAATGTGCTCTGGTGATTTTGGACCGTATCACGCCTCCTACACACCCACTTTCTGGCATAAACGGTCAATGCAGAGTACCTAATAAATATTCTATATAGACTTAAGCCATCTGATTCGTGGGTGACCATGGTAACCGACAGGTTGAGAAAACATAATTCCACTGAGATTGAAATCGAGGTACTTGTGGGAGAGGTGGAGGCACGGAAAAATGTTTTAAGGCAATCAATGAACCAATGTTTATCTACACTGCTCAAAAAATGAAGGGAAGACTAAAATAACACATCCTAGATCTGAATGAGTGAAATATTCTTTTTAAATACTTTGTTCTTTACATAGTTGAATGTGCTGACAACAAAATCACACAAAAATTATCAATGGAAATCAAATTGATCAATCCATGGAGATCTGAATTTGGAGTCACACTCAAATTTAAAGTGGAAAAACACTACAGGCTGATCCAACTTTGATGTAATCTCCTTAAAACGAGTCAAAATGAGGCCCAGTAGTGGGTGTGACTGTATGACCTCCCTACAACGCCTGGACATGCTCCTGATGATGTGGCTGATGGTCTCCTGAGGGATATCCTCCCAAACCTGGACTAAAGCATCTCCTGGACAGTATATGGTGCAACGTGGCATTGGTGGATGGAGCGAGACATGATGTCCCAGATGTGCTCAATTGGATTCAGGTCTGGGGAACAGGCAGCCCAGTCCATAGCACCAATGCCTTCCTCTTGCAGGAACTGCTGACACACTCCAGCCACATAAGGTCTACCATTGTCTTGCATTAGGAGGAACCCAGGGCCAATCGCACTAGCATATGGTCTCACAAGGGGTCTGAGGGTCTCATCTTGGTACGTAATGGAAGTCAGGCTACCTCTGGTGAGCACATGGAGGGTTGTGCGGCCCCCCAAAGAAATGCCACCCCACACCATGATTGACCCACTGCCAAACCAGTCAGGCTGGAGGATGTTGCAGGCAGCAGAATGTTCTCCATGGCGTCTCCAGACTGTCACGTCTGTCCCATGCGCTCAGTGTGAACCTGCTTTCATCTACAGTATGAATAGTACTGGGCGCCAGTGGCCAATTCGCCCATCTTGGTGTTCTCTGGCAAATGCCAAACGTCCTGCACAGTGTTGGGCTGTAAACACAACCCCCACCTGTTGATGTCGGGCCCCCATACCACCCTCATGCTGTCTGTTTCTGACCGTTTGACCAGACACATGCACATTTGGGGCCTGCTGAAGGTAATTTTGCAGGGCTCTGGCAGTGCTCCTCCTGTTCTGTCTTGCACAAGAGCAGAGGTAACGGTTCTGCTGCTGGGTTGTTGCCACATCTCCCGATATACTGGCCTGTCTCCTAGTAGCGCCTCCATGCTCTGGACACTATGCTGACAGACACAGCAAACCTTCTTGCCACAGCTCGCATTGATGGTGCGTCCTGGATGAGCTACACTACCTGAACCACTTGTGTGGGCTGTAGACTCCGTCTCATGCTACCACGAGAGTGAAAGCACAGATGGCAGCGGAAACTATGCTGTGCTCCGTTTACCTTGACCAACAGAACTCAGATCTGCAATTGATTTAGCACCCAACTGTGTCCAATGGAGGGTCAGAACATTAGTGGGATTGGTTGATTGTTGAGTGCAGTGACCAGGGTAAATACTGTTGGCAACACAAGCTACTAACAATACAGCTCTCTGAATTCATGCAATAAAACACTAAAGAAATATAATTGCACATAGATGTAGGACAATGTTTTACAGATAGGGGTGTAACAGTATGCCAAAAATCCAGGTTTGGTACATACCTTGGTTTAATTTCATGGTCCGGTTTGGTTCGGTTCATTTTCGGTGCAGTCAGGGAACAAAGTGAAAAAAAAAGTTTTGTGTAATGACATTTAAAATCAAACTGTAGTTGCAATAAATTTTCTGACAAACATAACAATACATAGGCGTTGCCCAACATCTCTTACCAAGGCATTTGCCGCGGTAAAAGAGGTCTGTGCTCCAGTAAACTGCAAGAACAAAAACATGCAGCAGTGAGGGAGTGAAGGATATAACAGGGACAGAAGTCAAACATCTAAGACTAATCCTTAACGGTCTGTTATTCTATAGATTTGCACATTGTGATGTGCAGGGTAATGAAGAGTCTCTCTGGGAGCAGCAGGGGTGAAAGTAAGCCGGTGTTACTCAAATATTCTGTGGCGGTATGCAGTAGCAGGAAGATGGGAGACCAGCTGCCTGCTATACTGCCCTCATTCCTGACTTTACTTTACCCACGAGCCACCACCAATATGTCCACATTTCTAACAGATTTTCCCTTCTCAGCGACACACCAGCTGAGAAGCCGACCCTGGTAATTGGCAGCTCCATAGTCAGAAACGTGGCATTAGAGACACCATTGACCATAGTCAAATGCTTGCCAGAGGCCAGAACGGGTTTCATCAAATCCTACCTGAAACTGCTGGCTAAAGGTAAGCGTAAATACAGCAAAATTGTTATTCACGCTGACGGTAATGACACCCGGTTACGCCAGTCAGAGGTCACTAAAATGAATGTTGCTTCTGTGTGTAAGTTTGCCAAAACAATGTCGGACTCTGTAATACTCACTCACTTCTTGCATACTCACTTTAAAATAACCCCGGTTTGGTGTATATATTATCCTTTATTATTTATTTGTATTTATTTCTTTATTTCACTTATTTAAGTTCTGTACTGAAGAGAAAAGTTGCCAGAGTCAAATTCCTTATATGTGTCATACTTGGCCATTAAAGCTGATTCTGATTCTGATCTTTTCTGTTCCCCTGCCCGATCGGACCAGTGACGACATGTTTAGCCGCATGCTTTCATTCCACCAATGGTTGTCTGTGGGGTGTCTTGCACACGATGTGGGCTACATTGATAACTATGTTTTTACCAGGGTTTGTTTGTTTCTCTGTTAGTTAGCAACATAACAGAAAATGTTGTAGATGGATTTTGAAGAAGAATTCAGGAAATGACACGTAGATTTTGAGGGTGATCCCTGTCGGGGGGGGGGGGGGCAACAAAATGAAATCACAGTACTCCTCTGGATCATCATCCAGATGGGCTCTGGTAAACATTAGACAGGCCTAGACACGTGCTGGGGGTCTTTGGAGTGCTGCAGGATTTTAATTCATGATAATTCATGATTAATTCTCTGCAGGTCATTGACCAGTTCCTTCTGTGTAGTTCTGGGGTCTCATTTATAAAACTTTGCATAGAATCATTACTAAAACCGTACTTAAGCTCAGCAACCTTTTTAAGTTTCCGATCTATCAAACTTGGAGTACGCACAGCTGTACGCACTTTCCCCTTTGATAAATCCCACTCTCCCTAGAAATGTGCGCAGGTGTTTTTGGATCATATCCCGCCTCCTACACACCCACTTTCTGCCATAAATGGTCAGTGCAAAGTGTCTAGTGAATATTCTGCATCGACTTAAGCCAGCTAATATGGGGCGTTTCACAGGTAACCTTGGAAACCAAGAGGCGGAGAAAGTATCAAATATTGATTTGAGGTCACAAACAAAAGGAAGAGCTGCAAGTGACGCAGCATTGATGCAGCAGCGTTCCTGATATAAATAAGAAGAGCGGGGGACGGGGTTCGGCACAGTTCCAGTGGATCAGTAGATCCAACACCGGGTCCAGTTCAGCACATAGATCTATTAGGACTGCTTTAAGGAATCTACATCGGGTCCCCCATCCTGATGCTTCCAGTGGCGTGATCTTTAATGAGCAAGAGCTGTGCATCATTATGCAGGGGAAGCTGCAGTATTCGTACTTCACACAATTAATCCACCAATAAGTGTAATGTCTATATAATCTGAAGCCATAAATACATATGAACATACTGTGATATAATTCTTATGTGCAACATATTTTCATTCAGATTCTCATTTTTATTCTCAGTTCAGAGACAGAATGGGGGGGGGGGGGTAGTGGTGGTGACTGCTGGTTGTGTGTCTGTGTGCGCAAAGCTCTACAAGTTTGAAATTGTGGCTTAAATTCACATTTTTGCCATCTCTCCTGCTGCGCTGTGTAAGCAAGTGTGTTAGGGTGCTTAAAGTAGCGCACATTTTTCCGTCACGTTTTTTTCTATAAATCCCAAATTTTGCGTAGAAAGTTGTTTACGTAGTTTTCAGACCCTGTTTAGTGCTTAAGCAAGCTTTATAAATGAGACCCCAGGACTGTTTCCTCAGCGTTCTCTAGATCATGTGTTCCCCACCAGGTGAGATCTGGCATGGAGCCCCAGGTTGAGGGAGATTGTCAATGATCTTGTATTTATTCTATTTTCTAATAATTGCTCTAACAGTTTATCTCTTTTCACCAAGCTACTTACCTATTGTAGAATTGCTCATCCCAGTCTTGTGCAGGTCTACAATCTTGTCTCTGGTGTCCTTGGACAGCTCTCTGGTCTTGACCATGATGGAGGTTGGAGTCGGACTGTTTAACGATGTGGACAGGTGTCTTTTATACTGATAACGACTTCAAACAGGTGCCATTAATACAGGTAACAAGTGGAGGATAGAAGAGCTTCTTAAAGAAGAAGTAACAGGTCTGAGAAGGCCTGATTTCTTGCACGTTTGTCAGGTGTCAAATACTTATTTTCTGCACCATTAAACAAATAAATTCTTTGAAAATCATACAATTAGATTTTCTGGATATTTTGTACATTCTGTCTCTCACAGTTGAAGTCTAACTATGAGGAAAATTACAGACCTCTCATATTTTTAAGTGGGACAACTTGCACAATTGGTTGCTGCCAAAGACTTTTTGTCCCACTGTAATATTGTCCTTGTCACTAACATGGCACATCTTTGTAATAAAAAATGTGATTTGAGAAGTCTGGGGCCTATGCCTATGTCTAACAACATCCCAGTAAAAATGTAACAAATAAGTAACATAGCAGTTTAAATATTGTATTTTTAGGAATATGTAACATCAATACTTTGGCTTTCTGCTAAAGTCACGAAAATCTAGGATATGAAATGGATATTTTAGACTGCCCTACTGTCTGTGTCAGCAGTGGTAACAAGTTAATCAGGGGGTTAAGCTGTTACCTGAGCCAGCTGACAGGATGTTGCATGAGTTAAACAGGCGAGGTGAAAGTCTACACAGATTATATCTAGTCTAATAGTTTAATCATTGCTGCAGAGTTCCTTTTTACAGAGGAGCTGTGTTTCTAATCCCGGAGTTTATCTTTGTTTTGTGTGTTCTATTTTTATTTGACCTTTTATGCCCTTTTGTATGCTTGTAAACAAAAAATGATATTAGATAACTAACTTTATTTTAGTATTTATGTGGGACACTGTGGTTGGGTCAGTGCTCTTGAACTTCAGACTCCAGCTCCTGCAAAACAACCAAAAGTCCCGGACTAATTCCTGGAAGAAACATTTTTAACACATAACATCATAGTCAGATGTCCAGCTTGCTTATACTTTATTGTTACATTATGTGTCCTTTGACTCAATAACATCTGTGGTAGCTAACAACAACCACCAACGCTACCAGAAGTGGGCAACCAATTAACTTGAGAATGCCTTGTTCTGTAACACCGGGAAGCCAAAGTGTTCCCAAACGGGAGGCTTTGACAACGGAAGGGGGGATACAAGCTCCTGCTATCAATTAAAAGAGTCACTGGCCATAACTTGGCATGGGTGAACTAAGGCCCACAGGCCAAATACGGCCCGTTTTCCTTTTTAATCTGGCCCGCCGAATACCTAGATCATTTAGCATTCCCTGCAATGTCTGTGTTTCAACAATAGATGGCACACTCGAGGGTGAAGTGTATTAGTCTCTACTTCCCTTTTTCGCTTTGCCATTTGAACTTCGAACCCTTCAGTAAAAATGAGGATTAAAGAAAAGAAAAATGGACAGTGAGTGTCGAGTCTTTAATAAGGAGTGGACAAGAAAATATTTTTTCACTGAAGTCCGGACAACTGCTCTATGTCTGATATGCCAAGAAATTGTTGCGGTTTTCAAAGAATACAGTATTCTGTATGTCACTTCGCCATGAAGCATGCTAACTATGCTAGCAAGAAGTCAACCCAAGAGAGCAGCTACTGCTCAGAGGTTGATGGCTAATTTACTGACTCAGCAGAATTTCTTTAACCAACAAACTGCCCTTCAAGAGTCAAGTACCATGGCAAGTTTTATGCTGGCATTCAAATTAGCAAAGGGTTGCAAGTCTCTCTGAAGGGGAGTTTTTGAAAGAATGCGTGGTTGAGACAGCAGGCCTGTTGTGTCTGGAGAGCAAAGACAAGTTTGAAAAAACAGTTTATCACGCAGGACGGTGACTCACAGTGTGGAACTGATCTTTTAGGTATTATTCACTCACATTGGATGAAAGTAACGATATAAAAGACACTGCTCAGCTCCTTATTTTAATGAACAACAGTTTTGAGAAATTAGAGGAGTTTTAGACCATGGACTCCCTGAAAGGACAAACCTGGAGACAAGACTTATATGACCAGGTGTCTGCTGGGATCGAGAGAATTAAGCTTCCTTGGAGTAAACTTGCTAAGGTTACCAAACTGGAAATAATGTTGAGCTGCTGAAAAGAATTCAGGATAAAATAAAGAGGAAAACCCTGACCAGGACTTTATTGTCCTTCACTGCATCATTCATCAGGAATCTCTGTGTAAGTCTGTATTACAGCTCATGCCTTGTCCACAGGTAGCAGGGTATTTCACAAAACAAAGATATTTTTCTACGGTGTGGCCTGTCATCCACACGAAAACGCAGATTTACGGCACCAAAAACAAATCTTTTTAAAAACTCCAGCCAAAGTGGAGATTTGTGTTTAATCCATTTTAAGCCTTTGTGTGTGGACAGAAATAACCAGAGTTTTCAGCTCCACAATGTCATTTTCCGCGAGAAAAAAGGCTCCGACACCACTTGTCTCACCTCTGTTTCCACTCATAAACAGCATTTATGCCCTCAGACATGTATTGGCATCATTGATTGTCCAAGTGCTTTTTGTTTGCTTGTTTTTACAAGCTCAATTACTGCTTAATGTAAAAGTTAGAACATAGAAAGTTACTCTGAATGGATAGGATTTGGGGGAACCACTGCCCCCTACAGGTTTGGCATGTCTATGAATGTGCTTAACGCACTGATGCAGTTAGGTGTGGACAAAGATTTTCTTTTTTAAACGAGGTGATGAGGATAGTTGGGTTTTTTTAAAACCAGGCAAAGTGTTTCAACACTTGTGGGGGCTCAAAGAGATGAAATGTGTCGGGAAATGTGACGAATTTCCTGAGCTGAGAGACAAGAACTGGCTTTGAGACTTTGCGTTCACTGTGGACATATTTTCACACATGAATGAGCTGAACGTGAAGCTACAGGGGAAATATCAGTTTGTACCTGACATGTCCAAAAATATGCAAGCTTTAAATCCAAGCTGACTTTATTCCCCAGACACATTTCAAACATGTATTTTGTGCATTTCTTCATACTATAGAGGCCATCCAAAATGCAAACAAATACTGCAAATTACTGGATGACCTGCATGGAGAATTCTGCCGTCACTTCTCTGTCTTTAAAGGATTGACAAGTCCTTTCAGCTGGTGTTCTGCCCCCTGTCACAAGACCCCGAAACAGCACAACAGGAGCAGCAGTTGGAACCGACAGATCTTTAGTCTGACTCTGTCTTAAAACAGAAGTTCAACTCTCTGAAACTGAAAGAAGTTTATGCTTCACTTAATGAAAAGAAACCTTAAACTTCCGGAGGACGTTACAAAGGAGGCTGGTGTTGTTTGGCTTGATTTATGTGTGTAAGCAGACATTCAGCATCCTAAACCTTAACAGAGTTAGGCACAGATCCAAGTTAACTGACCAACTCCTCCGGTCTATCCTTAGAATTGCCACAACAAAACTAAGTCCAGACTTTGATGTGCTGGCTAAAAAAGGAGACCACCACCACTGCTCCCATTGAAGTAGGCAAGTTTATCTACTCTGCTATGAAAAAAAGCAAAAAAAAGTGCAGTAAGTCCTGTATATTAATACTTAGCTACGTATTAAAGGCTAAAAGCATTTATGTATGGTTTTTTATTACATTTTTCTCAGTTCACACAAACACTCCATACTGTATAGACACTCCTCATCTGGCCTCCCTGTCAAATTTTAGAACCTATTGTTGCCCGTGAGTCAAAAACTTTGCCCAGCCCTGGTATAAAACCTGACGATGACCCTGAAGAGGATTTTTCTCACCTCCAGATAATTTCACAGAAGTATTTTCTGCCCATGCATATTTTACTGTGGAAATTTTAGTTTTTCATTTTAAATGCGTTATGTTTTTTATGACACTGATTACTAAAAATATTTTTTGTACCTAAATAGATATAAACATAAACTATGTATATATATATATATATATATATATATATATATATATATATATATATATATATATATATATATATATATATATATATATATATATATATATATACAGAGAGAGAGAGAGAGAGATTATGATCAAACAGCAGCATGATCCTTAAAAGTGTGCTTTGAGAGCTTTACTCAGCCACATGTTTCCAACAGGACAGTTATTAAATGGAATTCAGATAAAAGTGATGCACATTAGCCTTTCATGTTCTGGGCTGGTCTGCTAGTTGGTGATTAATGAACCACTTCCATCTCAAGCACTCTGAACTCTGTCCCAGACTTAATTAAAACTCTGCCATTGACCACTAATCATAAATTACTTCCCATAACCTGTGACACGTTTAGAATTTGTACCAATTAATATTTCACAAAAGAAGTGAATAACATGTCTGTGGCTCCAGAAAGAGTCCTGAACCCATTGGGATGACTGTGGAGGAGCTGGTAGTTGAGCTGTTTCTGGATGACTGATGTCTTCTGTCTGTTCTGTTTGTGTTTTACAGGTAGCTGCTGCCTTCACAGTGTCACTGCACTGCTCCTGCCCAGTCTGATGCCCGACCCGCTCAGCTGGTATCCAGCAGAAAACAAACATCTCTACTCCATCATCTCCAGCTCTGTCTAAATGTGCACATGTCTGAAGAATTGGGAATGGAGG
Organism: Valencia hispanica; assembly: GCA_963556495.2. NCBI lineage: Eukaryota > Metazoa > Chordata > Actinopteri > Cyprinodontiformes > Valenciidae > Valencia > Valencia hispanica. The sequence goes on from OY747710.1 coordinate 53,737,420, forward strand.
CATTTTACAGCATAACCCAAATCTCTTGTAGTCATGACTTGTGCTCTAACTCTCCTTTCTTTTTCAAATTTTATTGAATTATAATCAGAGGCATAACGAGAGGAATTTTATTGATGGCATCCGTGATAGTAAAAAGAATATAGAATAGACTTTTATGTTTTTACATATCAGGGCATAAAACCTTATTTAAATCTGAACTCAAAAGTTTCCATACTCATTATCTATTCAACTCAGATGAAGTTAAAATTGAAAAATTGTGCATTAAAAACAAAGACGACAGTCATTTGCTCTCCTGACATCCTCTACAGTGTTTCACTAACACTGAAGTCTGGAGTGTGATTGCATCATTCATTTCTTTCTGTAGTGAGTAGTACTGAACAGCTCTAAAAGCTACAAAACAAGCCTGGATCATCACCTCTCTACCACTGTGCTAGACAGTTAATATGATCTGTTTGTGCTGATATGCTGCATTTGGATTTCGTTGTTCCAGAAGTCTTGAGATTCATTCAAATGCAACTTTGGAAACATAAGTCATAATGTTATTTACGTTTTGAAGAAAAACCTTCTTTTTTTTTGGGTACTTCTTCCCTACAGATAATACTTGTTCTGTAATTTTTTGAATCTCTGGTCATAAACCGTAAGGTCTAACACACTAACCAAGGCCTGTAGTATCTGAGATGGTAACTATTGGGGGCTTTTTGTCATTTCCTACAACATTGTTCAGTCTGACCTGGTGGTGAATTTCTTGGTACTTCCACTCCTGGGTAGATTGGCAGTTCTCTTAAATATGTTTAACTTTAAATACTTTTTTATATCGGAAATTTAACTTCATTTAAAAATGTTTTTGAAACCCTTCCTAGATTGATGAGGTGCAGCAGTTGGTTCTCTCGGGTCCTTGCTAATGTCTTTCCTTATTAAAGACCCTGACGATACTACATTCGAGTATGTCTGCTCGGCAGCACCTGTCTGCTAGTTTCCACTATTAGAACCAACGGAAGCCAAGATGGTGGGCCATTGTTTTTGTTGTGTTCCAATGACGCTTTTATTCTGTTGTGTGTTTTTATACACTTGTAAATCATTTTAGAACTAGTAAACTCTTTTCACTACATCCTGATATGTAAAACCACCATTCTGAACGAGCCTGTCCGTCTCTGTTTGATCTCAGTCATTTATCTCATCACTGTGAAGACCTTCTGATCATCCTCACTTCCTAAATGCAGTGTTTTATAAAGAATGGCTGAAATGACAAAGCAGAGCTGGACTGTCTCCACTGCTGCTTCCTTTTTTTTGCTGTATTTCTTTTGAAGATTTTGAACAGAATGAAACCAGCTTCTCAGATTTTATGTAGTATATTCAGTATTATAACGTAGTGTGCAGTACTAGTAACTTGTTTGAACAAAAATATATATGACAATAAAGTTGAGCTATGACCAGAATGTCTCTCTCTAATATTGCTGCTTTTTAAAGTTTGGATACACAATATGTCAGAGTGAGTGCCTTCCCTATTCACTGACAGACTGTATGTGCATAACAGTATTAGAAAAAAATATTTTCCAACACAAACAAGGTGATTCCCTGAAAACTGCCAAGAAATAATTGACATATTTTGCATTCTTATTGTTGTTAGCTGTTCTCTTGTGCTGCTCTAATGGCTTATTTATTTTGTTTATACGAGTCATGGTAAGAAGTCTGTTATTCAGGGTTTAACTTTTAGAAAGAAACCTTGTAATCTTTGACATCAAGAGTTGCGATTTAACTCGGTCCTATAAAGCAGTGGTTCTCAAATTAGGGGGAGCGCCTCCTAGAACCATTGCGGGGGGGGATGCATTATGAATAAAATACATGCTTGGACACTTCTAACATCAATCAAACTTTAGTTATGAAGCATTTTTCAAACCAAGATTTTAACTCAAAGTACTTTACAGATTAAAATGACTCCACATAAACCACATTCCCATCCCTCACTCACAGATATAAAAGCATGATCACAATTATACCCCCTCCCCCAATCCAACCCCCATGTGCACAGACTCAAGAGCAACAATAAAAAGGAGATTGGGCCGAGTACAGATGAGCCAGGTAAGGAAAGGAAACGCCATCAAAGGAGCCATCTGCACTGGCAACATTAAATCAACAGCAGCAGCACTGACCCAGGGCGCCCAGAGGAGGCAAGGCCGAGACCCCCACCTCCACCCAAGTGCTACCTGGAAAGCACCCAGGCAGCTACAGCCGACCACCACTCCCGAGGCAGAGGGCTCCCATACAGGAACACTCTGCAGAGGAAACTCATTCAGCCGCTTGTATCCGTGATCTTTGGGGAAAGGGACCCTTGGCTGCTGAGAGCCTGTGCACGTCCTGGTACCTGAATTGAAAGCCCAAAGTCCAAAACAAAAAAACAGAGACAGTCCAGGGCCGGCGACAGAGGAGCAGGAACCTGGGAGATCGGCGACAGAGGAACAGGAACCTGGGAGACCGGCGACAGAGGAACAGGAACCTTTGAGTCGGGGACAGAGGAGCAGAAACCTGGGAGACCGGTGACAGAGGAGCAGGAACCTGGGAGACCGGTGACAGAGGAGCAGGAACCGGGGAGACTGGCGACAGAGGAGCAGGAAGCATGGAGGCCTGCGACAGAGGAGCAGGAGGCGTGGAGGCTGGCGACAGAGGACCAGGAGGCGTGAAGACCGGCGACAGAGGAGCAGGAGGCTTGGAGTCCAGCGACGGAGGAGCAGGAGGTGTGGAGGTCAGCAACGGAGGAGCGGCACTCCAAGCCATAGGGTTCAGATTGCTTGCTGGGAAACTTAGATGGTTTCTCCATGAACACAAAGATAGTTCAAATGGTACACATTGCCTTATGCATCACAAAGAAAACTATCCTCCTTAACTGGAAAAATAAAAATGCTCTTTAAGGAAGGGTATACGATTGTAGGAGCGCTCCTTGAGAGGGCGTTATTGAAAAATAAAAATTCCCACCCCTTGCTTCATACTCTCCCACTAAGCCACACCTCAATAACACAGCCAGCATGGTCTCGTTGGGTCTCCGCCACTTCACTTCACACTTCACTCCGCCATTTCAACCAAAGTCACAAAATATAACGTGATCTTACCTGTCCAGGAGAAAATCAGCAACCAACGCATCCGTTAGCAAGCCCTTAGCTTCCTTGAGTTGACCCCACCGTGTAAATGCATCAACTCCGATGCAGATTCAATTCAATTCAATTCCATTCAGTTTATTTATATAGCGCCAATTCACAACAGATTTCATCTCAAGGCACTTAACAAGAAGTCATTTCAATACATTTATACAAACATTCCAATCAGTTAAAAAGTTTCCTATTTAAGGAATCCCAGCAGATTGCGTCAGTCATTGGCGTGAGGTTGGGACCCGTTCGGCTTTAAGCACGCTCTTCGTCGGCTTTCTTCTTTCTCATTGCTATTTCCACAACAGCTTTGCGTTTTCGGTTCATTTTAGCGTGAGCTCACTTCCTGTTTACAGGCTAGAACGAGCGTTGCGTGCACACGAAGGGGACGCGCAGAGGGGGAGGTGCTGAAACACGGAAGCTTTGCTTACAAGCCTCTTATTTTGGACGGACCGTGGAAGTTGATTGGATTAGGTTTTCCCAGGGTTTCTCGCTGTAGAAAGAATGAAAATTACTCGGTCAAATTTAAGAACTCCTAACTTATAGGTTGCCACTGGTATAAGAAGATCATTTTTAGCAGTTTTAGAAAAAGTGTTTTAAAATGAAATCGTATACCCTGCCTTTAATATTAACCAGTATCGAGATCTCTTGTTGTACCACATTGTTCTTGAGACAGCCTCTGCCTCCACATCTGATACGTGGCGCTGTAATGGCGACAGGCGGTGGAGTGTCTTGAGTGCGGCCCGTTTGTTTGGTGTAAGAACGATAATCCTGCGGTTTGTTTGTGTGGTTGTGAATGACATTTGGTGTCTTAAGGTGCGTTGATCATCAGTGACTGATCTGTGCGCGATTGAACTCTTACTACCTTAATTCCACGTCGCAAAGTTTTGGCAAGTCGATCTGTCAGCTGTCACAATGAGGAAGTGGGCCACCTTGCTGCTTCTACTCTGGTTCACTGTGGGTCCCCTGCTCGCGTTTGAAGCGAATCGTGGCAGCGAAATACTGCAGAACCACCGTGATGATCTATTACTCTTAAGGGATGTGGATTATCCAGTACCAGCGGGTCTACAGGACTGGGCCGAGATCGTACCGGGCCAGCGTGGAGGCGGCAGGGTGACGAACGGGGCTCCCCGAAGAAGGCGGGGAAGGAGGGGCGGCGTGAGGCAGAGGCTGAAATATCTCTCCCGCGCAGCCAAAAGTCCACCACTACCCTCTATTCTGCTCACAAATGTTTGATCTCTGCGCAATAAACTGGACGAGCTGCACGCCAACGTCTCGTGCCAGTGGGCTTATAAGGACGCAGGTCTGATCTGCGTAACGGAGACCTGGCTGGATGGCACCATCGCAGACTCACAGCTCTCCCTTAGCGGCTTTGGGACGCCTGTGCATCTGGACCGGGACACCGCGAGCAGCAAGAAGAAGCATGGGGGCGGGATCTGTGTGTACATCAACCAGGCGTGGAGCAGAACGGCCACTGTCACTGACTCTTGTTGTACAGCTGACGTGGAATTACTTGCTCTGACTTTCAGGCCCAAATATCTCCCTCACGAGTTCGGCCAGCTCGCGTTAGTGCTAGTGTACATCCCTCCTTCTGGCAATGTGACGCGCGCATCAGAGACCATTGCGTCTTGTGTTCAGAGACTAGAGATTGCTTCCCCAGACTCTCCTGTGTTTGTACTGTGAGATTTTAACGGTTGTAGACTGAATAAAACGCTCCCCACTTACCACCAATGCGTTACCTGTGCCACTAGGGGCGATAAGACAATCGACCTCTGCTATGGCAACGTCAAGGATGCGTAAGAGCTTATAAGAAACCACCACTTAGTACTGCAGACCATAATATTATCCATCTAATCCCAATTTACCGCACCAAACTGCAGAGGGAGGGAGAAGTTAAGAAGCAGGTCCAACAGTGGAACAGTGAAGTGCAGATGACTCTCCAGGGGTGCTTTGACTGCACACAATGGGAGGTGCTTATTGAGGGGAACACTCTAGAGGAGGCCACAGATGTTGTAACATCATACATCACCTTTTGTGTAGAGATGCTGGTTCCAACAAAAAACGTTAAAGTATTTTCAAACAATAAGCCCTGGATAACTAAATCACTGAAAACAACCCTGAATGAAAAGAAAATAGCATTTAATTCAGGAAACAAGCTAGAAGATAAATTATTTCAAAACAGACTGAACAGAGAAATTAAAATCGCCAAGAGAACTTATAAAGACAGGGTGGAGAGACTTTTTAACAATGGAAAGGCCAGAGAGGCATGGAAGAACGTTAAAACCCTGACCGGGCTTCCGTCCAAATCCACCTCATCTGGGCTTTCTGTTGAGGTGTGTGCCCGTATCGCGGAGGATCTTAACATCTTTTATTGCAGGCATGACCAGTGTGATTACACACAGGAGAGAGAGACGCTCTCTGAAGAGCTTGTCTCCAGGTCCCAGTCCACTGAGGACCTGCAGCTGCCGCCTGCGGATGTGGAGCGCGCACTGGAGCAGACTAAACCCAACAAGGCTCCTGGACCGGATCAGATCTGTGGGCGTGTCCTGAAGGGCTGCTGTAGTCAGCTGGCTGGTGTTTTCTGCTTCCTGTTCAACCATTCTTTGGCGGAACACTCCATCCCCTCCATCTGGAAGTCCTCCATCATCTGTCCAGTGGCGAAGAAGTGCAACCCAAGCACCAACAACGATTACCGGCCGGTGGCTCTGACATCACTGGTCATGAAGAGCTTTGAAAGACTCGTCATGGCCCAGCTGCAGGCTGATGTGGGTATATACTCTGATCCACTGCAATTTGCCTACCAGCCAAGGAGAGGGGTGGATGATGCCGTGCTCACTCTGGTACATGGTGTCATCACCTCCCTGGAAAAGTCCCATGTCAGCCTGGTCTTTGTGGATTTTTCAAGTGCATTTAACACCGTGCAGCCACACCTTATGGGGCGTAAGCTGCTCCAGATGAATACCAACCCCCACCTCATCCTCTGGATCCTTTCCTTTCTCATAGGGAGGGATCAGAGGGTCCGAGTGAACGGCCAACTCAGTGCTGTCAGAACAATATCCACTGGTTCTCCCCAAGGTTCATTCATCTCTCCACTTCTCTTCACTCTGTACACAAGTGACTGCTGGAGCATCACCCCAGGTATAACCTATATCAAGTATTCAGATGACACAGTCATCATGGATACTACAAATACACACGGATTACTGCAAACTGAACTGGATTCATTCTCACGGTGGTGTAGGGAGAACTGTCTGGATCTAAATGTATCCAAGACCAAAGAAATGACCATTAATTTCCAATATGGCCACCCCAGCTCTCCCTCACTCACAGTTAACAATGAAATAATTGAAAAGGGGCCGGTGTGTCGGTCGGCCGATGCGCTGGGCCGATATCTTCCTTTGGTTGGTTGAGGCACCTCTTTTAGAGATGCCAGGTTTGGGAATGTTGGGTGGTGCCTGCTTGGTGGCTCGGCGGGATGCGGATCCGGCGTCTCTGCTCGTTTGATCACCTGTTCTGTGCGTGGCCGGTTCATTGGCGGGTTGGACCGGCCCTGGCCCTCGTTGGATGCCTGGTCTCGGCGCCCTGCGTTGAGCGGGATCAGGAACCGGGAGCTGGTACAACTTGGCGTCCAGATGCTGGCTGAGCCCAGCCTGGGGATGCTGTCCGTCCCCTGTGGCTATCGGTGGGGCGCTGTGATGTTGGCGGTGGGGATTGGCCTAGGGTGGAGGTGGTGCATGGCGGTTGGCGGCCGGCCGCGGCCCCTGCAGTGCCGGGGGCCCCTCGTCGGCCGGTCCCTTGTCGGGTCCCTGCTGGGGGGTGGGGTGCCCCTGGGCCCCGGCTCCCCCGGTCCGTTGACCGGCCCGCCCCGGCGCGGCCGGTTGCCGGCGGGGCCCGTGGGCTCGTCACTGCTGCCCCCCGGGCCCCTGCATAGTGGCCGCTGGATGTTCCTCTGGGGTTCTCCTTTGCTCCTCTCCTGGGGGATGCGGTCGGCCCCGCCCGGGTCCGCCTGGGGCTCTGGCGGTCCTTTGGACGCTTTGCTCCGATCTCCTTCATGTCTGCATCGATTCCTGGGAGACGGATTGATGTCTGCTCACACCAACTATCGAACACTCTTATGGAGAAACCTTATATGCACCAGCATGCTAACACACACACATAGATGTGGGGTCTCTGGTGTTTAACGAAATATACTTGGGCTGAGGTTATCATTACTAGAGCTTGATTAATCGGTACCATGAGTTTTTCTGTGACATTGTTGTTGTATTTTTATATCTATTTTTGTGTGATGTGGTTGTGTATCATAACATAACATCAAGAAATAAAAACCCCAACAATTCATAATAAAGATTTTTCACACATATATCAAGTACTATAGCAAAAGCTCTACTGCTCCGCTTGTGAAAGTAAATCTGTTGGGCTTCTACTTGGTACTCAGACACCAATTCTGAGCTCCACACTGCCAAACAGGACACGTAAAAAGAAAAAAAAAAAGAAAAGGTTCAATCATACAAATACCTCGGCTCCATAATTGACCACAAACTCACATTCAAACTCAACGCTGAACACATTTTTTCAAAAATTCAAGTACACCAATCCATTCTCGCCTCTTTCTATATATGTTTCATTGAATCCATCCTTACATTCAATATCAGTGTCTGGTTTGGTTCACTCACTCTCACCCACCGCAATATGCTCAATAAAATTATCAAAATCAGCAATAAAATCAACAGTCAGGAGCAGGACTCACTCAGTAGCATCTATGACTCCAGAGTTCTGAAGAAAGGAACCCAGATCTCCACAGACCCTTCACACACGCTGCACTCTCACTACGCCCTGTTGCCGTCAGGGCGCAGGTTTAGGTCCCTCCCTCTGGGGACAAAGAGGGCGATCTCCACTTTTCTCCCTACCTCCATTCGCCTGCTGAATAATTGACTGTGAGGATCTGGTCTATCACAGGCCCACTATATTGTTTTAATGTATTTATTGCTCATGTTGATTGTGTTGTATGTCTGTGGATGTACTGTTTTTATTTTATTGGGCCCATTGGCACTTCCTCTGCAAATGAAGTTCCTAACGGATAAATAAAGTGAATTTGATCTGATCAATCTCTTTGGGATCCTTTGATCGGCTCCATCACCTAGAAGGGGTGGGGGGCTTTTGGTTTGGTCATATAGGATATTGTTGCTGATGTGGGGGTTTTTGAATTTAGGAGCACCTGGGGAAGGTCCTTGAAAGTGGGATCGCTAGGTGGATCGAGCTAGGTGGATAGGTGGATCGGGGCATTGGTGGCCATGGGTGGTGACTCCAGGTGGTTGCATGCGGTGCCTCCGGGGGTTGCACTGGCGGACATGGGTTACTGGCCTGGTAGCCGTGCTGCTCTTGGGTGGGTCTGGGGTGGGCTTGGGAGCTCGGGGCTCTGGGGCGCCACGCCCCCTGGCTGTGGTCCTGGCTGGGGGTCTGCCTATGTGGGTGTCTCTGTTGCCGGTGCCTGTGTGTGGGGGTCGGGGTCGGCCGGGGGCCAACGTGTGCTGCCGTTTTTTTTCCCTCTCTGGGCCGGTTCTCTTTGCCGATATCTGGATGGCCTCCCACTTTGTTTGTGTGTTGGGGTGTCGGGCTGGTGAGTGGGTGGGTGCCATTTCTGGGCCTGATCAGTTTTTGGGCACTGGACTTGGCTCCTGAGTCTTGCTCTTTACTCAGAACTCAACCTGGGTGTCTAATGTCTTTTGTGCTTTGATAGTAGACCGAATGTCAATTGGGTATAGATCTACTGCTGGGATGGGACTGGAGGGACTGCCTTGGGCTCCGTGGGGCTTGGTGGTGCTTCAGCCATGGGGCTCAGGGTGGATGTGCTGTGATGGCCCGCCTGTCCTGATTAATTTTTCGTTGTTTACAAAGAAACCGATGCCGTCATCATTCTTTGTGTCAAAGTATGTCCTTGAAGGGGGCGTGCCCCAATCAGCTGGCTACTCGAATGCCACATTGACAGCTGTCAAAAAACAAGGGAAGACGCCAGTGAGTGAGTGAGAGAGAGGAGGAAATGGGTTGAGAGTGATTTGGAGGAGAGCGAGAAGAAAGAGAAAGAGCAAAAACGGAAAGAAAGAAGAAAACGAAAGGATTTAATTTTCTCTCAAGACTTATCAGACAGCCGTCTGGCTCCTCAGCGTGAGCCCAGCTTACTGCTTGTCTGATGCCCGAGAATTGACTTGCTGCCCGGGGTACCATGAGTAAATAAAACTTACGGAGAGACGGAGAGTGATTTTTTTGTTTTGGATTTTTCTTTTTTTTCTCTTTATTAAAATGGACAAAGTTGGACAATTATTTTCCCTCCTTATGTCTTTTGGATAAAATATAAAAAATAAATGTGGTTTAAATGAAATGCACTTATAATTTCTTACCTAAATGATTGCTTGCTCTAAAAATTGAGTTTAGAATTAAACTGCTGATTATTTTAGATTTTCTCCTTTGAACTGCAGGGTGTAAGCAGTAATATAATGTTTATCCTTTGTAGAGGGATTAGTACATCAAGGATATATATTTATCTTATTTTATGAGTTTTGTTTTTGGTTATCATATATGTCAGGAAAGAGACCTGACTGGCACCCCAGCACCTTGTAGTACGAAACTGTTACATAAACAGTTGGCACCCAAGATGAGACTTGATTAAGATTTCATTGGAGAAAAAAAAACTGAATGCAGTAATAACTTTATTTATATATACAAAAAAATGGAAGCCCATGCTGACAGACTCTTAGTTGTGGATAAACTGGCGGCTTAACAATCACAACTGGCTGATTCTACCCCCATGTCAAATTCTCTGCTGGATATGGAGTTGATAGAACTTTCTGAACTATCTGCTCCATTGAATCCTTGCACATGTCTTCCAACAGATAAGGAAAAACAAGGTCCAAACAACAACTTTCTTCAGTATACCTTCTACTGCTGATCAGCAAGTGTTGGAGCAACAAAAAAAAATTTGAGAGGAGCAGCGCCAACACCAAGAGGAACTGAAGACGAAGATGAAACAATTGACAAAACTATTAACTCTGCAAAATGAACAAATGAAGAATGGTATGCAAGATTTATTGTTGGAACAGCGAATAGAAATTTTCAAACATATGGACTAAAGAGTGTAGTATCCGAGGAACCAGGTTGATGCCTCGCTTGGATGGAGGTTTAAGGATCAACTAACTGAAATAACCACAAAATTCATATCTGCTGTTCTTCAACCAGTGAAGGAGGAACTTTCTCTCTGTTTGAACACTCTGCACTCCATGGCTGAAGAAATAGCAGTGCAGAGAACAACCATTTCCACTGGGGATGCAGGTGTGCAGACATATACTGAAGATCTGGCAGATAAACACCCAAGGGCTGCAGGACATCCCAGGCTGCAATCTACAATAAATAATAAACCTGACAATCTGCTGGAGTCAGCCAGAAACTCAACCATCCAAAGTGAAGTAAGGAGCAGACTAGGAAAAAGCCCCATTAAATTACAGTTTCCAACATTTGGAAAAGCAGATGTCGCTTCAGACCCTCTACAATACCTGGAAAGGTGTGAAGACTTTCTGGCCCTCAATCCACTCACAGATGAAGAAAATATGGTGACTCTTCGTAATGCTCTACATTGCACATCAAGAGCCTGGTGGGATGTGGCACGATTTAAAGTCCATACCTGGAAGGAATTCCATCAATAATTTATTTATGCGTTCCTGTCAGAGGATTATGAAGATGAACTGGTGGAAAGAGTACTAAACAGAGTACAGAAAGAAGAGGAAGGAATAAGAGCCTTCACTTATTTGTATCAATCACTGTGTAAACGCTGAATCCCACATACAAGTGTAGGAGATGTGGTAAAGATGATACTAAAAAACCTTGATCCACAGCTGGCCAGTCAAGTAAGGAGCAGAGATTTCACTGTGGATGAACTTGTCCGTCTGGGACAACAATTTGAGAAGGAGTGACAAAATCAAATATTTTATGAGCAGAGGACAATAGGACAGAACCCAAGATAGAAATCCTCTGAAGAAGCTCCCACGATACCAAACAGGAAAAATTAAGAAAAACAACAGAACCATGGGAACACCAATCAACCCTTTGAGGTACACTGTTGGCGCTGCAAAAATTATCATGCCTCATCTTCAAGTCCACAATGGAGATCTGATAAAAACATGACTCATCCTCAAAATCCTCCAAGTTCCCAAGCACCCAGAAATACACAACCACCAGTTCAAACAACGTACCCCTCTCGAACCTCTCAAAATATTACAGGAGCTACAGCCTCTGTGACGTTTTCTTCATCACCGGTAGAACTATTCCTGCCGTGTCAGTTGAGCATTCGACATTGGACAAGAATGGCCATATTGGATACAGGCTCATCTTACACTCTGATTAATGAACATGTTTGGACAAGTGTACAAGATCCCCAGGAGGGGCTTAATCCTTGGGACAGAGAACCATTGCATTTGGCGGATGGAGAAAAAAGGCAACCGTTAGGATGGAGTGAACTCAAATACCTTCAAATACAAAGTCCAACGGTGACGTTACCTTGTGTGGTTTGGCCCGCACAGTGCCTTGCCTTCCCTGCCATAGTCGGCTTGTACTTAATTTTCTTCTCGGGATTACATATGGATGTTGATGAAAACAGCTACTGGTTTAAAACCAAAGAAAACCAACGGTTTTCATTTCAAAATGCATCCATACTGCAACCCAAGAGTTATACCTGTCTACAGATTGCTCTCTTTTCTGTTATACCTCCACAACCTTTACCACCTTCCAAATCATGTCCAGATCTTCTGGAATTGGCCATCCAGAGTGCTCATCTGGATAATTCTGGAGAAATGGCGCTACTACCTGGAAGGAAGACACTTCACAGTCATCACAGACCATTCCTCACTGGTATGGGTTTTCAAAACTAGTAAACCAAGCACCAGACTGATTCGCCGGGCACTACGACTACAAGAATTCACCTTTACGGTGGAATGCCGTAAAGGAAAATACAATACAGTCCCTGATGCCCTATCAAGAGCACCACTGGACCTTCATCAAACACCCAGCATAGCTGTTATACTGCATTCCATGAAGAACACTTCACCGCACCTACAGGTAATGGATGAGGAAATATGGGGAGCGCAACAATCTGATCCGGATGTGCAGGGCCTGTACACAAGAATCATGGAAACAAGGGACATCAAGGAACGCTCCACCACCAAGTACACCATCATAAAGGACAAGGTGTACAGAATAACCGAGCTACCTCACAAAACTCTGCATCAAATCTACATCCCGGCATCTCTTCATCAGCAATTACTACACCATTACCATGATAACCCTTTGTCTGGCCACTTAGGTTGATATAAAACCTATAAAAGACTACAGTCTCTCGCCTATTGGCCCAAGATGAGCCAGGATGTTGGTGACCATGTGCGCACCTCTCACATCTGTCAGTCATACAAGCCAGAAAATAGAAAACCCTGTGGAAAGCTAAAACAGACTCACATTAACACACCCTGGGAGATGCTTGGAGAGGACCTTATGCGACCAGGAAATAGGTTTTTCATAGTCTTTGTTGACTACCACACATGCTGGGTAGAACTTTTTCCACTCCGAAATGCAACAGCAGAATCGGTATCACACATTTTGACAAAGGACATACTCACACGTTCGGGTACCCCAACCTACATCCTCTCTGACCAAGGTTCACAGTTTGTCTCTTCAGTATTTGAGGAAACCTGCAAAAGTTGGAATCGACATTTAAAAAGGACATCACCGTAGCATCCACAGACCAACCTGACTGAGCAAATAAATTGCAATATTAAAGCCATGATTTCATCATATGTGGAGGAAAAGCACAAAACATGTGACAAGTACTTGGCAGAGTTTCATTTTGCCCTCAATTCAGCTGTGCATGAGTCAGCAAAAGTCATCCCAGCTGAACTTAACCTGGGACGTACATTGAAGGGACCCCTAGATGGCGTACTTCATCCACGATTCTGTGATCCAGATTCTCCAGCAAATTCTACAGCAAAGCAGTTGGGAGAACTAGGGGGCATGGTGGTGCAGCTGGTAGAGCAGCTCACCTCACAGCTAGAAGGTCCTGGGTTCAATTACTGCCGGGGACACTGTGGGTGCTTATGGTGTGTTTGTTCCCCCCACATCATTGGCACCCACACCCTGGGTGGGGTTGGCGAAAGGGCCTTTCTGTGTGGAGTTTGCATGTTCCCTGTGTTCCTGTGTGAGCAGCTAATGAGAGCTACTCCCAAAAACATGCAGTAGTCCTGGGGCTGTATACTGCCTCCTCCTGGCCGACCGGAGCGCCTGAAGGGTTGGGGAGGATCTGACTGGAATAACGTGATCCTTCCACGCACTATGTCCAGCCAGGGAAACCCTGCCCCATCAGGTGAAAATAAGGGCTTGCTCACTGCCCAAGCATGAAGGAGGCTTGGGTTTCAGTGCAGGGCCCTCCTGGGGCTGACAGAGGGAGAGTGGAACCCCAGGACTGGGGTGAGTGGAACCCCAGGACTGGAACTAGGTAGGAGCACTGGGTGATTAATAATGGGAGAAAAAACCGTGGGATAAAAAAATCTTTAAAAAAAAAAAAAAGCAGTTGGCAGAACTCCGACATCTGGTTGCTAACAATTTAAAAAACGCACGAAGAAAACAGAGGAAATATTATGACAACAAAAGAGGAAAAGTGGATTTCATAGAAAATGATCAGGGGCCTGTACCATGAAGCCGGATTAGGTGGCTAGCCGGCTATGTTTCAGCTTAGTTTCCACCAACCCTGGGTTTTGGGTACCATGAAAGTGGCTCGGCTTTGATCGGTGTTTGTTGCCATGGTATCTTACGCTGCACGGCTAACCTGCTCCGGTGCAGGTTATGTTCTGGATTCGCGATCTCAGACTGAAGTTTGACCAATCAGCTGTGAGCAAAGAAACATATATATGTGACGTAACTAATTCCCAGCGTCTGTTCTCTGTTGCAATGGCTTCACCTTTTCTCCCTAATCCTTTGGACATCTCCGCGCAAATTGTTAGACGAGCACTTCGTAGAGAACGAGTTTTTAGGGACAGACAAAATCCATTTGACTTTCCTGATGCGTACTTGTATGAAAGATACAGATTTTCCGCGGAAGGAATGTCTTATCTCTGTGAGCTTCTTGAGCCGCACATAACAAATGTGACTCGTCGAAGCCATGCCCTGACTGTACAGCACATGCAATCCCATCCATAATCGCCCCCCCCCTTGTTGTTGCTCAGAGCCAACTCCTCTGCCACAGTGTAATCTTGAGGAGGTGGCCCTCTCCCAGTTTTCCTTATTTCACATTTTTTTCTGTTTGCTGCAAACAAGTGTTTGTGATTAAATGTTCTAAGAAAATAATAAAAAATATGGTAAATACTCACCACTTTGAATTATATTTTTATGTTTTCTCTTGATCTGCTGCCAAGACCGTTTGGAGTTGGGGTTGCATCTAAAAATTAATGAATATCAATCTTTCTTAGGATGTAATAGCCTATACTTTCACATACATCTACACACATAATATATATATATATATATATATATATATATATATATATATATATATATATATATATATATATATATATATATATATATATACGAATACATTTTCATTTTAGCATTTAATATATTTTAATATGCTTAGCCTACTTAAATGTACATTAATTGTTTAACCCACGCATTAACACAATCAGCAATCTTCCTCCACGATTGTTCTCTTGCTTTGGCAGCAGATACAGTGTTACTGCGTGCTTGAAACATATTTGTAAATTCTTCATATTTCTGGAGAATAATCTCTTGCTCCTCCGTTGAAAAGTAGATAGCTCTCGCTCTATCCATATCGAACGCGATTGGTTGTTCAGTGTCGTCGTCACTCTTTTATGTGCACGCGCCTGTGGATTAATCATAGCTTAAGGATCAAAGCCTGAGTTGACAGAGAAAGTTGATAACCTGCGTCATGGTACCAATTAAGCCTGATTGCATCGGTTTGGTTTTGTCGATTCAAAACCAATCCTGTAACCCCGAGTTTGTTGAGCCACCTTCATGGTACAGGCCCCCGGGTCTGGCTCCGATCTCATCCTAGATCCAGAGCAGATATGTCTTATTCTGCCAAGCTTGCAACACGCTGGAAGGGTCCTTATCGGATTATGAAAAGAGTGGGACCTTTAAACTTCCAGGTGGTTACAGAATACACTGAAGATCTCCACACTGTGCACGTGACCCAACTCATACCCTGTTGTCCCACGGCAGAAGAAGTGGATAGAGATGAGTACAGAAGTGTTAAAAATTTTTTTGAAGAGGACAGTGAGGAAGAGGAGTTCCAAGGATTTACAGACTATCATCTAAATATATAAGTAATCTCCTCCGTGGCTTCGGCTTTCTTCAGGGGAGAGGGAGTGTGACGGACCGCCTGTCCTGTCTCTGTTTTATTTTTCATTGTTTACAAACAAACTGATGCCGTCATCATTCTTGGTGTCAAAGTACGTCCTTGAATGTGGGCGTGCCCCGATCAGCTGGCTAATTGAATGCCATGTAGACAGCTGTCAAAAAACAAGGGAAGACGCCAGTGAGTGAGTGAGAGAGAGGAGGAAATGGGTTGAGAGAGATTCGGAGGAGAGCGAGAAGAAAGAGAAATAGGAAAAACGGAAAGAAAGAAGAAAACGAAAGGATTTTGTTTTTTTGGAATACAACTGACAGTAACTTTGAGTGCCGCCGAGCATTTGTCTGTTGCTGCAGCAGAGCACTGTTTTTGTTTGGATGCTTTTGAAAGACGGAGAGTGATTTTTTTGGGGGATTTATTTTTATTTTTTTAGTAAACCGGATAAAGTTGGACAATTATTTTCCCTCCTTATGGATAAAATATAAAAAATAAATGTGGTTTAAATGAAATGCACTCATAATTTCTTACCTCATTTATTGCTTGCTCTAAAAATTTAGTTTACAATTAAACTGCTGATTATTTGAGATTTTCTCTTTTGAAGTGCAGGGTGTAAACAGTGAGATGCATGTTTGCATCTTTTGTAGAGGATATATATTTATCTTATTTTTATGAGTTTTATTTTTGGTTATCTTATATGTCAGGAGAGAGACCTGTTTTTGCATGTTTGATTTCCTCTACAATCACATGCTTAGTTTTTTCACCCATTAATGAAATAAATTTGTCGCACACAGTTGATGACAGGTAAGATGTCTTACCGACCAGCTCGATTGTTTTTGCTTTTAAAGATGCATCATATACATTTATTCATGTTTTTCATTAAAAGAATTAAATTATGTGCATGATGTGCATGATGTGCAAAATAACAATTCAAAATCAAAACTAGTGTCTTCTTTGGCACATAATCTTTCCCCACATGTCAGTCTCACTTTTGCGCTTCCTGCTACAGTGCCCCTCGGAGACCGTTAGCCAGTAAAAAAAATCTATAAATTAGCCACATCGTTATATAGGATGCAGGGTAAAAAGCATTTTAAAAAAGTGACGGCTTATAGTCAGAAAATAATGGAATCCTGGCAGAAAGACGTTGGAATCTGGGATATGATCCTGCAGCCAAGTCTCAGTGGGACACAAAACACTGCATTCCCGATACCCTGGCTGAGTCCTTGTATAGGCTTGGAGTTCATCCTTTCTTGTTAGCCAGTGATCTCACGTTGCCCATTATGACCAATGAAAGAGATGGTTTGTACATCCTCCTCTATATAATAGAGTAAATAATTCATCCTTTTCTATTTTGTCAGATTAGATAGATAGATAGATATCTTTATTACAGACTCAGGGTCCAAGGCAGACAAACAAGAAAAACAAAAACAACAACAGTAACAATAAAAAGCTAAGAAGTCACTTTAAAAGAAGGCAACTATACCAGTGCGTCCATAAACCAGACTGGTAGCGAATAGCACTGTAACTGATATTAATAAGTGACACAATCACTCGATTCTCAGAGATGTTGAGTCTGCAGATGAAACTGTACATACATTTCCGCAATGTGGCTTGCAACGTATTAACTCCAGCTGTAACAAACATCTCACTCGCACTAGCCCATCTTGGCCTCCTAAGAAGCACACGAAAAGCATCATTGTAGGCCACCTGCAACCTTTGCATTGTACTTTTTTTATAGTTTAACCAAAGGTGAGCTGTGTATAGCGGTGTACAGTATGATCTGAACAACGCTATTTTCACTTCATCCGTACAAAATTTAAATTTGCGTGCCAGTGTGTTCGCCTGAGCATACAATGTCCTGCATTGTCTCCCCATGTCATCATCATCCATCAGGTCGTCAGTTAAAATATGCCCAAGGTATTTTGTTTTGTTAGTCACATTCAGCATCATATTAGACAAATAAAAGTCTGGGAAGTTTGCATTTTTATCCTCCTTAGTTCTACAGATCATTATAACACTCTTTGCTGGGTTATACTTAATATCTTGCTCCAGACCATAGTGCGCACAGATATTAAGCAGCTGTTGGAGCCCAGCTGTACTCGGGCTGAAAACCACTAAATCATCCGCATACATTAGATGATTCAGCACAACATTTCCAGCAATACATCCAGTTTTACAAGCATTTAGTCTCTTTGAAAGATCATCCAAATACATATTGAAAAGAGTAGGGGATAATATCCCCCCCTGTCTGACCCCATTGCCAACCTTAAATGGAGCACACATACTGTTCCCCCATTTGACATACATCTCTTGGTGAGCATACCAATAGCTAAGTATCCGTACAAGAAATTTGGGTACACCCCTCTGAGTTAATTTAAAAAATAACTTGCCATGATTAACCCTGTCAAAAGCTTTGGAGGCATCTAAAAAACATGTAAAAACAGAAGAATTTTGTTTCTTGTATTTATCAATAACCTCTTTAAGAGCATATATACACATATCTGTGCCCAGCTTTGCTTTAAAACCAAACTGATTGTCTGCAGAAGAGACAAATTTTGAGATCCTGTCCAGCAGGATTAACTCAACAATTTTAGAAGCAATACTGGCCAGTGCGATTGGGCGATAATTGTCAGAGCTGCCAATATTCCCTGCTTTGTTCTTAATGACAGGGACTAACAAAACAGTTAGCATGTGGTCAGGTAAAAACCCATGTACAAAACATGCTGTGAAGCAAATAGAGAGTAGAGGAGCTAACCTTGCACTTGCAAACTTTAAGTGCTCAGCAGTAACACCATCCAACCCTGCAGTTTTATTATTTGAAAGCCTGGAAATGGCATTAACAACTTCATGACACAAAGTAGCATCTACACTGTCAACATCATTTCCACCGAATTTGTAGGAGTCACTCTGGACACAGTTAAAAACCCTATTGTAATGATTCCGCCACAAATCCAGAATATTATCTGTGCCAGAGATGCCATCAACAACACATGGCAGAGATACTTTTGCTTTCATAGCCCTAACTTCTTTCCAGAATTCATACATATTTTTACATTGCAATTTTCTGGCCATTGAGTCAGCCTTCATAGCCTGCTCATTTTTTACAATGTAACGCAGAGCATATTTGAACTGGGCATTAGTGACCTTTTTGTTTTCAAAAACTGGCCCATTTCTTGGTCTCCCTGCCAGTATCCACTCCATGGACGCCTCACGTGCCTTGGCATGAAATTCAGCCACATGGGCATTCCATCCAGGTTTACCCTTTTTCTTAGTTTTAGGTCTATATATAGATAAACTTGCATCAATCAGTGCTTTAATGATGCCATCATACATGGAAGAAATGGCTGAAATATGCTCAGAATCCCTGCACTCACTATCTCCACACATGACTGCTTCTCTAGGCATGTATATATTGCATAATAGGTCATCTGTGTTCACACCATAGGTCATAATTTCTTCTTGTGTGAGAGAGTACCAGTCCACATGAGAAGTACTTTCATTATCTTGATTTTCCGTCATGGGTAACTTTAGAACAAGTATTTCCATCCCAAAAGGTACATGATCAGATGTTGATAGCTCATAAAATATTTTCATGTCTGTCAGAGAAGTATGCGCATCTACTGTAGACACACAGTGATCCAACCAGGAGGTTGTATGCCACGCTTCCCTTATATAGGTAAAACTGTCCGCAGGTAATAGGACCTTAGTTGATAGAATTAACCCATTATCATCACAAAAACATCCCAAATGATTAGCAAATATTGACTTTTCATCCGCAATATCAGAGTTCATATCACCAATAACTAACACATTGGAAGACCCTTGGCCCTGGATAAATGAGCTTATGAAGGCAAGTCTATGAAGATATTCAGTTTCATTGAGATGACACTCATATGGGGTGTAAACATTTAGCACCACACATTCCTTGCCTCCTTGTGTAATCTGTATTGCAATACACCAATCCACTTCCAGTCTGATGACATTTACACACCAGTCAAGTTTTGTATTCCATAAGATTGCTACTCCTCCTGGAATGCGCCCACGTATTATTCCATCACCAATATCCACGCTGGACTCCCCCACTCCATGAAAGTTTTCATTTAACGAATTTAATCCTTCAAGATCCTGCTTTGACAGAAAAGTCTCTTGTAGACACAGCACGTCACACTGCCCCAACAAGTGGTCTACAACTAGCCGCCGTGCTTTATCCTCTGAGCTCTGGCCCAAGCGCAGACCTCGACAGTTGTATGACAGAACTTTTACACCCATGATTTATGACATCAGGCTTCAGTACTACGGGCCCCTGGAGCCCCAGTTGCCTGCGCAGCAGACGCAGCACCCTCATTCGAACCAGCAACACCAGCCCTGATGCGCGGCTCATAGTAGCGCCTTACATAAGCACCCACAGGCCATATCACTGGATTGCACATCTCAGCTACATCATTGCACTCAGCAGTCACTTTAAAGGATGAATATCTGCTATTGGCCGTAGCTATTTTTTGACACGTAACCTCCCGATCAAGCTGAATCCGAAGATAGTCAGTTAATGTCTTTACGTCTAGATCAGGAGCAAACCTAGAAGCGAAAACACTTACCATTTTCGTTGACACAGTCTTAATGTGGTGGCCATCAGCTCCAGTACCCACAATAGCCAAACTTTTACCTGACCTCGTCTTCAATCCAGGTGTGGAGGTGAAACGAGTTCTCATTTTTCCATTAGCCTGTAGCTTCCCTTTCTTGACAACAGTCGACCATTTTGGAGATCCCGACAGCTGTGTTGCTTTTGCAGCATTCGCCTGACCTTCGCCACCACTGACTACAGCATGTGACCGATTGCACAGGCCCTCTCTCCCCTCATCACGAGTAGCAGTGTCCCCAGTAGCCTCCTCCTCGGTTACCGGCATATCCATGGCCTTCGTTTCCAGGCCGCCGCTTCCGCACTGATTCACAGGTGTAAGTCCAGCCGCATCACGCTTACCATTCAGCACCGCTTCCTCGGCGCACGCCCGGCTGTCCATTGATTGAAATATAGTATATTTAAAATTGGTTTTAGGTTGAAAATGGACTCTCAGTACATTAAACTTGATGATTTTGGCCCATGGTGAAAAAGTCTGGACACCACTGTGTTATGTGATGGGGGAAACCTCAAGTTGTCTACTTGTCACTCTGCCATAACGACCACGTTGTTTTAATGCAAAACTATATGTAGTCTGTGAGGCAGACACTGTCTACTTTTAAGACCAGGCTTAAAACGTTCTTTTTTGATAAAGCTTATACTTAGAATGGCTTAGGTTTTCCTGAGCTGCATTATTGTATTATTTGATGTTATTTCGACTATTTACTTTGTTTTCTCTCAGTGTTTTTCTCTCCATAGAAGCTACACCTGCTCTGGCATCCTGCTTAGCTGCAAAGCCCTGTTGGACGAGGGGCATCTGAACACCCTCTGTGTCCTGTTATCAACATTTAATTTCTTTAATATAGAAAGTACTCTTACAACTTACAACTCTTACATTGTTTTTCTGTGTCTCTGCTCTGTCTTCTCGAACCTCCAGGCAGTCATGGCAGATGGCCACTCGTAGTGAGCCAGGTTCTTGTTCTGGTTCTGCTGGAGGTTTCTTCCTGTTAAAGGGGAGTTATTCCTCTCCACTGTTACATGTTACTGCTACATGCTTGCTCAGTATGAGGGATTGCTGAAGGATTGCTGTGGTTGGAGTCTGGATGAATGGGGCGCAACTGCCAGTCAATAACTCGATGCAATCTGCTGGGATTCCTTAAATTGAAAACTTTTAAACTGATTGGAATGTTTGTATGATTGTATTGAAATGACTTTTCTTGTAAAGTACCTTGAGATGGCATCTGTTGTGAATCTATGCTATATAAATAAACTGAGTTGAACTGAATTGAATACATTCTGTAAACATATTCTCCCATCTGAGCTGTGGAATTCACAGGCCTAATGATTGCTAATTCTCTTCTTGCCCAGCCTGCAAGATTAGGTGGACATCCATGTCTTGGTAGGTCTGCAGCTGGCCCATCCTCCCTCAATGTTCAGATCATGGTTTGAACAAAGCTCTGGGAGATCTTCAAAGTCTGGGCTATTGTTCTAGACACTAACCCTGCTTTAAACTCCACAGCATTCTCCCTGACCTTTCTGCTATGTTCCTTGGTTTTGTTTCCTTGTTTGAATACAGTGACACACTACACTTCACAAATTTAGAAAACCATACTTGTTTTATTTCTTTTCTTTTCATAAAATCCCCCAAAAATTTATCAAAGTTTATGGTTGTAATGAAATGTAAAAAATGTTAAATCTAGCAACTGAATACTCTGAATGAAAGCATGTTTAACTTTGGGCTGAATCAGCACTAAAAATATTTTTTTCTGACACACCCACACACACATATATATATATATATATATATATATATATATATATATATATATATATATATATATATATATATATATATATATATATATACATACACACACAAACACACTTGTCTGAATTTTAATGAAATAACTAAAAGTATCCTTTGATATTAATAACAATGAATGAAAAGAAAAAAAAATTCATTAGTGTAATATTTATTACCTTAAAAATTTTGACAATAACAAGGGTAGCCCCAAATAACACAAACTGACCATGTCAGTAACGGGTGTTTCCACCATTTGCCACAATGACAGCTTGACAGCGACGTCTCATGCTCCTCACTAGCCTCATGATGTTGTCCTGAGGAAATGCGTTCCACTCTTCCACAAGTGCTACACACAGTTCTGCCAGGTCACGTGGGGGTGGGGGTACGATCATCCAGTCTCTGCTTCAGCTGGTCCCAAATTGTTTGTCTGGAAACCCTAGTACTCCTCACATCTCAGAAACTGGCCTGTAGCTGTGTGGTAGTTGCATGATGATGTCTGAGTGCATAGGTCCATAGGTACTGGTCATCATTCCACTCCTGGGTCTGTCACGAACTCTGCTAGTAGTTCTGTGTCTTGATGCAAGTCTGCTGATGACACTTTGAGACGCATAATGTTGAAATTGATGCCACAGTGAAAACGGTTGTCTTTAGTATTTTTTGGTGTTGGCCCCAATATGTAAGGCACACTATACACAGTGACATATATATATATATATATATATATATATATATATATATATATATATATATATATATATATATATATATATATATATATATATATATATATATAAACATATATGAAAGAGGTACATGATGTAGTTACATAACACTTGTGAACATAGACCTGATTTCTTTCAAAACATGTTTTTTTTCTGTTGCCACCAGGTCAATTGTTTATGGACAGCACAGGGTGAAATGATTGTGGTGACAATGAAATTTATTGAAAAAGCTCACCAAATATATTATTCGCTTTTAAATCAAGCTAATCATTAGGTGAAATATTTAAAAAGAAGGTGAGCAGATGATGAAGTGAAGAAGGCAGAAGATGAAGCTGATGATCACAGTAATCTGTCATGAAACTGTCCATGCTGGAACTGTTGTCTTTCCCCCTGTATGAAACAATAAGACAAATTAATGCACAATACATAGGGTAATATGAACCATATGAATTAAAGCAAGCACTAGAACATTTAACCTGTTCTGATCTATTATAAATTGAGCCCCGATTAAAATATTGTTCTCAGTGGGAGTTATAGTAGCAAATTGAAGATAACTGAATTGCACAGATGCACCTTTAATGAAAACAGTATACAGTTAAAGTACATTGCTGTGACTGTTGCTCGATATACTCAGCACACTTTGTCATTAAGAGTTACAGGTACAAAGTGTAGTTTGTATGCCGCTGTTCTGATGATCTGTGCTACCCATCGAAAACTGCTTCCGTCATGTTTACATGCCAAAAACCATTACCTTTGATTTTAAATATAATCACAAAACATTGTTCAAGTGAGGGAATAAAAGTGGCAGGTAAGCAGTTATGCGCAGCCCCGCAACAATGTATATGATAGAGAAAACTTCTCTACAACCACCAGAACAACCTACCCATTATTATATGACACTAGCACACTGTTATGAAGGCACAACATCCGGTCATCAGAATCTCCTACCTGTTTAATAGGCCTATACATTGGTAGCACATGCTGATGCTCTAAATTATTTTTATTGTAATATCATACTATTATAATATGTGAGCAGATGTTAATATACTAAAGTAACGCTAGTTACATGGGAGTCAAACTAATGACTGACATGCTAATACTTGTTAGTATAGACAAGAGTTCAAAATAGGAGTGGCGTGACAACGGCATTCAGGAAAATTGGCAGCAAAAAGCAATAAAACTCGGACTGTACAATTAAAGCTTGCTGTAATTATCCATCACAAAGCGCTTTATCTCACATATACCAAATGTAAACATCAAATAGGTAGGAATTAGATGGCAGGAGGCCTTTCCTAGATCAGGCAATAGCTGATTAGCTCTGAATCCCACTGATGCTACTGGCCTATTTGTGAGCGTATGTCCAAAACTACCATAGCCAATTTAAAAGCAGGCTGATTTCTGAAAGGATGATGTATTGATGAGAAATACACTGAGTACTGGTCAGTCAGAACGTTTACTGAAGACTTCCTCGTAGTACATATCTCGTCTTAACGTCACTACTGCCAACTAGTGGTGAAACACTTTACACATCACATATCAATACATCTCCCTTTTTTTCATATAAAGATAATTTTGTCCAAACCTTAAACTTAAGACTGTTGATATCCTTACAAAATAAAATCCATTTCTTACATTATCCTAAATTCCATTAAACAATTTGACTAGTTACAACTCAGACTTTTTTTTTCATACATCAATCTTTATGCACCTTACATATCCTCAATCAATCCATTTGGTCTCACAATTTGTTGTTTAGAATCTTTTCTCTGTCACCTCGGTCTGTTTGTCTCCATCTGTCTCTAAGTTTTGATTGTTTGCCATTTCCATTACTTGTTCTTCTGTCTGGCTTGGAATCGTCATGTCATTTGTGTTACTGTCCATGACCCTGATTTCTTTCTGAGGCACTTTCAGTAAATGACGTCTGTTTCGCCTCATTGTTTTACCATGCTCTGTTAAGGACTTCATATGATCTGGGAGTTGTCTCTTTGACCACTTTGGCCAGCGGTCCCCACTGCCCGTCACATCTTAGCTATGTCCTCCTGTGCGAGTGGTCTCAGAGGCTTATATTATATAATTTGCCTCGCACCTTGCCTCACATAACTCCTTTCCATCAGATGCTTTCTGGATGGTTCTGAGTTTCTGTTTCACGAGCATTTCTGCTGGTGAAAGACAATTCTCCAGTGGTGATGCTCTGTAGTTCAGAATAGCCAGATAAGGGTCTTCTGTATTGTCTGCAGCCTTTTTCCAGATTCACTTCACAATTTGCTCTCCTTTCTTGGCCAACCCATTTGACTGGGGGTACAGAGGGCTTGAGGTTGTATGTTTGAACCTATATGTGTCTGCAAAGTCTTTAAAGCATTAGCTTGTGAATTGCTGTCCATAATCGCTAATAACAGTCATTGGAATTCCATGGCGTGCAAATTTGGCTTTTGTATGTGCGACTACCCTTTCTGCTGTTGTGTCACTCAACCCTGCAAATTCAGGGTAGTTTGAATGATAGTCCATGACTAACAGGTAGTAGATCCATTCCAACTTTTCTCCATGGTTCTTTGGGTGTTGGTATCTGTGATGCTAGCAGGTCACACATGGTAAACAGTAAATGGACTGAACTTATATAGCGCTTTTCTAGTCATACTGACCACTCAAAGCGCTTTACATTGAAGCCACATTCACCCACTCACACTCGCATTCATACACCGACACCCAACATGGCTCGATGTTATTTGGGGTTAAGTGCCTTGCCCAGGGGCACATCGACAGGTGACTGGAGGAAGCTGGAATCGAACCTACGACCCTCCGATTGCAAGCCAACTCTACTCTACCACTGAGCCACAGTCGCCCACAGTCCACATATGCCTCAATGTCCTTGTGAATGCATGCCCAATATAACGCATGCACGATAGAAATCAGTGGCTTGTGATCTGTTTTTAATAATACTGATCTCCCGGGGTGTCGTGTGGCGCAGTGGTTTGAGATGTTCAGAGGCCTTAGCCCTCAATGCGGTCGTCCCGAGCTCTGTTGTTTGCTGATGAATTTGGAATACATTTCACTAAGTAGTTAACTAGCCCTAAGTCTCTCTGCAAGTCATTTTTTGTCCTGTGGTACTGGCAGTTCTGCTACAGCCCTAACCTTTTCTGGATCTGGTTGGACTCCAGCCACAAACAACTTCTTGCCCAGGTAAGTAATCTCTTGCTCCCCAAATTGGCACTTAGTTTTATTTAGTTTCATACCTGATCTTTGCGCCTGAGTGAGAACCCTGTCCAATCTTTCATCATGCTCGGCCTTTGTTTTTCCCCAGACTACCACATCATCAATAAAGACTCCTACTCCTATTCCATCACACAGTTGCTGCACGGTTCTATGAAAAACTTCAGGGGCGGAGCTAATTTCAAATGGCAATCTTAAAAAGCAATGCCTTCCAAATGGTGTGTTAAATGTGCACAATTTAGAGCTTTCATCATCAAGCACTATTTGGTAGAACCCAGATGAAGCATCTAATTTTGTAAAATATCATGCTCCACTCAATGTGCTTGTTATGTCTGATTTTGTCGGTAGCCTGTAGTGCTCTCGCTGGATCGCCTTATTTAGATCTTTAGGATCTATGCACAGTCTCAGATCTCCATTTGGTTTCTCTACGATAACCAAGGAGTTCACCCATTCAGTGGGTTCCTCAATGTTTTTGATGATTCATTATGCTATCAGTGAGTCTAATTTTTCCTTCAGTCTTTTTTTAAGCACAACTGGCACTGTTCTTGCTGGATGTATGACAGGCTCTGCATTATCCTTAAACCTTATTTTATGTTTGCCTGGTAGGCGGGCCAATGCCTTTGAACACCTCTTTGTATTCTTTCACCCAGTCAGTGTTTTTGGTCCTACTTGTAGTAGCCTCTGTGTTCTCACGTGCTGCCACTTTATCTGTGTCTATGACATGCACCCTCTTTATCAGACCTAGCTGGTCACAAGTTTTCAAACCCAAATTGCTTGTCTGTTTCCCTCTACTAGCACAAACAATGAATTCACTTTCTGGCCTTTGCTAGTCAGTGTAACTCTACACATTCTCTTTGTAGGTATTGGTTTATCATCATATGTTCTCAGATTTATCTTTTTGTCTCTTACTTTAGGTTTGTTCATCAGTCTATTAAAGTCTTTCATTGGCAGGATGGCAGGCAAATTTTAATAGCCTTTTCTAGCTTTAAGTCTTTCAATAAATGCATCCTCACTTTGTTGTCTTGGACTCCAATTACAATTTGGTCCCTTATCAACGAGTCACAGTGGTCCAAAGTTACATGTCTGACTTTCAATCGTAGGTCTGTGACATACTTTTCTATAGATTCTGACTCTCTTAATTCAATTACAATGCAATTCAATTCAGTTTATTTATATAGCGCCAATTCACAACAGATGTCATCTCAAGGCACTTAACAAGAAGTCATTTCAATACATTTATACAAACATTCCAATCAGTTAAAAAGTTTCCTATTCAAGGAATCCCAGCAGATTGCATCAGTCATTGGCGTGAGGTTGGGCCCCGTTGATGCAGACTTTCCAACCACAGCAATCCTTCAGCAATCCCTCATACTGAGCAAGCATGTAGCGTCGGTGGAGAGGAAAAACTCCCTTTTAACAGGAAGAAACCTCCAACAGAACCAGGCTCAGTAGGAGCGGCCATCTGCCACGACCGTCTGGGGGTTTGAGAGACAGAGCAGAAACACAGAAGGAACAGAAGATCTTATATAAGAGTAATTTCTATGTTACAGAAAGTAAAAAGGTAATAACAGGACACAGTGGATGTTCAGTTACTGGGAGGATCATTCCAGTCGATGCCCCCCGTCCAACAGGGCATTGCAGCCAAGCACGATACCAGACCAGGTATATCATCTATGGAGAGAAAAACACTGAGAGAAAACAAAGTTAACAGTCGAAATAACAGAATGTACTGTAATACAACTGGAGAGTCGTAGGAGAAAAGGAAGTAGCAGAGTGAAGAAAATTATCCCTTATCCCCGTTCCTGAACACAACTCCATCTGCTGAAAGTCGGCATCTGTATACTCCGGTTCATAAAGGTATCCCTTTGGTGTTGTGCTAAAAAAAGTTTATTCTTCATCCAATCCATCTGGCATTGTGCTAAAATGAGTTTCATCATCAGATGTTTCATAATCAGACATGTTGTCAGCATTTAACAGTGAAACAGCTGACGGGTGGAGCGCAACAGTTGATGCTGGCCGCAGCGCGGATTGATTGGAATGGAAAGAAAATAGTGCAGAGTAATAATGAGTTGCGAATTTTGGCTGGCGTTTTTTTGTGATGCAAATGAATCATGTTTTCAAACGCATATAGTTTTCTGAAGCAAAACGGCACAGTTTGTTGGCGCCCGAAACTAGCAGGGACTACTTTCTTGAAAGACTTCTAACGGCCAGATGGTGAGTATGGGATACAACTTCATGTCTAAAAATGCGAACTATTCCTTTAATGTCTGATCCCAACAGCAACAGAGTGACTCAGGACCTGTGTGGCGAACCTTACCCGCATGGAGGCAAATGGAGGAAGATGGACATGCTTCTTGGGAAGATGACAGCACAAACATATTTCTTGCCTACTGTCATAAGTATAGAGATCCTCCAAAATTCCCCAGGTAATTTCATCACCATCCAAAGTGAAGCCACGATGACGCCAATTGTTCCGGAAGTTTTTTATGAGGTAAGGTGGATCCCAAAGGCAAAACACTCTGATGCCATCAAGAAGAATGGCTGTTCTTTGGTTACTCCAAGGCGAGTAAGCATGGCACGGTTCCCAGCACCCTGGTCACATATAAACACCAAGCACTGCATTCCTGCCTTCCTCAGCTCGCGGATTCCATCAAAAAGCATTGTTTGGAGTCGCGTGTGTGTGGTATGGGCCCACTAGAAAAACAGTAGCCAAAGAGCTGCTTCCACTTTGTGAACAAGCCTCTTACCATAAAAGCAGAGGCGTAGTTGGCCACATAAGGGGTGCGCTGACCTCTGCCGAAGTCCTCAAAGCCCTTAAACCTTTCAACAACTTCGTTATAGTGCAATGCTTATTTTAATGACATCTCGTCTGTGATGATGGCACACAGCTTGTCGATGGGCTTGGTGATCTCCATGGCCTTCTTCATGGTGGCTAAAACAGTGTTTTTGAAACCAGTTTTGAAGTCAACAGCCTGGATGGTTTTTTGCAAAATGCGGACAGAGGGCATAGAAAACACTCGGCAGAGAGGCCAATAACTTTTTGGACTTGCGTGCCACAGGGACAGGAAGAAAGCTTTATCTTGAGTGGTCCACCTGTGACCTTGACACTTTCGCTGAGACATCCGTAATTGTGTGCGCACCAAAGCAAAAGCTTTAGCAGGAAGCAAACGCTGCAGTTCCTTCATCACCCGCTCCTAATCACCTGCCCTGCTGACCTTTGTTTGTCGCAGCTGTTTCACTTTTGATCGCAGCTTACTGACTTGAGTCTTCAGAGCCCTGATCTTCATTGTGAGCGAATGTTCCCTCACAGCAGCTGTATGAAGATGGCGTTGTATGGATGAAGGTGCTGCTGACACATCCTCAATGTCTCCCTCTTCCATTGATGAAGGCTCCGCTACAGCTAACCCATTGTACTGCGCCAGTGATGAAGGAACCACTACAGCTTCCCTGGTGGGCTGGTCTTTGGAGGGAGGAGGAACATGACTCTGCTTGCCTGACACACACAAAAAAACAAAAAAACAAATTAAATATAACTTCACCGCAGAGCAATATTATAAAAATGTCAGATATTATTGCTGTAAAACATAAGAGAAGTCTGAACTTCCATCTTTTATAAATAGAATCGTCTACCTGAATAGATATATGTGAAATAAAAATAAATTAGCATCTTACCTTTTTTACGTGGCAACCCCTGGCGTGTCTTCGGAGGTTTACGCTTCTTCTTGACATCTAGCGGGGGAGGTGGGTTAGGGGCCTCTACTCTAAATAATGGGCGCGCTCTGGATGGGTGCGACCAATTTCTCTGTGCGGAGGGTTCCCGAACCTCCACCCCGTCCCATTTGTGTTCTCATATGTGATGACTGGTACATGTGCTTATATGTTTTACAGTGGAGGTTTTTTAGCACCCCGGCTCGGCTCCTTGTAGGGGGCTGGGCAGAGTTGCCCATTTTTTTCCCCTGTTCACCCCTCCTACCTTCTGTGAATCCTTTCTATCTGCTAAAAGGGGTGCTGGGAAAGCCTGGCTGCTTCCGCGGTCTTCCAAATCCTGGACTGTGTTAATGTTTGTAACTGTTTGTATGATCTTGGGTTGGTTGTACTGAAACTTAATTTCCCCACGGGGATTATTAAAGTATCTCTTATTCTTATTCTTGTGGACACAGCATCCAATTTCAGCCCACCATGGCTGTAAGACAATGACATGATTTGTAATCCTCAACCTAGTAAACTATTTTTAACTACATCAAGACACTCTCAGAGGATGAGGGTTCAGTCATGGATAATTTACTCCCAAAGGCTGTACAGGTGTGCCAAGTGTAGAAGATGGGAGTAGGAGTTTAGAAAAAGGAAAAGGTATTATAGAAGGTATAAATGAAGATGAGCTATATCTTATAGAGCTACATATTTAAACCTATTTTCAAAAGGTATTACAGTTTTATATTACACATACACATCAGATGGTCTTTTGAACTGGCTGCTGTGGAAATGGGCACTGCACACCCTGTAGGTCTGATGCAGCTGATCCCAAGGTATGCCCTGAAGGGATGCATTCCTTAGATTCTGGACCCACCTGGCACACCTGCAATGTATATATATGAAACATAATGAATAAATGTTTTCAAGTGTCAAAATTAGTTTGAACAAGAAAATAACTGCACATTATGCAGAAATGCAGAAACTAGGCTGCATATACCCTGCATATTTGTCTGGTAATTGGTATCACCATTAATGTCCATGCACTTGTAGGGTCACAATATTATATTAACTCCAGTCACACCAAGGCAAAACCAGTCGCTTTGCGCACGTTGCGAACATACTTTGAGAAAAAGCGTGATAAACAAACATTAAAGGTTAAAATGTCGAATTTCACCTTTTCGCATAATTCAACAGTATACAGTCTAGACTTTCATATTGTAAACGAATTTGACGGAAACACATTGACAAATTGACTGTTAAATCCTGACTTTATTTAGGTGAGCTCTCACACTATCAAACGGGACAATTTACTTAAAAAGGTGTTTTTCTACTCTTCTGGCGCATCATGACGGAGGAACCAAACAAACTTTGTATGCGGTTATCTTAGCGATACTTTTTGCAATACCCTCCATATACATCTCGTTGGAAAGCTTAGTTTATGGCCGTTCGTGTGAGCACCATAATTTAATTTTGTAAATTTTACCAAAGCGACTGGATTTGCCGTGCAGGATCACAAATGGCATTGCACCTGGCATGCATTTTCATGTGGCTAAGGCACGGACGAGATAGCAATTGTTATCTGGGTGCAAACACTTTGCCTCAGTTAAATGTACCAATCCTTTCGGTAAGGCATTAAGCAAAATTAAGTAACCACTACTTCTCCTGTCGCATACCATCAACATAGTATAATTGTCATTTCTCTTATTTAATTTTAAGCTGGTGCGGGTTTTAATCAACTCATGCAAGCAACTAATGCAATCATCTATTATTTAGCATTCCCTTCTAAAAAAAACTCTGCCTAAAATCATGTTAAGCCTGAAAATTGTTACCACTATTTCTTCCATCACACTCAAAACACCAATTTTATTCTGAAAAAGGATGCGATCTAATAAGCCGTCAATCATTAGTTTATATAGCTAACTTGACAGAGAAGCATTAGCCTTACATTCATGCAGATTTGCAAACGCTAACAATGCTGTCATTCACGTTCAACATTCAAGTTAAATCATGACATCATTAAAATATTGCCATTTAAACGAGCTATTACGTTTCTGCCTCCTTTGGAAATCGATGGAATGCCAAATCGATTCTGGTGAACTGATCATTCTTGCTATTTATTGCAGAACACGGCTTGCGTTTTGACCACTTGTTCATCTTCGCTTCTATGCTCTTTGGTTGTCTGGCATCGAAACTGGCGCTAATGATTTCATCAGCTTTCAGTCCATAGTGATGGACGCGCCTCCGCAGCGCCATCTACAGGCTGTTACCCATAACACAACAGAGTTTCGCCTCTTGGGCTTCTATACTCTTTGCCTTTATGACCTTTTAATATCCTATTTCTCGGCTAAAACCTTCTCAAAACGCGTTTTGGAGTCGGCTCTATAGTAATTTAAACTTACTTTCTGCACTCACCTTTACCGTAGCTGATAGCGCCACCTTTTTCTGGAAAGAAAATGTATTACAACAACACACACTTAGAAAAATTAGACAACAAAACCCAAGTTTTTTTTTCCTCTTTGCCATTTAGAGATTGAAGCGAAAAAATATTAAAAAATAACTAAAAAAGAGACGGAAAATTAAAAATATATATATTTTAACTTTTCTTTTAAAAATGCACATGATGTTTGAAGTCCAGAAGAAAAACTAATGTTTGTCAGACTTAGAAAATGGGTCTTCAAAAATATTTTTCCTCTGTGGCCTTTCAGGGCTTCCGTAGTTAAGATTGGACTAATGGAAACCTTGGCTGTGTCCAAATTCAGGGTCAGCATCCCTCGAAAGGCCCATCCTCCCCGGTCTACATAGGACGGGTCCTTCTTCGACCGGGCAGACCGGATGTTAGCAGCTGTGAATTTGGACGATCTAGCCTTCAGATTAATTCCTGCCCCTACCTCGACGAATATCCTGTCTCCTAGCAACCGTGATGACGCTAAACACAAGCTGGTAAAAATGGAGCTAGAAATCTTCCCGAGTTTTTTTATGACTTTTTTTATTGTAGAGGAACTACAGCAGTTTTACAGTTTGCGGCATGCTTTATATCTCCGGCTGAGAGGTAATCATATTTTATTTACTTCTACAGAATTACAAGTTTATTTCTAGTTTCATGGATAAGATAAGCAACAGAAGGACTTGTGGTCAATTGTACACACTTAATATTTACTATATATAAATTAAATATCGCTATAACATTTTATTATTATAACATTTTTCTAGTATTCAGTTGATTAATTAAATTCTGTGTGCAGAAATTGGCTATATGTTATTATTTACATATATATATATTATACACACACACTAATTTCATTTTGCCCTGGACGACGCAGTGGACAGTACGAAGAAGCTACCCTAAGCCCTCTCTGCAGAACAACTTGCATGATGTTCCCCTCAACCAATAAAGACCAGCCAGAGGGCTCAGCTAGAACACTCCATCTGATCTTTATTCAGCCGATCCAGGAAAACTGCCTGTTTATAGAACGGTCCAGGAAGAGGTCATTCAGGTTAATTCTGCATAAATAACTTCAAATAACTACACAATAATTTACAGATTTTAATGTACTTACATTTAAATCTGTACTCCTGTCCCACTTCGCCAGCCGCTCCGTCCGCCATTGTTCCTGGAACAAAAATATCCCGTTCGGCCCGCAATGCATTTTGGGATATGGAAAGCGTTGAAGGATACACTGGACCCATCCTTCAAATCGGGGAAAGGAAGGATGGATTTGTGGGCTGCATTTGAAGGAGTCTTCGAATTTGGACAGCCTTCGTTGCGCCGCTGTGACGTAACCGGCCTTCAAATCCGGCCTTCGAAGGATGCAGACCCGGAATTTGGACACAGATCTTGAAAACCCAAACATAATTCTAGCAATGGGAATTGCATATAGTTAAGTGTTCCGCCTGGAGTTTAGAGAGTGTAACACTGGAGGGTGAGGTGAAGAGCCACCTGACTGTTTGAAGCTGTGAATAAGAGTTTAATAAAGATTATCTCGGAGGAGGGAAACGTTCAACCAAGCATCTTGTGGAGTTTATAAAAAGAACAAGATGAAACATGGTGGCAGCGGAGTCTCGAAGAACCACACTGCGCTTTGGTGAAAAAAGGCAGAGCAGAAGGTATCAACTGGACCAGCTAGGCTAGTTAGCCTCAGAGGTGCTAACGGCTCAGGACAGCAGGGGAGACGCTGACGAGGAGATGAGGATTAAAGCCATTCGGCAAACCAGTCCAAAGCGTGGAAAACATGGAAAGAGGAGTTTACACTCTACACGGAACTAGCTCTGCTGGATGCTGAGAAAAGGGCGAGAGTAAAGCTGTTTTACTATCTGATCGGGGAACGTGGCAGGGAGCTTTGTGGAACGCTGATCGGATCTGAAATAAGAACAGTAGGTAACCTGATGAGAAAAATAGATGAACACTGTAATCCCAAAGTTCAAGGAGACACCACCTGTTACTAAAGTGAATAACTACTCCCTATCATAGTCTTTCACGCCTTTAAAATGAATTCTAGTCAAAAAAATTATTTTTTAAAGGTGCTTTTCTGACCCATTCAGTAAAACCCGTATTGTCTCGTGAGAGTGCACGCGATATTTCGATGTTCCCGGATGTTCATTATAATAATGCAAATGCTGGTGCTCGTGTTCCTCACTAGAACCAGGAAAGTAGAGCACATCACCCCAGTTCTAAGGTCCTTACACTGCCTCCCTGTAGCTCAGAGAATAGACATCTAAATACTTTTACTAGTTTATAAATCATTGAATGGCTTAGCACCAAAATATGATGAAGACCTGTTGTCATGGTACCAACCACCAAGACCACTCAGGTCCTCCAACTCCAGCCTACTAAACATCCCTAGACTCAGAACTAAACATGGAGAAGCAGCTTTCAGTTTCTATGCTCCCCTTATCTGGAACAGACTTCCTGACGAGTGTAGAGCTGCTGAAACACTGAACTGCTTTAAATAGAGACTAAAAACTCATCTGTTTAAAATAGCCTTCGAGTAAATGATTATCATATGTATCAAATCTGTTCATGCTCTCTTTCTTTATTGATCTTTCTCTTGCTTTATGGTGTGTAATGTGTGTTTCATGCTAATTTGCTAATTTTACTTTTAAAATTCCAATGTTATATTCTATGCTTGTTTGTTTTGTTTTTTCACCAAATCATGTAAAGCACCTTGAATTACCCTGCTGTTGAAAGTGTGTTATACAAACAAAATTGCCTTGCCTTTTCACTCTGTACACCTCAGACTTCCAGTACAAATCAGAGACCTGTCGTCTGCAGAAATAATAGATGTATCAGAGATGGACAAGAAGCTGAATACAGGGAGCTGGTGGACCGCTTTGTGACATGGTGTGGAAACAATCGTCTCACCTTGAATGTGAACAAAACAAAGGAGATGATTGTAGATTTCAGAAGAAACAGGGATAAGTCAAACACTGTTTCCATCATGGGAGAAGAAGTGGAGGTGGTTGAGGAGTATAAATACCTCAGAGTTCACCTGGACAACAGACTGGACTGGAGACAGAACAGTGAAACCGTCTACTAGAAGAGACAGAGCAGAATGGACTTCTGGAGGAAGCTAAGGTCCTTCAAGGTTTGCAGCAAGATGCTGCAGATCTTCTATAAATCTGTTGTGGAGAGTGCAATCTCTTCAACCGTCATCTGTTGGGGTAGCAGCATCAGAGCCAGGGATTTAAAAAGGCTCAACAACCTGATGAAGAAGGTTCTGGTTCTGTTCTGGGGACAACTGTGGAACATCTGGAGATGATGATGCAAAGAAGGATTCTTCATAAAATCAAAAAAATGATTGACAACCCTGAGCATCCTCTTCATGAGACTGTCAAACAACAAAAGAGTGTCTTCAGTCGGAGGCTTCTTCAGTTTCGCTGTAATACAGACCGCTACAGGAAATCCTTCCTGCCCACAGCCATCATCATCTACAACAACTCCTTGAAGAATTAATTAAATGAGCTATACCAACACTTAATTTCCCTCTGGGATCAATAAGGTATTTTTGAATTGAATTTGAAAGCAACTAAAGCCATACAGAGTTGGAGACAGAAAGTGTCAACATGGTAGATAATGTACTTTTTTTAACAGAAAGCATGGGAAAAATACGAGCAGGGACAAGAACCGACCATACACTACAAATACTGATAAAAACAATACAAAAGGGGTGGCCAGCGAGTAAATACGATGTTCCTGTTGAAATAATCTAGTTCCAATCTTTGCAGGATTAACTGAGCACACAGGATGGACTGTTCTTCAAAGGGAGAGAGAGTGGTGATTCCAGATGCACTCCAGGCAAATATAACCCAGCGAATTCACTCAACACACATCGGAACAGAAGGGTGCCTCAGGAGAGCAGGGGACTGCGTCTACTGGCATGGTATGAACGACCACATCAAAACTACATTGCTAAATGTGACATATGTTGGTGTGTAGATCCAAAACAACAGAAAGAGACTAAAACCTCATGAGCCGACCACCACACCATGGACCAAAGTTCGGACAGATTTATTCAACTTTGAGGATAGAGACTACCTAATAACTGTTGATTATTACTCCAACTTTTGGGAGCTAGATTACTTACCTGATACCAGGTCGAGTGCTATGATTAGGACTTGAAAGGCTCATTTCGCACGTCAGGGAATACCAAATAATGTTTTTTCTGACAATGGGCCCCAATACAGTTTGACAGAGTTTGCCAATGTCAGCCGGAAATGGGAATTTCAACACCATACCTCATCGCCTAGCTATCCGCAGAGCAACGCCAAAGCAGAGTCTGCTGTTAAAACTGCCAAACAACTCATGAAAAAGACAAAGTTGGCTGGACAGGATCCATATCTGGCCTTATTGGACCACAGAAACACTCAAACACAAGGTTTAAATACCAGCGCTGCACAGAGACTGTTAAGCAGGAGGACGAAGACACTTCTTCCAATGGGAAACATACTATTGCAACCCAAAGTGATAATAACAAGTCAGGACTGATAAAGAATAGAGAGAGACAATCAAAGTAGTACAACCGGACTGCAAAAGACATGAACACATTGAACCCAGGGGACTTGGTGCGAGTCCAACCTTTTGAACCACACACCTTATGGACCGCGGCTAGAGTGTGTAACACTCTCGGAAACCGATTCTATGAGGTGGAGTTAGACAACGGCAGAGTCCTCAGAAGGAAGCGTCGCCATCTGAGAAGAGCTGTGGAGGTCAATAAAGACATGTCAACACATCCCCAACCTGGGAGACAGAACATCACACTGCCAACACAGAGCACAGGGAACCTACGGGACAACATTACCAGGTCAGGACGGGTAGTGCAACGGCCTGGATATCTGAAGGACTAAAGAAGAATATATCTGTGATAATACTTTGAGTTATATGTTTGTGATCTGTTTACTGTGTTAGAAAAAAGGGAAGAAAATGAAAAGAAAGCTGTTTACTTTTAAGGCCAGGCTTAAAACTTTCCTTTTTGATAAAGCTTATAGTTAGAGTGGCTTAGGTCATCCTGAGCTATCTCTGTAGTTATGCTGCTATAGGCTTAGACTGCTGGAGGACAGACTTACCAATTTTCTTCACTCTGCTACTTCCTTTACTCCTACGACTCTCCAGTTGTATTACAGTACATTCTGTTATTTCGACTGTTAACTTTGTTTTCTCTCAGTGTTTTTCTCCCCATCGAAGATATACCTGGTCTGGTATCCTGCTTGGCTGCAATGCCCTGTTGGACGGGGGGCATCGACTGGGATGATCCTCTCAGTAACTGAACATCCACTGTATCCTGTTATCAACTTTTTACTTTCTGTAACATAGAAAGTTCTCTTATATCGGATCTTCTGTTCCTTCTGTGTTCTGCTCTGTCTTCTCAAACCCCCAGACGGTCGTGGCAGATGGCCACTCCTACTGAGCCTGGTTCTGTTGGAGGTTTCTTCCTGTTAAAGGGGAGTTTTTCCTCTCCACTGTCGCTACATGCTTGCTCAGTATGAGGGATTGCTGAAGGATTGCTGTGGTTGGAAATCTGCCCAACCTCACGCCAATGACTGACGCAATCTGCTGGGATTCCTTAAATAGGAAACTTTTTAACTGATTGGAATGTTTGTATAATTGTATTGAAATGACTTCTTGTTAAGTGCCTTGAGATGACATCTGTTGTGAATTGGCGCTATATAAATAAACTGAATTGAATTGAATTGAATTAAAATAGTTAAGTGGAAGGAAGAATTTTTTATTTTTGAAGAAAATGTTGACCAACAAAGAAATGTCATGTCTGGCTGGCAAGGTGACCGCCCTTTGAGAGGTGACCGCCCTCTGAGATGAACTGCTGCTGAGATCTCGCGAGAGCTGTGCGTAAGTAATATGGCGGTAAACTGGTAAAACAAACAAACTCGGGTAAAAACAAACCATAACATTCGAGCCAAATATAGCAAACGTTTAATAATAATAACCATTATTTTGTATTTTTCCATAAAACAAACTGGACGAGGAAACCATGCACAGCCTGGAAAGCTACTTGGACGAGTGGTTTGACAACATTGTTATGGGCAAGCCACAAAAATCCACCTCTGCTATGCCGACAAGCACACCATCACAGAAACGACCCCGTTCTGAGGCCACCACCACCTCCACCATCTCTCCAGAGAAAAGCTACAGTGATGTCCTGGACTCAATAGATAAGAAGCTAACCAGCCTAGACGCCTGTCTGGCCCTGGTTGAGGTTCTCCACAAAGAGTTTCAAGCTCTAAGGGAATCCCTGGAGTTCAGCCAACAACAGGTAGCATCGCTCGCTGCAGAAAACCAAACGCTTAGAGACGGTGTAAAGAAACTCACCGAGGGGATGACGCAACTGTCCGGAGAAAGGAAGAGGATGAAAGAAACTATCTTGGATATACAGGCCAAGATATTTCCGGGATCCCAGAACAGGCTGAGGACGACGCTGAATCCACCGTCCGAGATTTTCTCCAACATCAGTTAAAGCTCCCAAGTGACACGGTAAAAAACATCACTTGTCACCGCGTCCACTGGCTCGGAGGTAAGAAGCCCCACAACAGCTGGCCGCGACCTATTGTTGCTAAATTCGAGCATTACAAGCAAAAAGAGCAGGTCAGAGGCCAGGGCAGAGAGCTTCGGGGAACGAATTACAGCGTTAACGATCAATATCCAAAGGAGATCCTGGATAGAAGGCGCGTTTTGTTCCCAATCAGGAAGAAACATATCAGTGAAGGCACCAGAGCTACAGTAGCAGTAAATAAACTGTATGTTAATGGGGGGGGAGCTGTTCAGGGACCCCCAGCTTACTCCTTGACTCTATTAGTCATGTAACACTGGTCAGATAAGAGATGTTTTATCAGTCAACTATAATGTAATGTTAGCACAGCTCTGTAAAGTTGTTTACATTACTCAATGTGGGCGGGGCCAGGTCTAAGCACTGGGATACTGGCTCTTTTTTTCTTTTCTCATCTTCACATATCTATCACCAAATGTCTTTGTCACTCCTTTTTTCTTCTTTTATCACTCACACACATAATTTTTTCATAACATAACTATTTCTTTCTCTCTCACCCTTCACACCTTCGCAAATTTCTTCTATTTGTCTCTTTCTTATATCTCCGCTTTTGGATTTTCAATCAGGCAACCCCAAGCACAAACTAATAATGCACCTTTGTTTATCTGTTTCTATGGTGATATGGACTTTACAACTTTTGTCTCAAAACTATGGCTACTCTAAGGTTTGTCACATGGAATGTTCATGGAGCTGGCACCAGAGAGAAAAGAGTTAAGATTTTTAACCAGCTTAAAAGATTGAAGGCAGATGTCGTCTTATTACAAGAAACCCATAAATCTACCTCTGCTGCAGTTGATCTTAAATCCTCTGAATTTCCTAATGTGTTTTCTGCATGCTATAACTCTAGACAAAGGGGAGTGGCAATATTAATAAATAAAAATGTTAATTTTACAGTAATAGATACAGTTACAGATCCAGAGGGTAGATTTATTATAGTAAAACTATCTATACATAACCAAAAGTTATGTATTGTCAGTATATATGGTCCAAATGTTGATGACCCCTCATTCTTTCATTCCTTCTTCTCGGTGCTCCTTGAACACTTGGATTGCTCCCTTCTTCTTGGGGGCGACCTGAATTTTGGTTTAAATGAAGAAATAGACAGGCTCAGCACAGCAGGGACTCAACGCAGCTGGAAATCTACAGATATAGTCAAACAGTACATAAGCGATTATGGACTTTGCGATGCATGGCAATCTCTTCACCCCAATGACAAAAAATATACTTTCTTCTCAAATGTCCACCATTTGTATTCTCGACTGGATTATTTGTTAGTCAGCAGCTCACTGTTGACTGACATTTCAGACACTGAGATACACCCTATAGCTGTTAGCGATCATGCTCCTGTTTCTCTAACTTTAGTAAATAAAATAGAAACGCCTCAAAGCAAAAATTGGAGATTTAATATGTGATTACTTAAGGATAAAGAATTTATTAAATATTTTGAAAAAGAGTGGGCTTCTTATTTGGAATATAATGATATACATGGTACGTCACCATCCATTCTTTGGGAGGCAGGGAAAGCTGTGATTAGAGGTAAAATAATCTCATTCTCATCAAATAAAAAGAAAATAGAAAAAAAACGTATTCAGGAATTAGAAGAAACTATTAATTCATTAGAAGCTTCTCTAGATGAGGAGAGACTAGGCAAAATCCATAAAGCAAAGCTAAAATTAAATGAAATTATTAATAAACAGACCCAGTTCTTAATTCAAAGACTTAGGATAGAAAACTTTGAACAAGGTAATAAATCAGGTAGATTTTTGGCTAACCAGCTTAAAATTAATAAAGAAAAAACAACTATATCTGCTATTAAAGATCAGAACGGGAATACAGTATATGATCCCAGAAGAATAAACAACACCTTTAAAGAATTTTACAAGGCTTTATACTCACCAGAGATAAACCCACCAGATCATGAAATTGAACAATTTTTGGATAACATATCACTACCTAAATTATCTGAAAGTCAAGCAATGGCCCTGGATTCACCACTAACAGCGGCTGAACTCCAGGAGGCCCTCCAAAGCATGCCCAATAAAAAGGCTCCAGGCCCAGATGGATTTCCAGCAGAGTTCTATAAAGAATTCTGGAATATTCTGGCACCAACATTCCACAGAATGCTGCAGGAAACCAAGGAAAATGGCCGACTTCCACCAAATATGAATTCTGCCTACATTAGTCTTCTACTAAAATCAGGTAAAGACCCTTTGTTTCCTTCCAGCTATCGTCCCATATCCCTCATTAATGTTGATCTTAAAATAAAATGCAAAGCCCTCGCAAAAAGGATTGAGAAAGTAACTCCTCTTATAATACATCCTGATCAAACTGGTTTTATTAAAGGGAGACATTCATCCACAAATTCACGTAGATTAATAGATTTAATAGATTTTTCTTACTGTAAAAATATTAAAACTAATATATTATCTCTAGATGCAGAAAAAGCATTTGATAGAGTTAACTGGAAATTCCTATTTGCAACCTTACATAAATTTGGCTTTGGAAATTCTTTTAGAAACTGGTTGAAAATATTATACAGTTCACCAACAGCATGTATCAGGACTAATAACCAAACATCATCTAGGTTTTATCTTCAGAGAGGTACCAGGCAGGGATGTCCTCTCTCTCCCTCCCAGTTTGCTATTTTTATTGAACCACTAGCTGCAGCAATCAGGCAGCTAGTGGGACTCACAATATTAAAGGCATAAAATGCAATAACATAGAACATAAAATCAGTCTTTATGCAGATGATGTATTACTTTTTCTCCAGCATGCACAAACCTCTTTCTCTCAGGTAATCAGGTTGATAAACTCTTACTCAAATGTTTCAGATCATTCTATAAACTGGTTAAAATCTACAGTTCTTCCAATAAATTGTTCTGTCCAGAATCCAACTAATACACAACTGCAATCAGGGAATATTACTTATTTAGGTATCAATGTCTCACCAAGACTGGCAGATTTAATAAAGCTAAACTACATCCCACTTTTAAAAAAAGTGGAAGATGATCTTGCTAGATGAAAATCCCTACCCATATCACTTATGGGAAGGGTTGCTTCAATAAAAATGATGGTTTTGCCCAGAATCAATTACTTATTCTCAATGATCCCAAGTAAACCATCACTAGACTGGTTTAGATCTCTGGACTCCTCTGTCTCTAAATTTCTTTGGAAAGATAAACCCCCACGTATCAGCTTAAAAATTCTGCAGAAGACCAAAGAAAAAGGAGGTCTAGATCTACCAAACTTCCATCATTATTTCTTAGCCAACAGGCTCCAATACATCTCAAGATGGTTAAAACATAGTTACCTAGATGAGTCCTGGATAGACGTAGAACAGACACTATGCAATAAGATAAAACTTTCAGACCTACCATTTATTAGCTCAAATATAAAACGACATGAATGCTTTAAAAGCATAAATATCAGCTCCTCTCTGACAGCATGGTGGGAGTTTCTAAAAATGAAAGAGTCCACAATAATTCCATGCAGACGTACACCCATCTGGAATAACCCCGACATCTTGCAAAAAAATTTATGATAAGTTTTCCAGACTGGAGGTGTAATGGAATTGAATACCTGGAACACATATTTGAAGGAACAGAGTTTATCCCATTTAATACATTAATTACACAATATGGAATTGATAAAAACAAATTCTTAGAATATGAACAGATTAAATCTATTATTAAAGGTAAATTTAGGCTCAATACACTTGAATTACAAATTCCAGCAAGAGTTTTAGATTTTCTTAATCTCAACCCCCCCAAATTGCTGTCTAAAATATACAAAACACTATCTACATTAGATGAATCAATAGCCATCCCTATTTCAAAATGGGAGGTGGATTTATCAGCCAGCTTTGACCAAAACGTCTGGTCTCAGATATGTTTAAGAACCTTTAAAATAACAAAAAATCCTCATTTGCAATTAATACAATACAAAATCCTTCATAGAGTACACTATACAGGTCAACGGATGTTTAGGATGAGTTTTACGTCATCTAATACCTGCTTACAATGCACAAGCAATATACCAGATACTTATATTCATGCGCTTTGGTTCTGTCCACCCGTTAAGAAATTCTGGTGCCAGATATGTGAGGATTTATCAAAGTGTCTGAAATGTAACATTCCACCATCTCCCTCAGTTTGCCTGGGAGATTTAAATGATGTCACCATGGACATAAAGTCAGTTCTAATGGTTCACATTGCCTTATGCATCGCTAAGAAAACTATCCTCCTGAACTGGAAAAATAAAAAGGCTCTTAATATTAATCAGTATAGAAATCTCTTGTTGGACCATATTGGTTTTGAGACGGCCTCTGGCTCCATATCTGATCAATCTCTCTGGGCTCCTTTGATCGGCTCCATCACCTAGTAGGGGTGGGGGGCACTTGGTTTTGTCGTTTAGGATATTGTTGCTGATGTGGGGGTTTTTGGGGTTGGAGGCATCTGGGGGGGATCCCTGGGGGTGGGATCACTGGGCGGACAGGGCGCTGGACGTCGTGGCCCCAACCTGGGGTTGGGCTTTGGTGGCTTTGGGTGGTAACTCCTGATGGCTGCATACGGTGCCTTAGGGGGGTTGCACTGACGGACATGGGTTACTGGCCTGGTGGCCCTGCTGCACCTGGGTCGGGTCTGGGGTGGGCCTGGGGATTTTGGGCTCTGGGGCACCGCGCCCCCTGGCTGTGGTCCTGGCCGGGGGTCGGCCGGCGTGGGGTCTCTGTTGCCTGTGGGGGTCGGGGCCGGCCGGCATGTGCAGCCGCCTCTCTCTTTTTCTCTGGGCCGATTGTCATCGCCGGTCCCTGTATGGCATATCGCCTTGTTTGCTGGTTAGGGGGCCTGGCTGCTGGTCGTGGCGGCTGGGTGGCATTTTTGGGCCTGACCAGTCCTTTTTCGCATTGGACTTAGCTCCTGGGTCTTGGTCTTTGTGCGCTGCGGGGCGCTGGGGTCGGGCGTTTGCCCAGGTTCGGTCGGACCTGCGGGTGGACTGGCCGGGTAGTGGGCGTGCAGGGCAGGTGGGTGGGGCGCTGGGTTTGGTTGCGTGCCGGGCCATTGAGCAGCAGTGGTCGCTCCACAAGGGAATGGGGATGGTGGATGTCGGCCTGGTGGGTCGGCCGCCCGGTTCATCGGTTTGCTCCTGATCTGGGCGGGTACGTCGCCGGGGTTTGGGATGCGGGGGCCTCCGATTCGCAGGTGGCGCTGGGGGCCTTCTTTGCTGGCGGGGAAGCTATTGCTAACTAGCGAGAGGTGCTCTCCCCCTACGAGGGCACTTGGACGGGGGGGAGGGGTGTGCTGGAGGGGGGGGGGGGGCAAACTCAACCTGGGTGTCTAGTGTCTTTTGTGTTCTGATAGTAGAGCGAATGTCAGGGTGGGGTTAGTTCTCCTTCTGGGATGGGGCTGGGGGGACTGCCTTGGGGTCCGTGGGGCTTGGTGGTGCTGTGGCCATGGGCCCTGGGTTGAACGTGCCATGGCCTCCCTCCCCTGGTGGATCCCGGTGAACAGCGGTGCCAATTGGGGTCGGTGGGGGAGCTGGCTCCCTGGGAAGACATTTTGTCTACCAGTCCTTCCCTCCCA
This sequence comes from Valencia hispanica, assembly GCA_963556495.2. Taxonomy (NCBI): domain Eukaryota; kingdom Metazoa; phylum Chordata; class Actinopteri; order Cyprinodontiformes; family Valenciidae; genus Valencia; species Valencia hispanica. The sequence continues at coordinate 53,781,630 of OY747710.1, forward strand.
ATCCCCCAACACCTCTGTCCACCCGCTCCATCACTTTACCACTCATATAGGGTCTTGAGGCATGGGCACATCACTGGGGTACGAGGAGGGGTTTCCCTCCTCGCTATCCCATGGTGTCCTACGTCCCAATTTTAATATACAACTTAGACACTCCCACTTATAACATTTTCATGCGACACACATGTAGGGACTTTGGGGTGTGCACACTTTTCGGCATCCAGAGGGGGAGCGGTTTAATCAGCTTCACCTCTGGTGCCGGTGCCCACTGGTAAACCACATACAGACACTGAGGGCTCGGGGTGGGGGTTGGTGGATGTGTGGCTGGCTTCCCCACATCCCACCCCTCTGTTTTAAATGCACATTATTACAACATGCATCAACACCATACTCGAGTGGGAGGATAGAGGCTAGGGGTCTTCTTACACCCCTGTTTGCTACCGGCCATCAGGGGTTGGGGTCCAGAGGAGGAACAGGTGGTCTGGTCGGGGTCCTGGGCTGTCGAGCTGCCTCGCCACTGTGGGGCCCTTGGTGGTCTGCTTGTCTCCGTCCTAGAAGTTACGGGGTCCACCTCCTGGGTCCGGGGGCTGGTGGCTCTACTGGGGCATCGGTACCTGGACCTGGGAGCATGAAGTGTGTATGGGGTGTATGAGTGAGGGTACAGCGTCATTTCTTGGGTGTCTTGGTGAGTTAGTGAGAATGTATGTATCTAAGAGGGAGGGAACGTATGACTGCCTGTATGTCTTTGTCTGCCTGTCAGGTTGGGTCTTGGGCTGCCCTCTCGCCTGGCGCACCTCAGGCCTTACATTTAATTGGGGGCCTCTTTCCCCTCCGTCACTCCCCGCCGGTGACGGATGCCGCTGCCTACTGGCGCGTCGGTGGTCAATCCGGTTCAGACCTGGTGCGTGCCTGGCCGAGTCTGGGGGGGACGGTGTGTCAGTCGGCCGATGCGCTGGGCAGATATCTTCCTTTGGTTGGTTGCTTTCTGGTCTCCCCAAAAAGAGTATATCAAGTTTACAACTTCTACAAAATTCAGCAGTACGTGTCCTGATGAAGACCAGGAGGCGGGAACACATTTTACCCGTCTTAAAATCACTGCATTGGCTCCCTGTACGTTTTAGGATCGATTTTAAGGTTCTTTTAATGGTTTTTAAGTTTCTCAATGGTCTTGGGGGGCCTTCTTATCTTTCTGAACTGCTTTTAGCATTTGAACTTTCATGTTTTCTGCGCTCCTCTGGCAGCCGTCTCCTTGTCATCCCTAAAGTCATGACACACACTCATGGCGAGGCGTCTTTCCATTATTATGGCCCTCACCTCTGGAACAAGCTGCCGAAGAACCTCAGGGCCGCAGAGAACGTTCATGTTTTTAAGAGCAGGCTCAAGACTCACCTTTTTAGTCTAGCTTTTAATTAATTGATTATTTATTGCCTGTCTATTTGCTTTTCATGTTTTACTTGCTTTTATTGATCAGAGTTTTACTACTTGGTCTTGTATTTATCGTGTTAATTTAATTTATTATTATTATTATTCATTACTTTATCTATCAATCTATTTATTTGTTTTACTTATTGGTGTATTTTATCATGTTATCCTGTTGTTTTACAAAGATAATAATAAATAAATGGACACATCGTTCCAGTGTTTCCCCTATGGGAGCCCTCAGCCTCGGGGGTGGTGGTCGGCTGTGGCTGTCTGGGTGCTCTTCAGGTGGAGCTTGGGTGGAGGTCAGGTTTGATGTAAAGAGTGTCAGTGCATGAATAAAGCTCCCAGGGTCCAGAGAGACCCTTCTTTAAAACCCCAATGACCACAAGCAGAACATCAATTCTACTGCTGATTAAAGTTATTCTCCAACATGGTTTCATACGGAAGCATAACAGAAATTTCTTATTAATGCAGAGGGTAGCATTTTCTGTTAGTTCATAACATGACAGGCTTTCTGAGTTAAACGTGTGCTACGGGTGCATTCACACCTGGTAGTCGGGTAGACTTATTCAATTGGGTACCAGAATTGCAACACTGCTCTTTATCGCACGAACCAACGTAGTACAGTAGTTTTCAGACTATCGACACTACTTTTTTCAAACGCTTTGGACCCTGCGTCCTATAAAACGATGCGGCTAATTTATAGATTTTTACTGGCCAGTTAGGGGCCCTATAGCAGGAACCGCAAAAGTAAGACAGACATGTTGGGAAATATTATGAGCTGAAGAAGACACTATTGTTAGTTTTCATGCACACACCCTCTTAATGGAAAAACACACAAAGAAATGCAGCTTTTAAGTTAACTCTTTATGTGCCAAAGTCTCAAAATTGCGACAAGTAATATTCCTGAATTTAACAAGCCACAGCTGCAAATATTATCCCTCATGTAGTTACTACTTTATACCAAGAGATGGCAGACATCTATAACTTCAATCTGAGCAACATTTGTGGGTATGTTACCATGGATATTTTTGGAGAATTCAAAGGTTGAAAACCACCTGCAAGTCAAGGAGTCGTAGTAGCGGTCAGAGCATAGAGAGAGTGAATTGTAGAGAGAAAACTTGCCATGGCGAGAGGTCTGTTCACTGCTGACGAAGCATTTTGTCAAGTAATAGCTGATTCAGATTCTGATGAAGAATATTTTTTCTGATGAATATATCCAACAAGACAGAAATTCTTTTACCGCTAATAGTACCAAAGGAGGCAGGAGTGTAAAACCCGCGGAAATAGCAGCAGACGCATTAGAACATCCACTGCTAACAGCAGAGGAGGCAGCAGGGCTGTAGGACTACATGATCGTGCTGTAAATGATGATGATGGCTGGGTTAGCTTGGGAGATGAGGAACAGTACCACAAATGGATCAGGCATTTTGATGAGCCTGTAGGGTATTGTGGAGACAGGGATCTGTCAGATCCTGAGCCCATTGATTTCCTGTCTGATTCTTTGACTGATGAATTGCACACACATAAAAGCAACAATAGACAAAAGCAGAATGGGCTGAGTACAGATGAGCCAGAAACGTCATCATGGGAGCCATCTACAACAGCAGCAGCAGATCAACAGCGGCAGCCAAGACACTGACCCAGGGAGCCCAGAGGAGGGAGGGCCGGTACCCCCACCTCCACCCAAGCACCACTTGGAGAGCACCAAGGCAGCCACAGCCGACCACCGCCCCGAAGCAGAGGGCTCCCACGGAGGAAACACTGGAAGGAAGACTAAAATAAGTTAAAATATTAAAATTAAAACAATTATAAGATGTGATAAAAAAAAATGCAAAAGCAGATAAACAATAATAAAAAAATAATCCGCTTAAAGTTAAACTAAAAAGAATTCAATCAAATAAAACATGCAGAGCAATTAAACAGATTAAATAAATAATAATTAGTTAAAAGCTTTGATAAAAAGGTGAGTCTTGAGCCTGCTCTTAAAAACATGAACGTTCTCTGCGGCCCTGAGGTCTTCTGGCAGTCTGTTCCAGAGATGAGGGCCATAATAACAGAAAGACGCCTCACCATGAGTGTGTGTCCTGACTTTGGCGGTGACAAGGAAACGGCTGCCAGAGGAGCGCAGAGACCACGAAGATTCATACTGTAAAAGAAATTCTGAAAGATCAGAAGGCCCAAGAGATGTATAACTGTGTATCATCAGCATAACTGTGAAAGTTAACTCCATGTCTTCTGGTGACGCTGCCAAGAGGGAGCATATAAAGGTTAAAAAGCACTGGGCCTAAAATCGAACCCTGGGGCATACCACATGTGATCTTGTGAAACCTTAGAGGAGCAGGTATCTAAACTTACCATAAAAGTCCTGTCTGTGAGATAGGATGTAAACCATTTATGAACAGCACCAGAGGGCCCGGTCTGTTTTAAACGGGTTAAAAGAATAGTGTGGTCTACTGTATCAAAGGTTGCGCTTAGATCCAGTAGAACCAGCAATGACACCTTCTGTGCATCATAGTTTAATCTAAAATCGTTTAAAATCTTTAAAAGAGCCGTCTCTGTGCTGTGGTTCACCCTAAAACCAGACTGAAATTTCTCTAGGACATTATGAGCGATAATAAAATTATTAAGTTGAATTAAAACAAGTTTTTCTACTACTTTGCTTAAAAATGGTAAGTTAGATACCGGTAGGGAAGTTGGTTAAATCATTAAAATCTAAATTGGTCTTCTTCAACAGGGGCCTCACCACCGCCCCTTTAAAGGCATCAAGAAAGACCCCCGTCTGAAGTGAGCAATTCATCATGGTTAAAATCTCATCTCTAAAAGATCCATAAAATTGCTTAAAAAAGGAAGTGGGAATTGGGTCCAAAACACATGTGGTGGGCCTGACTGAGGAGAAAACTTTATCAAGAGTCCCAGCTTCTACCAGGACAAAACTGTCCAGCGTTTCCTCACACTCAGATTTGTCTAAAACCATGTTACTCTGAGAAGATGAAATATTACATCTGATGGTGTCTACCTTTCCTCTGAAGTGGTCTGCGAACTCCTCACAAAGAGCATTTGAGGGAGTTTTCTGTTATGCATTAGTAGTACAGTTAAAAATTTTGTCTATAGTGGAAAACAGAATTTTGGGATTATTTTTGTATTGTGAGATGATTCAGGAAAAGTATACGTTTCTGGAATTTCTTACTGCATTGTTATATGATTTGAGACGTTCGATGTACATTTGATGATTTATTGTGGTTTTATTTTTCCTCCATTTTCTCTCTGCCACCCTGCAGCTCCTTTTTAATCTCTTAAGGTCTTCATTTCTCCATGGTGTTGTTGGTTTTGAGTGTGTGTTTATAACTTTAAATGGAGCCAGCAGGCTAAGAGCGGATTGAAGCCTTCTGGTAAAATTATTGACAATAAAATCACAGGGGGCAGGTAAAACAGTAGGAGGATTCTTTTCAAAAATTTCCAGAAAACCTGCAGCCACTTCAGGGGTTAGATGGCGCTTCCTGACAGTTCTCACAGAGGTCTCCTTTTGGTTAAAACTGGTGATATTAAAAAACACACAGTAGTGGTCAGAGACAGCCAAGTCAACAACAGAGGACACACGGGTGGACAGGCCATGCGTGATGACCAAGTCTAGGGTGTGTCCTCTGTTGTCAGTCGGCTGCACAGAGTGAGGGCCCCTCTCATCCATACATTCCTGATAATAGTGTCTCCAATGATGAGCGTGGTGGGCAGCTGGTCTGCAAGTTGATGCTGGGCAAAGGATCTTTCACCGTCCAGGACCTGCTGGATGTTGGGCGGATTAGCTTCCCAGGACTGCAGCGATGTGTAGTCAGCGCCGAGGGCTTGTTCCGTGGGTTCGGGGTGTAGTGGAGCACTCCTCGGCGAGTCCTGGCTGCGGTCCTGGGTTTGGCGCGATGTGGAGGGCTGCGGGAGTCCGGCTTCTGCTCCGGTTCTTGGGACGGGATGGGCGGCAGTCCTGCGGAACTGCGGGGCTTCAGGGAGGCCGGAAGGACAGTCAGAGGAGGAAAGTCGTGCTCCAGGGCACCGAAGCGGTTTGATAATGGTAGGCCGGGTGAAAGAGAGCGGTGGTGGCTGCTCCGGCCCCCCCCACCGCGGCCGGTCCCGACCATGGACCAGGCACCCTGAAGCACCGGTGTTGAGCTGATGGGGGCTTTTGGCTTAGCCCCCAGATGGAACCAGCGGTCCTCCTCTGCAGTTGTTGTTGCACCTCCGGCGTTTAGCAGTTCGAGTCCAGTGATGGATTCCCCCTCTGCAGCATCACCGGGCTGGCAAGGAATTGTGTCCGCCAGCTGAGCGCTGTTGGCGGCGGCGAAAGTCCGGCCGAAGATGATGTCCACATCGCGCTCGTGGTCCTGGATTTGATGGAGCGTGGAGATCCGCTGCTCCAGCTCCAGAACTTTTTGAGTTAATTTAAACTCAGCCATCACATCCGGGGGTGCAGGTGAGTGAAGGCATGACGAAATAAAAGTAGTCCGTGTTCGGATTAAAAACGCCCCTGGTAAAAACAAGTTGCTAAAAGTCAGTGGTGTTAAAATCGGTTAAAAATAGTCATAAAAAACGATTTAAAAACCAGTTAAAACCGGGTTTGTTAGGGAGCCGAAGTTGCCAAGTCTCTCTGTAGAAAGGACGCTGACGCATGCGCACTCAACGTACTCAAGAGTACACATGATGAGGAAAATTTAGCTGCCACACATCTCATTGTTCATAAGCTGCTGGCCCCATACACAGGGAAAGGGCACAAGGTCTATGTGGACAGCTATTACTTGTCACCAGGCATAGCTAGTGAGAGATAGTCTAGACCAGGGGTTCTCAACTGGTCCCACCCTGGGACCCACATTTTCCCATGGTCATTGTTAGGTTATTTTAGCTTTACAGGTTACCTAGAAAGGAAAGCACGCACAGAGGAGATGTGAAATGTGTTTGCTCAATTGAGGGAGACCGTGCAGTAACAGAAATGACACACCAGTCTGAGTTCCGTTCCAGCAGAGTCTCAAAGATGTTGAGAATCCCAGCTTCTATTTATTCACACATATAAACCGTTTCACCACACCCACATAGTCTTATCTTATCACCATACAACACACAGCAGAACTGTTTCTAACGGTTTGTAGGTGCATCCTGTTTGCACAGCATATTTTTGCAAAGTCAGTTCCTTATAAGCACATTTCCTTAAGAAAGTTCTTACCCCCACACTAAAAGTTACTTCCCTTATTCTTGACACACAAAGTTCAACAAAAGAACAGACTGCATTTATCACATCTTCTCCAACAGTCATTAAGTTGCGACCCACTTTTTTAGAATTCAACCAACAAAATTTATTTTTCAAAAATAACTGTTGAAAGCACTCATATATCATCCTTTTAAAAACATAACCCTACATACATGCATATATTATCCTGTGCAACGTGCATTTCAGAGCATATTAATAAGTAACTGGACCCTGACAACCGCATGTACAAAAGTTAATTAAATAAATAAGGCCACGAAACGAGATATTTTCACTCTAATCAGAGCAAATTAATAAACTAAGGAGGACCATGAAAACTGCATTTACAAAAGTGAATAAAATCAATGTCAAAATCACTCAGAATAAAGTTTTCACCTATCTAAGTCATTTGTTGGAGTTAATGAGACAACTGGAGATGTGCTTTACTCTTTATAAGAGTTTCAAAGTCTGGGGTGACAGTAGACAGAGCTACTCTCAAATCATGCTCAGTGTCCAGCCTGTTTCTCTGCTTTGACTTGAGCTGGACCAAGGTAGAGTAGCCACTTTCACACAAATAGGTTATGCTGAATGGTAAGATCGTTTCACTGCAAAAGTGGCGAGGGATGGATACTCAGTCATCACATCGCTGCACCAGAAGGGGGAAAGGCTTACCTCACCAAATCTCTTTTTCAGCGTCAGGTTACCATGGCTACCATAGTAAGCTACCACACGTCTCTGACGAAGGCCTGTCAAAATAAACCTTTTTTCAAAATAAAAGACCAGTCAAACATGAGACGCACATTAAATATTATTTATTTATTTTTTATCAGCTTACTGAGACCCACCCAGAACAGGTCTGCAACCCACTTTTGGGTCACGACCCACTAGTTGAGAATCACTGGTCTAGACCATCATCTGCCAAAATGTATATGAAGTACACACCCACCTGTCAAAATAAACCCTCCCTCTAGTGGTTCAAAAATAATATAACACCCAATTGTATAAGTAGTGCCCCTAGTGTTTCAAAAATAATATTACACACAATTGTGTTAATGGCTCCCTCTAGTGGTCCAGAAATAGTATTACACCTTAATGTATACATGGCTCCCTCTAGTGGTTCAAAAATATTATTACACCTTAAGGTATACATGGCTCCTTCTAGTGGTTCAAAAATAGTATTACACCAAAATGTATAAATTATGTCCCTAGTGGTTCAAAATTAACCTTACACACAATTGTATAAATGGTTCCCTCAAGTGGTACAATGAATGGTATTACACCAAAAAATATATATATTACCCCTAGTGGGTTGAAATTAACATTACACACAATTGTATAAATTGCTCCCCTAGGGGTTTAAAAAATACTATGACACTTTATCTTATAAATGGCTCCCCCTGCTGTTTTTTGTTTAATGGTACAAACTCGAATAGTGCCCCTAATGGTTCAAAGTTAACATTACACCCAATTGTATAAATGACTCCCTTTAGGGGTTCAAATTAACATTACAGCCTATTGTATAAATACCGCCTCCTATAGTTTGAATAAAAGAGTTTGTTGTGTGTGCAACTTCCGGTAAGATAGCTAAAGTTGCAGTAATGCAGTTTGTTTTTGCTAATCATCTGAACTAAGCTGTATTTGAACTGGTTTGCAATTTAGCTACATTTTTCTCTGTTTCACACACTGACTAGTAATTGAATTTGTTTGATGATCTGAAACATTTTACTGTGAGAAACATGTAAAAATCAGGAAGTGGGAAAACATTTTTTCACACCACTGTATGTTCAGAGAAAACGGGATTCTTGATCCTATCACTGGAATAAAGAAAATGTAACATCTATAGTTAAAGTGACCACCAAAATCCCTGTGTGCTGCCTCATTTTGCTTTTTCAACAAAAACCCCAGAAAAGAACATCATTATGTTACCTCTTGGTTTGGTCTGACCACTGAAGAAGCAGTATTGGTTTCTCAAAAAGGATTAACATCACTGCTTAGATCAGGTATGATTTTGTTTCAAAAAGTAACATAGGTATGTGTTCTAATAGCTAATAATAATTAATCAGCGCCTGACATCATGGTCTTTTGATCCTTGACCACATTCTCAATATCCAGCAGAAGTCATCTGGAACAACTAAGGCTGAGCTTATTCTATTGATTACATTTTCCTACAACTTACAAACAAGGTAGTGACTCTTATTTCTGACCATATAATGCAATGAGCATTCTAGCGTTAAAAGAAATGTTGAACTTAAAACTTGACCTACATAGGGTGCATTCATACCAGCCCTGTTTACTCCGCTTGAATCGAGCTCTAGTTCGTTTGCACAGAAAGTCCAGTTTGTTTGGGGATGTGTGATTGCGTAATCAAACTCTGATTTGTACCAAACAAGCAAACTCTAGTCCTTCTAAAAACGTAGATCTCAGTTTGATTAAAAAAAATAAAAAAATTCTGCTGTAGTTCGATTGCATATGTGAATGACAACCGGACCAGGACCGCATCAAAAGCAGGGAGCGGACTATTGTACAGGGCCTTCTGGGTAAATAAAATCTGAACAATGGTGCATGCTGGATAACTGTGGGAGAAATGGCTCATGGTCAGATGTGGAGTGAGGAGGCGGTTAAGGCCCTTATTGAAATACGAGGACATCAATGCGGTGAAGTTGCATGCGCTCCTACTCATTGTATGCCGTCTCAAGCCTGGGACACACATCACGCGTACGCGTAAACGTTTTGACCATGCAACACGTTTTTTCCCTACGTTTTCACTTAGCTTTCATTGCAGTGAATTGACAGTGGCCACACATCCTGCGCATGATGCGCGCGAGGCACAGCGTGAGGCACAGCTCGAGGGAGTTAAATGTGCAACCTGAAATAGAATCAATCCTGTCTTTTGACGTGCGCGTCGAGCGTAGGTCTTGTCTCCCAGAGGAAATACATAGAAATATGCTTATTTTTTACATGCAATGTCATTTAAGACACTTTTAAAAGTGATACACTAAACTTATTAAATATGAAATCTATACAATACCACACACACACAAAAATATCTATATATCAGAAATGAACAAAGTCCCGTACTTTGCAGAGACCACCTTCAAAATTCAAGTTCGAAACATAAATGCCTACAATCAGTCACATGTTAAAGACACCGAATACACATCTCTTTAAACATACAAATGTGTATAGGCAGCAACATCTAGCTATTATAATTACAGTGAACGACTAAACACAGTTGATGGCTGTATCTGCAGTCTTGGGGAATTGGTTTTAGTGTTAGGAAGGTGTAAATTGAATATTACCGTTATTACAACCAATTTTACCTTATTTCTCTGAATTTAAATTCTCCTTTGCAGCGCACAAAAACGCAGCATGTGTGGGAGGTCTTGCGTTGCGCAGCACTATGGTTACGCAGGGGCTGGCACACGTCCACGCATATGTGAGATGTGTGTCCTCGGCGTCATTCGGAGCCGTCTCAGCTGCCTCGTGTAAAACACAGCAATCTCCAGAGACCTCTGTCTCGTAATCTGCTCATTTGCAAACTGCACCACCTAAAAACAGCAACAATGTTGCAATTTTGGTCCCCAATCAAACCGACTATCAGGTGTGAATGCACCCTTAATTAGTTTTCATGCTTCACGAAATAAAAGTGCCTTACTTTACTTACAAGAAGCATAGCATAACAACAAAAAAGAAAACAACAATGAAAACTACACAGTCTACCCTCAGTGAGAAGCCGAAACCTAGGATCCAAATTTATTTAAATTATTTCCCAAGTTCTGTTTTCCTTTTTCATAATTTCAAATATTTTAAAGCAAAGACATTTTTCTTATATAGTATCTATTTAAGTCTTTTTTTATGTCTTTTTTTTTTTGGTTCATTTTAAATGTTTTTTATTCCTGTGTCATGTTTGTCGGATAAAGGACCCAAAGGCAGCAACAATGAAAGTTAAATGATTTAATAATTAAGAAAAACAAGGAACAAAAACTTACAGAACTCGGAGAACCAAAAATACTGAGATGAGGAAGAAAAAACAGGAACTGAGCAGGAACATGCTTGCTCAGTATGAGGGATTGCTGAAGGATTGCTGTGGTTGGAAAGTCTGCATCAACGGGGCCCAACCTCACGCCAATGACTGACGCAATCTGCTGGGATTCCTTAAATAGGAAACTTTTTAACTATTTAACTGATTGGAATGTTTGTATAAATGTATTGAAATGACTTCTTGTTAAGTGCCTTTAGATGACATCTGTTGTGAATTGGTGCTATATAAATAAACTGAATTGAATCAGGAACAGACAGGGAAAGAATGACGGACCAGCGAGTAGTGAGTGAATGCAAGCAGAATATACACTGGGGAGAAAATGAGGAAGTGAGAGGAGACCAATGACCAATTAGGGGAATCAGATGCAGGTGAGAGGGAGAGAGCAGGTGGTAACAATTAACAGCTGGGAAGAGAGGTAGAATGGTAGGGAGACAAAAAACTCTAAAGAAACTAGAAACTAAAGATAATATGTCTAGAAGGGAATCTAAAGGAAACACTGGAAAACAGAAGGAAGAAATAAATAGTAAACTATCTAGAGGGAATAAACTGAGGAAACAAATGAGGACACAAACAAAAGGTGAAAACATCTAAGAGCAAGAAGAAGAAACAGAAACAAGGAAGTGCCAGAATAAACAAAATAATAAAGACAAGGAATAATCTTACATGAAAAAACTAGATAAGGAAAAGAACTAAGTTTAAACACAAACAGGACGGACAAAACAAGAGAGCAGCTTGGGGTATAGAGGGGGAGGAAATGAAGTGGAAGGAAAACAAAGCTAAATCCGCGGAACCTGACATCCTGTACTATTGCTTTTTCTGCACCCTGCTGTAATTCTTTTGATGTTTTATGTAAAGCACTTTGAATTGCCCTGTAACATGAATACAAATAAACTTGCCTTGCCTAATTATTTGGTTAATGTATATAGCCTACTTTTAGCAATTCCATAGAGAAATAACCCGCATTTATTGGTAATTTATTGTTTTTGTAATAGTACTAAAAGACCCGTTTGCCATAAAATACTACCACATTTCACATGAAAATGATGAAATTGTCTATTTAGTTATATGATGTATATACTGTTATTTGTCATCTACATCACGGACACATCCTGTTGTGACAGCCAATTGTATGACCTGTAGTTGTGGTTTCGAGTTCAATTCACAATTGTAAATACACATTTAAGAATTTCAGGAAAGCTGATGCCCAACGTTTTATTTCTTTGTTCATCAATTACAAATTCTATTCTCAGTGTCCAAGTAGAGCTCTAACACAGTCCTATTTGCAAAATAATTAAATTTAGTTTATTTATATAGCGCCAGTTCACAACACATGTCATCTCAAGGTACGTTAAAAGTCATTTCAATTCAATCACATAAACATCCCAATTAATCCTTCGGTTCACACTACTACCACCATGTTTGACTGTCTGTTTTTAAAATGCTGTGTTGGTTTTAGTTCAAATGTAACATGACACATTATTTCTAAAAAGGTTCTGTTAGGGAAAAATAATAATGGTGTATTATTATTTTCTTAGGGTGTTTTTATCACATAGTTCTAATGTACTTTTTAAATGTCATTTTGGTTTCAGTCACATGCTCTTGTGCATGACATCCTGTTCTTTTAATATGTTAATGAAGTGTGACTAAATAAAGAGAGTCTGCAGAGGTGAAACCCTTTGAGACCAGTGATGAGATCAGTGGGAGACGAGTGACAGGAGCTGATAACAGACAGACGGTTGGCTCATTCCTTACCGTATTTTGCTGGTCTCCCTCTGCAGAACTGATTGAACCACATCTACCTCTGCAGAGCTTATTGTCTAAATTATCTCCGACTTTTGTGTGTGACTCGTTTTTAGGTAAACCACAACAATTACCTTACATCTTGGTGCCGAGACCCGACGTACGGAGCACTCCCGCAGGTGGTTTCCGTTGAAGGGCTGTTTTTGACATCCAGATCGCTGAATTGCTGCACTGGCCGGCTGCATAACTTCCACGAGGACCCCCTGCGCGTGCTCCCGTGCGATCGATTCGGTTTGAGTCACTCGCATAGGGCAAACATTGTGAGTACGTCTTTTTTTTTGTGCACCTTTACATTTAACAAAACAAATTCTAAGATAGTCAGGGTATATTCTGCTGTTTGGGCCTAAAGAACGCTTTAGGCTCTCTGATAAAATATCAGGTGTTGATCCGTAACTGTTTAGTGACAAAAGAAGGGTGTAACGGACCTGGTTTGCGAACCGGTCCACCTTGAAAAAGGGGTGTAACGGTACAGGTCTGCGAACCTGACCACCTTCAAAATTAAAATTTGAAAAAAAAAAAAAAAGGGTGTAACGGACCTGGTTTGCGAACCGGTCCACCTTGAAAAAGGGCGTAACGGTACAGGTCTGCGAACCTGACCACCTTGAAAAATATACGGTTGTAACGGGTTAGGTTTGCGAACCAATCCACCTCGCTGGGAAATAAAGCACGCCAGTGTATGGAAGTAAAAACACAAACAGCAGAATCAAAACGAAATACCGCACCCTAAGTGGGTATAAGAAAGATTAGACACAGGACATAATCTTTATGTATGCCAGTCCAACCTGAAACCTAACGGTGTTAACGTACGGTTTGAACGGGCACTACAAGAGACGTTCTGTGTGGACTTATAGGTTACACAACACATCCTTAGATTAGGAAAGCCATAAGACGGCTCAATGTAGTTGCACAAGAGAGACACTTAGAGTAAAAACTATACGATCCAGTTTTAGCAGAAATTGAGTACAAGAAAAAAATCTCAAATAAAATGACCAAAAACAAAAAAGATTACTTTAATTAATTAAAGAATAAATCACTAACTTTAACTCATCAACAGACTAATTTCATAGTTCTTGCTTTTTCATTCACCTTAACCTTAATATTAATTACTGTTGTTATTCCCATAGAACTATTTGGTATTCTAACAACAGACTTTACCAGACAAATTAATAGAACCCATTAAGGCTTATGTAAAAACAACGCAAAGATGGGAAACGATGTTTCCACCGACAAATTAGAAGGCGATTCAAAATATATGTACAAAAAGAACCCCGAAAATCTTCAATTTCTAACAAAATGGCGCAAAAAGTATAAAGTAGATGGGAAGCTTAAAGGAAGCCAATGGAGAGAACTTGTATGTGTTCTTGAAGCAAAAACACTTATCGCTAAAGGTAAAAAGAAAAAACTTAAACAGACACAGTTAAAAATAGCACGTGTGTGGGCTGATGAAACAGAGAAAAGGAAACAAAATATAAAAAACAGAAAAGAGAGCAAAGGTGCTAAAGATGAGGCTCTTCTTATGAAAAAGCTAGGTGACGAGCTCACACTGTGCCCTCCCCCTTATTCACCACCACCTACAGCTCAGACAGACCCCCCTGGGGCTGTTGGAGGAGAACCTTATGCACCTCCACCAGCACCCCCAGCAGACCAGCCGGGGGCTTTAGGGGAAGGTCTATATCCTCCTGTTCCAAGAGATCAATTTGCAATTGAAGAAAAAACAAATGGTACCACAATAAAACAAAGACTTAGAATTACAAAGAAGTCAGGTCCAAAAAAATCTGAGGATAAATCTTATGAGAGTGAACCAGAGGACTCAATAAATATCAACCCTATGATTCAAGTACCATCTGCTGATGGTACTCCGAGATATGTTTTTAGACCATGGTCACTTAAAGACGTTAAAGAGGTTGTAGAACAAATCACTAGCCATAAGGAGGATCCAGAAAAATGGACAGAGGATATGGTTGATGTGGTCAAATCCTACCGGTTAACCGGTCATGAATTAGGACAGGCTATGGCTGCATCGCTGGGGAAAGACTGGCACCATGTAGCTGGAAATTACACAGGAAGAGATGATGCCGGAGTTGTGTTACAATTTCAGAATGATTTCCAGGGGGCACTAAAGCAACAATTCGATGCAGTAGCGGATAAAGTTCGTACACAGTTTAAAAAGAAACCAGATTATGGGCATATGGCCTCCATAAAACAGAAGCCTGGGGAAACTGTAGATGATTTTAAATACAGATACCAAAAGGAACATGATACCCATAGTGGCCTAACTAAAGAGAATGGTGATGAAACTCCATATATGCGGCATTTCTGTAATGGTCTGCTATATAGTTTCCACCCCACTATCACTAATTGGATTAAAAATCACCTTCTGACATGGGAAACATGCAACCTTACTACCCTTATGGCCAATGCACGTTTTGCAGAAGGTGTCATTGAAAGAAAGGGGAAGAAACCAAAACCTCCAGACTCCGACACACAGGTATTTCACACTCAGGTTGAAGACGATGAGGGGGAAGTTTATTATCAAAGTGATAACCACAACAAAGGAAGGGGGTTTAGACCACAAAGGAATACACATCATAAGACACCACAGGGGTCATGGAGATATCAAGGTGGTCACACTGCCCCCAAGTGTTGGATCTGCGGGAAAGTAGGCCACATTTCACATCAATGTAGCAGAGGCAGAGGCCGAGGAGGGGGCATAGGGCGAGATCAGATCCATACACAGGGTTCAACTGCCCCAGATCACTCGCGGTTCACACAACAATGACTAGATACTTTTACCGCCTCTAATGAGGTGGTGGACTGCTGTGGCGCCTGGGAATTACTTAATGTTCTGAAAGAGAAGCCTTACATAACACTTAAATTTAATGAACAAACAGTAGAGCTCCTTTGTGATACTGGAGCTTGCAGAACAGTGATCTCTTCTGGCGTTAATCTGCCAGAATCTAAAGAAAGCATTTTGGTAAAATCAGCAGATGGTACTCGCTCATTTTTATCTAAACCAGTGTTAATAACAGATCCAAAAACTAGGTTAAGTTCTAAAAACTCAATAGTCATTTCACCACAATGTCCACTCAATTTGTTAGGCAGAGACCTAATGTCAGCCCTAAAAATCTCAATTATCCCAGTGGGAGACGGCATGAGAGCTGTGAGAACAGGAAATGATGACATTTACCTAAATACAATTCATGGACCACAGGGGCTCGGTCTGTACTACTCCTTACGAGTTGAACCTAAAGAAAACCTTAAAGATACAACAACAATGATGGACACAGTTTTGCAGGTAGTTCCTGAACCCGACAAACAAATTATGCCTACATCACAGTTACATGTGACTATGGCTCTGAGGCCTGAACCTGATCCCAAGTTCCAAGACTATTTTATGCAACTCTCACCTGCTGTAGTGTTCACCTCATACATCATTACTGATGGAAAATCTGATTCAGCTGCCTCAGTAACACTGTCTACCAGCCTTAAACCATTCTTTGATTTGCCTACAGATCCGCATATATCCCTGACAAAAAGCAGTACATCACGTTGGAAAGATTTGGGATATATGGTGCGAAAAGCAAATAATACCACAGATTTTAAAACTTTGCAAGAAAATAAAGAAGATAGTTGGCAATACAGTGAATCCACAGGTTTATATAGACTGCCCCTTATCATGCCACTCCACTGCACAACCAAAATTACAACATTAGAATGACCAGAAGCAGAAACCCTCTTATTGACTGAAGAGGAAGAAAAGCAACTCAAAGAAGTCCCTGACACATTATGGTCTAAAAGCCCCACTGATGTGGGCCTACTCTCATCCATTGCTCCCGTTCAAATAACTGCTAAATCATATTTTAGACCCAGAGTAAGATAATATCCCCTCTCTGTGGAAGCAGAGTTAGGAATTCAACCAGTAATTGAGGAATTATTAACAACAGGTAATTATCCTAGCCAAAGAAGTGCAAAGCGCACACAATCTGCCTATCTCTCCTTCTGTTTTGCAGGATCCTGAAAAGCCAATCAAACCTGGAGACTGGGTTTTCATCAAGGTGAAAGGTCGTTCCCACTGGGAAGGACCTTTTGAAGTCCTGCTGACCACACCCACGGCTGTGAAAATCGCTGAGAGACCCTCGTGGGTACACATCTCACACTGCAAATTGCAAAGGCAATTAGGGGACTAGACACGGGACAGTGGGGAAGTCTGGGCTACAAAGGACAGAGTGACCAATAGGGCCTCTGGTCTCAAACCCAGCAGAACAGCATCCCTGTCCCCTTAGTGGTCAAACCTCTGTTTTGGAGGGCTAGTCCTCTTATTTGCCTCTAGCTAACATGAAACTAGTTTGGCTCCCCTCCTGTCTGGCAGTTTGCCTGCCTCTATTCCACTGCTTTTTCGTCACACCTGATGACGTCCAGACATCAAAGGAAAGAAGAGCTAAAATTCTAACCCACCATGCGTTCAAGAACACCTGGTACCAAATAGTTAATTTGACTGCAAAACGTTTAGGTTTCAATACCAGCTGTTCTGTCTGTTCATGGATCCCACACCATTCTGAAGAAGTCTCATCGATGACTGCTGTCCCAACCACCTTAAATAATCCCAATTTGGCCTGGGAACGCCTGACGGATACATCTGGAAGTGTGGTCACACTTTCTACCTCTGCCTACCTAAGGATTGGTGTGGCACATGTAGTTTGGCTCGACTGCAACCCTCCTCATACATCATAACAGAAAACGGAGCACCTTCTAAACCTACAGAGCTGAATAAACGGGAATTCAACCCTCCACAAGTGTTCAACCCCTTCTCTGACAATGGTGGACGAAAACCTCTCTACAGTGATGCAAAAGGAATCTTCCACACCATGTTCCCACCTGTTGGAGTTGCAAGTCTGACAAAACGGATGAACGAGGTTTGGTGGACTTTGGAAAACATCACAGACATCCTTGCTGAAATGTCCAACCTGCTGGCCAACGATCCTGAAAAACTGGCGATGACCATGCTGATGCAACATCGGGTAGCTCTGGACACTCTT
The DNA here is from genome assembly GCA_963556495.2 of Valencia hispanica. Classification (NCBI taxonomy): domain Eukaryota; kingdom Metazoa; phylum Chordata; class Actinopteri; order Cyprinodontiformes; family Valenciidae; genus Valencia; species Valencia hispanica. The sequence goes on from OY747710.1 coordinate 53,799,154, forward strand.
TTTGCTTCTGAAGGTGGACTTTGTACTGTAATTGGTGACCGGGTGCAGGGATTAGCTGACTTTTTAGAATCACAGGAAAGCAGTAATGGACAATGGGATCTCATGGCCTGGCTGACAACTGGCAGGTGGTATCAGGTTCTTTTAAAAATAGCTATGCCATTCATTGTAATTTTGATACTTTTCTGCATTTTTGTTAGTTGTGTTCTTCCATGTATAAAACAAATGATGAATAAGATGATAACTAACACAATGGTCCAATACTCTCTTCTTAATCAGAGGCTTGAAGATGAAGATAGAAATAAAGAAGAAGATGAAGTGTAATTAACATGTGTAAAAACCTTTTATGATTCCATTAATCTAAACTACTGTTCAGGTAGCGATTAATTGGATGATGTCTAGGTGAAGCTCGCATAAATACCTTTTTGAAATTGTTACTTACTTTTGCAATTTCTTTGTTATATGTCTTATTACCTTTTTTGAATTTGGGATGCTACTTATTTTGCAACCTTTTGTTGTCTGGTTTTTATGATTCTTATATTTTTATATTATTAGAGTTGTTACCTATTTTACAACTTTTTGTTGTTCGTGATCACATTTAAAAACCACATTTCAGGGGGGAAATGTTAGGGAAAAATAATAATGGTGTATTATTATTTTCTTAGGGTGTTTTTATCACATAGTTCTAATGTACTTTTTAAATGTCATTTTGGTTTCAGTCACATGCTCTTGTGCATGACATCCTGTTCTTTTAATATGTTAATGAAGTGTGACTAAATAAAGAGAGCCTGCAGAGGGGAGACCCTTTGAGACCAGTGATGAGATCAGTGGGAGACGAGTGACAGGAGCTGATAACAGACAGACGGTTGGCTCATTCCTTACCGTATTTTGCTGGTCTCCCTCTGCAGAACTGATTGAACCACATCTACCTCTGCAGAGCTTATTGTCTAAATTATCTCCGACTTTTGTGTGTGACTCGTTTTTAGGTAAACCACAACAATTACCTAACAGGTTCATTTTTGTCTCGTTAGTCCGTAGAGAATTTCCCCAAAAGCTATAAGAATCATCAAGATGTGTTTTGGTAAATGTGAGGTGTACCTTTGTGTCGTTTTGAGTCACCAGTGGTTTTGGTCTCAGGACTCTCCCGTGAAGGACCTTTTTGCTCTGTCTCTCTTTTTTAGTGTTAAATCTTGAACCCTGACCTTACTTGAGACAGTTCTGGTTTCCTGGACCTTCCTTGAAAGGTTCATCACTGTTGCATGTTTTCTCCAGTTGTAGGTCATGGTTCTAACTTTGGTTTACTGGCATCCCAGGGTCCTAGAAATAGTTTGTGACCCTTTCCAGACTGATACATGTGAATGACTTTGTTTTTCTATTGCTTTTGAATTTGTCTAAATTATGTGTAATGGCAAAAAATAGTATCTCAGGGTTTCCATTATAAAGAAGACTTGAGTCCAAGAAGGCGTTTAAGTATTTAATTCAAACATGTCTGGCCAGACACGGAGGAGACAGAGTTACTCGTGCATCACCCTAACCAACCTTTCTAACTAACCGCTTAAATATTATTCAGCAATCATTGTTTATCTCTGTAGATGTCTTCTCCAACGTTCATGCTCCGCCTCCAGAGAACTGCTTCATGCGAGTCTTATATCAACGCATAAAGCAGCTCATCCGAAGGCCAGACTGTTATCTTACTGCCCCGGCGTCTGTCTCTCTGGTGACCTGACACATATATCTTTCTCATAACATTAAGCTGGAACAATAAGCTTGTCATTTTACCCTAGATGCATTCACTAAACAGAGAATATACACTTAATTCCTAATTGCATAACAATTTTCCACCACAATTCCCTGCTTTTATTAACTTAAATAATACCATAAATATAAAGGAAAATTCAATAGTGCTATCACAACTCTCCCTAAAAGGTTGGTAGGTTGATCAAAAAAAAAGACAATGTTCAAAACACAAATTACAATCAGACATGAGACATGCTTGGCCATGGAATTAGCTCACAGTGACAAATATTAGATCCTTCCCGATGACTTTGCTGAGACTCCTGTGCATTGAGACCGAAAACCCACGGGGTCTTCTTACGCCATTTTCTTGTGGGCAAAATGTCATCTCAACAGCCCCTCGCCCCAGAGGCGGCCATCCACAGGTCTCGTCATCGGTCAGGATGTTCTAGATAAAAACACAGAATAAAGGAGAAATTATGTAGCATCTTCCAGTACACTTCAGAGGGTATTACATCAACACTAGGTGTTGAAATGTATACTCTTCCCTTGCACTGTTTGTTGTCTGTTGCCGTGAAGTCAGCCTCCGCCAGCATCCAGTGACCCGTAGCCACCGATCAGTCCTTCCTCAGAAAGTTGAGAGAGTGGTCACCCCTCAGAAGGTCCTCCAGTGAGAACCTCCCAATGCGACCCTTGGGAGCTGAGCTAATTAGGTATTAGAGCATTGATGTTCAAACATAGGTGAGCCAATTCACAAAAGATGAATAGGATGATTATGACAAGTGATTAAGTGGAACCCACACCCTCAGAGTATGGTTTCAGATCAACCTGATGCAACTGTGTGCAAAAGCAATTCTAAACAACTCACAACCTGGTTAATGACCCAAACCTCATCAACTGAAGCTAGATTATAATTAAGGTAAATGTCTCCAAATCACTCTGTACTAAATCCATGCCAAGAAAAAGACAACCAACCATTCCAACTTGTGAGAGCAAAAAATCCCAAGAATCAACTACTCCTAGCAAGAAGTAAAGAAGGTTCTCAGATCAAATTAAAACTTTTTAAAGTTCCCAGACACAATATGTACTACAAGTCTGAACCCAAACCGAAATGGAATATGAAGTCAGATGTCAAGTCCAGGTAGTAAAAACCCTCATTAATTTATGACGGAGTTATGAATCACAAGAAACTCAATTACTTGCAAGTTACAATTCTCTTCATAATCCCTTAAAAATATGTTCCAATTACTATCAAATCCAATTCCCCCCTTTTTTTAAGGCATCTTGCACATGCCTTAAAAATCAAGAAACAAAGAAACAATAACTTCAACCGCTTCTCCACTGTCAAGAAAAGAAACATAGAAGGTTAAAGGTCATGCATGAGGCATAACCTCAGAACCTGTGGATCCTGCTGCTGTCGCTGCAGCTTCAACCCCCAGATGATCATATCCCAATCATTTAGGTTTGCAATTAGGTTCTTATATTTGAATTACCTTGTTGTTGAAAGTGTGCTATACAAATAAAATTGCCTTGCAAAAACAAAAAAATAATAAGTTCACCACATAGTTACCTAATGTATTACAGAATTTTAGTCCTACTTGCATTAGCTACAACAACACTTCATTTCCCTCTGGGATCAATAAAGTATTCTGAATTGAATTAGACAACTTCTTCAGACCCTGCTTTTCCAGAATCTAATTGATGTTACAGTAAGGATTACCTTTGCAACCACCTTAGTTAAAATTGTTTTACTCAGGACAAAGTTTATTTACCTAATTAATATCTCTGCTGCTGTTATTTGCTCATCTGTTTCTTACAGTTTATTCTCTGTTAACTCCTTGAAAAAAAATACATTTATTCTAAATGCACAATTTAAAAACCTGTACAACTGTAAAACATCTCTATTTCAATTTAACTCAGTTGCACATTCAGATTTGAGTATGCCACTTCTATTTTAATAACAACTTTGTCAAGTAACCTTTTTACCTGTACCTGATACTCTTTTTTATTTTTTATTTTTATTTTTTTATGCGATCTATAGCATATAATGCACACAGGTGTTAACTGAATATTTTCCACATTTTTCCCGTCTTTAGAACAGTGACCGAAATTCTGAATCTATTTTTATCATCATTTGTCTTAATGAAGCAACCTAAATTTTGAAAAATAGAAACCAAGTTAAACCCCACTGTGTGTGTAGGTCACACCTGTTGGCTTAAAGATTGCAGTAAATGCATAATTTTGACATATACCATACCACTTTATTTATATAGCACGTTTATACACAGCCGAGGCCGACCAAAGGACTGTACAGAAGAACATCATATGCAGCTGACACAGGTAGCCTAGTGTATCCCAAATGCGTCATTATTATTTAACATTTTTATTAAACATTACTATCATTAAGGAAAAGTTCTTTTTGGGCGAGGTATGACTAAAGCTTTATTCTTTATCATTTAATGTTCTAATCCTAAATTTGTTTTATGATTTCTACCTCCTTTGTGTGAATCTAAATTTATATACAGTCTATGATCTAAATGCTTCTATCTGTCACTTTTCTGTCGGTACAGCAGAAGTTCCCCTTCTTGGGAAAATAAAAGCATGATTCATGAAGTTAAACATTACCGTATTTTAATTTGGAAAGCTCGTGTTTGAAACAGGAAGTGGTTTTGCGCAAAAAACAAACAGTTTGACTAACCCGGACTCGTTAACATCCAGGAAGTAACTGAAAACTCAAGACTAAACTTTTCATCAAAACAAGTGTTTAAGTTCCTATTTTTAGACTTCCAGCCGCAGAGCGCTATTAATGCTTCATCAGTGTCGGGATCTATGATTGTTTACAACCAGAGAATCGCAGCACATCGGTCGTAAGAAAGAAGCTTGTGGCTCAATTAGCTGATTAGCGACTAGAGAATCACATTAAACCTGCAACGGACTTTATTTCAGATCATTTTTACCACATTGTAGTTAATAACTCGCTGGCTAAGATTAACCTTAGAGTGTTTACCCGTGTTGTTTCTGATTCATTTTCTGTAAATTACTCAAAAGACTGAAATACTTTCATACTGCTACTCGCATCTGTATTAACTGGAGTTGGTTTTCAATATATCCGATTTTAACCGTGCGTTTTCCGTGTTATTTCTATTTACTGCGGAGTCGGCTACGTTTATCAAAAGTATTAGTTAAACATAGAAACCATCTTTCATCTAGTTTATTGCTGAATTGCATCGTTTCTCATAGAATCTTATAAGAACGTTTTCAAGCTAAAGTTCCCGGGCCAAATGCGGCCGCCCCTTATCTCATGAACACTGATCTGTTGCGTTTAGTTTTTCAGATAGAGCGATGACATATTTATAATCCTGAGATCCCAAGCAATCCACTGATACTAAATGCATGTCAAATGCATTAAAAAGCCTATTATGGAAATATTATTTAACAAGGATGAGAAAAGATAATGGAGTGTTTCCACGTCCTTCAGTCAGCATGCAGACAGATCTCACAATTGGTGACCCAAGACACAGAGAGTATCCTTGAGCTTCTCACATGTTGGTTCAACATAACAATACATATCTCAGTTAACACAGAGACTTAACCTTTAACATGATCAACATATTTTCCCACATTAGGCCATTCAAATCTTCTTTTTTTTTTTAAATGCTACGCAGAAAAATTCTCACAACAGGCCTCAAATAATTTAGACTTTGATAAAAGCCAAGAGAGCTACAAAAAAACTAACTGTGAAATCTATAGTTCAGGATTAGATTTTTACCCCTAAACACCAAGTGATTATATATTATTTGCTTTCTTAATTTGAGAAATGATACGTCACTGTTGACGAACAATTACGTTTTGTTGGATTTGCTTTTACTACAAGAAAGTAAAACAATTGGCTAAACAGTGTCCAACATTAGTAATTCAGTATGCTCATTCATTTGGAAACAAGCAATTAAATTCCAACATTTCATGTTCTCATTACGTTTCATTATTTATTACTATTTTAAAGAAAACGGGTCCCCAGAGTTTTTGCAGCTATAGGGGATCACACTTCTGAGCCTCCCTTGTAAGGTCTAAGAGAAAATGTTAGAATTTGAATTCCCTTCACCATAGCCCCAAATAAGCCAAAATATATAAGCAGCCCCCAAACTCAGGTACGCACAGGTAACCTCCCAAGCCACTTGTCCATACCTTGTTGGGCCGAACCTCGAACATGACTCCTCCCCTGTGGACAAAGTGGTCAGTCCAATCTAGAAAAAAAAAAAAAAAGAATGAGAACCAGCCTGATTTGCATTCTGGTTCAGTTGAAATTGAAAATTGCATTGGTTGTCATAAGCAAAATTCCAAACTCACAGGACCACTATATTGTTATAATTGATGGCCCCTAAAAAACATTTCAGGCATGTCAATATTTACTTAAAACACTTAGACGACTTCCCTTCAATTACAAAATCAGGTGCCTTATATTAAGACCCACTTATATAACTTCCTGTGTTTACCCACCAGAGTGACAAAACCATCAGATTTCTAGGATCAAACCTTTCCTGACCTCTTGCCCCTTATCCTGGAGGGAGACACAGAATACTTCACAGCTTGAGATCAGTTCAGTAATTTTCCAAGCAAAATTTCTAATAACTGCTCTGACATTTGAATGTTCCCCAGATAAGATTAGTATTTACCTTTTTTCCATTTATTTAAGACCTAAGTAGCCTAAGGACCAGTCATCTTTATTTTAATGTTACCCAGCAGAAACCTAAAGGTTTATTTTTTTAGTTGTGTTCAAATTATAGCCTAAACAATGTTGTTTTACTGTTGCTGCTCACAGCAAAGTCTTGTTATTTTTTAAGTCTCGCGATTGTTTACATTAGCGCCTTGCAAGCTGATAAAAAAATTCGTCCTTCACAGCTGTGGCGAAATCTAAGCAGTGTTGCTGTAAAGGTCCAAGTTACTTTAGTTAATGTTCACAGTTCTAAGATTTAATATTTTCTTATAACATAAACCCCAAAATACAAGGAAAGATTTTAGCCCCAATTGTCCCAGAAAGAAAGGAAAATATGTTTTGACTGTCAGTCAGCTTAGTCAAAATCAAGTCAGTCAGGGTATAATTCACAACCTACTCTAAATGCCCCAATCAACTCTTTGCTATTTGTTCTAGTCGTAAAATAGGAACGTTTCCGTTTCTAAGTTAGTGCACACAAGCTGCGACAGCTAAGGAAACTTGTACTTAGTGTAATAACAATTCCATCAAATAACTTTCAACCAAAATGAAATAAAATAACTGTGTGCAACACCGTCTTTAAGCTCTGATTAGACTAAACTCACCGGATGACGAATCATCACCTTATCAGAGCCGTAGCAGTTTCTCTGTCTGCTTTACCCCGTCTGTCTAAAACAAACAAATTTGGTTTAGTTGCACATCAACTTTCCCTTACAAATTACAACACAATAACAAAACAAAATTTACTTTCCTAAGGGAGTGTGTGTGTGTGTGTGTGTGTGTGTTACATAAGCAGGTGTCACAGAGATAAAATACAGCTACATCAGTCAGCAAGCATTTCTTAATTGCATTTGAGCTGTGTGTATTTTTGTCCTGCCTGAATTTCACTGGGTCATCTGCAGGCTGGCCGGCCCAGGGCCCCCCCCTCTCGATCCAGCTAATCGCCATGTTCCAGGGACCACAGCCCCCAAATAATTCATCTCACCTGAGCAAGAGTTTTCCCCTCTGCCCACTGGTCAGCCCGCATTCAGGCCAGAGTCCGGCCTCCGCCTTTGTTATGGCTGCCAAACCCCTTATTCCAAGGGTGGGGGAGGTACTGGGGCTCCTTGTGGCCCTCCCCAGGCGCCGCTGGACCGAAGGCAGGGGTCCCAACCAGCCTGAAGAAAAACACAGGACAACTCAGAGAAACTCATCGGCAGTTCTACAATGGAATGTGTAACAACAACTGTGTGTGTGTGTGTGTGTGTGGCATTCATGACTTTATACCAAGTCATCAAACAAATGATCTTAATGCTCAAACTCTCCAGTTCTGGAAGAAGCAAACAAGAGTAAATAAAAGAGAAATAAACAAAACCACATAAAAAAACCACAAAGAAATTACATAACTTTTAGATTTTCTTTCAGATTATCCAAATTCCTCCCCAGGGCCCATTAATTCTTTTTTTAATTTATCTTATTTTTCTATTTTTTCCTTTCTGTCGACATATTGGACTGTCTGGAGGTGAAGTGTTGCTAGATTACAGACCCGATTGTCTGCCTGGGTACCCAGTTCCAATGAAGGACGTCTCCCCCATCGCTTTCTAGTTTCCTTGAGTGAAACAAAAGCTTAAAAAAACCCTCGTCGGAAAATAATCAATCAATTTAATTAATTGACCACTTGTCCAACTGCCGTGCTCCCAGGTAAAACCCGGAACAAAAACCCGATACTTTCTTTAACGTTGATTAAATAATTAACCAAACAATTATATATAAGAATATATATTATATTAAGTAATCAATCAATCAACCGCGTGTAAGTAAATAAACACGAAACCGCTAGCAAATATTTCACCTCCTGAGAGTGCAAATAAAATTCTGTTATCACTATTTATTTAAAGGACTCAGTCTTACCGGGTTCTGTCTCAGGCGACGGCCGGGCCGACAGAGACGCTTCAAGGCCTCCATCTCCCAAACAGCTACTGGAGGTAAGAGGCCGGGAGAAACTTTACCAGGACGCTAGCAACTCCCTTGACCCTGTCCCTGCCGGTCCATTCCGTTCGCTGAGGCTGCGTTGGGCGCCAAGTGTAATGGCAAAAAATAGTATCTCAGGGTTTCCATTATAAAGAAGACTTGAGTCCAAGAAGGCGTTTAAGTATTTAATACAAACATGTCTGGCCAGAACATGGAGGAGACAGAGTTACTCGTGCATCACCCTAACCAACCTTTCTAACTAACCGCTTAAATAGTATTCAGCAATCATTGTTTATCTCTGTAGATGTCTTCTCCAACATTCACACCCCGCCTCCAGAGAACTGCTTCATGCGAGTCTTATAGCAACGCATAAAGCAGCTCATCCGAAGGCCAGACTGTTATCTTACTGCCCCGGCGTCTGTCTCTCTGGTGACCTGACACATATATCTTTCTCATAACATTAAGCTGGAGCAATAACCTTGTCATTTCCTTAGATGCATTCACTAAACAGAGAATATACACTTAATTCCTAATTGCATAACAATTTTCCACCACAATGTGTTGTTTTTTGAGATATTTCAGCCATTAAAAAGGTTCTCTTTCAATTTCTTATTATATCTGCAGGTCAAGTAATAATTTGGCCTGTGTTTGGCTTGTGAAATTGAGCTCAGCTTTCTGAAACATGTGTCTAATAACAGCTAATTCATGATTTAACAAGGGGGCAGTTACTTTTTTCCCCAGAGGGCCAGGTTGGTTTAGATAGCTTTTTTACCTTAATGAATAAAACTATCATTGGAAAACTGCTTTTTGTACTTATTCAAGTTACCTTTGTCCGTTTTTTGGGGGGACGATCTGAAACATTTCAGTGTGACAAAATGGCAAAAACAGAGAAAATCAGTTAGAGGAAAAAACACTATGTCGGGATACTTTGCAATTTAAGAATTTCATTGCCTGGTGTAAACTGTGTGCATATGACAATAAATATCTCAATCTTAATCTTTTTCACAGTACTGTACATCATACATTTCACAGTGAGTTAGAAAGTTCAACCAGCAAAATGACTCTTATGTGGTTGTCATGAACTTTATTAATTTGAGAGGATCCACAGGCCCTCTACATTGTCACCAAATTAAGCTTTTAGTCAAATTCATCTGATCCAAAGGCGTGCTACTCAGAAAGTGAAAATTGAGAAGTTTGTGTCTTCTCTCTCTAGCCTCGAGAACTCCTAAAGCTACTCTTGCTAAGAAATGTGAACTGTATTGCTAGTATCAAGCTGAGGGTTTGTCTCTGGCTGGTAGAGTGACGCCTGGTTCACATCGTCTGCGGAAGTGCAGCGAAGCGGGGGCTCACAAAAATCGCGTGCTATCCGTTCATACCAGACGTGTATTTCTCTGCAAAGGTTTACCCACTTCTATTCAGCTGCTGTTTATTCAGAGCCATTTTTTCGTCATGGGTAAGTGAATCCAATCCAATCCACCTTTATTTATAAAGCACTTTAACACAACACGCTGTACAGACACAACAAAATCACAACAATAAAAATAGGATAAAAATAGAATAAAAGAAAATACAAGAAAATCACAATAACAATATAAATAGGATCAAACTAGAATAAAAGAAAATAGGTAACACTTTACAATAATGGTCCCAAAATTTGCTTACCTACTGCTTACCTACTGAGGAACGAATCATCGACTAATGATTAATTAATGATTAGCTAAGCTTCACATTCACCCCCACATTGACTATATTAGGTAATGATTCCTGAATGATTACTTAATGGTTGATTAGTCATAAAATGACTAGACACCTAATTAGTCGCTAATGATTAATTAATGATTACCTAAGATTCACAGCTATCTTACATCAGATTCGTTTGCTAATGATTCATGATTACTTAATGGCTGCAAAGCCATGAAATGACTAGGTACCTAATAAGGCACTAATGCTTCATCAATGATTCACCTGCTGATGACTCGGAATTTATTCCTTGATTATGAGAATTGTTGCTCTTTTCCAATGATGAGATCAGATCAGCCAGCTGCACAATTTTAACATATTGGCAAAACGCCCTGTTTGCAGAAAAACTTCTTGTTCAATTGTAGTTCTGCAAGACTACAGTAAAGGCTCATGACTAATGAATCATTACCTCATCAGTAACTTACCATTACTTAAGCTTTTTGTAGCCCCTGAAGTAAAGTAAAAACCTTATAATGACTATTGAATCATTACCTCGTCAGTAACGATTCAAAATGTGGGTTTGTGGTGGAGAGTTGCAGTCAGTTTGGAGTTTGGATAGGAGGCACAAAAAGCTTAGGTAGTGGTAAGTTACTGATTAGGTAATGATTCATTAGTCATGAGGTTTTCACTATATATTTAGGGGGCACAAAAAATATTTTTTTAGGAATACATTTTGTGGAAGCTACCAGTTTGTTAAATTACTGTTAAATATATTTGCATGCTTGTGGTCTTTAAATCTGTTAAAAATATGTCCACATGATTGCTACAGTTTACATAATCTAATCAAGTTGAGCTTTCTGAGGTATCAAATATATTAGTCTCATCTAGACGGTTTTGATTCAGTTGAGCTTTCGGCATTATCAAAAATGTTAGCCTTATTTAAACCTTGAACTTGCATGTTGGACCCAATCCCAAACAAATTATTGAAACAAGTGTTCCACTTGGTTCCTGACCCCATTTTAGATATGATGAATCTATCCTTAGGAAATGGATACGTACCACAGGAATTTAAAATAGCTGTAATTAAACCTTCACTTAAAGAGGCTATGTGCAACTTTTCCCCAAAATAAACGTAACAATAGCCTTTTCATTTGACCATTTATGACTCAAACATCTCCTGATGAGCATACTGACACCTTGTCAGCTCACAGTGGGTGCACCTATACGCCTGTATCCAATTTTTCCTATTTTCTGTCGGGTCGGATTTTTCGCGCTGTCTGCGGATGTGACGTCAAGCGCGTTCATGTTAAACGAGCTCTCTGCACTCCATCAGCGTGTAGGCCAATGGTGAAATGGGTTAATTTATTTATTGAATGTATTCATTTTTTGTGTAGTTAGTCAGCTACACGTTTGACGTTTTGATAAGGCAAGGCAAGGCAATTTTATTTGTATAGCACACTTTCAACAGCAGGGCAATTCAAGGTGCTTTACATGATTTGGTGATTTAAAAGAAACACATAAAAGAAACACACATTATACATGATACACAATAAAGCAAGAGAAAAATAAAAAAAAGCAAGAGAGCATGAACACATTTCATACATATGACATCAAGCATTTACTCAAAGGCAATTCTAAACAGATGGTTTTTAGTCTCGATTTAAAGCAGTTCAGAGTTTCAGCAGCTCTACACTCGTCAGGAAGTTTGTTCCAGATAAGGGGAGCATAGAAACTCAAAGCTGCTTCTCCATGTTTAGTTCTGAGTCTAGGGATGTTTAGTAGGCTAGAGTTGGAGGACCTGAGTGGTCTTGGTGGTTGGTACCATGACAACAGGTCTTCAACATATTTTGGTGCTAAGCCATGTAATGATTTATAAACTAGTAAAAGTATTTTAAAGTCTATTCTCTGAGCTACAGGGAGCCAGTGTAAGGACTTTAGAACTGGGGTGATGTGCTCTACTTTCCTGGTTCTAGTGAGGACGCGAACGGCAGCGTTCTGGATCAGCTGCAGCTGTCTGATTGACTTTTTAGGCAGACCTGTGAAGACGCTGTTGTAGTAATCAATCTAGGTTGTGTTGCAAAATCAGTCCTTTAATCCTAGAAATGTTCTTCAGGTGATAGAACGCTGACCTTGTTATTGCCTTTATGTGACCCTGGAGGTTCAGGTCTGAGTCCATTACTACACCTAGGTTACGAACCTGATCAGTAGTTTCTAGCTGTATTAATTGAAGCTGTGTGCTGACTCTTGATCGTTCCTCCTTGGGTCCAAAAATAATCACTTCAGTTTTGTTTCTATTCAGCTGGAGAAAGTTATGGCACATCCATCCATTGATTTGCTCGATGCATTTATTAGGGTTTGGATGGGTTCAAAGTCACCTGGTGACATTGTAATATAAAGCTGAGTATCATCTGCATAGTTATGGTAGCTAATCTTATAGGTTCTTAAAATCTGGGCTAGTGGGAGCATGTAGATATTAAATAAGAGGGGCCCCAGGATAGAGTCCTGGGGCACCCCACATGTGATTTCTGTTCATTCTAATGAAAGGTTTGCTATTGAAACAAAGAAGTCCCTGTTCTTTAGGTAAGTCTTGAACCAGCCAAGTACTGTACCAGAGAGTCCGATCCAGCTCTCCAGTCATTCTAATAATATATCACGATCAAGAGTGTCAAATGCTGCACTGAGGTCCAACAGAACCAGCACTGTGGTTCTTCCACAGTCTGTATTTATGCGGATGTCATTAAATACTTTGACGAGGACAGTCTCGGTGCTGTGGTGAGCGTGGAAACCAGACTGAAAAGCATCAAAACGGTTTGTCGTTGTTATGAAGCCAGTTAACTGCTGAAACACAGCTTTTTCAATAATCTTACTGATGAATGGGAGATTAGAGATTGGCCTGTAGTTCTGCATTAACGTGTTGTCCAGATTTTTCTTCTTTAGCAGTGGTTTAATAACTGCTGTTTTTAAAGCCTGAGGGAAGACACCTGATAGCAGTGATGAGTTCACTATTTGAACAAGATCAGAACCAATAACAGGAAGAACTTTCTTTAGAAAAGCTGTGGGTAGGATATCAAGACAGCATGAGGAGGAGCTTAATTGGATAATGATTTTTTCAAGGCTGTTCTGGTTTAATTCGTGGAATTCAGACATTTTCTCTACATTGTTGTTGATTGGGGATGGCACTGGTTGTGGGTTCGATATTGAGGTACAGATTGACCGTCTAATTGTTAGAATCTTTTCAGTGAAAAAGCTGGCAAATTCATTGCAGGCCCTGGTAGAGTTTAGTTCTGGGGCTACTGTCACTAAAGGATTAGTTAGTCTTTCCACTGTTGCAAATAGAGTCCGTGCGTTATTAATGTTTCTGTTGATGATTTCAGAAAAGAACGATTCCCTAGCATCTTTTATAGTTAGCTGATATCTATTCAGTCTCTCTTTGTAGATCTCATAGTGAACCTGGAGTCGAGTTTTCCGCCATTTTCTCTCGGCTCGTCGACACTCTCTTTTTTCACTACGTACCAGTAGATTACTTGTCCACGGAGACTTCTTTCTACCTGAGACTACTTTCACTTTAGTTGGAGCAATGGAATCCATGATGTCTGAGATTTTCGCAAGGAAATTATCTACCAACTTATTTACTGAGTTTGAGTTGGGAGATTAGGGGGATGTGTTGGAAGGATAAATACGTTTAAAGGTTTCTACTGAACTGTCCCCTAGAAAACGCTTTTTTATAGTGGTCTTACTGTGGCTGGGTAATTTAGCAGAGATGGTACTTTGAAAGAAAACACAGAAATGGTCAGATAATGCAATATTAATTACAGAGATGTCAGAAATATTTAAACCTTTGCTGATAATTAAGTCCAGAGTGTGTCCTTTATTGTGTGTTGGTTGTTTGACATGCTGGATCAGTCCGAAGTTGTGGAGAGTATCATCTAATGTTTTTGCTTGTCTATCTTGGGGGTTGTCGGTATGGATGTTAAAGTCCCCCACGATGATTAGTTGGTCATAGTCGATACATATTACAGAAAGAAGGTCATTGAAGTCATTAAAGAAGTTAGAGTTAAGTTTTGGTGGTTTATATAAACTTAGAAATAATGCTTTGTTAGGCTCATTTATCTGGGTGGCTAGGTATTCAAAAGATTCAAACGCGCCCAGAGTTACCTTTTTAAAGTTCATTGAGTTGTGAAAGATGGTGGCTACACCTCCGCCTCGTTTGTGTTTTCTGTTCTCGCTTAAGAAATTATAATTTGGAGGACTGGATTCTATTAATGAAGTTGTTTCGTTATTTTCATCTAGCCAAGTTTCTGATAAAAAAAAGGGCGTGTAAATTATGCTCAGTGATGAAGTCATTGATAAGAAAAGACTTTCCGGATAGAGATCTAATGTTTAATAAAGCTAACTTAAGTATTGTGATGACGGGCAGCTGACCCTTCCGACAGGTTATCAATTTGAGATTTTGTTTAATATGAGAGCGTGTGGTTAACGGTTTATGTTTCCTGCTGCTGATAATCACTGATATAGCCTCAGGGGTGCCGGGTGAATTCTGGGAGACGGTAGGGGTGGATTTAATGCCCGGTTCCCTCAAATATCAGATATCTGTAATAATCAGTGGGGGGAAGCTCCCAGACTTATGGACACTAGTCCCAGGCGTTTGGTGTAGTCTAAGTTTAGGTGTTAATTGTGTCCCAAGTTTGATTTGCTCATTCAGTCTGTCTGTAAAGTTTCTAAATGGAGACTCATTTGATGTGGCTGAGTCACAGGAAGATGAAGACTTAATCTCTGATGGTTGTTTATCTGTTCGGTCCTGTGGTGTCATCATGACTTGCTGTTTTTGTTCTCTGATATCCATGGGCGCCTCAAGGTCAGCTTTTGGGAGCAAGTGTTTTGCTTTCTGATGTTGATAAGAAAAAATGTTTGCAGCTAACAGCCTTACTCCAGCCTTGTTAAGATAACGGCCTGCTTTGAACAGATGATTAGCACTTCCAAATACTTTGAAATTATTAATAAATGTGAACGACTTCTCAGCTGATTGTTTCTTCAACCATTTATGGAGCATGCGGAGTCTGCTAAATCTTTCATCATTCCCTTCAGGGACTGGTCCACTGATGAGGATGTTTACGTTAAGTCCATCAAGTCTCTTTAGGAGATCAGAAAAGTCTCTCTTCAGAATCTCTGATTGTCTCATCACGATGTCTGCTGATCCAGCGTGAATGACGAGCTTTTCCAAAGCAGGATGTTGGTCCAAGATTTTAGGGATTTTTTCTGATATTTCTCTCACTGTATTTTTGTAGCAGCTATAAACTTTGGTATTCTTGCTACAAAAAGCCTCAATTCCATTAATTGATCCGTCTTGTATGATAACAGTCTTTGCCGGGGGCGCTCTTACTTTATGTGTCCGTTTGATGTGGCTGGGTTTCTCCTGGTGGCTTTGACTGGTCCCGGGGGCTGCGTCATCTTTCGGGGAACTTAGGGCTGCGAATCTGTTTTTCAGCGGGATTCCAGGTGGAGAAATATCTCTTGTTTTTGGCTGAAACCTCTTTTGTTTACTTTTAGCAGAAGCGGCAGTTCTGGGTTCAGAGGTTTCTCTGTGTCGTAGTTTCTTTTGTTTTTTCTTCCTCGGAGAACAGGCTGGGGTTGATTTCATGCGTTTTAAAGCTGGCCAGTTTTCATTGTAGTGCGGAGTTCTGCCGCTCAGACGCCTGTAGGGAGTCTCTGTGACACGGTTAGACCGACATAACACAGGGCTGTTTGTATTCAAAGGTAAAAGTAAAGTTGTTTCATTTTGTCCATAATCAGCGTGGAGATCAAAATTAATTTCCAGACGACGTAGCTTCGTTTCAATGCCCTCAATTCTGTGGAGCAGTTTTTCAAAATCCTCAGCTGAGCAAAAAGCCATGTTGATAAGTCCATAGAAAAGTAATCCAAGAAGAGATCTGGTCCAATACAGTAACTCCAGGGGCTGGGAAAATAAAGTAACTAAGAAAAGGTTAAGAAAGAAAACAAGAAAAGCAAACAGAAAAGAAAATAAAATAAAATAAGTGAACGGATCTGGAGAGAGACAGAGAGCAGCTGCTCCTCCTTCAGCAGACAAAGATAAGAGAACACTTGGCATTTTGTGACACGTTATCTTCATTTTATGTTGTGATTTATAAAACACTCTCACTATTCTAAACAAACACTGAAATATACAAACACTATTACTATATAACTCCAAAGCACTACTGTGCATTTTGTTGTGTCATATATATTGCAAACAAACTTAGTTTCTCAAACAATATATGTATTTGACTGTTCTTACCTCTGTAAACATAATGTTGACTTGTGAAGTGTGCACATACGAGCGCGCGCTGCAGAGCGAGCAGAAAGGAAGAGCAGTTCCGTTTTTTGGCCACAGGTGTCATTCGTGAGTTTAAATTTCAAACAATTGCATATAGCCCCTTTAGGAAACCTTCCCTTGATCAAGACGACTTAGTGAATTACAGACCTATATCTAACCTTCCTTTCTTATCCAAAGTCCTTGAGAAAATAGTTGCTAATCAAGTCTGTGAGCATCTAAACAGTAAAGAGCTGTTTGAAGAGTTTCAGTCAGGTTTTAGAGCTCATCATAGCACTGAAACAGCACTGGAGAAGGTTACTAATGATATTATCATGGCCTCAGATAATGGACTTGTGTCTGTTCTGGTTTTGTTAGATCTCAGTGCTGCTTTTGACACAGTCGATCATAATATTCTCTTAGAAAGGCTTGAACATGTTGCAGGGATCAAAGGAACAACAGTAGGCTGGCAGACACTGTCTACTTCATTGGATCCGCTGCAATTGGTCTACCAGCCCGGCATCGAGGTGGATGACGCCATCGTCTAAGGGGAGTTTTCCTCTCCACTGTAGCTACATACTTGCTTAGTATGAGGGATTAGTGTGGTTGGAGTCTGCGTCAATGGGGCATAATTGCCAGTCAATAACTTGATTCAATCTGCTGGGATTCCTTACATAGAAAACTAGCTGAACCTTTAAACTGATTGGAAATGATTGTATTGAAATGACTTTTCTTGTAAAGTTCCTTGAGATGACATCTGTTGTGAATCGGCGCTATGTAAATAAACTGAATTGAATTGAATCTACCTCCAGCACCGAGCTCTGACTCACCTGGAGAAGCCTGGAAGCACTGTGAGGATCATGTTCTTTGATTTCTCCAGTGTTTTCAGTACCATCCATCCAGGACTTCTGAGGGACAAGCTGGAGCTATCAGGAGTGGACCACAACATGTCCCAGTGGATACTGGACTACCTCACAGGACGCCCACAGTAGGTGAAGACACAAGGCTGTGTTTACATCTCTGCTGTAATTTCTACTGTTTAACTCACTTCAAGCAACATTTCTGCTGCTATTTGTACATCTGTTTTTCACAGTTTGTATCATGTTAACATTTTGTAAATAATACGTTTTACTTTTTTACTTTTTATTGCACAACTACAAATGCACATTCTGTAAATATGTTCTGTTTTTAAATTATTATTCTCAGTTGCACATTCAAATCTGAGTATGCCATTTTATTTTTAATAACCGCACAGTACTTTGTTTTTGTAAATTTGCTCTTAATGTACATATAATTTTCTTAATTCAGTTTTTTATACTTTTCTATTTTTCTTGTGTAAATCTAAATGCTTCTATTACCTGTCACTTTGCTGCTGTTAGAGATGAATTTCCCCCTTGTGGGTCAATAAAAGATTATTCTATTCTATTCTATTCTTCTAAATCATATCATATTTGTCTGACAGATTCCAGTTTGTTCATGTAAATGATTAATGTTCTTCACACTTAAGGGTTACTTGTGGAGTACCACTGGGTTCTGTGCTTGGACCAATGCGTTTTACTGTATATATATATATATATATATATATATATATATATATATATATATATATATATATATATATATATATATATATATATATACAGCATCTATTCCGATGATACACAAATATATTTATCCATAAATCCTGATGAACCCAGTCAGTTAGGTAGATTACAGGCATGTCTGGAAGACATAAAAACATGGATGACTCTAAACTTTTTGCTCTTAAATTCTGACAAAACAGAAGTTGCTGTCTTTGGACCATAAGTTCTTAAACAGAAACTGATTAGTCAATCACTTCATCTGGATGGCATTAAATTGGCCCCCAGTAATAACGTAAAGAACCTCAGCGTTATTTTTGACCAAGACTTGACATTTAAATCCCATATTAAACAGGTTTCTAGGATTTCCTTCTTTCACCTCCGGAATATTGCTAAAATTAGAAACATCCTGTCCAGGAGTGATGCTGAGAAACTAGTCCATGCATTTGTTACCTCAAGGCTGGACTACTGTAATTCTTTACTATCAGGTAGTCCACAAAATGCCATTAAAAGCCTTCAGTTGATCCAGAATGCGGCAGCAAGAGTTCTGATGAATATTAAAAAGAGAGATCATATTTCTCCTGTTTCAGCTTCCCTTCATTGGCTCCCTGTTAAATCCAGTATAGAATCTAAGATCCTTCTTCTTCCATATAAAGCCCATAATAATCAGCTCCATCATACATCAGAGATCTAATTGTTCCTTATGTTCCTAACAGAGCCCTTCGCTCTCAGACTGCAGGTTTACTTGTAGTTCCTAGGATTTCTAAAAGTAGAATGGGAGGCAGATCTTTTAGTTATCAGGCTCCTCTCCTGTGGAACCAGCTCCCAGCTTTAGTCCGTGAGGCAGACACTCTGTTTACTTTTAAGGCCAGGGTTAAAACTTTCCTTTTTGATAAAGCTTATAGTTAATGACAGAATGATTCAGCCAGTCGTTGGATAAGTGGTGGAGTGAGGGAGGGGTAGTAGGCTGGGTTATCCTGAATTATCTCTGTAGTTATGCTGCTATAGGCTTAGACTGTTGGAGGACAGACTGAACACTTTTCTCATTTTGCTGCTACTCAACGTTGAAATCAGTTGTGGCATAGCCAGAACTCAGTGGAGGGACTGTATACCTCTTCTGGATTTGGAACGTCTTTGGATCCCCCTGAATCAGCTGGAGACTGTAACTGGACATAGGGATGTCTGGATTTTCGTCATTGACTCATGACTGCTGCAATTCAGGCTTGTGTAGGAAGAAGACGAAGGATGGATGCATTATATGCACTGCAGCCATGTTAGATACTGAAGTCTGGGCTGCTTGAAAACCTCCAACTTTGCCTGTCAGAATTCCAAATTATTTTTCATTCCACGTGGGAAACTAGAAAATCAAACTTCCGTGTACACACAG
Source organism: Valencia hispanica (assembly GCA_963556495.2). Taxonomy (NCBI): domain Eukaryota; kingdom Metazoa; phylum Chordata; class Actinopteri; order Cyprinodontiformes; family Valenciidae; genus Valencia; species Valencia hispanica. Next base: position 53,818,500 of record OY747710.1, read on the forward strand.
AATACACCATGAGCAGAACAGAATCAACTTGAATTCCTTGTGATCTTGAGTGAGCTGAGGAATGTCCCTGAAGAGACAAATGTCTTTGTTTTCCTGATGGACCTCTCACATCCATACTCCAGTTTCAGATCAGAAAAAGACAGAAGATGGAAGGATAAATGAGCCGACGGATGGATGAATGAATGCATATATCAGACCCTTATTAAGAATCTGGTCATTTTTGGTTCAGTACTTTACCTAGGGACACTGAGATGTCAAATCAAATCAAACTTATTTATAAATTGCAATTCAAAGTGTTTTACAGAACTAAAATGAACCCACATAAACCACATTCCCATCCCTCCCCCACAGATTTAAAAGCATGATCATAGTTATACCCCCTCCCCCCAACCCAACCCTCATGCACACACTTAAAAGTAACAGTAAAAAGGACAATGGACTGGAGTACAGATGAGCCAGATAAGGAGGCGCCATCAAGTGAGCCATCTGCACCGGCAGCAGCAGATCATCCGCAGCCGCCATGGCACTGACCCAGGCCGCCCAGAGGAGGCAAGGCCGAGACCCCCACCTCCACCCAAGCACTACCTGGAGAGCACCCAGACAGCTACAGCTGAACCACTGCTCCCAAGGCAGAGGGCTCCCATTGAGGAAACACTGGAAGGAAGATTAAAATAACAGGTTAAAGTATAAAATAAACAGTGAATTATTATGGTAAGATTAAAGGCAGGGTATACGATTGTGGGAGCGCTCCTTGAGAGGGCGTTATTGAAAAATAAAAAGTCCCACCCCTTGCTTCATGCTCTCCCACTAAGCCACGACTCAATAACACAGGCACGCACAGCCAGCATGGTCTCGTTGGGTCTCCGCCACTTCACTTCACACTTCACTCCGCCATTTCAACCAAAGTCACAAAATATAACGTGATCTTACCTGTCCAGGAGAAAATCAGCAACCAACGCATCTGTTAGCGAGCCCTTAGCTTCCTTGAGTTGACGCCACCGTGTAAATGCATCAGCTCCGATGCAGGTTCGACTTTAAGCACACTCTTCGTCGGCTTTCTTCTTTCTCGTTGCTATTTCCACAACAGCTTTGCGTTTTCGGTTCATTTCAGCGCGAGCTCACTTCCTAATTACAGGCTAGAACGAGCGTTGTGTGCACACGAAGGGGACGCGCAGAAGGGGGAGGTGCTGGAACACGGAAGCTTTGCTTACAAGCCTATTAGCTTAGACGGAACGTGGAAGTTGATTGGATGAGGTTTTTCCAGGGTTTCTTGCTGTAGAAAGAATGAAAATTACTCGGTCAAGTTTAAGAACTCCTAACTTATAGGTTGCCACTGGCATATGAAGAGCATTTTTTGCAGTTTAAAAAAAAGTGTTTTAAATGAAATCGTATACCCTGCCTTTAAGTAGTAAAACACTGATAAGAATAATAAAAACATGCAGAGCAATTAAACAGACTATAAAAAATTATAATAAGTTAAAAGAAATGCTAAAAAGGTGAGTCATGAGCCTGCTCTTAAAAACATGAACGTTCTCCGCGGCTCTGAGGTTCTCCAGCAGCCTGTTCCAGAAGTGAGGGTCATAATAATGGAAAGACGCCTCGCCATGATTGTGTGTCCTGACTTTGGGGGTGACAAAGAGACGGCTGCCAGAGGAGCGCAGAGACCGCGAAGGTTTATATAGTAAAAGCAGTTCTGATAGATAAGAAGGCCCAAGACCATTAAGACACTTAAAAACCATTAAAAGAACCTTAAAATCCATCCTAAGACACACGGGGAGCCAATGCAGTAAATTTAAGACAGGTGTAATGTGCTCCCGCCTCCTGGTTGAAGTTGTAAACCGGATATAGTCTTTTTGGTTAGACCAGAAAGCAGGTCATTACAGTAATCAAGATGTGATGTTGGTTCCAACTTGAAACCTTTTGACTTAAAGTCAAGAACTTCACTTTGAAAGAGAAATCTGTCGCTCTATTTATCCCTAAAACTGTCAAACCACGAAAAAATTTAAATGTCTATTTTTCTTTTAAGTTAATGCAACTACAGGCTACATCTATTTGGCTTGTTGATTGTAACAGGATGACATATGCTGTTCATCAAAACAAAGAGCTCCAGATTATGAAGATCATGATTATGGCATCACATTAGCCCACATAACAGTTTCATCTTTCCAGCCCTTTAAAGACATCAGATGCCTCCTTGAACGATCACATGAACCTAATTTTTCACATAATGGCACTCAAGGGTGTTTACTGACAGCATTGTTACCTCAATGCTTATGTCTAATGCTTAGACTCAGTGGCCTTGTACTAACAGACTCTGGACACAATATTTTAGAACACATACAGTAACCACTCTTAAAGCATTACACACAAATTAACTATTTGAAATATTGAAAATAATTACAACTGGCCTTGAAAGCAATGTTTTAATCTTTAAAAGAAAAAGATTATTCCCAGTTTTAATTGAAACTAGTAGATCGTTTCACTTGCTTCATAAGAACTGGGGAAACTTTATTTGCATAAGTTCTATAGATAAAGTAGTTTTCTTTAATTAGTTGAATGTTCTTATAAGTCAAACTTCTCTCTTTGGAATATGTTCCGTCTTCTTCCTTTTTAAAAGGGCAAGAGCACATCAGGGTGTCTGGGGCGAAGAGGGCAAACTGGAATCACATTGGTAAAACTGCTGCTAATTCCTCACTTGCCTTTCCATATTTAAACCAGCATGCAAGTAGGGGTTTAAATAGCTGCAGTAGTACATCATTAGCTCCTCTCCAGGCTCAGTGTGCAGAGCTGTGGGGGAAAGAGATAAATCAACATTTTATTGTTCCTATGGGCTCTGTGGATCAGACTGAGCTCTGCAGTGAGAAATTTAAGGCTCCATAATAGGCCACAGTCAAAACTGTGACTTTGTTTGACGATATAGTGGATTCTTCATGTATCTCCATGGAATAATACAAGCTCCAGTTCTCTCAACAAAACAACAAAGTGAAGGTCTATGGTAAAAAGGTATATGAGGGAGAATAAAACTATCAAAACCTACATAACAACAACTGATCGAGTGACGTTAGAGAATTAGGAATGGTACGATTTATGGCTGAGAGACTGAATCTACTCAAGAAAGGGCCAGCAGATGTTTCTGGCAAACACTGGTTAAGTTCTAAATGTGACAACAATCTGGTGTGTTCTTTCAAACATCTCGACTAAGAAGTATGGCTACAAAAAAATAAAGAAGGCATGGCTAAAATATTCTAAATCCTTGTGGGGGATTTTACACCACATTTCCTAAAGGTCAGTTTGACACAAAAACAACACCCGTGCATCACCAAAATAACACCATGTATAGGTGAAGCTCGAAAAATAAGAATAGCGTGCAAAAGTTCATTTTGTTCAGTAATTCAACTTAAAAGGTGAAATTAATATATTGATATTGACTCATTACATGCAAGGGGAGATATTTCAAGCCTTTATTTGTTATAAGTTTGATTATTATGGCTTACAGCTTATGAAAATTAGAATATTACATGAAATCAATAAAACAAGGATTTCAAATAGTGAAATGTCAGACCTGTGAAAAGTCTAATCATCCACATGTACTCAGTACTCGGGTTGGGCCCTTTTGCATCAATGACTGCCTCAATGCAGCGTAGCATGGATGCTATCAGCCTGTAGCTCTGCTGAGGTATTATGGAAGACCTTCTGCTTTGTTCCGTGTCATGTCTCTCATCTTTCTCTTCGCAATGCTCCATAGATTCTCCATGGGGTTCAAAGGTCAGACCAGTTTGCTGGCCAATCAAGCACAGTAATCCCACGGTCATTGAACCAGGTTTTGGTACTTTTGGTGTGGGCAGGTACCAAGTCCTGCTGGAAAATGAAGTCAGCATCTCCATAAAGCTGGTCTGCAGAAGGAAGCATGAAGTGCTCCAAAATGTCCTGGTAGATGGTGCCGTTGACTATGGACTTAATAAAGCTCAGTGGACCAACAGCAGCGGATTACATGGCTCCCCACATCAACACAGACTGTGGAAACTTCATACTGGACTTCAACCATCTTGGATTGAGTGCCTCTCCATTCTTCCTCCAGACTCTGGGACCTTGGTTTCCAATGAGATGCAACGTTTGCAGTTCTTTTTTTCTTTAGCCCAGATAAGACGCTTTTTGTTCAGGAGCGGCTTGACAAGAGGAATATGACATTTGAATCCCATGTCCAGAATCCGTCTGTGTGTGGTGGCTCTTGATGCACTAAGTCCAACCACAGTCCGCTCCTTGTGAAGGTCCCCAACACTTTTGAATTACCTTTTCCTGTAAATCATATCCAGGCTGCGCTCATCCCTGCTGCTTGTGAACCTTTTTCTTCCACATAACTTTCTATTAAGGTGTTTTGATATAGCACTTTGGGAACATCCAACGTCTTGTGCAGTGACCTTCTGAGGCTTTCCCTCCTCATGGAGGGGGTCAAGGATGATTTTCTGCACAACTGTCAGGTCAGCAATCTTCCCCATGATTGTGATTCCTATTGAACCAGACAGAGACCTTTTAAAGGCTCAGGAACCCTTTGGAGGTATTTTGGATTAATAGGCTAATTAGTGTGACACTTTGAGCCTAAAATATTTAACATTTTTACAATATTCTAATTTCCTAGGTCTGACATTTCAACATTTGAAACCCTAGTTTTATTGATTTCATGTAATATTCAAATTTTCTGAGATTTATGGTTTTCATAAGCTGTTAGCCATAATCATCAAACTTATAACAAATAAAGGTTTGAAATATCTCACTTTGCATGTAATGTGTCTATATGATATATTAGTTTCACCTTTTAGGTTGAACTACTGAAATAAATTAACTTTTGCATCATATTCTATTTTTGATTGTTTCACTTGTGTGCTAGTGAGATGAAATGGTCTGTACTTGTATAGCGCTTTATTTAGCCCTTGAGGACCCCAAAGCGCTTCACGCTACATTCAGTCATTCACTTATTCACACACTGGGGATGGTAAGCTACATTGTAGCCACTGCTGCACTGGGGCACACTGGCGCCACTGGGACCTCTGACCACCACCAGTAGGCAGAACTGTGAAGTGTCTTGCCCGAGGACAAAACATCAGAGACAGATAGAGCTGGGGGTCGAACCGGCAACCCTCTGGGTTACAAGACAAACCCCTAACTCCTGAGCCACAGATTGTGTGTTGTTTTCTGTCAAGTGATGAAGTTATGAGCAATTCCAATTACCAGTCAGTTTTAAGCCAAAACAGTCAAATATCTGCTAGAAGGTGGATAAGGGGTGGGGACCCATCAAAGCAAGTCCAACCATGCATCCATATCAACCATGATGGAAAAAATTGAATGTTTTGGAATGGTGTAAAACCCCCAAAAATTTGTGGAGTCATCTGAAGAAGAATGTGGACAAGAAACTCCTGACAGTTTTAAAGATTGGGGAACCTTGTGGAGATGATGTGGGCAAATATCTTTGAGTGAAGATATGGGATGCTGATAGGATTCTTCCAAAAGAGACTAAATGCTGTTTTGGAATCAAAATGCGCTTCAGCAAAGTTTGTGATGCCCACACTTGTATATTTTTCAGTTGAAATGTAAAGGATATACAGTGGGCAAAACAGTATCTGTCGGCAACCGATTGTGCAAGCTCTCCCTCTTAAAAAGGTGAGAGAGGCCTGTAATTTTCATCATAGGAACACTTCAACTGTGAGAGACAGAATGAAAAGAAAAATCTAGAAAATGACATTGTATGATTTTTCAAAGAATCTATTTGTATAATGGTGCAGAAAATAAGTATTTAGCCCCTACAAGCAAGCAAGAATTCTGACCCTCATAGACCTGTTACTGCTTCTTAAAGAAGCTCTTCTATCCTCCACTCATTACCTGTATTAATGGCACCTCTTTAAACTCACTATCTGTATAAAAGACACCTTTGTTTGGAGGGGGAAAAATGCTGAGTTCCATCCAAGAACACCACTGTGAAGCATGGTGGTGGAAACATCATGCTTTGGGGCTGCTTTTCTACAAGGGGGACAGGACGACTGATCCGTATTAAGGAAAAGATAAATGGGGCCATGTATCGTGAGATTTTGGTCATTAACCTCCTTCCATCAGTGAGAGCATTGAAGATGAAACCTGTCTGGATCTTCCAGCATGACAATGATACCAAACACATGGCCCAAAATACCAGCTCCAAGTCTGTTTCAAAAGACAATAAACATCAAAACATCAGTAAGCCTTTTGGTCATTCATAACTGCTCAGCCTGTGCTGCGATCAGGTGTTTTTCACAAAAGATTAAGCGATGACGGGATGAAGGGGGGGTTCAACATGCAGGGTTCTGTATAAATCGTTAGACGGAGGAGTCTGTGGGAAACAGACAAAATAGTTAGACATAATTTGTTTTTATCCCGATTTACGCTCCGCTTCTCATGTTGTTTTGTAAGCCGCTCCAAAAGGTGGCTGTCCTTCACAATCACCATGAACTGTCTGGTGATCTGGTCTTCAGTTCTAAAGGCCAGAAGCTCCCTGACCTCTGCATCACTCCAGTTTACCATTTCAGCTGATCCAGTTTACAAGTGCTAAATGAATTCCCCATGTTTACTTGCAATTTAAATACTGGTGCCTGCTGGGGCTCAGCTCAAATTGGACACATCATCATGACATCACCCTCCGTCGCACCAAGGCGTGTTCTTCATTCAGAAGTCCAGCATTGCGGCAATATTGCGGTAATATTAGTGTCGAGCTCGCCGTGCCGGCAATATTACCCTAACCCCTACTTTCCACCAGACACGTAACGTCTGCGAAGCGTAAGATGCAGCTGATAGTCAGTGGGTGTGCTTCCACCGGGCATAAAGCAGCGCGAATCGGAGGCGTCTCAGAAGCGCAGTGTCGCGGCTCTGTCCTAAATTTATGTTCCATGTCTATTTTTTACACTCTACGCTTCTAAAAAGCATCAAGCTCAGCAGTTTAGATTGGGCCAGACAGGAAATCAAACATGGAAGCAGTGACAAGAATCCGGAAATTATCAAAATAAAGACACGTGCAGATTTCCGATTGTTTAACTACGAAAAAAACAAAACATCACTACCTGTGATACCATTGAAGTCAGTCTGTTTGTGAGACTAATTTGTTGGGTTTTTTCATGGACGACTAGAATGTAATCCTTGGAAGTGGAGAATCACCCAGTTTATCTGATACCAGTGATCATTTTTACATTTTTAACATGAAAAAGTAGAAGGCTTGGACGGAATTAACTGTAGTTAATACACCCGGGGGAACGCATGCTGCTCAACTCGCAAGTAAAACATGTCTATTACGCTACGCGCCACTTACACGTCCGGTGGACAACAGGGGTATATGTCGCCACGGTGCGTCTGAAATGCCTACAGTGTGTGCAAACCTGGTGAAGACCTATAGGAAACATTTCATCTCTGTCATTGTTAAATAAGCTTACTTTACAAAGAATTAAAATGAACTTTTGTTATTGACAAAATACTTATTTTCTGCCCCATTTTACAAATAAATTTTTAAAAAATCATACAATTTGATTTCCTGGATTTTCCCCCACATTCGGTCTCCCACAGTTGAAGTGTACCTGTGATGAAAGTTACAGACCTCTCTCATCTTTTTAAATGGGACAACTTGTACAATCGGGGGCTGCAAAATACTTTTTTGCCCCACTGTATGTCATGTTAAAGGTGGAAAAAGTTAAATGTTCTTAATGGTGTTTTTTGAACTTCAATTTTACCAGGGGTCTGTAAACTTCTGACAAACACTATATATCTATCATGTCATTTTTAAAGAAATGCCTCAGATTTCTTCTGTTTATTACTTTTTTCATATTAAAAAAATCTATCATCTCATAACTGTTCATACCAGACAATGGTAACCTGATTAAATATATAAAGTAGATAATAATGATCTTTTTAGTTATTTAAGAAGAAACAATGAAGCTAGCTCCCCACTTGTGTGAAGCTATAACTCCCCTTGTTAAGGTATCAATTATGATTAACAACATTTTTATGATTAACAAAATTTTTTTGGTTCAGGTACAGCCAGTGACAGGCTTGTAGAATCTAGAAATCACCTTAACAGAACCTGGCTGACAGCATGAATTAGGCTAAAAGCTCTGATAAAGCTATACATAAAGCCCTGATTGTTATCATATGTGAGGATTTGAACTTTGGGTATCATTTGGGTTTCTGTTTTGATTAATCCTTTGTTTTTCCCACTTAGATCTTGCCTTATCAATTCATTCTGGCTGTTTAGTTATTGGTTTCTTGTTATGCTAGATTAACCTGTATTATCTCTTTTCCTTTTTATCTTTTAAATATTGATACACTGCAGCCATCTAGTTTTCCCAATAAGATTTTTCAAAAGTGTTTTATTAACATTCAATCTTATTACCTCCTCTACCAGTTTGTCCTCACTTGGATGTAGACTTTGCCATAGTGGGGGACTAAAAGTTCAGGTGAATATATTTACACACTGCTTGTTTTTGACTTCACATAGTGAGGATTCTGTCTTTCTTACTACCTGCCTGTAGCATGACTTCATTCACAGATCCACCTAATATCTATCAGTAATGCTTAATCAAGTGTAGCCTCTGAGATTTGATTATGTTTCCATTCATTTTGATTTGAAGCGTCCAGATCAGTGAGGTGGTGGAAGATTTCTGGCTTTGTATTTTGTAAAATCTTTGGTATGCCACCTGTCAAACACAATCAAATTATGTTATTGCCTTTACTAAAAACCCTCTACATCAAGCTGTCACCTAATATCTATTATTCAATGCAAATATATGCAGTACCTGAAACAGAGAATTGAGTGGAACTATTTATTGTCATTTTTAGACTACATTTTTTGCATTCTTTCTTGCATTGTGTATTTTTAAAGGTCCTTTTCACCATATTTAGCTAGTTTTAGTTTCAGAGATTAATGAAATGTATTTAGATGGAATTTTATTTTCACCTGAGTTATTTAAAAACGGTCTGTTATGATAAAATGCAGAGTCAAAAATGATCTATATGGATGTGAGTTCCCAAGGTAAATGCTAGCTTTTATTTCAGCTTGTTATAATTAGCATCAAGGGTTCTCTGTACAAATTTCCTGATCTGATCTAATCTCAGTTTTCATCTCAGTGTCTCAAAGAAGGGTTCTTTAAATGAATGATTATTATCTGAGTCCCTGAGGAAACTCATCTCCAGATTTTTCTGGTCTACTGTCAGATTTTTCTAATTTGCACCTTCAGCAAGTTGTGTTGGTGTGGCTATTTAAAAAATATATTTTATACCCTTGACAATGCCTGATGATGAAAGAGAGACTGCTGGGACCTGTTTTGCATGCTTTGTGGAGATCATGTGGTTCAGCTCTCTTCGTTGTCCCAGGCAGGACTGCACAGAGTAGTTACATACAACAATCAAAGCAATGTGCTACGTTTATTCATTAAGCAGAGAACATATATTCCTTGTTCAAGAGTTGACTTGCTGGTGTGCTTTGCTTTATTGTTCGACTCAATAAAAGTGTCTTTATGCTTTATGTCACAAAGTGATTGCGGAACCTTTTACTTTAGGAAATCAATGTCCCATTGATTGCAACTAGTTGTCCAGCTCTGAAGCAAAATAGAAGTCCCAGACAATCACTACCAACAACATGAATGTCTATCAATAGGATGTTTTTTTTCTAAATTGCTGGACCAAGATGTGATGCAAGATGTAACAGGATCCACACGTTCTAAAGAGCTCTACTCTTATATCTTTAGACCTCAGCAGATTTAACAAAACTCTGAAGGGAACGTCAAGATTTTATTTGGCAGATATAAGACAGACCTTTGTGTTTGTTTTGGTCAGCAGTGCTGTTTGGCTTTTTGAACACCGCTAGTTTTTCTTATTTTTAAATCATAATTGTCTGCTTTGCAAACAGCAGCCAATGATGAGTCAAGTAACATTCCACCAAGGTTTTCCAGCTTTCCAAGCTGCATTTTCTTTTCAATATTTTACATATGGACTACAAATAACTCTGCGAATATGTGGATTCTCCACGAATAACTTGAAGTCATGTTCTACAGAAAAATCTGTGAATCGTTGAACCTGCAAATACTGAACCACGAATACATGGGGCTCCACTGTACCACAAATGCCAATTGTTGCATATTCAACGACAAACAAGATTAAAATCGGAAATACTCTGCCACCATCGAATGGCTGTAGTTATGGCTAATTAGAAAAGTACAGAATAGAATTATTGGTTTCTGTGTGGCTGCGAGTGTGTGTGTGGGTGTGTGCGTGTGTGTGTGTGTGTGTGTGTGTGTGTGTGTGTGCGTGCGTCCGTGCGTGCGTGCGTGTGTGTGTGTGTACATGTATAGCTATACTTGTGTGGACGAACCTTTGACAGCCCACCACCCTTGTGTGGACATTTGTAGTTGTGAGGACATTTTGCCTGGTCCATACAATGTTTAACTAGCTATTAAACTCTACTAGTTAGGTTTAGAGGTATGGTGTGAATTAAGTTTAGGTTAAGGTTAGGGTTTGGCATGTGCCACTAATGGTTAGGGTTAGGGAAAGTGTCTGGGTAAGGCATAGTAAAACCAATGGAAGTCAATACAATGTCAACACAAGTATAGCAAGACATGCGTGTGTCTGTCTGTGTGTGTGTGTGTGTGTGTGTGTGTGTGTGTGTGTGTGTGTGTGTGTGTGTGTGTGTGTGTGTGTGTGTGTGTGTGTGTGTGTGTCTTCCATTGATTTTACAATGCGGCATGCATCAGCGTCAGCATCTGTCAGTCCGCTAAGACCGGCTCCCTATCAAGCACGGTTTTTAACTGGTTTTAAACCTGTTTAAAGACTGGCTTTAACGGATTTTAAACACCACTGACTTATTAATAAGCTGGACGTTTTTTACCGGATCGTTTTAATCGGTGGAGGGTTCTGGAGCTGGAGCAGAGGATCTCAACACTCCACCAAATCCAGGACCATGAGCGCGACGAGGACATCATCTTCGGCCGGACTTTCACCGCCGCCAGCAGTGCACAGCTGGCGGACACCATTCCCTGCCAGGCCGGCGAAGCTGTGGAGGGAGGATCCATCGCTGGGCCTCCAGGCGGATCCGGGGTGCCAAACGCCTGCGTAACATCTGCAGCAGAGGAGGACCACTGGTTCCAGAAAGGGGGCTAAACCAAAAGCCCCCATCAGCTCCACTCCGGTGCTCCAGGGTGCCCGGTTAACGGTTGGGCCAGGCCGCGGTGGAGGCGCTTGGAGCGGCCGCGGTGGAGGCGCTTGGTGCAGCCGCCACCGCTCTCCTCCAACCTTCCTGCCTCTATCAAACCGTTTCAGCGCCCTGGATGCGGATTTCCCTCCTCTGACAGCCCCTGGTTGCCGTAGCTCCGTAGGAGCACCGCCTAATCCCTCCCAGCAGCAGGAGCAACAGCCGGACTCCCGCAGCCCTCCACGTCGCGCCAAACCCCGGGCTGCAGCCAGAACTCGCCGAGGAGTATCCACTTCACCCCGAACCCACGGAACGAGTCCTCTGCGCCGATTAAACATCGCTGCAGTCCTGGGGAAGCTTCTCCACCTGGCATACAGTAAGTCCTGGATGGTGAAAGGATCCTCTGCCCAGAGCAAACATCCGCCTGCAGACCCCCCGCCCACCACACTCATCATCGGGAACTCTATAATCAGAAACGTGAAGATGAGAGGAACCCTTACACTGTGTTTCCCTGGAGCCACTGTCACAGACATTACCAAACAGATCCTGCAGCTCATTGATCATCACAAATCTGTGAGTAAAGCTGTGATTCATGCTGGCACCAACGACATATATAAATAGCAGTCTGAGCTCCTGAAGCATGATTTTATTCACCTTTTTAATCTTGTCTCTTTTTTTATTTCTGGCCTTTATCCCTTAATACTTGGCTCTCCTCCATCACCGCCGTTCACAATATTGGTTTTATAGACAATTTTAACATTTTTTGGGGCAGGAAACACCTGTTTGGACCAGATGGGCTCCATCTAAATAGACAAGGCATTCATACACTGACATTGAGCCTGGCATGTCCACACACACCCCCCCCCCCCCTGTCAACTACACTGGCCACAGCTGCCCCTGCCCTCTCTGATTCCTCCGCCACATCCTGATGTGCAAATGGTCCCTGCTCCTATGAACTCACCCCTGATTTTAAAAGTAACTCACATACTGGACTTGGGCCTTGTTTTACCTCATTCATACCTGTTATTATCAGCAGAGAGCGGACTGAAAGTCATAAACCGAACAAATGCAATCCAAATAATCTCAAAGTTGCCAAAAGCCCCACTTTCAGTAAATCATACAGTCACTCCATCTCCAATCACTATTAATATGGCACTTTTTAATGTTCGCTCTCTGCTGAACAAAACTTTTATAATAAATGATCTGATTTTAGACCATAATCTTAATTGTTTATTTTTAACAGAAACTTGGCTGAGTGCAGATGCCCCTGTTGTTCTTACAGAGGCCTCCCCACCTAATTTTAACTTAACTTATTCTACGAGGAGTAGCAAAAGGGGAGGCGGAAATGCTTTTAAAGGTTAATCAACACTTTCCGCCAAACCTGTTTTATTTGATAACTATTTTACTTTTGAATATAATGCAACTGTTTTAGCACTCCTCAGATTTTATGTCACAATTTATAGGCCTCCTAAAAAGAGTGCACTTTTTATTCAAGAATTTTCAGAGTTTTTATCAATTTTGCACAACTCCTTTGAAAGGATAATTTTAGCTGGTGATTTTAATCTACACATGGACAACCTTTTAGACCCTTTATCAACAGATTTTTTGTTTTGTTTTGTTTTTTTTAATTCACCAATTTTATTCAGCAGGAGACCTCTGTGAGAACTGTCAGGAAGCGCCATCTAACCCCTGAAGTGGCTGCAGGTTTTCTGGAAATTTTTAAAAAGAATCCTCCTATTGTTTTACCTGCCCCCTGTGATTTTATTGTCAATGATTTTAACAGAAGGCTTCAGTACACTCTTGACCAGCTTGCTCCACTACAAGTTAAAAGTTTAAAATCTAAAATTTCACTGCCGTGGAAAAATGAAAACCTCAGAAAAATGAAGAGAAATTGTAGGGCGGCAGAGAGAAAATGGAGGAAAAGTAAAACCACAATAAACCATCAAATATACACAGATCTTCTCAAATTATACAACAATGCAGTAAGAAATTCAAGAAATTCATACTTCTCCAAAATCATCTCGGAACATAAAAATAATTCCAAAATCCTTTTTCCCACCATTGATAAACTTTTTAACAGAGCTACTACTGCATTTCCTAAAACCCCCTCAAACATCCTGTGAGGAGTTTGCAGACCACTTCAGAGGGAAGGTAGACACCATCAGATGTAAGATTTTATCATCTCAGAGTAACATGGTTTTAGACAAATCTGAGCGTGTGTCTTTACCAGAGGAAACGCTGGACAGTTTTGTTCTGGTAGAAGCTGGGACTCTTGATAAAGTTTTCTCCTCAGTGAGGCCCACCACATGTGTTTTGGACCCGATTCCCACTTCCTTTTTTAAGCAATTTTATGAATCTTTTAGAGATGAGATTTTAACCATGATGAATTGCTCCCTTCAGACGGGGGTCTTTCCTGCTGCCTTTAAAGGGGCGGTAGTGAGGCCCCTGTTGAAAAAGAGCAATTTAGATTTTAATGATTTTAACAATTTTAGACTGATATCTAACTTACCTTTTTTAAGCAAAATTTTAGAAAAAATTGTTTTTATTCAACTTAATGATTTTATTAATGAGCACAATGTCCTGGAGAAATTTCAGTCTGGTTTTAGGGTGAACCACAGCACAAAAGCGGCTCTTTTGAAGATTTTAAATGGTTTTAGATTAAACTATGATGCACAGAAGGTGACAGTGTTGGTTCTACTGGATCTAAGCGCTGCCTTTGATACAGTAGACCACACTATTCTTTTAACTCGTTTAAAACAGATTGGCCTCTCTGGTGCTATTCACAAATGGTTCACATCCTATCTCACAGACAGGACTTTTATGGTAAGTTTAGATACCTGCTCCTCTAGGGTCCACAGGATTACATGTGGTGTGCCCCAGGGTTCAATTTTAGGCCCAGTGCTTTTTAACCTGTATATGCTCCCTCTTGGCAGCGTCATCAGAAGACATGGAGTCAACTTTGACAGTTATGCTGATGATACACAGTTATACATCTCCATGTCTCCTGATGACACACGGCCAATGGACGCACTTTTTAGCTGCATTTTAGACATTAAATTCTGGATGGCAGAAAACTTTCTCCAGCTCAACCAGGACAAAACTGAAGTTTTAGTCATCGGTCCTGAGGCTCAGAGAGAGAAACCTTTACCAAAACTACAATCACTGTCTTCTAATCCCTCTTTACAAGTGAAGAACCTGGGCGTGATTTTTGACTCTGAGCTGACTTTTATTCCTCACATAAAAAATATTACTAAAATAGGTTTTTATCAACTAAAGAACATCGCAAGAGTCCGCCCCATTCTCTCTCGGGCCAACAGGGAGAAACTGATGCTTTTATCACCAGTAGGATTGATTACTGTAATGCCCTGCTTTCTGGTCTTCCCAAAAATAATATCACAGGTTTACAACTTCTACAAAATTAAGCAGCACATGTCCTGACGAAGACCAGGAGGCGGGAGCACATTACACTTGATTTAAACTGCATTGGGTCCCCGTATGTTTTAGAAATCGATTTTAAGGTCCTTTTAATGGTTTTTAAGTGTCTTAATGGTCTTGGGCCTTCTTATCTTTCAGAACTGCTTTTACCATATGAACTTTCATGTTTTCTGCGCTCCTCTGGCAGCTGTCTCCTTGTCATCCCTAAAGTCAGGACACACACTCATGGTGAGGCATCTTTCCAATATTATGACCCTCACCTCTGGAACAGGCTGCCAGAGGACCTCAGGGCCGTGGAGCACGTTCATGTTTTTAAGAGCAGGCTCAAGACTCACCAATGTTCTTTAGATGATAAAAAGCTATTGTAGGAAACATGAAGATGTATAACTGTGCATCATCAGAATAACTGTGAAAGTTAACTCCATGTCTTCTGATGACACTGCCAAGAGGGAGCATATAAAGGTTGAAAAGCACTGGGCCTAAAATCAAACCCTGGGGCACACCACATGTGATCTTGTGGACTTTAGAGGAACAGGTATCTAGACTTAACATAAAAGTCCTGTCTGTCAGATAGGATGTGAACCATTTGTGAACAGCACCAGAGAGGCCGATCAGTTTTAAACGAGTTAAAAGAATAGTGTGGTCTACTGTATCAAAGGCAGCGCTTAGATCCAGTAGAACCAACACTGTCACCTTCTGAGCGTCATAGTTTAATCTTAAATCATTTATAATCTTCAGAAGGGCTGTCTCTGTGCTGTGGTTCACCCTAAAACGGGACTAAAATTTATCCAGGACATTATGAACGTTAATAAAATCATTAAGCTGAATTAAAACAATCTTTTCTAAAATTATGCTTAAAAACATTAAGTTAGATACCGGTCTAAAATTGTTAAAATCATTCAAATCTAAATTGCTCTTTTTCAACAGGGGCCTCACTATCGCCTTTTTAAAGGCGGCTGGAAAGACTCCCGTCTGAAGGGAACAATTCATCACGGTTAAAATCTCATCTCTTAAAGATCCATAAAATGGCTTAAAAAACAAGGTTGGAATCGGGTCCAAAACACATGTGGTGGGCCTGACTGAGGAGAAAACTTTATCAAGAGTCCCAGCTTCTACCAGGACAAAACTGTCCAGCGTTTCCTCTGGTAAAGACACACACTCAGATTTGTCTAAAACCATGTTACACTGAGAAGATAAAATATTACATCTGATGGTGTCTACCTCTCTTTTTTTTAGGCTTTCATTTCTCCATGGCAATGCAAGTTTTAAGTGTGAACTTATAACTTTAAATGGAGCCAGCAGGTCAAGAGTGGACTGAAGCCTTCTGTTAAAATTATTGACAATAAAATCACAGGGGGCAGGTAAAACAATAGGAGGATTCTTTTCAAAAATTTCCAGAAAACCTGCAGCCACTTCAGGGGTTAGGTGGCGCTTCCTGACAATTCTCACAGAGTTCTCCTTCTGGATAAAACTGGTGATATTAAAAAACACACAGTAGTGGTCAGAGACAGCCAAGTCAACAACAGAGGAAACACGGGTGGACAGGCCATGCGTGATGACCAAGTCCAGGGTGTGTCCTCTGTTGTGAGTCCGCTGTGTGACACGCTGGGTAAAATCCATGAAATCAATAACATTTACATCAACATTAATACAGACAATGCAAATCAGTACAGTCTCAAAATGACTGCAGACTTGATACATTTGTAAAACACGCTTTAGTGGATTTTTTAAAGCTCCTAGATCTACTTCGTGAGGATACCAATGAAGCGTAGCCGCTGCTGCCCTTTCTTAACCAAAGCCTTGGTGTTACAGCTCCAGCTAGTGGCCATGGTGGAGGTTGGAGTCTGACTGTTTGAAGATGTGGACAGGTGTCTTTTATACAGATAACAAGTTCAAACAGGTGCCATTATTACAGGTAATGAGTGGAGGACAGAGGAAGAAGTAACAGGTCTGTGAGGATCAGAATTCTTGCTCGTTTCTAGGTGCTAAATACTTATTTTCTGCACCATTATATAAATGAATTCTTTATAAATCATACAATGTGATTTTCTGCATGTTTCTTTACATTCTGTCTCTCACATGAAAACTACGGACCTCTTGCATCTTTTTACGTGGTACAACTTGCACAATCAGTGGCTGCCAAATACTTTTTTGCTTCACAGTATGTTAGTCTATCTTGTGTGTGTCTGAATTGTCCTGTACAGTCCTTGGATGGACTGGCAACCTTTCCAGGATGTACCCCAGCTATTACACAATGACTGCTGGAGAAAGGAACTGGCCCCCCTGTGACCCTGCATGGATAAGCAGGTATAGCCATGGATGGATAGGATGATATTAGTCGGATCATTTAGCAGCCCTAGAATTGACAGAGTGTGTAGCTTCTTTTTAGTGGTACATAGAGAGGGGCAAAGGAATGTAGTATTTTGACCAAATTTTTTCCTAGGCATTTTATCGAGGCCTATAAAAATCACTACCGAATGGGAAAACTACTCTTCAACATATACCAGAAAAGAACACTTCGAGTCCAAAAGAAATGAAGCATTTTGCATTGAATGTAACATGAAGTATTTGGGGGGGCTACCTTCATAAATCTATCTGACACATCAAACCAACACTAGAAATGTCATGAAAGCAGAGTTCAACTGAAGCAAAGAAAGTATTACAGCTGTATAAGAGCTGTCTACATTTCCAAACATATGATGGATTACCACATAATTCAACCATATCATTGCATATCGATCTGCTTTGCAAATCAGGGTGATGTCATTCCAGAGGAACTGCTGGCAAGACAAAGCTGTTCAGATAGTTGGCGACAGCACATTAAAGGTCTCTGAGGTTCAGCGATCAGCAGTAATGGGCTCTGCTACTCTGTTCTTCCATCAGGTTTCTCCTCACAAGGCCACATCATTACCATGGAGCTCCCAGCTACTGAGCGCTGGGATCTGGCTTTTAAAGGAAATGGAATTGGTTTCAAACAAAGATATTACTGTTACTCACAACATCAAGGACAGAGTGCTCTGGTTTCATGCCATACTTACAGGCTTTTGCTTCCTCTAAGGAGCAAGAATTGCCCAGTCTGTAAGTCCCTCATTTGGAAGGATTGTCATGCACCTGGTAGGTTGACAGGAGTTCTGTCAGAGACCCCTCAATTCAACTTCTGCTAACCCTGACCTCTTCCGTTGATTATACCGTCTCTTGTTCTAAGACTGTGGTTTTACAAAAACAACATTACATTACACATGCTTCATTCAACCAGTTCCACTGAATCTGTTCTCAAGGCGATGTTTTCTTAGTGCCAACCTACAGTACAATTCTCCTGATATAGCACTGTTTTGTTTGCTTGTTTATTTCAAAGGCGAACCCAAACAGCTTTTGACTTTCACAGGGGTTCTCTGCCTTAGAAATGGCTTTGCTTTACACACTGATAACTGTTAGTGATTTTATTTGAGATCTTTTAGCTACTTTAATTTGTCAGACAGGATCCAGTTGACTCACATCTTGATTTTACTGGTTTGGTAATCGGCCCTCGGTGTACCATGTGAAGTTGAACTAAGCTTTGGAAAAATAATTTGAATATTAAATTTAAAATTATCTTTGTATGATATCAAAACTTGTTTGATAATTTAAAACTTTTAAGTGTGACAACAAAAGCAGAAGACACCTGTTAGGGAGCAAATACTTACATAGCTCAGTATGTTGTCCATAAGGTTTTTGTAATACGTTGATCCCAAGCTGCCACCATCTAGTAGTCACAGATATGGCCAATTAGTCCTTATTAAAATAAAAAATGCAATTTTTCAGAACAATGTAGATACAATCTACTTTTAGATTACAATTCCTTGGGTTGATCGAACCAACCAAAAAGTACTTGTTTATTGTATGAGTATAGTATCTATCAGGTTAAAAGATCTGTTCAGTTCAAACACATCACATGTTCAAAGAACATGATGAACATGATGAACATGATGTGTGTTTTGAGGACTTTGTTTTACTTAGAATAGAATAATCCTTTATTGTTCAGCAATGCGGAAATTCAGCAGCAAAGTGACAGGTAATAGAAACATTTAGATTCACACAAGTATAAAAAACAGAATTAACAATAATATATGTACATTAAGGACAAAATTTAAAAACCAAAGTACTGTGCAGTTATTAAAAATAAAGTAGCATACTCAGATTTGAATGTGCAACTAAGTAGGAATATTTAAAAACACAAAATATTTACAGAATGTGGGTTTGTAGTTGTGCATTAAAAAGTAAACGTTTTATGTACAAGAAGTTGAAAACTATATAAATTGTGAAAAACAGATGTGCAAATAGCAGCAGAATGTTACCTGAAGTGATTCAAACACTGCAAATTACTGCAGGGATGTAACCTTTATTGAGTTTGTTGGGAGCAGTTCTAGTTGTAAAGTCTAACAGCTGCAGAGGGGAAGGAGCTGTGAAAACCCGCCGTCATGCACCTAGGATGCAGCAGTCTGTCACTGAAGGAGCTCTGCAGCTCAGCTTCATCTTCATGCTTGGGGTGGAAGACTCTGTCCATCAGTCATGCTTTTTTGGCCAGACTCGATGGTCAAATACAACCAGACCGTTCGCACTGTATGTGTCTAGCCTTAAATTTGGAACTACAAAGAAGACGAAAAAGAAAAACCCTGAAGTGAGGAGACAGTCGCCCGAAACAAAGAGCATGCTAAACAAAAACAAACCAGTTTCCTTGGCAATCCCTGGCTGTCTGTGCAGCGAAACTTCAATTTTACTACAGTTAACTGCTGTTGTTTTGTGTTTAAAACATATGTGATAGAGATAAATTAACCTTTATTTAAAACTGCAAGTAAAAAAGCTTGGGAAAGCATTTTCTATGTGGCCTTGAAGGCTTCTGAAGTTCATAAACTCCAATTTTCTAATTTCTGTCTTTTTTACTGACACGCCTACTTTCAAGCAAGCTATATTGAATTATAATATTAATATATTATATTGTTTGTTATACTTAATTATAGTAAGCCAGGTTACTTATATACTTTCTTGAGCAGGATGTAAGTCAGTGAGTTGTGAGTGTGAGAGGTTTGGTTAAAGTCGGTTCTTGGCACTGCTTCAACAGTGTGATATCCTCAGGAAGGGCGACCAAAATGTCAAGCAGGTTTAATTTTCATGTGACTGACCATATGATTGCTAATCAGGAGCTGGTCGATTGGTGTTAATCGCTTTTTTGTTACCCACTGTAAATTGTCACACAATTAGACGAAAATGGGCCATAAATCTGAATATATGTCCGCCTTAAGCCTATAGTGGTATAACTAGAGGGAGAGTTCAGGACAGCCTGAGCCACTCTAACTATAAGTTTTATAAACCATCTCTTGATCAAGATGACATCATAAATAAAAGATCTACATCCAATCTTCCTTTTTTTCATTTGAAATCGTTAGTTCTAGGGCCATGAAAGGGGCAGCTAACATCTCTTCAGACCTCGTACATTGTGCTCACAAAGACTTTTACCTTCAGGTCAGTGCTACAGAGTTACTATCTCTATACTGTGACCGTATGAAACTGAAGTTAAATTGCTGATTTGTGCACACAATCTTGGCCAATAAAGCTAACAGTATAGGAGAGTTTTTCAATTCTGTATAGATGATACTCAGCTATTTTCTTCCATAAATCTTGATTGATCCAATAGTTAAATAGACAATAGGCGTGTCTTTAAGACATAACAATCTGGATGACTTCCAAACAGAGTTTTTGTCTTCTACCACCAATTCACAACACATCATTTCAAAGCATTTTACAAGAAAAGTCATTTCAATTCAGTCATCCACACATTCCCATTAATCCTTCAGTTCATTATTCCAATGATTTTAAAAGTTATCTGAGGAATCCCAGCAGATTGCATCGAGTCATTGACTTGCAGCATTCACTCCTCCTGGACCAACATGTAGTGACAGTAGACAGTCGCTGCATTGTGTTGTTGAGTTCACAGCAATCCCTCATACTGAGCAAGCATGTAGCGACGGTGGAGAGGAAAAACTCCCCTTTAACAGGAAGAAACCTCCAACAGAACCAGGCTCAGTAGGAGCGGCCATCTGCCACGACCGTCTGGGGGTTTGAGAAGACAGAGCAGAAACACAGAAAGAATAGAAGATCTTATGTAGGAGTACTTTCTATATTAAAGAAAGTGAAAAGTTGATAACAGGAGAGGAAGGATTTCTTTTAAAACAAAAACCAACCTTTCAGTCAGTCACTTATTGTAGATGGCATTAACTGAAATAATACAGGACCTTGGGGTTATCCTTGACTTGGGACATGCCATTTAAATCCCTTCTTTAACCTCCACAATACTGCCAAAATTAGAAATACCCTGTCCATGAGAGATGCAGAAAAACTAGTCAATACATTTGTTAATGAAGGCAGGAACACTGTAATTCTCCACTATTGAGAAGCTAAAAAAAGAGAGATCACATTTCTCCTGTTTTAGCTTCCCTTCATTGGCTCCCTGTTAAATCCAGAATAGAATCTAAAATTCTCCTTCTTCCATATAAAGCCCATAATAATCAGCTCCATCATACATCAGAGATCTGATTAGTCCATATGTTCCTAACAGAGCCCTTCGCTCTCAGACTGCAGGTTTACTGTTGGTTCCTAGGATTTCTAAAAGTAGAATGGGAGGCAGATCTTTTAGTTCTCAGGCTCCTCTCCTGTGGAACCAGAATTAGAAAATAATCTGGGCCAGGACTTTTGTATTTTTGTGTGATTTTGTTATTTCTTCTCAAAAGTCAATACAATTGGCTGGGTTTAATATGATAGAATGCTTTTTACCAGATGGAATAATAAACTGAGCTGCATTGATGAACAGGTAGTCTGTATGATTACATCAGCACTATATAAATAAACTGAATTAAACTGAGTTGCATAGGAAAGTGATGTGGGAACATAGATTTTCTATTGCATGATGTCTTGCAGCACCAATGAAATGAAAGGCAGACATGCTATAGTTTGACAGGGGAACTATGTGACCCCTGGAAACCTGCAACAGGACGTTTCTAGGGCGGAATCGTAATGGTAAAACATGGCCACTGTGAAATGATGGCATTTAAATGTACAGTTGTGGCCAAAAGTTTTGAGAATGACACAAATATTAGTTTTCACAAAGTTTGCTGCAAAACTACTTTTAGATCTTTGTTTCAGTTGTTTCTGTGATGTACTGAAATATAATTACAAGCACTTTATACATTTCAAAGGCTTTTATTGACAATTACATGACATTTATGCAAAGAGTCAGTATTTGCAGTGTTGGCCCTTCTCTTTCAGGACCTCTGCAATTCGACTGGGCATGCTCTCAATCAACTTCTGGGCCAAATCCTGACTGATAGCAACCCATTCTTTCATCATCACTTCTTGGAGTTTGTCAGAATTAGTGGGTTTTTGTTTGTCCACCCGCCTCTTGAGGACTGACCACAAGTTCTCAATGGGATTAAGATCTGGGGAGTTTCCAGGCCATGGACCCAAAATGTCTACGTTTTGGTCCCCGAGCCACTTAGTTATCACTTTTGCCTTATGGCACGGTGCTCCATCGTGCTGGAAAATGCATTGTTCTTCACCAAACTGTTGTTGGATTGTTGGAAGAAGTTGCTGTTGGAGGGTGTTTTGGTGCCATTCTTTATTCATGGCTGTGTTTTTGGGCAAAATTGTAAGTGAGCCCACTCCCTTGGATGAGAAGCAACCCCACACATGAATGGTCTCAGGATGCTTTACTGTTGGCATGACACAGGACTGACGGTGGCGCTCACCTTTTCTTCTCCAGACAAGCCTTTTTCCAGATGCCCCAAACAATCGGAAAGAGGCTTCATGGGAGAATCTGACTTTGCCCCAGTCCTCAGCAGTCCATTCACCAGACTTTCTGCAGAAGATCAATCTGTCCCTGATGTTTAGGTTTTTCTTTGCTGCCCTTCTTGACACCAGGCCATCTTCCAAAAGTCTTCGCCTCACTGTGCATGCAGATGCGCTCACACCTGCCTGCTGCCATTCCTGAGCAAGCTCTGCACTGGTGGCACTCTGATCCCGCAGCTGAATCCTCTTTAGGAGACGATCCTGGCGCTTGCTGGACTTTCTTGGACGCCCTGAAGCCTTCTTAACAAGAATTGAACCTCTTTCCTTGAAGTTCTTGATAATCCTATAAATTGTTGATTTAGGTGCAATTTTAGTAGCCACAATATCCTTGCCTGTGAAGCCATTTTTATGCAACGCAATGATGGCTGCACGCGTTTCTTTGCAGGTCACCATGGTTAACAATGGAAGAACAATGATTTCAAGCATCACCCTCCTTTTAACATGTCATGTCTGCCATTCTATCCCAATCAGCCTGACATAATGATCTCCAGCCTTGTGCTCGTCAACATTCTCACCTGAGTTAAAAAACTTAAGCAGCAACTTTTCCAATTTCCAATATTTATGTAATTCTCAAAACTTTTGGCCACAACTGTATATAAGGTTCATTTGAGATATATGACAACAATACACGGTAATAAGTTATAAGCAGATAAAATGGGAAGGTACGATTCAGTTTATCAAGCACATCAGAAAATTGTGGAGAGAATGTTCAAATCCCAGGCTGTTTGGCATTATAGAGTTCAAATCCTGTACTCAATGGACTCAATCCTGACAGAGAGGTAGTACTTTATTCTTCTAAGATATGCAACAATACCCGATTTAAGCCACAGAACAATAGGACAGAAACCCCCCAAAGTCTCAAATCTTCTTTAGAAGATGAAATGGTGCTGGCTGTCAGTAACTTGGCTCCAGTCACTTGACTTACACCAAATATTCCTGATATCAGAAAGAAGCTCTTTGGAACATGAACACATCAAGCTGAGATAAAATGGTCTTTCACAGGCTTTACAGGAACTGAATCAGAACTGCTTCAACAAATATTACTCACAGTACAGTTAAAACAAAAGGCTGAGGATAAACATTTAAAATCAACACAACTACATCCTCCATATAGGCTAATACAGAAAGCTTCTTAACACATGCGATTTATGACAACCAGTATCTGGATAACAAATGAGAAAACAAACCAGATTCTTGTCAGAACATGATCAGTTAGAGCACATTAGGACGTGAAGTCAAATCAGTGTCAGCTGTACCATCTGATCCAAATGAAACAGCCCAACAAGATGAGAGGTCTGCTGCTGCCAGTTGTTGCATTGAACCCTCACTAATGTAAAACATTTACTAGCTTCCATAGATATTTGAGCTGAACTTTAAATGTTTAGGGTTCTTTTAGTGTTTAATTGTTTGCAAGTCTCAAAAATTCTTAGCTTTTTTTATCGAACCCCTTCTGATTTTTTGTTTGTTGATATTGGGATATAGAATCAGAATCAGCTTTATTTACCAAATTTGTGCACACAAAAAAGGAATTTGACTTTGGTTCCACTTTGTTCTTAAGGAAGACATTTAAGATATCAATATATTAAACTGTTAAATAAAAAGAAAAGTTTTTTGTCAACATGTATCTATACAGCGTTTTTACAAAAGAGGAAGACAAGGCTGAATTAGTGCAAATATGCATTATAACAATCTGGGCACTCTGACTGTTAGGTGTCTACCAGAGAGACAGCCCGAGGAAGGAACTGTGTCTGTAGCGCCGACCTGAAGTTTGTGTCCAGGATGTGTGGGGTCTGCAGAGATGTTAGCTGCCCTTTTCCTGAACCTTGTCCTGTACAGGTCCTGGATGGAGAGATAGTCAGTCCGGATGATTCTCTCTGCAGACCTGATTGGTCAGTCCTGTTTGGACCTGTCCTCGCTTTGTGGATGAGCAAAGCGATTTCATTCGTTTTAATTGATTCTGAACTGAATTGGATTTTGAGTTGAGTTGGACCTGTTTGTATTATAAACTGTATTGAGATGACACTTTCAGTAAATTGGTGGAGTAGAGTGTGGTTTGGTGCTTATATATGGTAGTGGTACAAATAGATACAGCCCTGTTCTACATTTCTTCTAAATTTTCCTTTCATGTCCCACTTAATTGTTTCAGTTTTATGTTGGATACAGATTACCTGAGTAAACTCTAAAAGCTGTTTTTAAATGGGATGAGATAAAAGCTAGCCAAGCCAACTGACTCTCTAGGAAAAAGTGATTGCCCCTCAATTGCTCCATCAATTCTGGGAAGTCTTCCAAGTCTCAAAGAAGCAATGCAACCCCAAACCATCACACTATCACCACCCTGTTTGACTGTCTGAAATGCCGGGTTGGATTTATATGGCATCAAAACAGGATCAGCTCAATGTGAATAAAAAACACATTGGAAACTTGAAAAATAGACATTGTAAATCTGAAAAAAAAAAGAATTTGTAAGCTTGAAAATTCAAAAATAACTATAAACCTAAAACCATATTCAAAAAAAACAAATCCAAACATGAAAATCATTTTTGGAATCACATACACTTACAGTTCAGCCTTCTTGTTTTCTTTGACGTCTGGGCAACGTAGGTTAGGGCAAAGTCATTTCAGCGCATCTGAAACTAAAACATAACCTGTTACTGCATAAACGACACAAAACTAAACCTACCACAGATGAACGATTGTCCGCCAAAAATGGTCAAACAATCTGAAAATATAATACAGGAGTTTTAATGAATAAAGTCAGGAAAAATCTTACATGAATGCAGCTTATGCCTGGTTCACACCGGCCGCGGAAGCGCTGTGAAGCGGCACGCTCACGAAAATAGGGCACTATCCGCTGCCCCCCCTATTCACACCAGCTGTTGTTTTGTCAGAGCTATTTCTTTCATCATGGGTAAGTAGATAACCTCATAAAGTGTGTCTCTGTGTCTGTTTGTGTTTTTTTGTTTATTTCATCTCTATAGTCTGTTTAGATACACAAATATGATTGCATTTGTCATTCACTGTATTTTATTTAGAAAAATTGTTTTTATTTTGAAAATTGACCGGATTGTCTCGTGTGTCTTGGTGTGACTTCCATGCAGAATTGACGCGGATCGCTCCTGGCTCGCACAAAAAATAGACCAGACGCCAAAACGAAAGAAATCTTTCAGAACCTTGGAAGTAGAAGCTGAAATAGCTTTGAAGCCTTCTTTTTGTCAATACAGAAATCTTTTGCTAAAGGCCGGACTGCAATCAGTATAGCCATTAAGAGGATGGCAAAAGTTGATCACAAGAGTTGACTCTTAGTTTTTACCCAGCAAACAGAATTGCCAGGTTCTGATCAGAACCCAGCTGCGTGGCCCAGCTTGCCTGTTTGGACACAATTTTGTATTCTCCTTTTCCTTTGACTGGATTTTGATTGTTGCATTTCGAACTGATTGTACAGCGAACCACCTCAAAGTAGGACCAAACTTTTTTAGATTTAGATAGCATTTCATAGATTCATTTAATGTCTGTGAACGCTAAACCCACTGTTTTCACTGAAGCTGCTGATCACATGCTGTGAACATTTTGCTTTGTTTTAACTAGCTGAATCAAGAGCAGAGCTTTGACTATAAATGTCAGGAACTTATCATGTCTAACATCGGCCAGCTGTGGACGATGATTTCCCGCCTGCCATTGGATGGATCCCACTCCCTCAGGCTCGCCTGACGGCACCTTCCTGAGGTGGATCCAGCTCGCCTGAGGGAGATCGAGGAGCTCTGGATCATGTGGGTCTGAAGGCGGAAGTAGAGATGGCACGCCGGACGACCAGGGAGCGTGTGTCCGGTGCTAAGAGGCGGTCCGCTCCTCTGGCAGCCAGACGACCTGCGATGCTCCTTCTTGAAATCATCTGGGACCAACTGACCGTTAACTCCACCACCACTCTTCCCTGGGATTGTCTGGTGGAGGCTGAGGAGCTCTGACAGCTCCTTCCCCTGCTGTGTCCGAACTTCAACCCGGTGGATTATCCTGATCTGGCAGCGGAAGAAGAGTTGGCGTACCAAACAGCCAGGGAGGTGATGCCCCCGTGCACCACCGGTTCACCTCACCTCAGTCAGAGAAAATTTAAGCGTTAGATGTTCAAAAGAACTGTAGCTATCAATTGGTCTGGGACTAATTAGTAAATCAGAAACGAAAATGGTTGCAACTCCTCCCCCTCGCCCAGTATTTCTAGGAATCTTAAAATTTAAATGACTGGAAGGAGTTGACTCATTTATACTGACATAATCCTCCTGCTGCAACCAGGTTTCTGTGAGACAAAGGAAATCAATGTGATTAACACAAATCAAGTGATTTACTAACAAAGTATTTGAGGAGAGAGATCTTATGTTTAATAAACCCCATTTAATAGATTTATTTTTCTTTTCAGTCAAAGTTGTATTTATTTTTATGAGATTTCCATAATTTGCTTTTGTTGGCTTAACTTTTAATCCATTTAATTTTGGCCGTGGCCAAGACACTGTTTCTATAGGGTAATGCATGGGTAACAGTACAGAAGCAGCAGAGAGGTGGGTTAAACTACGACTCTGCTTCCTGATCTGGACCCTGGATTGTCAGTGTTTTGGAGGACTAATAAATTCGGCCATATTCCTAGAAAGAAGAGCTGCTCCATCCAAAGTGGGATGGATGCCGTCTCTCCGGATCAGACCAGGTTTTCCCCAAAATGTTCTCCAGTTATCAATGTAGCCCACATCGTTTGCAGGACACCACCCAGACAACCATTGATGGAATGACAGCATGCGGCTAAACATGTCGTCACTGGTCCGATCAGGCAGGGGACCAGAAAAGATTACCGAGTCGGACATTGTTTTGGCAAACTTACACACCGAAGCAACACTAATTTTAGTGACCTCCGATTGGCGTAACCGGGTGTCATTACCGCCAGCGTGAATAACAATCTTACTGTATTTAAGCTTATCTTTAGCCAGCAGTTTCAGGTAGGATTAGATGTCGCCCGTTCTGGCCCCTGGTAAACATTTGACTATGGTCAATGGTGTCTCTAATGCCACGTTTCTGACTATGGAGCTGCCAATTACCAGGGTCGGCTTCTCAGCGGGTGTGTCGCTGAGCGGGGAAAATCTGTTAGAAACGCGGACCGGTTGGTGGTGGCCCAGGGGCTGGGTCCTAGAACTATGCTTCCTACGTACCGTTACCAGCCGGCCTGAGGTCCCGGCTGCGTGGGCTCTACCGGAGGACAGCTAGGGGGTTCTATCCTTGTTGGCTACGCGCTGGCTAATGGGCTTCGGCTATCTGCTGGTTTTTCAACAGCGCGGAGCCGTGCTTCTAATTCTGATACCCTCGCCTCCAAAGCTACAAAAATATTACATTTATTACAGTTACCATTATCACTAAAGGAGGCAGGGAAGTAACTAAACATCTGACAGAGAGAGCAAGAGAGAAGAGAAGAGTTAGAGACCGGAGAGAGAAGAGTAGCCATAGCCGAAATAAAGCTAAGCTAACTGAGCTAGCGAGACCTTACCACCCCAAGAAAAGCTGTGTGAAACACAAGGAGTTCCCAAAACGTAAAGTACACCACCACAAAACGTGTGTTTTAGTGTGCTTGTGTGTTAAAATAACTTAGAAAGGCCTCAGCACAGAGAAAATAAGACCAATTCAAGAGAGTCTGAACACCAAACAGCTTACAGGGGGCACAACAGTGACAACAAGAAATGACGCAATACGGCTTACCCCCGTCGATGAATGAAGATCTGTCAAGACAGGTTACTGCAACAGCGTCTTCACAGGTCTGCCTAAAAAGTCAGTCAGACAGCTGCAGCTGATCCAGAACGCTGCTGCTCGTGTTCCTCACTAGAACCAGGAAAGTAGAGCACATCACCCCAGTTCTAAAGTCCTTACACTGGCTCCCTGTAGGTCAGAGAATAGACTTCTAAATACTCCTACTAGTTTATAAATCATTACATGGCTTAACACTTAAATATGTTGAAGATCTACTGTTACTATAGCAACCCCCCTGGACCACTCAGGTTCTCTAATTCCAGTCTACTCAACATCCCGAGGAATCAGAACCAAACATGGAGAAGCAGCTTTCAGTTTCTATGCTCCTCTAATCTGGAACAAACTTCCAGAAAACTGCAAAGCTGCTGAAACACTGAGTTCCTTTAAATCAAAGCAAAAAACTGTTTAGAGCTGCCTTTGATTAATGGAATGTCATAACTGTATGTTCTTTATGTTTCTCATGTTGTGTTTTCTGTTTTCATTGTTGTTTTATTGTTGCTTTTATTCTGTTCACTAATCACCCAAAGCACCTTAGATTTCCTTGTTGCTGAAAGTGTGCAATACGAATACATTTGGCTTGCCATAAAATGTATGTCAATATACTCTTTCAATTTCTGCATTTCCTATAAAAGTGCTTTGTACCAGATGTCAAACAACCAAAAATTCTATATTTATTTTTTTATACCTGAACTGAGGATTTTTTTCATCTAACCTTCTCTTTACGTCTGTAAATTCAGTTTTAACGTTTTCCATAAATTCATCCAAATTTAATCTCAGATTGTCTCAGCAATTATAGTGTAAACATGAAATCTCTCTGTCGTATTTGAGAAGAAATATAATGGAACACATTTCCAATGAGCTACACAGGTCCCAACTCCAGGATGTGAGTGGGTAGGTAGGTGGGTGGGGAGGGAGGGAGCAATGATAAAAGCTCTCATTTTCAGCACCCAACTGTAGCTGATGATTTTGCCACACTTTATCCCTATTACCCCTGGCAGAGTGAAAACAATGCCCGATTTAAATTCAAGTACAGTATAGAGTTTTAACCTGAAGATAGCGCCACACTGACGGTTTTAGGCAGAAAATTTGTGTTTCTACTAAGAAGCACAACAGTACCAAAATAATTACTAGACATGTAGAAAGTACTATTAGACACTCATTTATACCATTTACCACTAAAAATAAGTTGATTTGGGAGTGACTTGCTCTTTAACTTCTTTAAACAAATTAAATCTGTTCAATTAGTACTGAACATTGATGTTTAGTTCTTTCAGCTCAGGGGGAACCAATATAAAAAGAAAAGTGACTGGGAGAAAGTGACAGAGGCAGAAAATGCGGTCGGGACAGTGGAGAGGTTCCTGTTGGAAATAAAAGGAAAAAATGCTTGGATATCAAAGAGAATCCAATAAAACGTCCCTCAGCAACACAGCTGGACCAGATCTTCTACCGGCGGTAAACAGATCACCACATGTGACCCGCGTGTGGCTGGCATTATTGGAGACGCTGCTTTGGCTGGCATCAGTAACCATGGAGACAGAGACAACCTGCTGCACCGATAAGCAAGACCATCTAGTTTCCACAGTATAGTTTCCTTAAAAATGTATCCAAATCCATCTATAATCTTTTGAGTTATTTTGCTAAAAGACAGACAGACATCTGTCATGCTGCCCTGTTCACTCCATCTCCTCATCATCTTCCTCACCTGTGTCTCCAATCATCCACACCTGATCCTCCTCACCTCCTGCCTTATAACCCGTCACTTCCCTCACTCAGCGCCGGATCATTATCGATGTCTCCATGGTGTGTTGTCCTGCTGTATCCTCTCCTGCTCGTCCGATGTCCTGCCTCTCTGTTCCTTCCATCGTCATCATCATCATAATCTCCTCCACCAGCTGCACTCCAAAAAACATCCTTGCACCTTTCCCTGGCTTCTGTGTTTGGGTCCATGCACCACACCGCACAGCCTGACAACATCGGCCGGTCCCCGCTGGGGGGTGGGGCGCCCTTGGGTCTCCGGGCCAATAGCTGGATCCGCCCTGGCGTAGCCGGTTGCCAGCGGAGCCTCTGGGCTCGACGCTGCAGCCCCCAGGGCCCCCTGCATTGTAGCTGCTGGATGTTCCCCTGGGGCTCTCCTCTGCTCCTCTATTGGGGGTGTGGTCAGCTTTTCATTGCCTTTTGTTTGACTGTGCTCTGGGGTTCCTTTGGGTTTCTATGGTTCCGATCTCCTTTATGTCTGCGTCGATTCCTGGGAGGCGGATTGATGGCTCCTCACACCAGCTATTGAACACTCGTATGGAGGAACCTAATATGTACCAGCATGCTCATACACACACACACCTACATACACACACACACACACACACACACACACACACACACACACACACACACACACACACACACACACACACACACACGCACACACGTGTGGGTTCCGGTGTTTACAGATACATTCTGTTGGCTTAGGTCACCACTACTAAATCTTGTAATAATTGGTACCATGAGCTTCTCAGAGATGCTGTTATTGTAGTTGTATATCTATTTGTGGGATGTGGTTGTGTAGTTTGCATTGTTTCATTTGTTTTATCATTGTTTCCCTCTCCCTGCCATCCTGCGTGTGTGGAGGCGGACTGTGATGTTCTCCTGTGTTTTCTTTGTTCCCCTTCCTCTGTTGTATCTTCAGCTTACTGTCTGAAATGCCGGGTTGGATTTATATGGCATCAAAACAGGATCAGCTCAATGTGAATAAAAAACACATTGGAAACTTGAAAAATAGACATTGTAAATCTGAAAAAAAAAAGAATTTGTAAGCTTGAAAATTCAAAAATGACTATAAACCTAAAACCATATCCAAAAAAAACAAATCCAAACATGAAAATCATTTTTGGAATCACATACACTTACAGTTCAGCCTTCTTGTTTTCTTTGACGTCTGGGCAACGTAGGTTAGGGCAAAGTCATTTCAGCGCATCTGAAACTAAAACATAACCTGTTACTGCATAAACGACACAAAACTAAACCTACCACAGATGAACGGAACATTTTTACACAAAAGTACGAGATGGTAAATGCCACACTATCCCTAACATTCTTCCTACGCATGATACGGACAGATCTGTGCATAAGTACAGTTGATGAATGAGGGCCCTGGATTCTGGAAAGGAATAAAAGTGTTAGGATCCATGTCTCTGCTGGTGTTTCTGCTGTGTATGTGTGTGCTCTCCTACCTTCTCTGCAGGGGCGTGGCTGATTGGGTACAGGTGCTGCTCGTTTAGGCTCATCATCTCCAGCTTCAAAAGAGGAACGGAGACTGCAAGCTGACGCCAGATGGTTCTCGCTTCTAGCGTGGTAACACGGCCAGCCAATCTCTTCAGAAAAATTACCCTGTGTTTCTTCGGTGCGCTTCCTCTTCCTGGTTTCCTCCCTGGTTCTGATCCAGACTCTCCGATCCTCCGAAGTTGGTTTCCTTTTCTGATCTCCGTTTCTACGGTGAAGCCTTCCGGAAACAACTTACCGATCGCTCTGGATTCCCTCCCGCTCAGCTTCTGCTCCGTTACCTCTGCTGGTCTGTCTATTCTCCATCCGCCTGCCCGTCTGCACGCTCCACCTGCTATCACACACCGCCTAGCACAACGTCAGCCTCCACTCACTTCCAGGTTTGGATTCAATTCAATTCAGTTTATTTATATAGCGCCAATTCACAACAGATGTCATCTCAAGGCACTTAACAAGAAGTCATTTCAATACATTTATACAAACATTCCAATCAGTTAAAAAGTTTCCTATTTAAGGAATCCCAGCAGATTGCGTCAGTCATTGGTGTGAGGTTGGGTCCCATTGATGCAGACTTTCCAACCACAGCAATCCTTCAGCAATCCCTCATACTGAGCAAGCATGTAGCGACGGTGGAGAGGAAAAACTCCCCTTTAACAGGAAGAAACCTCCAACAGAACCAGGCTCAGTAGGAGCGGCCATCTGCCACGACCGTCTGGGGGTTTGAGAAGACAGAGCAGAGACACAGAAGGAACAGAAGATCTGATATAAGAGAACTTTCTATGTTACAGAAAGTAAAAAGTTGATAACAGGACACAGTGGATGTTCAGTTACTGGGAGCATCATCCCAGTCCAACAGGGCATTGCAGCCAAGCAGGATACCAGACCAGGTATATCTTCTATGGAGAGAAAAACACTGAGAGAAAACAAAGTTAACAGTCGAAATAACAGAATGTACTGTAATACAACTGGAGAGTCGTAGGAGAAAAGGAAGTAGCAGAGTGAAGAAAATTGGTAAGTCTGTCCTCCAGCAGTCTAAGCCAATAGCAGCATAACTACAGAGATAGCTCAGGATGACCTAAGCCACTCTAACTATAAGCTTTATCAAAAAGGAAAGTTTTAAGCCTGGCCTTAAAAGTAAACAGAGTGTCTGCTTCACGGACTAAAGCTGGGAGCTGGTTCCACAGGAGAGGAGGCTGATAACTAAAAGATCTGCCTCCCATTCTACTTTTAGAAATCCTAGGAACTACAAGTAAACCTGCAGTCTGAGAGTGAAGTGCTCTGTTAGGGACATAAGGAACAATTAGATCTCTGATGTATGATGGAGCTTGATTATTAAGGGCTTTGTATGTAAGAAGAAGGATCTTAAATTCTATTCTGGATTTAACAGGGAGCCAATGAAGGGAAGCTAAAACAGGAGAAATGTGATCTTACAATAGTCCAGCCTTGAGGTAACAAATGCATGGACTAGTTTTTCAGCATCACTCCTGGACAGGATGTTTCTAATTTTATCAATATTCCGGAGGTGAAAGAAAGAAATCCTAGAAACCTGTTTAATATGGGATTTAAATGTCAAGTCTCGGTCAAAAATAATGCCGATCCAACATATCTCCCCCCAGTATCGGACATCTCCTTCACCCCGTGAGTAACTATCCAATCTCTGCCTCACAATATCGCCACACCATCTCATATCTCCTTCTCTGCTGCAGTTCCTCCGTCTGCCACCGTGGACCCGTTTTTTCCCGGCGATCAACCAAAGACTTTCAAATCTGTTACAAATAAGCATCTTTTATCATATCCAAAAACACAGTCTGGTTTTCTGAGTCTGATGCTGCCTTTGAGTCATTAAAACCCAGCAAACATGACAGAACCATCTGGCCTACCTGACTCAGCAGCCCAGATCCAGAATGCTGTGTCTCTGCAAGGCACACTTTTGGGTCAACACGAAACTATCATTCAGGATTTATCACGACAATTATCCATTCAAACTACAACAATAAGTCGATTGAGTCAGCAACTCTTTGATATTTCCACTCAACTAGGTCATTCTCAAGAAAAGTCACTTTCTTCTATTTCCTGCTTCCGGGATGTAGGTTCTCCACCTCCAGAACCATTCTCCGGAGACCTGGAAAAAACAAGAGGTTTCATTTTCCAGTGTAAACTAGCTTTCAACCGTTCACCCCGTACATTCCATCTTGATGCACAAAAGATTAGCTATATCATCAGACTCCTCCGAGGAAAGGCCCTTAGATGGGCAGAAGCATTTTTTTATGTAAATACAATTGAAGACACAACTTTAGAGGATTTCCTGGAATTATTTAATCTAACCTTCTCTCCTATTAAAAGTAAGGAGGAGTCGGGCCGAAAGCTTTGGTCCACTAAACGGGGATCTCGTCTAGTGGCTGAGTTTGCAGTAGATTTCAGGATCTTAGCTGAAGAGTCAGGGTGGTACGATCCGGCCCTCAAGGGAGCATTTTATCAAGCTCTTGATGAAAAGATCAAAGACGATCTAGCCACAAGAGATGACCCCGAAACTCTAAACGAATTGATCGCTTTAGCCACAGACTCTCCGTTTCTATAACTCTCATTGTTAAAGAAAAAGAAAAGAAAATCCTCTCTAATCACCTAGCCCTTATTGACTCTGGTTTTGAACAAAATCTGATTCACCCTGATCTGGTAAAATATTTGGACATACCTTTCTTTGCTCTCAGTCATCCCATTTCAGTCACCGCCCTAGATGGCAGTATTATGACATCCATCTCCCATCAAACTCAACCCATTTCTTTAATAGTTTCAGGCAACCATCATGAGGAGATTCAATTTTACATCTACCCCAATAATGAAAACCCCATAGTTCTGGGGTATCCCTGGCTCGTCACCCACAACCCACAAATCAATTGGACACACCGCAGAATCGATTCTTGGAGCACTCATTGTTTAAAATCTTGTTTACGATCAGCCATCCCGGTCAAACAGAATCTAAACCCACTCCAGAACCCATCCCTGATCTCACTAACGTCCCAAATGAATATCACGATTTATGTCAAGTTTTCAGCAAAGATCTGGCTCTCTCCCTTCCACCTCATCGTCCATATGACTGCGCAATAGATCTTCTGCCTAGTGCCCCACTCCCTTCCGGTCGTCTGTACAATCTTTCCAGTAAGGAAAGAGAAGCTATGGAAAATTATATTCAAGACTCATTGGATTCCGGCATCATCAGACCCTCGTCCTCCCCTCTCGGTGCCGGTTTCTTCTTTGCAAATAAAAAGGATG
Source organism: Valencia hispanica (assembly GCA_963556495.2). NCBI lineage: Eukaryota > Metazoa > Chordata > Actinopteri > Cyprinodontiformes > Valenciidae > Valencia > Valencia hispanica. The sequence goes on from OY747710.1 coordinate 53,853,325, forward strand.
GTTCACTTCGTCCCTGCATCGACTACAGAAAATTAAACCAAATCACTATAAAGAATAAATATTCACTCCCATTACTCTCTTCCGCCATGGAACCCGTCAGTCAGGCAAACATTTATTCAAAGTTGGACCTCAGAAACGCCTACCATCTTGTCCGCATTAGAGAGGGAGATGAGTGGAAGACCGCCTTCAAGACACCCATTGGACATTTTGAGTACCTGGTCATGCCATTCGGATTATCTAGCGCCCCCGCCGTCTTCCAAAATCTGGTGAATGATGTCTTACTTGATTTTCTGAATAAATTTGTGTTTGTCTATCTCGACGACATTCTCATCTTCTCTCATTCCCTCCAAGAACAAAAGGTCCACATCCGACAAGTTCTCCAACGGCTCCTTGAAAACCGTCTCTACGTGAAGGCAGAGAAGTATGAGTTCCATGTCACATCAATAACTTTTCTTGGCTTCATTCTGGGAGACGGGCAGGTGAGGGCAGACCCTGCTAAGATCGAGACCATCAGGGACTGGCCAGTCCCAGAGACCCGCAAACAATTACGTTTCCTAGGTTTTGCCAATTTTTACCGGCGATTCATCAACAATTACAGTAAACTCGTTGAACCAGTCAACACCCTCACCTCCTCCAAAAAATCCTTCAAATGGACTCCTGAAGCAAACCTCGCCTTTCAACATTTAAAAGAATCATTCATCCAGGCTCCTACCCTCACACAACCAGACACAACTCAACAATTTATTTTGGAGGTAGATGCATCAGACACCGCTGTTGGCGCCATTCTCTCTCAGAGATCACCGTCAGACCACAAGATTCACCCGTGTGCTTTCTTCTCAAAGAAATTCTCCCCAGCAGAGAAGAATTATGATATCGGCGACCGAGAGTTATTGGCCATAAAGTTGGCCCTTGAGGAATGGCGTCATTGGCTGGAGGGTACAGAGATCCCAGTTATTGTCTGGACTGATCACAAGAACCTGTCATTTCTCCAAACCGCCAAGAGACTCAACCCCAGACAATTCCGCTGGTCCCTCTTCTTCTCTCGATTCAACCTTAACATCTCATATTCTCCTGGATCTAAGAACAAGAAACCAGATGCCCTGTCCAGAATTCACCAGACTGATGACACTCCCTCTGAAGACACCACCATTCTTCCACCCTCCTGCTTTATCGGTTCCCTCACCTGGGACATTGAAAAGTCAATCCGAACCGCTCTCCAAAACAAACCCGACCCAGGTGGGGGACCTCCTGGCCGTCTGTATGTGCCCTCTGCCCTCCGAGCACGGACCATCCACTGGGCCAACACCTCCAAGTTCTCCTGTCATCCCGGCACCAGTCGCACCATAGCCCTCCTTCGCAGGTATTTCTGGTGGCCATCCCTTAACAAGGATGTAGCCGGGTATATTTCAGCATGTCATATCTGCAACCGAAATAAATCCTCCCATCAATCTCCAGCTGGTCTCCTGCAACCACTATCCACCCCTTCTCGTCCCTGGTCTCATATCGCTCTAGATTTCATCACCGGACTCCCACCTTCCAGAGGTAAAACAGTCATTCTATCCTTCATTGACCGTTTTTCTAAAGCCTGCCATCTTGTCGCTCTTCCCAAACTTCCCTCATCTACAGAAACTGTCCGCCAGCTCATTCTTCACGTCTTCAAACTCCATGGAATCCCATCCGAAATAGTTTCTGATCGAGGTCCTCAATTCATTTCATCCGTCTGGAAACAGTTCTGTTCTGCCCTGGGAGCCACATCCAAACTCACCTCTGGATACCACCCTCAGTCTAACGGTCAGTGTGAGAGACTTATTCAAGAAATTGAAAACACCCTCTGTTGTCTGTGCAGTTTAAACCCACTTACCTGGTCTATCCATCTCCCCTGGGTCGAATACTCCCACAACTCTCACGTTTCCTCTGCAACCAGATTCTCCCCTTTTGAAACATCACTCGGCTTCCAACCATCTCTTCTCCCAGACTCTTTCCCTGAACCAGTTTTGCCATCGGTCCGTGCTTGTATCCGCACCATCAGACGTGTATGGAACCAGGCTCACGCCGCCCTCCAACGCACCACTGCTCAGAACAAATGATACGCAGACAAGAAGAGGCGACCAGCATCCCATTATTCATCAGGACAACAGGTTAGGTTTTTTTCCCAGCAATCAACCAAAGACTTTCAAATCTGTTACAAATAAACATCTTTTATCATATCCAAAAACACAGTCTGGTTTTCTGAGTCTGGTGCTGCCTTTGAGTCATTAAAACCCAGCAAACATGACAAAAAGCCCACAGAACCTCCCTGGTTAAAGAAAAAGGTCTCAGCAGTGAAGCTGTATCTAGATAGTGAATCAAGCACTCATGTCGACGCAGCTTAACTATTCAATTATCTAGACATGGTCATGTTGGGACTCACTGAAGTGAAAATTGAGCTTCAGAACGGAACAAAATATTTGACGGTTTGAGATTATTAGTTTATATAAGCTATTGTTACAACCAAGGAAACAGATTGACTACAACAGCAGAAAACCTCATTGGGTGACACTCAAGTCAGCTAAGAGGAAATTGAAGCTCCAGTTTGGTGAGGACTCACCAAAATGTAACAGTTTTAGTACAGATCTGGAAAAATATCGCCTGGTTGGATGAGTCAATTTTCAGCTGCAATATTATCATGGTAGGTTGAGAGTTTGGTGACTCAGGCTGCTGGTGGTCTAGTTGTGTGGTATAATTGCTGGCCATGTCCAACCTGTTTATGACCACTGTGTTCATGTCTTCTGATGGCTGCTTCCAGCAGGATAATACACCAGCTCACAAAGCTTTGGGGATATATTTAACGTAAAAATAACCCTTATGAAGTAATTACATTTATAAATGAAAATAATGTCAAATAATAAAACATGTTGGAATTGAACCAGTAGCGTGGGCACCCCCTTGTGGCTGCAGGGTCCTATGTGTCTACATGGTGCAAGAAACAACTCTGCAGTTGAATGTTCCTCTGTTATTTTAGTTCATGACAAAATGATACGGTTATCTACATTCATACAGTATGTGACAGAGTAACCTGTATCACTGCTATTCCTGTAAAAAGTTACTTTTAGATTGGACTTTGACATTGTTTCAGTTGGATTTTGGTCACAAGTTGAACCCTGTGCTGAGTTTGCTCTCTCATCACATTCCTCATCTCAGCATCACTGCTTCCCTCCTACTCACTCCCCTGCAGAAGCCCCCATGACACGACCTAATGATGTGAAAGATTTATCTCTATGCCAAAAATAACTCATTATCTGACCAGGAAAAGACACATTTTGGAACCCTGATGTTTTTCAAGTTGTCACTCAGTGCACCGATGCTCTGGATTCTCTCAGAATGCTAACTGCTGCCAGGTAGGGTCTCCTTAGGAGCAAACAAAGAGTATTGATGAATAAGAAACAGCAGTTTGAAGGTGAGAGGAATGAAAGAAAGTCTACTTTGATGAGCTTTGAATAATGTTGAGCTCCATTAGGAAAGAGAGGCAGAGCTACATTCAGTTGTTGGAAGCTGTGGGTTACAAAGACTATTTAGTTCTTTTCTCTGGGTAAAATGAAAATTCAGTCAGGCATGCTTTAATCAAGGGAATGTTTAATCCCTCAGAAGTAATTTAGGTTTGACATCTGTGTTCTTGGACCTTCATGCTTTTCTATGTGCAAATATGAAAAGCTTGAGTTATAGAAAGCGACACTAAAGACCCCTGGGCAAAGAAATGAGCAGTCAACAAAAACAGACATCATTCTTTTGTTAAAGCGTATGAAAAGGAGGCACTGGGATGGAGAGGGATGGAAACAAGCATTCCCCCTGGTGTGAACTATTTCATAAATGGCAAAGCTCATCAACACTGGGAGATGCTGATTATATGTTTATCACATCCATGGGAGCTGTTTAGTTTGAGGGGGGACTTAAAATATCTTAGTCAAAGCCCAGAGTTTCATCTAACTGAGACTTTGTGGTATGATATAAACACAAACAGAGGCCATCCAACCAGAAGGAGCTGGAGCAGCGAATCTTCCACTACCTAGCCCTAGGCATATTTGATGTTTGAAGTATTAAAATAGACAATTATAAATGTTTCAGAGGGAATCTCAACTAATCATATATTTTAGCTAGTTGCGAATGAATGTGGTCCCTAAACCTGGAGATATCGGAGTTACACTGTATACACTCAGTGGTGCACAAAGCCCACAAGGGTTTTATATTTCTTATCAACATTATTAATTCTGAAAAGGTATTAGAAATACAACAAAGAGTGTGAATCTTTCAGCCTTCAGACAGAGACTGGCTCATCATCAGGTCCTCAGAGCTGTGACCCTTATAGCAGTGCAGAACTATAAGGAGCTGCATGCTGCCCATAAAACTCAATCTGAAGCTAGAGCTGGTTTTCCTGATGTAACTGAAGCAATCATCTACACATGTACAGGTCCTTCTCAAAAAATTAGCATATTGTGATAAAGTTCATTCCTTTCCATAATGTAATGATACAAATTAAACTTTCATATATTTTAGATTCATTGCACACCAACTGAAATATTTCAGGTCTTTTATTGTTTTAAAACTGATGATTTTGGCATACAGCTCATGAAAACCCAAAATTCCTATCTCAAGAAATTAGCATATTTCATCCGACCAATAAAAAAAAGTGTTTTTAATATAAAAAAAGTCAACCTTCAAATAATTATGTTCAATACATTCAATTGTTCTAATATTAGTCCCCCATCAGGGGGTTACATTAAAATAACAGTTGGAAAAAAATAAACACACTTTTTATTAAGTCTACATTTTTGTATTGTGGAAAATCATCATAATTAACAGAAATAAAGGCTTATAAATATCACATGTACATGGCTTGTTTACATCTATTTGCATATGTAAATGGGTGTATGTCACAGGACCAGTCAAGTAATCCCACATGTGTGTTCAGTTCAACATTGATTGAAATATACAAAGGAAATGTGCCAGTACCCAGGTTCATTGATTTTATTTTAGACCAGATTTTAGTAGCAAATCCACAAAGTCTTTATACGAGTCCCCTGATGTTGATGGGGTTTTTTAAGCATTGTGGTGGATTGTAAATATGTACTTTTCTAACCCTTCTACATGGGTTCAAGGCATTGTGTAAACACTTTGTGTGCATGGTGGGAGTGAAGGATTTCAAAACTTTGGTTCAATTTTATGACTTTAATTTGTTTTGCTTTTGAAGCATGCGTCAAACTTATTGTAACCAATAATGTTGGGAAATTGTGAAGTGAAAATGTACAGACAAACTTTCAGTAAGGAGGCGCAAAACCCGAAAATGTTTTGAGTCTTTCATTCTGCTTGCTCAAAATTGAGACACACTGGTGTTTTAGAACATGTAGTAATTATAGTAAATATGATAAGACATTTGAATCATTGGAAATAATGAATGCAGGCAGGGGGTTGTTTTTAAAGCTGAGCTTGGCATTCACTTATGGAGCAGCTAATACCAACTGGTGATTACATTGTGACATTTCCAATGGATGGCTTACATGATTGCATATGTTCCTCCCTGAACCTTTTATTACCAAACCATTACAAGCGTTACATGATTAGAATTATCTTCTTATAATTTAGAGGGTAAATGCAGCTAAAGGAAATGCTTATAATTCTTCTTACACGATAATTAATAAATCCATTCAGCATCATCACCTTTTCAAAGTAACTCATGAACTGCCAACCTGTATGTTTCAGTGAGCTGCTGATATGACCAACTGTGCAACACAAATAAGCCACAGCAGAAATGTGACAGTGCCAAACTAAGCAGGGTAACCAGAGTAACAGTGTTAAAGTGCAAAGTTAAGCTGTGTGACTGTAAAGAAAATGACCTTAGTGCATAATGGACCTGTTCTTGAAGCTCTTTAAACTAAAGCACTGTCACCCCTAGTGACATACCACCCTGAATCATACACTAAGCCCTGCTCAACCCATCTGCACATTACCGTGTTTATTCTTTAAGAAAACATGGCTCCACATGCCTTCCACTTGGGGCGGTGCAGCAAGCATAACTGTCTCACTGATCAGGCAGCATAACTGATGATGAAGCATCAACAACATGCTGAACAGTGCTGCCAGTGTGCTGCCTTTAATATTTTAACCTCAAAATAACAAATACACTCAAGAATTCCCCAACCTACACGACAACGTTATAAAGTACCTTTCTTCAGTTTTTGAAGGTTGCTTTTGGCCCGTAGACCATTTCTATAGGTTTAGGTTTTAATGTGAAAAAAATGAAAGTGTAATTTAAATGTGTCATAATGAGAAGTTAGGCAAGTTATAAAGCAGCCGTTTCTCCTTATGAATCCACCTGTTTTAGTAGTGACTGATGGCAATCTGATATTATAACATACAATTAATGAAACAAAGTGGATCTCTGCCTGCTTGTGATTCAGCATGTGCAGATTCACCTTTTCAGTTTTTCTTCTGCGGAACGTAACTCCATATTATTCGTGTAAAATTCACCTATCCGCAGGTAGAGCATTTCTAAGAATACATGAACACATTGCTGCTTGACATGCTATTGGCTAGCATTAGCGAAACAGCCAATCCAGGAGCGGCATTCATTTTAGTTGGTGCTGACTGGCTATACCTCTAAGAGTGGAGATAAAGAAAATCAAGACTGTTAGCTTCTGTGGTCTGTGGCCAATACAGTTTCCACTGTGTGTATTAATTCATATTATTAAGTTATTTTACCAATTAATTACTGACCGTGTTCTGTTTCCTGTTTATATATGTTTGTTATTTGTGTAGTTCAATCCATGTCATGACTTTTTACATGGAAAATGGACAAAGACATAGTAAATAAAAAAAACAAATTGCACATCAATCAGCTGGTTGGAGTAGCTCTGTTACTTTTGTTCTATTTGTTTGTTAACTTTTATTCCTCATTTCTGGCAGAAACATTATATTTGTGGACAACTGTTCTCTCTGGTTTTGAATGCTGTGCAGCTGGAAGGATTTTTGCAAATACTTTTATTTTTTTACTTTTGGACATTTGTTATGATACATAACCATGGCAACATGGTGGTTTACAACTGGGAGCAGCTGATTAACATCACAAAAGTTGAAATAATACCTCAACTACAGCTACAAAACCCTGATGAGTTGAAAAGGAAAGAAAACTATCCCCATCAATCATATTGGGCAATATGAGATCGATGGCAATCAGGTTGGATGCTGAGGACCTTCAGGAGATTAGTTTTCAAAAAAGGATTCTTCATAAAATGAACATTATGGACAACCCTGAGCATCCTCTACATCAGACTGTCAAACAACTACAGAGAGTCTTCAGTCAGAGGCTTCTTCAGATCTGCAGACTGCTACAGGAGATCATCCCGACCCACAGCCATCAGCATCTAGAAACAAATCTATGAAGAAACTTGGATAATGAGTTACAACAATATTTAATTTCCCTTTGGAATTAATAAAGTAATTTTGAATTTGAATCAACATACATTTTTGTTAAGGCAGTCACAGATTTTCATCTTGCCAAGTATGTTGGCAAGATGTGATAAAATGATCAAATGTGTGTAATATAAAACCTTTTAACTTCTATAGATCAACTCGACTGGGATGCCCATTATCTCCTACTCTTTTCTTATTCGCAATTGAACCTCTAGCTATATGGCAATACGTAAATCCTCTGAAATTACTGGTATTTCAATTGGGGGCTTGGAGCATCGCATATCCCTTTTTGCAGGTGACGTGGTTTTGTACTTGTCCAATTTGGATAAGTCAATCCAGGCGGTGAACCAAATTCTAAAGCTATTTGGGCAATTCTCAGGATATAAAGTTCAACCAAACAAAAAGTTCTCTGTTACTGCTGAATAGAAATAACCCTCCAGTTCAAACACAATTTACATGTACTTTTGAGGGTTTTACATATTTGGGTATTAAGATAACTTCAGACATAAAAACAATAACCTCTATTAATTATGACCCTCTAGTTAAAAAGATTGGAGAATCCTTAGAGAGATGGGGAGGGATGCCAATCTCAATGATAGGTCGCATTAATATTCTTAAGATGTCTATCCTTCCAAAATTGTTATATCTGTTCCAATCCATACCGATGCATATTCCAGCTTCCTTGTTCTCCTCTTTTAATAAAATCTTTACCAAATTTATATGGAATTGTAAACGTCCTAGGCTGCGTCTATCTGTTCTGTATTTGCCTTATGAACGTGGGGGGCTCAAGTTGCCCAACATCAAGCTATACTACTGAGGCAGCCAAACTTACTGACTTGCGACTTGTTATTTTTCTTCCAGCGATACTCCATCATGAATACATATTGAGAATAATGCATCGAGACTGCCTCTAGCATCCTATCTCTACTCAGCTGAAACTAAACAATTGTTTAAAGGTACAAAAAACCCTTTTCTCAAAAATACTGTTGATATTTGGTTCAAAGCACACAAGGCTTTGAGTGAGATTACTAAACTCTCATAGTTGTCGCCTGTATGGGGAAATAGCAGGTTTAAACCAGGGAGAGCAGACATGGGATTTAAAATATGGCTGAACAAGGGTTTGTACAGAATTGGCGATCTATATAGTGATGGGGTACTGATGTCCTTTGAACAGCTAGTAGATAAGTTTGGTTTACCTAGAAAACATTTTTTCAAATACTTACAGATAAGGAGTTTTATTACTACCCTATCAAAATCTACTTCGGAACCCCCACTAACAACTATAGAGGATATAGCCATCCATCATCACCAAGATAAAGGCCTACTGTCCAAATTTTATTCCATTATGCTTAAAGCCTCAAAAGAAAGTAGTCTTTCATATCTATGTTCATGGAAAGCCTATCTCCACTCAGAGATCTCTGAAGATGAGTGGAACAACTCCTGCCTATTGGCACAAACACAAACTATAAACACTAGATTTAGACTACTACAATATAAATCTTATATTACTCCTGTTAAACTCCATCACTTTAACCCGAATATTCCAGATGTGTGTGCTAGATGTGGGGTGGAGAAGAGCACTCTCCTTCATTGTATGTGGCAATGTACAGTACTCCAGTTGTTTTGGAAGGAAGTCACTACTTTTATTAATCACTTAACAGGGGGCGTCATGCCACTGGATGGTAAACTTTGCTTGCTGCACATCTTTCCTGATGGATTTAAAGGGTCTGCAAAAACGAAGAAACTTGTTAACTTCTGTCTGCTACAAGCCAGGCATAATATTGCTTTGAGGTGGAAGGACCTACAAGGACCAACGATAAATCAGTGGATCAAGTCAATGACCAGCAACCTGGCACTGGAGAGGTTGACCTTCATGGCCAAGGGAAAGTTGGAGGACTTTAATTACATGTGGGTTCCCTTTCTACAACTTGTTAAAAATGATGCTGTGTAAATTGTATTATATGCTACTAAAGTGAGCACTGGGCAAAGAGGGAGGGTGGGAGAGGGGTGGGATCTGTATATTGTCTTGTTTGTTTGTGAAAAAAGGAAAAAAACCTCATAAAAACATTTCTGAAAAAAAAAATTGTGTAATGTCTGTCTAAGCATGAGTAAATGAAGTGTATGTTGTGGCTCATCAAGTTCCACAACCAACTATGTCTGTGTGTGTGTGTGTGTGGGTGTGCGTGTGTGTGTGTGTGTGTGTATGTATGTGTATGTATGTGTATGTGTATGCGTATGCGTGTGTCACTTTTGATTCATCCATCCAATTAAAAAATAATGTATTTATAAACCATACATTCAAAACAAATGTCATTTTAAGGTGCTTGACTAGACAAACAGGTTGAGTTCATATACAAAACTGTATCAAATGGGAAAAATAATTATTTGATACACCGCTGATTTTTCCGGTTTCCCCACCTCCAAAGAATAGAGAGGGCAGTAATTTCCATCGCAGGTACACATTTACTGCCGTTAACGACAATGCAGGCGACTGTCTACTGTCACTACATGTTGGTCCAGGAGGAGCAAAGGCTGCAAGTCAATGACTCAACGCAATCTGCTGGGATTCCTAGAAAACTTTGAAACTAGTTGGAATGTATGTATGATTGAATTGAAGTGACTTGTAAAGTGTCTTATTAATAAACTGAATTGAATCAACTGTGTGAGACATAATCTAAAACAAATTCTGAAATCATATGTATGATTTCTAAATAATGAATTAGGATTTTATTACATGAAGTAAATATTGGATCATTCCACTAATTACCTGTATTAATGGCACCTGTTTGAACTTGTTACCTGTATAAAAGACACCTGTCCACACACTCAACCAATCAGACTCCAACCTCTCCACCATGGGCAAGACCAAAGAGTTGTCTGACACCAGGGACAGAGTTGTAGACCTGCACAAGGCTGGGATGGTCTACAGGACAATATAGACAAACAGCCTGTAAGAAGACAGCAACTGTTGGAGGAATTCTTAGAAAACGGAGGAAACTTAGGATGACTTTTAGTCTCCCTCAGACTGAGGCTCAATGTAAGATGTCTCCTGGTGGAGTCCCAGTGGTCATGAGAAAGGTGAGGGATCAGCCTTGAACTACACAGATCATTGTCATTGATTAAAATCTTGCAGCGCATACAAGGTCCCCCCACTCAAGCCAGCAAGTGTCCAGGCCCGTCTAAAGGTTGCCAGAGACCCTCTGAGGAGGAATGGGAGAATGCCAGGAGGTCAGATGAGACCAAAGTAGAACTCCTTGGTATAAACACCACTCGCCATGTTTGTATGAAGAAGAAGGATAAGTACAATCCCAAGAACACCATCTCAACCATGAAGCATGGGCGTGGAAGCATCCTACTTTGAGGCTGCTTTTCTGCAAAGTGGACCAAGACGTCTGTATTGGGGATATGATGGATGGGGCCATGTAACAAGAGATTTTGGGGAACAGCCTCCTTCACTGAGTAAGAGTAGTGAAGATGGGTCATGGCTGGATCATCCAGCATGACAATGACCCAAAACACACAGCCAGTGTACCTGTTTGCAATTTCCACTGTATGCGCTCTAGATCCGCTCCGGTCCGATCTGCTCCGCAGCCCAGAGGTGGTCAAAGAAGCATATGCAGGAATTGCGAGATCTCGCGATAAAAGCCAGTAATAAATGCGAAAGTCAGAACAAAATTCTTCATTACGTGGAAGACAAACAGAACAGAACAGTTATTCTCTGTTATTCTGTGTCAAGATATTTTGGACAACATATGTATAAATATACGCGGGTTTATATTAATATACCTATACATACAACAAAATTCTAGTCCGTCTTTATTGATTTATTTTGAAAAACACCCAGAAATGTGCCTGTTCTAGATCCTGTTGGTGCTTAGTGATTTGTGTAGATTGACTGTGGACTTGTTCCGGCATTTGCCAAAATATAAAATCGATCCTATTTTTGCCGGATGGCGAAACGGTGGCCGGCGCTGAGCGGCGCTCTCATTGACTACAAATGGAGCGTTTTTGCTGTAGAGTGTGTGGCGGAGCGGAGCGCATGCACTGGAAATTGGGGGTGAGGATAACGACTGCATCAGTTCTTTCAGAAGTGGTCTGAGGCCCTGTCTACATGGAGATGAAACCAGGTGTAGTAGTTCATCCAAATAGGTGTCTCGTCCACAAGGAGTCGGCGTTTCAGGACACTGTAAACGATCATGTTTGAAACTGGGTCTCAAGGTGGAGAAATCTCCCAACGCCGGCTCAGTTGTCTCCATGATTCTGAGCTCTCCTGTATTTATTCTGAGTGGATGACATCGCCGCCCCTATTCCTATGTTTAACCCGCATGCACAACTGTGATAACATTAGTAACATGACGCCATACGGTGTTGCGGTCCTACTAACGCAAATACTGACCTGATTATGGATCCTAGAATATGATTTACTGTCCCGCCTCTGATCCAGAGAACCACAGACACCGTCTGCTTTAGAGTAAAGCTCTCATTGAAGCTAGATTTGTCATGTTTGCCACCGGGTTGACTGCACATGCTCAGTGTTCTTTCTGTGTTTCTGTGGGAGTGTCACAGCGCCACCTGTGGGCCCAGCCTATGTACTGCAGCCTTTTAAGCCAGTTTGTGTGAATTCATGTGGACAAAGGTTTTATTTATTGTGGTGCCGTTTTTACAGACTGTTTTTCAAACCATACCGGTTTTGTCTCTGTGTAGAGCAGTTCTGAGATGTGCCTCTGTTTTGTACTCTGCATTGAAATAAAAGGTTGTTAAAAGACGCCCTTTTTCTGGGTGTTACCAGACACGAATATGATGACATTTACATCCACGTTTCGTTTTAGAATATTTTGCACGTCCTGCCGGGTGGTGTGGAGTTTGTTCTCTCTACATTAGTTTTATGTGACTGGTCTTTGCTTTACTGGAAGAACGTATTGGACTTTAGTGAATGGGAGCCACAGCAGAACAGGCAGGATGAGGACTAGGCTGTCACTGTAAGCAGTCAAGCACTTATTCATGAAATGAAATGACTCTCTGACAAAGGCACTGCCTTGCTTTTGAAGCTGCCTGTCTTTTCTGAACTGTAAATCCTTTGACTTGCTCCTCTTCCCCAGCTGCCACTCCAGCTCTTTGCCCCCTCCAACTGAGAAAGTGCAACTGCAGAACAGTTAGTCTTTCTTACCTCTGCACAAAGAAACAGGATTTGTCATCAACATTTTCACACTCCTTTAGAAACCCAGGAGGGATGAAGCAAACACTGATGGGATGATAGCTCCTATTTACCCCCTGAATGCATTTACTGGGTGACTCGAAGTTCTACTCCAGACAAATTTCCATTGCAAAAGAGAAGTCAAAGAGATTTCCAGCCCAGTGTTATTGGCTGACAGACCTGTTAGCTGCCACCAGACAGACAGTAGCCTTCATGAATATCAGTGAATCGTCAGAAGCTTTTTGAATAGATTTGCTGAAGCAAAAACAGAGTATTATCTTTTTTAAGACATTCATATTATTCATATTATTAATCTGGACCACCAGTTTTTCTACATCTGTTCTGTATCATTCTTTTATCAAAAAGTATAAAAAATGTACTAGAAAAAAAAGAAATCACTCTTTGTATAGGTTTATACTGACATGTTATAATTGTATTTCTGTCATCCCCCTATGGAACAAAACTTTTTTCATGCTCCCCCTGAATTGGAATACTATTGAGGACCTGATAACATTTAATCATTCATCAGTACAAACCACTGGCACCAGCATTCTGCATACAATCTCCTGATCATCAAAACAGATTATTAAAATGACCTGCAACAACTTCAATTTTAACTTGTTGCAGCTCATTTTATTGTTTTAAGTCTTAACAAAATTCCCAAGTTCAGTTTAGTAACTGAGTTGATGACATTTTGTGTTAACAGGACTGTGTGGGGTTTTATGTTGCAGTCATTTGTGATTGTGATTACAGTGATTGTTGTTAACCAGGTTTGTACTTTCTGTCTGCATGTTAAGCCCCACCCCTCAGTTCAAACCTGGCTTCCTGCAGGGAATCAAGTCAACCTGTGGCTCATCAAGCAGACTGGAGCTCCTGATTGGTTCCCTGCCCTTTTAAAAGAATCCAGTCTCGTCTGCAGTTAGGTAGCAGTTTACCACATTGCTGTTTTAGCCTGGTTCTGGGTTAATTGTTCTCAAATACCATGTTTTGATTCCTGATCATATTTATTAACCCAAAAGGGTGTAATTATGGAGTGAATGAAAACAATTTAACAAATCAATAACCAAAGAGACCCACATTTTCTGCTTTTCACAAGCATTTTCACTAATCTAGCAGTGCTGTGTTCAAGCATTTCCCTGTCACCTAAAAAAACAAACAAACAAACTGAAACATGTGCAAAGCATCTCATGTTTTTCACATTTCATAAAAGAAAATCTCCCTTTAAAATTCTTAAGTTGAACTCAGCATTAAATCATGTGTCATGAGAAGACTTGGAAGCAGTAAATCCTCGTCCCTACTTCCATAATGACCTGGGGTCTCATTTATAAAATATTGCGTAGAATACCTACTAAAAGTGTACGTACGACTAAAACAAAAAGTTTGCGTACGCCAAAAAGATTTCTGATTCATAAAACCATGCCTACGCACAGGTGTAAGCAATTTCCCCTTTATAAATCACAGCCTTCTTGGAAGTTTGAGCACGTGAATTTGGCTCATATCCCGCCCTGAACACGCCCAAATCCAGCTATAAAAGGTCAATGCAAAGCAGGACATGAATATTGAGGCATATGAAGAAGAGGGGAAATATGGCAACAACAAAAAAAACCAAGAAGAGAAACTTTACGGAGATGGAGATTGAAGTGCTAGTGGGTGAAGTGGAGGCTAGAAGAGACATTTGATTTGGTGGACACAGCAGTGGTGTCACAAATGAAAGGAAGAACTGCGATTGGCAGCATGTTGCGTCTGCAGTGCAGACTGTCAGTGCAACTGTGGTCGGACCTCAAAGTCGAGAAAAAAAAAAAACTTGCCTCCCACCGCCAGAGTGGGTCTGCTACTGGAGGGGGTATGTGTACACCCGAGCTGACACCACTGGACAGGAAGATGGCAAGTATCATGGGAACATCAAGCGTGTACGGTATTGTGTCAGAGAAGGAGGGCGACACCGACCTGGCAGGAACGACAGATGAACCCGGTAAAGCACCTTTTGGATATATTTTATTACGTGGCTACGTTAACAAATTTGAGCATATTTTAAGGAGACAGACTAATATGCCGTGTCTTTTCAGCTCTTCCACAGTCGGTAGGTGGCCAGGATGAGGAGGCTGAGGAAGATGAGGTTGCCCAGTGTCCGGCTGCCCCCAGCACCAGTGCTGCCGGTGCCCGTGGTGCATCCAGCAGTGGTCGGGTTCTGACTGAAGCTGTGATGCAGACACAGAGAGACACCATCAGCGCCATCAATTCTGTGACAAACAAGTTAAAGGAAATAAAGAGTGTGCTGTGCGACATAGTGACCATTGGTACCTTAAATGATACAATATAAAATTTTAATAAATGAACCTTGTCGTTGTTATCTCAAACGCCGCATTACATCCTGGCGGATCCTTGCTCCCTGGGTGAAGGCTTCCTGTCGAGGAGGAGGCGGCTGTGGGTCGGGGTTCTCATGCTGGGGAGGGGGTAGGCCAGGAGGGAGGGGAATTCCAATTCTCAGTGCCATGTTATGAAGAATTCCACATGCCCTCACGATCTTGCAGACCTTTGTAGGGTGGAATAATAGTCTGCCACCCGAGGCATCCAATGACCGCCACCTACATTTTAGCAGGCCTATGGCCCACTCCACGACTGAGCGCGCACAGGTGTGACAGGAGTTGTAGCGCATTTCCTCTGCTGTCTGTGGATCTGGGAACGGGGTCAGAAGCCAGCTCCTGAGAGGGTAGCCACTATCACCTGGAAGTGATAACACGTTTAATTCAGGCATCAACAAGCAGCATTTCTAATGACGGTGAGGACTTACCGAGCAGCCAGCCATCACGCACAGCGCCTGCCTGCAGTCTGTTCCCTACACTGCTGTGTGTCAAGATAAAGGAGTCGTGTGTTGACCCAGGCCATCGTGCCACCATATTAGTGATCATCATGTGTGAATCACATATGATTTGCACATTAATACTGTGTACATGTTTCCGATTGACGAAAACAAATTCATCCTCGGATGGGGCCCTTATAGCAATATGGGTGCAGTCAATTGCGCCGATTATGTTTGGGAAACCCGACATTGCTGCAAATTGCATCTTAATTTCGGCCTACTCCCCCACAGTATATGGAAGCGTGATGTATCGCCTGCTCATTTTAATGATCCCATCCAAGACTGCAGGCATTATTGCGCTCAGGGACGGCTGTGATATCCCAGACCTAGTAAAGAAATATAACATATTTGAAGGCATTATTTCCAAAAAGGGACTTTGGGCAGAATAGTAAGAATCATGTCACTCAGACACATACCTGTCGGCTAATTCCTGCTGGTAACAACCAGTTGCAAGAAACCCCAGAGTGGTGAGCCCCTGCAGCTGGACCGGAATGGCACGGTTCCGCCTGGACGGTCTCTCCAAAACCGGGCCCAATTCAGCACAGAGATCCAAGAGCACAGCTCTAGGGAATCTGAATCTGCTTATTAGCCAGTCATCATCATGGGCAAGGAGGTCCGCATGATCCCTGAACACGCGTTCTCTCCTAATCCTTCCATTTGCAAAATCTTCTAGCAACGCCAGCGCATCCATCTCAAATATTACGCTTGAAAGTAGTTGGGGTATTTCTATTGGCACCAATAAGACTGATTGCTTCTTTCCTTGGCACAATGAACGTGCCAATCAATGATGTATGGTACAGATGATTCCATTTATTAATTGGCATACAGTCCCGGCCCTTTAATCTGAGTTTAAGGTTTTGAGATAAATCGTATGTATTTATTTTAATATTGAACAATGTTTTTAGAAGAGCTATAGCTCACTGCAAAGCTACAATATAGATATCATTGCTCGTTTGGATGTTTATAATAACATGAATCCATAATTAATGTTTGGTGTGAGGTGAAATGATATGTGTGAGAGGAGTAATATGCAGTCTGGCTGCAGTTCACCACCTCACCAACTGTGTCGTCAATTCCCCCCGTCTCCAAAATGTCCGTACGCACAGGTCAGAGTTGGCGTACAGGTGCACACATGTTCCCGTCAAGTCAGTTTTTTATAAATCACAACTTTTGCTTTGAAAGTGGCGTACGCCAGTTTCAGGCCCTGTTTTGTGCGTACGCAACGTTTATAAATGAGACCCCAGGACCTTTGTTCATGTTTATTTCCTAACTTTCCCAGACTTCCCTGAAATACATAACATGTCTGTTTTTGGGTTTAGCTCTCATGTCCCTGCAGACCTTGCAGCCTGTAAGGTGACAGAACTTATAGAAAGGTTGTTCTCCTGATTCATAAACATCTCTAGCCCTGACCTTGGACCTTGGTCTGTGTGGAGAGGAGGGCCCAAAAAGATTTCTAGACTTTTCATGACTCTGCAGGAACCGTGATATTTTTAATTCTTTCAACAGTAACAGTAAGAAGTATCATATACATGCTACTTAGTCGAATGACAGGACAAAGAGGAGCAATGATAAGAGGTCAGGTAAAGAGAAGTGTTGGCTGAAGATAGGGGCTCCATGATGGTTAACAGCAATAGGGTGGGCTTGACCTCTCTTTTGTGGAATTCTCCAAGTACATTCTTGTTTTGGAACTCCAGCTTCTTCCCACAGTCTAAAACATGCCTCTTTGGTCAACGTGTAATCCTATGATGCCGTTAGATATGTTTGTTTGTGTATGTATGTGGTTGTTGAGCCTATCCTGCCTTGTGTCTATTATCTGCTAAGGTATGCCAAAGGTCCTACCTGGCCCTAAGTAGAACAAGGGGTTTCTTTGGTCTCTCTTCCACTGTTGGCTTAAACTAAGTACTGCCCTTATAGTACCAGTAAAACAGGTGACAGTCCCAGGGCTTGTAAAAAAAAAAAACTGAAGATACTGTATGTATGAAAGAGCTGCAAAGTAACAGCTAGGGCGTAGAATTGGGTAGGGACGGTAGGGACACGTCCCTACCAATATTCAGCCGCTACTGTGTCGTCACTATCAATACAACCGCTGTCCGTGGTGTTTAGTCAATGATTATGGCACACAAAGGGTTAAATGTCGCCGGTCTCTGCTAGAAATCCCGCCTCTAACCCAAATTTCGCTTCCTGATTGGCTGCCGGGCTCTCGCTAAGTTACATGTGATTGGCTGTCCCCGCTATCATTCCATCTGCTCAAATCCCAGAGCGGTAAAGCTTGTCGAACATCTCTGACTGTTAACGTCTCAAGCTACAACTGCTAGTTGGGCCGAATGAGAGGCATCTGCGAGTGTAAGTTGTCAACACGTTTGGCATTTGTTCTGCCCGTGTCACGTCGGCTAGATGTATTTTACTGGTGTTATTTACATTTTGTGTGTGTGTCTGTTTGTTTGTTTGTGTGCGTGCGTGTGTGTGTTTGTGTGTGTGTGTGTGTGTGTGTGAGTGCGTGCATGTGTGTGTGTGTTTGCATGTGTGCGTGGGTGCTGTAGGATTTGAAGGATGTCAAAGAAAAGAAAAGTGGATATAAGAGACTTCTTTAGGAGTCAAAGTGTAAGTTACTTTAAATTAGAATTAAATAAAAATATTAAAATAGAATATGCCAAAGAGATACACTATTTAAAAGTTATTTTCTATTCTTATTCAAATTTATTCTTATTTCCATGTATTCGTGTAGAAAAGAGCAACTGTTTAAAAACACATAAATAAAATTTATGGTGTAAATACAATAAAACCTCATATTCTATCTAGAGGATCATGTGATTTTATGTATCCATATTTTTGGGGGAATAAATTACACATAATAATAGTGTGAAAGTAAAGGCCTTTTTTGCTCAGGCAATAACTTTACCATCAAACTCTGATCATTCTATCCCTAATTTGTTCGTCATGCATCAACATATCCGCCCCACCGGAGAGACCAGAGGAGGTAGAGGAAGACAGGCAGGAGCAGATGAAGGGAGAGAGGCTGGAGGAGGTAGAGAAGGAGAGCCTGGAGTAGATGAAATGATAGAGGCTGGAGGAGGTAGAGAAGGAGAGCCTGGAGTAGATGAAATGATAGAGGAGAAGGAGAAGCTGAAAAAGAGGCTGGAAATTCACAGGTGAGGTTAAATAATGCTGGATGTGTTCGTCATGAGATTCAGCACTGTGACAGATCAAATCAAATGTATTTATTAAGCGCTTTTCATGCAAACAGCAACACAAAGTGCTTTACATGATAAAAACAGATTAAACATTAGAATAAAACAAGCCTTCACACACATAACATAACATAACAGTTAAAAAATGTTAGTATGATGATGATCTGAATAACAATGATTCACCCATGTGGCTTTAAAATCAGAGCCTTATATCTAAGAGGCCTCATCATGTATTACTAGTGTGTGTGTTTACAGTAGTTGCTATACAGTTGTCAAATGTATATTGTGGTTGATTCCTAAGGAGTCTGATCCACCTGGAGAGAGCAGCACATCTGCATAATGTGAAATTATGATTGCTAATGCAAAAAACGTCAATTTTTTGAGAGTGCTGCCTTGGAGAACTTTTGTGTCCCCACCAATCTCAAAATCAAACCTACTCCCTTGAGTAACAGTACAGATATTCGGAGTAGCTTGAGTTAAACAAGACTTTACTTTGTAAATCTTTTTAAATTGAAAGTCTACAGTTCTAATGGCTACATAAAAGAACTGTGTTCACACTTCGATTCTAGTCTACTAGTGTAAAGCATGTCAGGCCCCCTGTGACTTTGCTCTCTGATCAGTGTAACACTCCTGCAGTGAACAGGTAGACTCACCAGCTCTCTCAGAGTGTTCCACGCGTATCCGAATCCCAGAGGCTGTGTAAAAGCCTTGACTCATGTCTCTGTGTAGCTCTATTGCTTTGAAAAATGATCAAAGTGCAGGGTGTTGGTTGGGAACGTGAAACACACAGCAAGCCAAACATCAATTTGTAGGAATCAAGCAGCCAATTCTCTGAGGGTCAGGAAAGTTGTCCTCTGCCTGCTTCAAAGGGAGAACTAATGAAGCCAGAAGTCGCTGCTTTTTGAGAATGACTCGGTGTGGGGTCAATTATTGTGGCCTGAAACCGAAAGTAAACCAATTAGCCATTAGTACCAGGCTGTCAGGCAACTGATGAGGGCTGTATTTAATCCCACAAGGGGAGAGAGTTGAAGTATTAAGGTCATGTTAAAGGGCATCAATGTTCTTGTAAATGGCAGAAAAATGTTTTTCGAGGTTATAGAGAGACTTTGGTTATCCTCTCAAGTTCCTAAATAACTAGCGAGCGTTTTAAAGTACCAAATCACGGGAAGAAGCTCAGCTTCAGAAGAAACGCGCGGTTTCGGAGTCACGTGATGTAAGACGTATAAGGAGGAGAACCCATTCATCGGCTCTAATTCATTCCCGAGGAAAAGCTCATTCAAAAAACTTAAATATGGTAAATATTTGTGTATGTGGGGGTTGTTCAAACTCCAGTTTTTCTGGACATTGTGTCTTTCGATTTCCAGCACAGAAAAATCCAGCTTTCCGTGCTTGGGTGAGATTTGTCCAGATGAAAAGGCAGGATTACTCTAGCAGCAGTGTGTCCGCAAACTCAGGGATTTGTAGTGCGCACTTCCTTAAAGAGGATTACATCAAGGGGGACCTGATTGAACACAAGATGGGATTTCGAAAAAAGGACAAAATCAAGCTGAAATCCACCGCAGTATCCTCGATACACAGCAGAGGCATCGAGGATAATGAACGAGATAAAGGAGGAGCAGCAGCGACAGCAATGGCGACTCCCTCAAGCAGCAGCAGAAACGCTGGAGCTTCACGCCGGCTAGCAGCTCGTAAACTGGAAGTAGCCAGAGTAAGTGTTACGTTTTTAGTAACATTGAATGACAAAATACTTTCAGTGGTAAAATCTAACTGTATAAAGGGTGCAAATATTTGTTTATTTAGCGATTTTTAATTAAGTTGTCTGCAGCTAATTAGGAGATAAGCAGATGGACTTCTCTTTTGAATATATCCAAATAAGTCACTGTGGGAAAACAATTCATGTTTCTCAGTAATATTTAGGAGTAGGATATATTTATTTACATTGTGGTTCTGATAATTGGTGCTCAAATTCAGACTGTTGTTTTCTCCCCGGTGTCACTTAGCTACTTTACCAATTTCTTACGTGACTTTGTATCCAGCTGCAAGGGCGTCTGTTTTTAAAAAACATTGCTGGGGACAGTAACCATAAACTTGAATGTGTTTTGAAGATTGCTGGGGACAATTATTATTAATTATTCCTATATCATTATTCTTCCTTTTCACGTTTCATTACAATATGCACTGCAGTGTATAAACAGGTGTTGAAAATCTTATCTTTATTCAATCAATAAACGTTGAAAGCCATTAGCTTATGTGTTGTCTAGTTTTTCAAACACCACCGAAAACCATCATTTAGATGTTGGCTTGGAAGAGTCATTAAAATCCAAATTGTAATCCACAGATTTTTCAATATTGCACAGTTGATATTTATTTGTCGAAATATTGTCCATAGTCCTTAGCTTTACCTGTGTTTTCCGTTCCTGAATCTCAAATTAAATCGCAGAAAAGTATCTTGCTGTGCAGCGCTGGAGGCCTAGATGGCGAGAATATTCTGGCATAGGCTACTATCGCCACAAAATATCCCAGTTTTTTTCTGGAAAATGTGTAACATTAATCTCAAAATTTCTGAGTTTTTGGGTGGAAATTTACTACAAATGTTTTCCTTTTGTCTACAATAGCCCTACTACTCCGTCGTACAAACCACAATAATCATGGGAAACCTTATTTATTTTTTTGTCTTATAATTGGAGCATATTTTAATGTTTGTGGGCTTGTACTGATTAACAAATATTTATCTTGTTCCTCCAAATTGACCAAATATGGTACAATCTAGAAAATACTTGAAAAACTTAAGGATTTCCTGATGTGTAGTTTTAAAATGGGAGAAAATGAGAAATAAAATACCACAGGCTGAAACTGCTGAACTAACTGCTGACACGACTGAGATGCAAGGTGAAGTGATGGATGACTGGCTGTCAGCTCAGAAATCTCTACCCACGACAGCAAACCATGCTACTCAGTGTGGATACAGACAGCTAATTTCTTATCGTTCCACAGGTAAATAGCAACATGCCTAATTCAAAATATTTGAACACATCAAACTAAATGTTTGTTTGTTTGTTTGTCAATTTCAATTCAGTTTATTTATATAGCGCCAATTCACAACAGATGTCATCTCAAGGCACTTAACAAGAAGTTATTTCAATACATTTATACAAACATTCCAATCAGTTAAAAAGTTTCCTATTTAAGGTATCCCAGTGTTGTGATTGCATTTTTCATAAGATGAACTGAACAGACTTTTGGATGTCTGGCAGCTATTTCAAAGATGGACTGAGCAGACCACATTTCCCAGCAATCCTAGCAGTGACCCCCAACACACTCATATTGGTCCGTGACCACCCACGGTGACATCTGCGATGACATCACGGCCAAAGGGGGCTATAAGAGCAGTCGCGCCCATTTTGAATTGTTCTCCAGCTGGAAGTTCTTGGATGAACTACTGCTGAACAGAGGACATCCCACCGGTGAAGATTCTCTTTTGTTCTGACCCGCTGGACCGGGGAAGAACTCGCTTCGAAGTGCTCATACGGTTTGTGTATCTCGTGTGAGCTATATCAGAACTGTTCCAAGACAGTTCATTAGACGTCGACCTAAAGGCCATCCAGCCTGCCTTTGGGCCACACGGTCCTTAAAATCCTGTACAGGTTTTTTTTATAACTCTTCCTTTTCTTGCTCAACTACGGACACAATTCACTCTCCTCCTAGTGGACTGGACCTCCTTCAAGGCAAAGTAGGACTGAACCGGTTCATTTATACTAATATTGTGTCTGGGCATAGATAACAGAGAAAATAGAGTTTTAACAAATTAGATCTCGTTCATTGTTGGTTAAAGTGTTTTTAAGCGCTGTACCTGTTTGCTCATTTTTGCGTCGTCGCACGTATAAGTCTGAGCTGTGAAATTGCTGTCTTTGAAACTGTCTGTTTTATCCTGAGCAGATCACGCCTTTCTTTTATCCTTCCTCTTGTTTTCCCTCTCTCTCTTTCTCTCTCCCTCCCTGATAACTCCATCGGCAGTCAGGCCTGCGTTAGCTGGTCTTAGCTGAAAAGTTTAACTCCATTGTTTTTAGTCTGTCGCTAAAGCAGAGGCCTACCACATGGACACTTCCCCCATGTGCTCCTTTAGCCAAAGCTAGTTTTATGATTCTTTCTTAGGCTCCATGTGCTCTCCTCCATCTTGGCACAGAGCTGAGATTTATGACTTTGTCTCCTAGGCTATCTGTGATTTGAGCCCCCTGGAGTGATGCCCCCCCTCCTTTTCTGACCCGAACCTCAGCTGTCTCACTGATTTCATTTCATGTTAATTGTGTTTAATGTTCACCTATTATTATTGTCTAAGATCTGTAGTAATTTTTGCATGCTTTAGAATAGATGGGATTTTCTATTTCCTAAATAAAGTCCCCTTATCTTAAAGAGAAGTTGTCTGGGATTACTTGGAGTGATGCATACAATTAATGTCCACAGCGTTAGAACTTATTCCTTCATCTATTGTTTAATTATCTGAGACTGAACAATTTGGCTATATATATATAAATGTTCCGGAATCCAACAGGAGGGTGCCCCTAAACTTGGTAATTTTTACATAAAATTATTAATCTTATTAATAATTGCCCTAAGCAATTATTCATTATTATTCATAGCCAAATCCTACCTATCTGCGGCACAACACCAGCAGATTGCGTCAGTCATTGGCGTGAGGTTGGGCCCCGTTGATGCAGACTTTCCAACCACAGCAATCCTTCAGCAATCCCTCATACTGAGCAAGCATGTAGCGACGGTGGAGAGGAAAAACTCCCCTTTAACAGGAAGAAACCTCCAACAGAACCAGGCTCAGTAGGAGCGGCCATCTGCCACGACCGTCTGGGGGTTTGAGAAGACAGAGCAGAGACACAGAAGGAACAGAAGATCTGATATAAGAGAACTTTCTATGTTACAGAAAGTAAAAAGTTGATAACAGGACACAGTGGATGTTCAGTTACTGGGAGGATCATCCCAGTCGATGCCCCCCGTCCAACAGGGCATTGCAGCCAAGCAGGATACCAGACCAGGTATATCTTCTATGGAGAGAAAAACACTGAGAGAAAACAAAGTTAACAGTCGAAATAACAGAATGTACTGTAATACAACTGGAGAGTAGTAGGAGAAAAGGAAGTAGCAGAGTGAAGAAAATTGGTAAGTCTGTCCTCCAGCAGTCTAAGCCTATAGCAGCATAACTACAGAGATAGCTCAGGATGACCTAAGCCACTCTAACTATAAGCTTTATCAAAAAGGAAAGTTTTAAGCCTGGCCTTAAAAGTAAACAGAGTGTCTGCCTCACGGACTAAAGCTGGGAGCTGGTTCCACAGGAGAGGAGCCTGATAACTAAAAGATCTGCCTCCCATTCTACTTTTAGAAATCTTAGGAACTATAAGTAAACATGCAGTCTGAGAGCGAAGGGCTCTGTTAGGAACATAAAGAACAATTAGATCTCTGATGTATGATGGAGCTTGATTATTAAGGGCTTTGTATGTAAGAAGAAGGATCTTAAATTCTATTCTGGATTTAACAGGGAGCCAATGAAGGGAAGCTAAAACAGGAGAAATGTGATCTCTCTTTTTAATATTCATCAGAACTCTTGCTGCAGCATTTTGGATCAACTGAAGGCTTTTAATGGCATTTTGTGGACTACCTGATAGTAAAGAATTACAGTAGTCCAGCCTTGAGGTAACAAATGCATGGACTAGTTTCTCAGCATCATTCCTGGACAGGATGTTTCTAATTTTAGCAATATTGCGGAGGTGAAAGAAGGAAATCCTAGAAACCTGTTTAATATGGGATTTAAATGTCAAGTCTTGGTCAAAAATTATGCAGAGGTTCTTTACGTTATTACTGGGGGCCAATTTAATGCCATCCAGATGAAGTGATTGACTAATCAGTTTCTGTTTAAGAACTTCTGGTCCAAAGACAGCAACTTCTGTTTTGTCAGAATTTAAAAGCAAAAAGTTTAGGGTCATCCATGTTTTTATGTCTTCCAGACATGCCTGTAATCTACCTAACTGACTGGATTCATCAGGATTTATGGATAAATATGACTCCGTTGTACTGAAAAAACAAATATTTTTCCATAAAACTATTGATGTAATCACAGGGTACATTTTGATGGCTAGCCAAAAGATAAAACAAAATATAAGAATTTTATAAAATGAATGCTTATATTGCTTATGTATTCTTAGGGACACAGGTCGACCTAAATCCTCCCACCAGGGACATGGGGACCCATTATGAGGACGGTGATACGTTGTGGCACTTAACACCTTTATCATCACGTGAGCCCCTAGATGACCAGGATGAGAGCTTCAGTCCATTCGATGAATCCGACCAGATGTCTATTGATGATTCATTATGTGATGATACATCTTTAGAGGATGAACCAGGCTGGTTAGTTGCTGATTGTTTGATTGAGAAAAGCGAACAATTGAAGCGTAGTATGTTTATAATAAATTTTAATTCTCAGCCAAACCCAAGAGGCAAACAAATACATCGTTTGCCACAATGAGCTGATGGAGCTGTTCCACACCTGCAGTTTTGGAGAACGAGCAAAGGCTACAGTGACTAAGAAGTCTGGAACCTTCATAGAAATTCAGCAGGTTTGTCATATAATTTATTTGTATGTCTATGTACTCATTAGATTTTGGTTATTTACATGAGCAATCCCCGTTTATTTGTTTTGGTTTGTCAATTCCAGATATGTGACTTTTGTGGTCACAAAAGATCCTGGCGAAATCAAGCCATGCTCCATAAAAACATGCCTGCCTGCATCCTTCTCCTTTCTGGAGCCATCCACTTTACAGGTTGCATGGTATCCCAGACTTTACGGATGCTGTCACTACTAGGTGTCGCTACTATTTCAACTGGAACTTATTATAGGCATCAAGGCTGTACACAATTCCGTCCATCATTTTATCTTGGAAGGAACAGCAGTCGGCTTTGATGCAAACGCTGAAGGAATTCGTGGTGGCATGCTGCTGTCTGGTGACTGCAGATCTGACAGACCTGGTCACTGTGCAAAATATGGTTCATACACCCTCATAGAGGAAAGAATAAACAAGGTCATTGATGTACAGCTTGTGCAGGTATGCTCACCATAATGTATTTTGTCCTAAGTTATGTAGTAGTGGATGTAAACTATTCTAAAGTTGTCTTTTTTTTTTCTCCTTTTTTGTGTTACCTGTATTTGGGTTTTTTTAAGCTTGCTTTTAGAGCTCAGAGGTTCCGAACAGCAGCTGGTGTGAGCTTGAAGGTCTGAAGCGGAGCATCATGTTCTTCTCTGATAATGAGATGAGCGTTGACATACTAGTAACAGACCGCAATCGACAGGTTTCAAAGTGGGTCAGAGACCAGCTTGCTCCACAGGGAACAAAACACTTTTATGATGTCTGGCACTGTGGAAAAGGTAATCTTTTAATTTGCTTCGTGATTACATATGTACATAATACAGAATCTTGAATAAACTGATCAAATAGGTTTAGTGTTGGAATGCACAATATTTCTATTCAACTTTTCCAGGTCTGGCCAAGAAACTGGACACTGTCATTAGAGAGCAGGAATGTGAGGATTTGGCACTGTGGAAGCAGTCCATTGTTAACCATCTATACTGGACAGCTGCATCCACACCTGATGCAAACCCAGATTTAATGGAGGCAAAGTGGAAATCACTAGTGAACTATGTGCAAGATATTCACAAACATGGAACACAAGTATGTCCTTCTTGTCTCCATCCTCCACTGGTAGGACAGGACCAGAACAAACAGTGGCTTATTCCAGGTAACTGATAGACACGATCTACTGTCATATTTTTCTTGGAGAAATTTTAACTGTGTGGTTTATTTTAATGAAACTTTTGGTGACCTACAGGATCAACTGCAGCAGTTAAACTGGAGCAAGTGTTATGCCAGCCAGTGTTTGTGAAAGATGTCAGACAACTGTCACCACAGCATCAGACACACTCACTAGAGGCATTCCACTCGCTCATTCTGAAATTTGCTCCGAAGCATACAGGATTCTTGTATCTGGGAATGTATACTAGGCAAGTATCATTTAAAATGTATATTTGTTTCATAAGTTAACCATTAACTACATTTGGTGACGTTTTAACACGTACTTAAATGTAGTTGGGATTGTGACACAATTATGTTCCGCGATGTCTATGTTGCAAATTTTTCATCTCAGATTGTTGCTGGCTGCTCTTCATTACAACAGTAATGGGAACAGAGACATAGTGAGAACCAAGATGGGTGTGGAGAGGTATGCAGTGCGCTATCCACGCTTTAAAAAAGGTGGATGGTCTGTGCGTCCAGTGAAAGAGGAACCAACTTATGGTAAAGCGACTTTAGGTTCTTAGATATCCCATGTATTTATAACTGCTTCCTAATTAAATTAATATGATCACAGAATATGCTGCAGCACTACTCAGCAGGTTGCAGGAGACCTATAACAAGAACCCTCAACTCCTGAGCAGTGCAATTTCGACCATAAGGTCAGCTGATCCTGGACCACTGGCAGCCATGTTTGACAGAGTGGAAAAGCATGAGGCTGTTGGGCTGTATGTAAAGAAGTCAAGGTTTTCAACACAGGTAGATTTGTTTGTACATTCTGTAGTGAGATAGTTAAGAAAACTTCTGAAATTTAATTATTGCACTATACATTTTAAAAATGGAATTTGTCAGATAGAAAACTTTTGGCAAAAAAGAGTTATCAGGAATCACATCACTTATTGGTTGTATGTTTTAAGGCCAAGTAACAAATGTTGACATTTTCATGCAGTTGTTTTATGTACAAACTTATCATTTCAGAGCTACGCTAGTCCAGACTAGGCCAATTGAAGCCCTTGTAGTATCCAGCTTCATCAGGGAAGGCTGTTCTTTTTTTTTTTTTAAAGGGAAGGCTGTTCTGATGGCGTTCACCACACAAGATGGCAGACGTTTGCGGATGTGTCGACCAATGATGCCATGGGCCCATCGGATCATCTGCCTATAAGCAACATAACGATAGTGCCTGTAATATGAAAATAGTAAAACGTCAATGATAGGCCACTGGATTTATTGGTCTTAAATTGGCATACTACTTTTCAGTTGCATCATTTGCTGTTTTTTCAACAGTTTTTCTCCGTAGAAGCTACACCTGGTATGGTATCTTGCTCAGTTGTGATGCCTTGTTGGATGGGGGGCTTGAGCTGGGATGATGTTCCCAGTAACTGAATGTCCGCTGTGTCCTTTTATCAGCTTTTAACTTTGTTTAACATAGATATTACTCTTATATCAGTTCGTTTTGTTCTTTCTGGCTCTTGTCTTTCAGTCTCATGTGAATTGGTGACATATAAATTGAATTGAATTAATATACTGTATATAAGTTACATAAGAAAACTTTGATACTTTTTAAAGTCCAATTTTGTATAATAAATTTGTCCAACTGACTTTTGTGATCTTATTCATTCACGTGATGCGTTGTTGAAAAATTTCACACTAGTGACATAGGAGGAAATGTATGTGCTTACTCATTTAACTGTAGATGTATTGTTCCATGCTGCTCCTTAAATGTGTGATAAGCCAGTCTTAGTACAAAAGGATTCAAGCAGCAGCCCTCAAATCCAGGATGTCCTGTCACACAGTGAATATGCTGGGATGCAGGGTGGTTCAGACTGAGCGAGAGCTGCCTGAATGGTTCCAGTTCCTGACAACACACACTGAATAATGCTGTCCATTGGTCCACATTGGCCACACTAACACCTGAAGATGCATTACAAAATGAGC
The DNA here is from genome assembly GCA_963556495.2 of Valencia hispanica. Classification (NCBI taxonomy): domain Eukaryota; kingdom Metazoa; phylum Chordata; class Actinopteri; order Cyprinodontiformes; family Valenciidae; genus Valencia; species Valencia hispanica. The sequence continues at coordinate 53,881,795 of OY747710.1, forward strand.
AAACATGAAAGCTAGGGCTTGGTATTTATTACAGAACATTAATGGTTGAAAAAAAAAGATGCAGAGTAAGCTAAAGCTAAAATGGTTTATTTGTGCTAAAGTGTGGCAATATTGGATGTTGGATCTGAACCAATGAGCTCAGGATTTGGCTAATGCAAAATCTGCCAGGGTATGAATAATTTTGAGCCTAAATGTATTGCATTTCTATAAGTTATGTGGCTAGATTTCTGATGTAATATATCAGGGGATATATTTCAGTAAAAATATTCTTACATTTCAAAATTGTTCTTACCAGTTAGCATTTCCAAGTCTGTGTGCATTTTCATGTTCCCAAGTTTCAATATCCCTTCTGTGACCATTTAAATGCTCTCTGATTTGCCTGTTTTCTCCATCTCTAGCTGATGGCTCAAAGCTATATGGTTGTGGACCTTCAGCATTCAACCTGAATGAGTTTTCATATTCAGGATCTGCTACCTCCTCCTGCTGTGAACCCATGTTGTTCTGAGGAGAGTCCAGGACATTCTCCTCCGTGTACGTCACTTCCGGAAGCTCCGCTAGGGGAGCTATTTTTAGACAGGAGTGAGTAGGGCTACATCGAAGCAGTAGTACCACCATTTATTAAGAAATATGAGCCGTATTTGCGACCATAATGTTATTTTTAGATCTGTTGTGACACAAAGTGGACGATGCCCTTTAAGTTACACAGAGCATGGTTCAAATTCAGCTCAGTCCACACCCTGACTGATCTGGCCTCCCGTAAGTGTACAAATGAAGTAATGGATACAGTAACGGAATGACACAGATAGTACCAAAACTAACAAATCCCTAAAGTACCTTAAATCATTTGTGGAAAATATTTTTCGGGTATTGACACCTTCGAGGCGTCTCCTGTATGGAGAAAGTAGCCACATGTGTTGTTTCGGTGGGATTTTGACCTATTCTTTCACACAAACCGTCTGCAAATCTTAAAGGTTCTGGAGGTCCCTTCTGAGTTCTCCGGCCTGCAGCTCTTTCCAGATATTCAGCTGGATACAAATCAGACTGACTGAGCTATTTTCAGTTTTACTGTCTTTCTCTGACACCAATGAAGGGTGTCCTTGGGTGTGTGTTTGAGATTATTGTGTTGCTTGGAAATCCACATTGGTTTCATCTTCAGATTCTTACCCAGAATGCTCCATTCATCCTTCCTTCAGTTATATGAAGTCTGCCAGCACCATAGGCTCATGATGTTCACACCTGCAACCTTCACTTTTCACATGGTGTTTTTGGCTTATGTGCAGAACCAGTCTTTCTCCAAACATGGTGTTCAACAACAACATCCAAAAAGCTCAGCTTCAGCCTCATCTGACCCGACTATTTTCTCCCATTATTTCACTGGCTTGTCCAAATATTATACAGCAAACTCTAAACAAGCTTCAACATGCTTGTTCCTCAGCAGTGGAGTCTTGTACAGTCACTGTGCATCGAGGATATTTTGGTTGAATGCACTACTTAATGTTCTATTGGGAAAAAAAAACGGTACCTGCTTTGACTCCTCTGTCAAACCTTGTGAAGGACAACTGATCACGGTTGGCTTATAGAGCGTATAGAGTTTCCAGTTGTTTTCTTTGCTTTTTTTGTGCATCATATTCATATTTGATCACCCCTATCCCCATACCATCCCAAGACATAATTTATTAACCTATCACTTTTGATTTATTTGTATGTGCGGTTAATTTGGATTGTTACCAACATCTGATGGGTGTAATTATAGAAGCTTGTGAAGACCTGGTCACTTTTTATTATGTCTTAATATGTTCTAGAATTAAAAAAAACCCTTCTTTTCTTTGTTAATGTTGGTAAAAAATAATATCCTGATGCTAAACAAGACTAATTAAAATCAGCTGACTACTGCTGAAAAAATCAGGCTTTGGTCCCATCATTGAGTGTTTTTTTAATTGATCTCCTTTATTTAGACAGAAACCTCACAATTATGAAGGAGTTAAGAAATAACAGCCGACTCCTCACATTGTGGTTTCTTTAAATCTATTAAAGCACAAAACAAGCAGACTTGGCAGACTCGCCAGGTTGTTAATGAGTTTTAGTACTCAACAGAAAATGGTTGATTAAAATGTAATGCACATGAATTCTCCAAGCAGCATCATAGTGCTGGTGTCTCTATTTTGAATCATTTTGTTCATCCTCTGACTTGCAGCTAATTATGTCACCCTAATTAATTAAGTCAAACTCACTCCATTCCTGAGCTCCTAGCGTTTATTACAGATTAAATAATGTTCACCATGTATATCTGAACAAATTTCTCTTCTTTCAAAATTATGAAGAAAATATGTGTGGAGGCTCTATGAAGAGAGCCATTAGATGACAATACAGAGAGACTAGTCACTCACCTTTACATTAAAAACTCACACTTCCCGCCTGCAGCTCCTTAAAGCACTGCCTATCACACCTTGGATCCCTGTTCTCACAGACCCTGACTGTAGTCCGTGCGTTTGACACCTCTGTATGATGTGATACATCACAGTATCTGGCTGTGATTGCACCCCGGTTGCTCACAGCAGGCTATTACCCAGCCTAATTACCAGGCAGCCAGCAATAAGTCAACATCGGCTGGGAAAAGGGGCCACAGGGCAGAGAGTCCCACCCTCACCTGAGCAAACACTACCATCCATTTTAATAAAGATCTACCTTCTGGCAACAGGAATACATGAGGGAAAAAGGTGTGATGTTAGAAGATGTCATGAAATGAAGCAGAAAACCTCTGTTGCACACCTTGCACTTTAGGACAGGTGCTGCAGGAAATTGAAAATATGTCAGTTTTTTTAAGCTCTAGAGCATATTGTTCAGGTATGTGATTGGCTTTTATGTCTTTTGGCCATTCAGGTGTGATTGTTCTGGATTTTTTCCTAAAGCAAACTCTGACTTGTTATAACACTTCTGTAATTTTTGTATTTAATTCCTGTTTCATTGTAATTATTGTTCAGTTTGCAAAAAAAGACAAATACAAAAAACCTATGGTGACAAAACATTATTGTACTGCTTACATTTAGGCACAGCTGCTGATGGGGCCTACAACTGTGATGGGTCAGAACTAGGCCAACCAACCATTAAATCATGGTCAAGATTTCTTCTTTTTCAAAATAGGCCAATTTGTGAAGAAAAATGTAGACCTTTCAGCCACATATTACCACTTGTTTTTTACTGTTTCTGCCTAAATGTCCCTGCAGTGGTGAGAAATACCCCCCACCCCAAACACTTTGGACTCAAAGTCAGAAGTCGTGTCAGACAGCATTAATCCACTCCAGTAGAGTATAAATGCTCAGGGAGCTACAGAGCGAGCGAGCCTCAACCTGTCTCTCCCCTCTGGGTCATCACTTTGGTGTAAAGAAATGGTAGCGGAGGAACACACCTCAAGCCTAATATTTTTATGATTGGTGGGTGTTTTTGTTTGATCGTTTCTTTGTTTGTTTACTTATGGCCCTTTTCCACTGGTACCTACTCAGCCTGGTTGGTTTTCCACTGCAGGTACCGGGCTCGTCATACGGTGGGCAGCCCCAGAGTACCTAGCTACACAACACATTTAACAAAACAACAATGGAGGACAGGTAGCGACGTTGAACAGTCTGCAGCTTTTGTCAGACTCCAAAAACAAGAGAATAGCGGAAAAGGCGGCAGCGGCAAGGCGAAGCATTCTGGAGAAGTAAAGGAGCGCGGAGGACGCCATAAAACAGCATGAAGTAGAACAGGATACAAGCGAGACCACTTGTAAAGGTAAGCTAATGCTAGCCTACTGAAGTGGGCTATAAACACCATAAAACTATTATTTGAGATTAATTAAGATTTAGAAATATGTATGCTGTGTGTGTTTCAGATGAGTGTCCTGTAAAGTCATCACAGCAGGTGTGAGCATTTAGCCGGCCTCTCTGGTGGGATGTTGTTGTTCCTGCTTTAACAGAAAATGCTTTTGGCGTTGCTTTCTGAAAAGATATGACTGTGATGTCCAATTTATAAAGTCTGTGGTGCTGACCTGCTGCTCTGCATAACCTGAGAGACTCATGGACAGACTTATGAGAAACCTCATGTGATGAACCTCTTACAAATATTACTGTGGATGTTCACAATGATGCCAATAAAGACATACGTTTTATAAAATGTCTCCGCTTTTGTGTCCAGGTAAGGCGCAATCAGGGCTGGATTATGTTAGCAGAGGGCCCTGGGCACAAAATGTTCAAAGGGCCCCCTTTAATATCATTTAAATAGGATTTTCACCACAGTCTTGTAAAACTACATTGCTCATCTGAGGGCAACAATATCAAGACACAACACAGTGGTGTAACTCCCTTGCCTATATAAAGACATCCTGCTTGATCTCACCTCCACCAGGCCAGGACTACAATTCAGATTGTTCCATAATTTAATCACAAAAACTCACTCATACTCGGTAATTTTTCTTTCCTGTCCCTCCTCTCCTCTCTCAAACCTCCTTCAGTTCTTTTGCTTCTCAGCTCTCCAATGCTGCCCTTCTGTGTCTCTGTCTGTCTTCCCCCTATTTTTCTTTCTCTTAGTGATAAAAAATAGTGCAATCAGTTTAAGTAAACTTGACTCATACTTTGCATTCATTTTCCATGTATGATCAAATGCTTTAAAGTAAAAACATATGGTTTTCCTTTTACATAATATTGTGTTTAACAAACCTGTTTCTGTATCTCTAAACTCCTGTTTCTCCATCCTCCTCTACTGTCTCTTTCCTCCTCCTCTCCTGTTTTTCATAACTAAAACCATGAGAACGTGGCTCTTGTCTAGGAATGCACAATGTATTGACACCAACATCGGTATCTGCTGATCTCAGTCATTTCTTAATATATTGTATTGGTCCGAAAAGTAAAACTGAGCCAATATTAATAATCACTATTTATTTCCATCTTTGTAAGAGATTAATGTAATATTTATAACATTGTAAATAATAGTTATTGGCCATAAGAGCAATAATATCAAATATCTGATCGGTGCATCCCTACTTTTGACTCTGTCCTCCATGATGTGCTGCTCCAGCCTTTCTCTCCACCTCTTTATGAGTTCACTAAGAAAATGACCAAACTGACAGATAAATGCCAACAAAGTTAAAACTATGTGCTGATCCAAGTAATTCATATTCACCACAGAAACCTCTTTCACCTAAAAACTGACTGATAGCAAATACGCCCACCTCAGCAGAACCTCCCCCAGTACCGCGTCCCTCCCTCCAGCTGGTCCAGTTTAGCTTTCTGTCCTGCTACCAGTGGCTGATCCTAGCAGCACACTGATGCCATGATCAGAGCTTTCCTCATGGTCACACACGTGTTCCGAGTCTTTCCAGGCAGAGAAACCAATAATGTACTGGTTTTATTTGCTCCAAATAAGATGCAGGGGAAACAAAAGATATTAGCCTACCTGTGGTCGGTGAACATGTGATCCAGTCTGAAGAAACATTTTCTCCACTTGTGAAGTGACAGCTGATCATTAGGTTTGGGTCACTTTACGGCCCAAACCTCGATCATGGAATGAAGCTGGACATCTGGTCACCCAATTATTAAAAGCAGCAGCTCCACCATCGATAACAACAGCGTAAGCATTTACGTTAACTGTCCCCCACAATGCTGCGTCCCACAGCGGATAAACCCAGTCTGAGCTGCCTCTGCTATAGCTTGCCTCAGGTTGTGTAGCTAATTCAGTCACCTACGAACAGGTTCACTGGCTCACCCATCATCCACGATGTCTTCTTTTTCCTGATTCTCCTCCTCAGGTTTTATAAAGAACCTGTCAGTAGATGACAGACTTCCTAATAAACACGTCTTCTTCTCATCTTTCTCTCTTTCATTTATAGAAACCGCCTTTTTCGCTCATTTTCAATTCTCTTAGGACTACTCCTACTATCCGGTGACAGTCAGCGATGCGCTAGTTGCTGGGGCAGGGGCGTGGCATGTTACCATGGTTTCCACAACTGCGCCTTAGAGACTATGTAACTTTGTTAGGGTAAAAAAAATGGTGTTGATCTTATTAGTTATCTCCACCAGTACCGATATCTGCCATATTTGAAATATTAATTTATTTTTATTTCCTTTTTCTTAAACTGCTCATGTGGGCCCCCCAGTGGGCCCCTAGTCCTGTGCCCATAATGCCCATTGGATAATCCGGCCTCGGGCACCATGACAAGTTATATGTTGAAATTGCAAAACAAATCCTACAGTTAAATATATTATGCTTGGTATGATTGACATATGTGCTGTCATCACAGAAAAGTAGCTTGAACAACGGCTAACATGGCTTTGCTGAATCTATAGCACTTTGCATATTTTTCTCCATACGAATCTTTACAAAATTGTCTTATGATTTATCCACAGCATGTTGGCTACATGCTAAATAATCTAAATATAAAAATACATTTAGGTTTTTCATCAGCTTCCATATTTACATAATTATGCAATTCACTTTCATTTTGCACCGCTAGACAGTTTTTACTTCATAGCGGCCAGGGTAAAAGTTATTGGTTTGAAAAGGTTGCTGACCCCTGATCTATCACATTGGATTTTGGAAAATGGAATTGAGAACCATTCAATAGTTTCAGTAATGAGCCATTAACATTCAAAAGGCAAATGTTTAGGTTGCACTATAGATTCCACCAACCATTGAATGCTCAGATGAAATTACAAACCACAATGCAAGCAGATAACTTGCACATTTTAGTTGGACAGGTATCGAAAAAGTTTACAGACAAAAATGCATTTACACATGTCTGTCCTCCAACTCTAGCCTACTAAACATCCCTAGACTCAGAACTAAACATGGAGAAGCAGCTTTCAGTTTCTATGCTCCCCTTATCTGGAACAGACTTCCTGACGAGTGTAGAGCTGCTGAAACTCTGAACTGCTTTAAATCGAGACTAAAAACTCATCTGTTTAGAATTGCCTTTGAGTAAATGAATGATGTCATATGTATGAAATGTGTTCATGCTCTCTTGCTTTTTTGATTTTATTTTTCTCTTGCTTTATTGTGTATCATGTGTAATGTGTGTTTCTTTTATGTGTTTCTTTTAAATCACCAAATCATGTAAAGCACCTTGAATTACCCTGCTGTTGAAAGTGTGCTATACAAATAAAATTGCCTTGCCTTGCCTAAAGTCCTTACACTGGCTCCGTGTAGCTCAGAGATTAGACTTCTAAATTCTTTTACTAGTTTATAAATCATTACATGGCTTAGCACCAAAGTATGTTGAAGATCTACTGTTACTATAGCAACCCACCAGACCAATCAGGTCCTCTAATTCCAGTCTACTCAACATCCCTAGAATCAGATCCAAACATGGAGAAGCAGCTTTATGCTTCTCTAATCTGGAACAAACTTCCAGAAAACTGCAGAGCTGCTTGAACACTGAGGTCTTTAAAATCAGAACAAAAAATGTATCTGTTTAGAGCTGCCTTTGAGTCATGTTTTCATGTATTATTTGTTTTGTGTGTGCTTTTTGCTTTATTGCTGTTTTTACTTTATATGCTTTGTCTGTGTTTTACTGCTATTTTTATTTTACTCCTTAATCCTTTAAAGCACCTTGAATTACCTTGTTGTTTAAAGTTTAAATAAAACTGCCATGCCTTGCCGAATCCCTTCGCAAGCCAGCTTCCTGCTCCTGTGCATCAGACGAATGTGTTGATCCCATCGGGCCTGGTACTGTTCTTCCGCTGCTTGCATAGCAGTGATAAATTATTGGTTGTCTTTGGAGACCCTATTCCTCCTCCCTAGACAAAAAGGAAAAATGGAGGCAGTTAACTAAAATCCAGTTTAAAAGCCTTTTTTGCAAGAAATAATAGAACAAAGGTGCTGCAAAAATAGAATCATCCTTTATTGTCCAACAGAGAGGAAATTCAGCTGTAAAAGCAACAAAGTGACAGGTCATAAAGAAGCATTAGAGTCACAGGAGAAAAATAAGTTATAAAAAACCGAATAAGCATACTATATTACATTAAGGATAAAATTACAAGACTAAAGTACTGTGCACTTATTAAAAATAAAAACTGCATACTCAGATTTGAGGAATGTGCAACTGAGCAGAACAATTTCAAAATATTTACACAATGTGCATGTCTCAATTGAATACTTGGTAGTTTGCAGGAGCAATTTTGTTATTCTAAGCACATTCTAGTGTGTTGATTGTACTTTCAAAGTACTTATACTTATACTATATTATACTCACAGTGAATTTCAAGACATGCACTTTAAGAATTTAACTTAAAGAATAGAAACACAATTATCCCCTACTTTACCGCAGTAAATGTAAGTGGCGACATGCATATTTACAAAAGTATATTACAAAAATAAAACTAAAGACTGTAGAATAATACAGATTTTCTACATAACTCAAAAAAGAACAGTCATATTGAAAGTGATATGGAGCTGAAAGGTTAATTTAATGAAGAAAAAGGTACGAGAAACTTTGCTTCTCACCAAGGACAGCAGGCTGCTGCGTTGTACCCTGCATTGTGCTCGGCTGTGACAACGGTATTGTCCGTGTCGATGCCACGGCAGTGGCTGGAGAGGTTGGAGGGTCCCTATTAAGAAGTACCCCTCACATGGCGGAAGGGATTCTAGAAGAAAAATAAATAAATACTTACTCACCCCCTACCAGAGTCCAACACTGCCCACATTTTCTCTCTATGAAAAATGCCTCAAAAAGAGGTGTTGTCTGGCGGACCGGTTTACGGTAGAACATTTATATTTTTACTAAAACACCAAAAACAATGACCAGACATGCATCACAGTGAAAGTGAATTGCATAAATATGTAGGTGCGCATGCGTCAGCATCTCTGAGATCCGCCACAGGACTCCCCGATTGGGCGAACTCCCACGCACCCTCCAGTACTCTGCTACAGCTGGTATCACACAGGTCCTGCAACCAGTGCACTGGGCTGCTGTTTATAAAAGGATACAGCTTCAAATCTTGCTGATGGTCAATAAATATTCCTGGGCATAAATAGGGATGGGGCTAGGGTTGCCAACTCCCAGCAAAAAAAATAAGGAACCACCCTCCGCCTCACGATGCTTAATTGACCTAATCGACTTTAATTTAATGCACGTGTAAAACAAATGCATAGAAATCAAGTATTCTTCAATAATAATTAAATAGATTCAACATCTTTCTTTGACAGAATGCAGACTGCACAGATGGTACCTTCCCAAAGGAAAAAGTACTATAGCTTACTAGGATATATACTGTATTAGACTTAATATTTACTATATATGATAAAGGATTTATGACCACTAAATCCAATTGGTTGTAGGATTCAGATAATTATTTATTAAAAGCTAGGAATTTTAAATGAGAATAAGAAAGAAATGTATGTTAATTCCCTGTTAATGCCCTAAAAGTCAGTAAAATATACAGCAAAACACCGTCAAATTACAACGGTAATGGAGCGTAAAACCAAAAACTTCCTTTTACTGTATTAAATAGATTGAAAAACTGTTAATTGTGAGACTGGCCAAAACTTTGTTTTTTACTGTAATAAAATGTTGAAATTATAAATATTTTCAGTGAAAACAAATAAATATGCATACATTTTACAATTAAATATTGTAATGTTGAAAATGTCTGAAAAAACCTTAGATTTTACGGTATTATTTGAATAAAATTACATCTTTTGGGGTTTTCCACATTGGAATTGACAGTATAAATCTGAAACAAAAACATTCATTTTACAGAAGCAAGATTTAAAAAAATAGGGTCCACCGTAATAATACAACCAGTAAACACTATTAAAAAAAGCAAATATCAGCAGTGAAAGACAATAAAGTTGATAGTATTTTTTACTTTAGAATTCGGATACTGAGATTAAAAGTAAGGACTGCAGTAGCTAGCCTATATATCATTGTTAACCTGATAAAAAAATCAACAGCAAAATAAAGTTCGTGGTTGTGAATAAAATTGATATCAATAATCTTTTTGAATTAATTATTATTTTAAAACAACTTGATGTCATGTTTCACGCACACCATATTAACAGACCACCTTAAGGGTCCGCCTTAAATTTTGAGTTTGTGTGATCGCTGTTGATTGGCAGCAAAACTGCTGTTAAACTGTGAACAGACGTTTTATGTTCGAATTGCAGAGAAAAAGATTTTTCTGGTAGCAACATTGTGTAGTGTGAGCGAACCATTTCACCCAAAAAACAGGAGAAGCAAGGGAAGACGTGGCTGCAGCGGTCTGCAGACGTGACTTCTGATCAAACCTCCTCCTAAAGAAACAAAGAGCGACGTTACATTGCGGGTTTACGTCACCTGAAAATGACCAATAGCGCGGCGCGCTGCTGAGCTGTGTGCCGACGTCTCTTTTTTTCCTGCAGGAGACTTCTAACGGACGCAGTTTTGAACTCGTATTAGCGCCTTTTTTAGCTGTTTGGACCACAGCATCTTCGGGATTTGTAGACATCCTGGCAGCTTACAATTAATTCGAGGTGAGGTGAGTACATGCGACTTCAAGTTATCTCTGTTGTAAAAACCCACCAGCTCAGCTTTTATAGATCATTTTAGGAATTCGTTTTTTGTGAGTGAGGTTGTGAATTTAGTTAGCATTTGTGAGTTGAGTTAGCATTAGTGTGGTGAGGGAAGCATTGCTCTTGATGAGCTTCTGTGTTTGGCGTTCTTAATTTGCTAGGGAGGAATTACCCAAGTACATGGAGATATGTTAACCTGTAATTTCTGTGGTAAGGTAGTTCAGTCATCAAGGGGCTACGTGCTTCATTGTAAACTGCATCGGAATGAGCCACATTGTTTCTTTAGGTGCATTGAAGCAGACTGCAAGCAGACATACAGCAGGTATGGTGCGTTTAAGGCTCATTTTTACCGAAGACACTCTGCCCCTACCCATGTCACTGGTGTGGCGGTGGTTTCTGCGTTTACATGTTCAATGGCGATGTGTGAACGTCAGTGTCAAAACTCTAAAGAGTTAATAGCTCATCTGAAGAGCCATATTGTGGAAGGACACGTGGTCACTTGTCCAGTAAGAGGATGCACTAATACCTTTAGAGTTAAATCCTCTTTTACTGCCCACGTGTCAAGTAAACACAGAGTTTTCAGACAGCAGCATTGGTGATTTATAGAGAGTCTGCATGTCAATCATCATCTATTCCAACCACATCAGATGACTTTGTACCCTTGATTTCTGAGCCTGCTGCACAGTCTGTTACAAAAGAAGATAACATGGAAATGTCCCCTGAATTCTGTGATCTTTTTCTGAGAAACGGTTCACTATTCTGATGAATCCAGTCAGTTAGGTAGATTACAGGCATGTCTGGAAGACATAAAAACATGGATGACCCTAAACTTTTTGCTTTTAAATTCTGACAAAACAGAAGTTGCTGTCTTTGGACCAGAAGTTCTTAAACAGAAACTGATTAGTCAATCACTTCATCTGGATGGCATTAAATTGGCCCCCAGTAACAACGTAAAGAACCTCTGCGTTATTTTTTACCAAGACTTGACATTTAAATCCCATATTAAACAGGTTTCTAGGATTTCTTTCTTTCACCTCCGGAATATTGCTAAAATTAGAAACATCCTGTCCAGGAGTGATGCTGAGAAACTAGTCCATGCATTTGTTACCTCAAGGCTGGACTACTGTAATTCTTTACTATCAGGTAGTCCACAAAATGCCATTAAAAGCCTTCAGTTGATCCAAAATGCGGCAGCAAGAGTTCTGATGAATATTAAAAAGAGAGATCACATTTCTCCTGTTTTAGCTTCCCTTCATTGGCTCCCTGTTAAATCCAAAATAGAATTTAAGATCCTCCTTCTTCTTACATATAAAGCCCATAATAATCAGCTCCATCATACATCAGAGATCTAATTGTTCCTTATGTTCCTAACAGAGCACTTTGCTCTCAGACTCCAGGTTTACTTGTAGTTCCTAAGATTTCTAAAAGTAGAATGGGAGGCAGATCTTTTAGTTATCAGGCTCCTCTCCTGTGGAACCAGCTCCCAGCTTTAGTCCGTGAGGCAGACACTCTGTTTACTTTTAAGGCCAGGCTTAAAACTTTCCTTTTTGATAAAGCTTATAGTTAGAGTGGCTAAGGTCATCCTGAGCTATCTCTGTAGTTATGCTGCTATAGGCTTAGACTGCTGGAGGACAGACTTACCAATTTTCTTCACTCTGCTACTTTTTTTTCTCCTATTACTCTCCAGTTGTATTACAGTACATTCTGTTATTTCGACTGTTAACTTTGTTTTCTCTCAGTGTTTTTCTCTCCATAGAAGATATACCTGGTCTGGTATCCTGCTTGGCTGCAATGCCCTGTTGGACGGGGGGCATCGACTGGGATGATCCTCCCAGTTACTGAACATCCACTGTGTCCTGTTATCAACTTTTTACTTTCTGTAACATAGAAAGTTCTCTTATATCAGATCTTCTGTTCCTTCTGTGTCTCTGCTCTGTCTTCTCAAACCCCCAGACGGTCGTGGCAGATGGCCGCTCCTACTGAGCCTGGTTCTGTTGGAGGTTTCTTCCTGTTAAAGGGGAGTTTTTCCTCTCCACCGTCGCCACATGCTTGCTCAGTATGAGGGATTGCTGAAGGATTGCTGTGGTTGGAAAGTCTGCATCAACGGGGCCCAACCTCACGCCAATGACTGACGCAAACTGCTGGGATTCCTTAAATAGGAAACTTTTTAACTGATTGGAATGTTTGTATAAATGTATTGAAATGACTTCTTGTTAAGTGCCTTGAGATGACATCTGTTGTGAATTGGCGCTATATAAATAAAATGAATTGAATTGAAATTATTCTACTTAAAATTGCAGGGTCAGTTTCTACTGCCTGCTTCAACCATACAGAACATTGTGGAGGAATTGCAGAACATACATGAGTTGGGACAGACATACAGTTTGGGTAAACTTGCATCACTGGTAAAAGATGACACATCATTATCAGAGGAGGACATCAACAAATTCAAAGCCATGATCTGTTTTCTGCATGTCATACCGGGCCATTGAGGACAGTGTACTCCAGAGCTCAGACCTTTAAAAAAGCCTTCAACTATGTGGAACCAAATAAAATATTTTTAGGGAGAGATGAAAACACAAAAGATAGGTTTGCCTATTATGTGCCTTTGAGAGAGACTTTGAGATGTCTGCTACAGTCTGATCTGTGGCAGAAATCAGAAGAGCCCTCTACTGAGCCTCCTGCTGATGTTCTGTGTGACATAAGTGGGAGCAAGCTGTTTAAATCAAATGATTTTTTTGGTCAAAACCCATCATGCCTCAAGCTAGTACTCTACCAGGATTCCTTTGAAGTCGTTAACCCTTTAGGCTCTGCAAGGACAAAACACAAGGTATTAGCTGTATATGCATCAGTGGCAAACTTGCCACTTCATGTACGCTCAGACACGGAGCACATGTCTCTTTTCTTACTGTGCAGGGAGAAAGATTTTAAACAGTTTGTTCATGCTCATGTGTTCTCTGAATTACTAGCAGACTTGAAAGAATTGGAGGAAAGTGGGATTGTTGCATCAGATGAAACTACAGTCAAAGGAACTTTGTTTTGCATTGCTGGTGATAATCTGGGTTCTCACTGTATTGGTGGCTTCACTGAAAATTTTAGTTCTTCAAAGTACTTCTGCAGGTACTGCCTGATAACGAAATCTGAATTTCAGGGTGCTGACCCAAATCTGTGTGGACCAGAACGTACAAAAGAGAACTACAACTCTGCTGTTGATCGCCTCCAGATTGACAATACACCAGACATCGAAGGAGTGAAGTTCAGGTCAGTGTTCAATTCACTGAAATACTTCGTTTGTATGCCAGGCTTGCCACCATGTCTAGGTCACGATATCTTTGAGGGACTTTTAGCTTATGATGTGGCAATTTCTAGAATTGCGCTGCTCTGGGTGGCTGCATGTTGGAGTGGCTCTGTTGGCTACATATTAAGTTTTGTTTTTTTGTACATTGGTTCCTCTTTTTTCTTAAAGAAGATTGCATTTTTTTTACCTGTATACTTTCTAGTTTTTGGTGCTGTGAAGCTGGAAGGATTTTTGCTGTAAATTTTTCCCTTTTTGACAATTTGTTATGATGCGTAACCATGGCAACAATGTGGTTTACAGCCGGGAGCAGCTGATTAACATCGCAAAAGCTGAAATAATACCTCAACTGAAGCCACAAATCCCTGATGAGTTGATAAGGAGGAGACGTGGATGCAGAGCAGGATCGAAAAGGAGACAGAGAAAGAGGAAGTTCAAGCCATCTCTTCCATGGATCATAATGGGCAACGTGAGATCACTGGCTAACAAGATGGATGAACTCCAAGCCCTTACAAGGACTCAGCCAGAGTACCGTGAATGCAGTGTTATGTGTTTTACGGAGAAGTGGCTGCTGGATCATATCCCCGACTCCAACGTCTGTCTGCCAGGCTTCCTGACTGTACGAGCAGACAGAGATCTGAAGACGAGCAGAAAAAGGAAAGGTGGTGGAGTAGCAGTGCTTGTCAACAACAGATGGTGTAATCCAAGACATGTTACTGTGAAGTGTCGTCTCTGCAGCCCAGATGTCGAACTCTTGGCAGTGAGTTTTCGTCCATATTATTTACCAAGAGAGTTCACCAGTGTAATTTTGGCAGTTGTTTACATTCCACCTTCAGCCGTTGCCGACAATGCATGTGATGTCATCAGTTCCATTGTTGCTAAGCTACAGACACAGCACCCCAATGCATTTGTGGCAATATCTGGTGATTTTAATCATGCCTCGCTCTCTACTACACTTCCAACATTTCAACAGTTTGTCAGCTGCTCTACAAGAGAAAACAGGACCTTGGATTTGTTTTATGCAAATGTAAAGGATTCATACACGTCCAAACCAAGACCTCCTCTGGGACAATCAGATCACAATCTTGTTTTTCTCTGTTCAGAATATAAACCACTTGTTCAGAAGCAACCTGTGACAAAACGAACTGTGAGAAAATGGTCACAGGAAGCTGAAGAAGCCCTGCAGGGTTGTTTTGCAACCACAGACTGGATGACTCTTTGCCGAGCACATGGAGAGGACATCAATGACATGACTGAGCGTGTGACTGACTATATAAACTTCTGTGTGGACAACATCATCCCCACCAGAACAGTGAGATGCTTCCCGAATAACAAACCCTGGATCACCAGTGACCTGAAGGAACTGCTAAACAAGAAAAAAAGAGCCTTCAGGGAGGGAGACAGGGAATTACTGAGGAGTATACAGAAGCAACTTAAGGTCAAGATCAGAGACAGCAAGGAGGCATACAGGAAGAAGCTGGAGAACAAACTATAGAGGAACAATATCCGAGATGTCTGGTGAGGAATGAGAAAGATCACAGGTTTAAAGGACAGGAAGGATTGGATAGATGGAAGTCTGGACAGAGCCAATGAACTGAACATATTCTTCAACAGGTTCAGTTCAGGAACTAGCTCAGCATCCTCCTCTCCTGTTCCCAGCCAAACAGACATCCCACTCTCCTCTGATCAACAGCTTTCCTGTTACACCTCGGATGTTTTATCCTTCACCTCAGCCTTCTAATTCCACAAGTTTGACTTCAACCAAGTCAGGAAATGCTGCTACCCCCTCCCACTTGTCTGTCTCCAAAAGTCAGGTGAAGAGGCAGCTGGAGAAACTGAACCGGAACAAGGCTGCAGGTCCAGATGGTGTCAGCCCCAGAGTCCTGAAGGCCTGTGCAGAGCAGCTCTGTGGGATTCTGCAGCACCTCTTCAACCTTAGCCTAACTCAGGAGAAGGTTCCAGTGTTGTGGAAGACATCCTGCCTTGTTCCAGTACCCAAAAGAACTCACCCATCAGTCATCAATGACTAAAGACCTGTTGCCCTGACATCCCACATCATGAAGGTCCTGGAGAGACTCCTGTTGGCACCCCTGAGTAAGCAAACAAGAACGTATCAGGACCCACTGCAGTTTGCTTATCGCTGTGGAGTTGGAGTTAAAGATGGCATCATCCACCTACTTCAACCAACCCACTGTCATCTGGACAAAGCAGGCAGCACTGTGAGGATCATGTTCTTTGATTTCTCTAGTGCATTTAACACAATTCAGCCTGATTTGCTTTGTCAAAAACTCCTGAAGACACAGGTGGAGCCCTCAACAATCGCCTGGATCAGTGACTACCTGACAAACAGACCACAGTTTGTGAGACTGAAGAATTGTGTGTCAAACCAGGTGGTCAGCAGCAGAGGAGCACCACAAGGGACCGTACTCTCACCATTCCTTTTCACTCTGTACACCTCAGACTTCCAGTACAAATCAGAGACCTGTCATCTGCAGAAATACTCAGATGACTCTGCAATTGTCGGGTGTATCAGAGATGGACAAGAAGCTGAACACAGAGAGCTGGTGGACCGCTCTGTGACATGGTGTGGAAACAATCGTCTCACCTTGAATGTGAACAAAACAAAGGAGATGATTGTAGATTTCAGAAGAAACAGGGATAAGTCAAACACTGTTTCCATCATGGGAGAAGAAGTGGAGGTGGTTGAGGAATATTAATACCTCGGAGTTCACCTTGACAACAGACTGGACTGGAGGCGCAACAGTGAAGCCGTCTACAAAAGGGACAGAGCAGACTGTACTTCTTGAGGAAGCTTGGGTCCTTCAAGGTTTGCAGCAAGATGCTGCAGATCTTCTACAAGTATGTTGTGGAGAGTGTAATCTCTTCAGCCGTCA
Source organism: Valencia hispanica (assembly GCA_963556495.2). Lineage (NCBI taxonomy): Eukaryota > Metazoa > Chordata > Actinopteri > Cyprinodontiformes > Valenciidae > Valencia > Valencia hispanica. Next base: position 53,898,502 of record OY747710.1, read on the forward strand.
TCTGTTGGGGTAGCAGCATCAGAGCCAGGGATTTAAAAAGGCTAAACAACCTGATAAAGAAGATTCTGGTTCTGTTCTTGGGACGACTGTGGAACATCTGGAGATGATAATGCAAAGAAGGATTCTTCATAAAATCAAAAAAATTATGGACAACCCTGAGCATCCTCTTCATGAGACTGTCATACAACATTAGAGCGTCTTCAGTCGGAGGCTTCTTCAGTTTCGCTGCAATACAGACCGCTACAGGAAATCCTTCCTGCCCACAGCCATCATCATCTATAACAACTCCTTAAAGAATTAATTATATGAGCTATACCAACACTTAATTTCCCTCTGGGATCAATAAAGTTTTTTTGAATTTGAATTGAATTGAATTTGAGATGTTTCAGGCCTATCTTGCAGCAGGGTCATTGTGTCAATCTGTCTTGAAAGTCAAAGATGGTTCTCCATTTTACTCAGTGCTGAACAGTAAAGCCATTCAAGATGCAGTCCAAATGTTTGACTTTACTGAAACCAATACAAGGGTCACAGTAGAAATGATGTATAAGGGAACACAGTACAAGAAAGGACACTTCCTTGTCACAGAGGGCTCTGACTCTGTTGAGTTTGGTGAAGTAGTTCTCATTTTGATTGAGAATGAAAGTGTTTATTTTCTGGTTTTCGGTGCATGTGACAGAATACCATTCTCAGTATCATCTGCACTCAGTGAGAAAGGAAAAGATGCAGTGTGTGAACATTATCGAACTATTTGATTTCTATCCATTAACATCTTACATGAAGTATGGGTACCAAATGGTTCCATTGAAACACTGTGTGCTGTCACAATAATGGGGCTGTTAGTTTGGTACTTACGAAACACTGTATAAAAGTGTAGTATTAACCAAGATCAGCTTCATATTTTAGGACCAAAGGTATCACCTGGTGTAAGTTGACCTTTATTCACGTTGTTTTATCAGACATCTCGGAAATGGGGGACAGCATAAGGAGTTCCTAAATTACTAAGTTGCTGCCGGATCTGTCTGCCTCAATCCTTGAAATTGTACTGGAGGTACTACAATCATTAGGAGTGGAGACATCTGAGGACTTGCAGTTCATCAGTGAGACTGATCTGAACTCTGTCCTGAGACCAGTTCAGGCAAGAAAACTGCTGGCTGCCTGGAAACAAACCAGTAAGTATTATGACTTCATTGCACAATAGCCATGAAGGGCTTTCTGTTTTTTCTATTATACTTTGGCCAAGGTCCATAAAGTACAATTAATCGTATCGTTTGTGATTTTGTTTCACAGCACCAAATACGGAAATTTCAAGCCAGGCCAGCATATTGTCTCCATCTTCTTGCTCCTCATTTTCTGCCTCCCCCTCACCCAGTCCAATATATTCTCTAGACTGGGTAGATAGCTTTAGAATAGGGGATTATCACGCTGATACATAGTACTTCCGCTTTCAGTGAATTTGTGCACTCGCACTTCCGGTGAAACTCATCAGTCTGGCGAACCCAACATGGAGGACGCGTTTACGTACACTGCATCCCTGGTAAATTTACCAAAACTAACGTTTTCTGACATACACCGACTAACAGAAGAACACTCGATCACAGCCCGCTCCAAACTGGACAAGGGATACAGTTTATTTTTCGAGAACTTCATCTACGACTACGAAGGTTAGTGGCTAAGCGGTAGGCTATGCTAGCGTCAGTTTGGCGTCAGCTCAGATGTGTATCAGGTTAAGGTGTTTAACCAACGTTAAACCCAACTAAAGTAAGATTATTTACCTTTAAATGAGGCATTGTGATAGGAAGAACGCTAAAGTACATCCAGTTGTATTACAGTACATTCTGTTATTTCGACTGTTAACTTTGTTTTCTCTCAGTGTTTTTCTCTCCATAGAAGATATACCTGGTCTGGTATCCTGCTTGGCTGCAATGCCCTGTTGGACGGGGGGCATCGACTGGGATGATCCCCGCCAGTAACTGAACATCCACTGTGTCCTGTTATTAACTTTTTACTTTCTGTAACATAGAAAGTTCTCTTATATCAGATCTTCTGTTCCTTCTGTGTTTCTGCTCTGTCTTATCAAACCCCCAGACGGTCGTGGCAGATGGCCGCTCCTACTGAGCCTGGTTCTGTTTGAGGTTTCTTCCTGTTAAAGGGGAGTTTTTCCTCTCCACCATCGCTACATGCTTGCTCAGTATGAGGGATTGCTGAAGGATTGCTGTGGTTGGAAAGTCTGCATCAACGGGGCCCAACCTCACGCCAATGACTGACGCAATCTGCTGGGATTCCTTAAATAGGAAACTTTTTAACTGATTGGAATGTTTGTATAAATGTATTGAAATGACTTCTTGTTAAGTGCCTTGAGATGACATCTGTTGTGAATTGGCGCTATATAAATAAATTGAATTGAATTAACCTCTGTCAGCATGAACTATTTTTTTTGTCCATCAGTGTCAAACATCATTAACAGGGAGGTTGCTGTCAGGTCAAGGTGTTGCAGGTCGATGAAGAAGCGAGAGCAGCCCCACTATTTGAAGGTTATTTTAGGAAGCTAAGGCGTAATGGCAAGAAGTTTAACCCCTTCCACTATTCCCTGTTTACATCAAGTCATTCAACAGCCGTGTGCTATAAATTGCTATAACTCTTGTGACATGTGTATACATGTTAGCACTGTGAGATTTGTTGCACAAATTGTAAAGTGCTTTATACAATCAACAAAAATATAAACGCAACACCTTTGTTTCTGCTCCCATTTTTCATGAGATGGACTTAAAGATCTAAAATTCATTCCAGATACACAATATTACCATTTCTCTCAAACATTGTTCACAAATCAGTCTAAATGTGTGACAGTGAGCACTTCTGCTTTGCTGAGATAATCCATCCCACCTCACAGGTGTGCCATATCAAGATGCTGATCTGACATCATGATTAGTGCACAGGTGTACCTTATACTGCCCACAATAAAAGGCCACCCTGGAATGTGCAGTTTTGTCTCACAGCAAAATGCCACAGATGCCACAAGCATTGAGGGAGCGTGCAATTGGCATGCTGACAGCAGGAATGTCAACCAGATCTGTTGCTCGTGCATTGAATGTTTATTTCTCCACCATAAGCCATCTCCAAAGGTGTTTCAGAGAATATGGCAGTACATCCAACCGGCTTCACAACCGCAGACCACGTGTAACCACACCAGTCCAGGACCTCCACATCCAGCAGGTTCACCTCCAAGATCGTCTGAGACCAGCCACTCAGACAGCTGCTGAAACAATTGGTTTGCATAACCAAACAATTTCTGCACAAACTGTCAGAAACCGTCTCAGGGAAGCTCAACTGCATGCTCGTCGTCCTCATCGGGGTCTTGACCTGACTCCAGCTCGTCGCCGTAACAGACTTAAGTGGGCAAATGCTCACATTCGATGGTCTCTGGCACGTTGGAGAGGTGTTCTCTTCACGGATGAATCTCGGTTTACATTGTTCAGGGCAGATGGCAGACAGCGTGTGTGGCGTCGTGTGGGTGAGCGCTTTGCTGATGTCAATGTTGTGGATCGAGTGGCCCATGGTGGTGGTGGGGTTATGGTATGGGCAGGCATCTGTTATGGACGAAGAAGACAGGTGCATTTTATCGATGGCATTTTGAATGCACAGAGATACCGTGATGAGATCCTGAGGCCCATTGTTGTGCCATACATCCATGAACATCACCTCAAGGTTTCTGTATCTGGTGTGACCACCATTTGCCTCATGCAGTGCAACACATCTTCTTCGAGTAGAGTTTATCAGATTGTCAATTGTGGCCTGTGGAATGTTGGTCCACTCCTCTTCAATGGCTGTGCGAAGTTGTTGGATATTAGGGGGAACTGGTACACGCTGTCGTATACGCCAGTCAAGCACATCCCAAACATGCTCAGTGGGTGACATGTCCGGTGAGTATGTTGGCCATGGAAGAACTGGGACATTTTCAGCTTCCAAGAATTGTGTACAGATCCTTGCAACATGGGGCCATGCATCATCTTGCTGAAACATGAGGTGATGTTCATGGATGTATGGCACAACAATGGGCCTCAGGATCTCATCACGTATCTCTGTGCATTCAAAATGCCATCGATAAAATGCACCTGTGTTCTTTGTTCATAACAGATGCCTGCCCATACCATAACCCCACCACCACCATGGGCCACTCGATCCACAACATTGACATCAGCAAAGCGCTCACCCACACGACGCCACACACGCTGTCTGCCATCTGCCCTGAAAAATGTAAACAGAGATTCATCCGTGAAGAGAACACCTCTCCAACGTGCCAGACGCCATCGAATGTGAGCATTTGCCCACTCAAGTCTGTTACGGCGACGAGCTGGAGTCAGGTCAAGACCCCGATGAGGACGACGAGCACGCAGTTGAGCTTCCCTGAGACGGTTTCTGACAGTTTGCGCAGAAATTGTTTGGTTATGCAAACCAATTGTTTCAGCAGCTGTCTGAGTGGCTGGTCTCAGACGATCTTGGAGGTGAACCTGCTGGATGCGGAGGTCCTGGGCTGGTGTGGTTACACATGGTCTGCGGTTGTGAGGCCGGTTGGATGTATTGCCATATTCTCTGAAACGCCTTTGGAGACGGCTTATGGTGGAGAAATGAACATTCAATGCACGAGCAACAGATCTGGTTGACATTCCTGCTTTCAGCATGCCAATTGCACGCTCCCTCAATGCTTATCAACTTAAATTGTTGTGTTGTGTCTTCAATGTAGATTGTTTTCCAAGCTGATCCAGCCAAACTTCAAGAAACCTCATGCAGCTGTACAGCAGGCAAGGTTCTTTGCAACCATCTTGTGGCCTTGTTGTTCCAGAGTGCCCATTACAGCATGTTGCAGGTGAGGGCTGAGGTCTGGGATGATGTTAACATGGGCAGGTCTATTGGAGTGACACTGGTTCTAGACGTCTACCTATGATTATTAACAAGCACATCCTCAATCCCGGTTTGCTCTTCTATCTCTTGTTTGGCAGGTGAGAGCCGTACCACCACCTATGGCATGCACAAGCTCTCGCAAACATGGCACCGACCAAGAACAAAGGTAACATTGTAGCTGTGCAGAGCTGCACCGCATTGAATAGACTTCTAGGCTATTTTTCAGCCGTGTCATGAGCTGCCCCGCGTGCCACCCTTCACTCTGCGAGAAGTGTGTTTCAAACGTTATACACTGTTCGTGAAGTGTGAGGTGCGCGGCAGTGCACCACGCAGCTGGAAAATAGTCTGAAAGTGTATTCAAAGTGGTGCAACGTGTGGGGCTGCGTAGCTATAAGTCTGGCTACATTGGTTACATGGGAGTGAATTGGAAGCGGCGACACTCTGTGTGGCTACAACAGTGTGATTAAAATCATGGCTACTTATATCATTACCAGGGTATTCATGCAGAGCCGGTTCAGGACTTGGTGGTTAGAAGACCAAAACCATCCACCAGAAGTGTATGCAAATCAACACTTTATCAAGCATACACAGGTAATGTCACTACTGTAACTAATATACTGTTGGCTGCTGTATAATACATAATTGTATCTTGCCACTTTAATACACATAGATTATGTTCCAATTATAACACTAAAAAGAGGTTTGCAGCGCGCTCTACCTCTGTTTCTTTTAGTTGGGTGCTATAACCTCTGAAAGATATATGAAGATGGTGAAAATCAGGTCAGCACTCCAAACTTGTGTTTTGAATATTTGTTAGTTTATTATACTTAGGCCATACACAACAGACGTTTCGGATCTGGCCCTTCCTCAGTGTGTACGTGGCAAAGTAGCTGCTGCTGCTGCTCCACACTGAGGAAGGGCCAGATTCGAAACGTCTGTGTATGGCCTAAGTAAAGTAAAATATTAAAAAAAACAAGTTTGGAGTGCTGACCTGATTTTCACAGTCAACAATTATAACACTGCAATGAGCAATTCTCCAGAAGGACTTTTGACATCAGAATTTAAAACCAAAACAAGCTGCAAGAGGTGTGTGGATAATGTAACACTTACTATTTTTCATTTTACGTTTCAGGATCCCTCCCTGACCCGCAAGTCTTGTCTCTTGGGGAAAGACTAAAAAACCTCAGGCCGCAACCACTAATCTCCCCAGTGCTACATGGCTTGTCTGAACTCTCCATGGTCGACTCCAGGTTCGGACCTGTGCCGCGGGGTTCCCCCCTGTCCTACCAGTGTCCTCCTGTGGTCAAATGCGGAAATGTCCATCACCCAGATGCACCAACATTCCCTAAACTGCCTTTAGAGGTGTCAACATTTCCCACTAGGTTTCCAAAGTTTGACCCAAACTCCCAACAGTTTCTCCATTTGGACAGCTTAGTTGTGACACACGAGATGGCAGCTGAGAGAGAGGAGCAGACACGTGAGCAGTCTGAGTGCCCATTATGGGAAGCTTTACGCAAGCCTAGAGTGACAGCTAGTAGGTTCTATGAGGTTAGCCATGTGAAAGGACGGTCCTCTGGTGAGACTCTGGCAAGGCGGATACTTAAGGGAGTACGCCAGACTCCCGCAATGAAAAGGGGGCTTGATCGCGAGCCGCAGGTGCTGAAGCATTATTCAAAACATTTCAATGTAAATATCTCACGCTGTGGATTTGTTATTCATCCCGATGCACCTCACCTCGGGGCTAGCCCCGATGCAAGAGTATATGACCCGAGTGGAATTCCGTGTTTTGGTCTTGCTGAAGTTAAATGCCCAAACATATCTAGCGTTTCAGAGGCAAGACATGTAAAAATGGTGAATGGTCAGGCAAAACTGGCAGGTTCAAGGTCAATTGGCTGTAACTGGATTGAGTTGGTGCGATTTCATAACAGATACTGAGGGAGACTTAACAGTCGAAAGAGTCTGGAGGGGTGATGAAATGATAACAGAGGTGAAAAATAAGGTAGACTTGTACTTCTTTGGTACATATATGAATGTGTATCTTCAGCAGAAAGATAAATAAACTGAATGACAAACGAAACTGAAAGAATAAAAAGATTTAATGAATTCCCTTTTTCCGGTTGGTTTTTACCACATTACACTTAATTCATTTTTATTTTTAAAGCACTTCATACAAAAAAATAGCAGAAAGTGCTGTACAAGTTTAAATCACATCTACATATCGATATATATCTATATGTATATCTAGATATATGTTTATATAGATCTAGATCCATCTATATACAATGAATAAGTACACATATGAAAAAAGTACAAAGGTTGATTCTAACAACTTAAATCCGTACAGAAGAGTGAGTCCGATAAACAGTTGTGTTGGTTACGAGTCTATAGAGTCCAGGGAAAAGAGGCAAAGGGCAGAGAGGGCTGATTGGGCTGGTCATAGACTAAGGATTTGAAGTACAGGTGAAAATCATTCTTAAAGTTGACAAAACATGGCACACTTTTTTTCCTATGGATGAAGAATTTAGCTAGGAAAATAATATTGATACATAAGTCTTCTTTTTTGTCTTTTACAGAAACTCCAAAAGTAATATAGTCTCTTGAGAGAAGGGGTGGTGATGAAGGAATTTTATTTTTCAGCCAGGTTTGGAATGGTAACCAAAAGTTATGCACAATGGTACATTGAAAGAAAAGGTGGTCAGTTGTCTCAATATCTGAATTATAAAAGGTGCATGCATTATTACTGATGTTAAACGGATCCTTAGTAATTGTTTAGTAGGTTATATGTTATTCATAATTTTAAAATGAGTTTCTTTAACCCTAGGGGCAATAGGAAATGAGTAGAATTTAGATCTTGCGCTAGTTATGAAGTCAGTATTAAATTTATTTAAAATGCTATTTGGCCTATCAGGGAATGGTTTATATGTCAAACATTTTCTAATAAAATAATTGTTACATTTTCTATCTAGTAAGTCAGTATGTTGGACTAAAATGTCCTACCTGCTTTAGGAACAGAACAGTAATCATGTTCTGTCATCATCACCGAAGCGCTCTTCTCCATTGCCTCCTCACATTGCAGGGGCTGCTCCAGAGGTGGGTGAACGTCATGTCCTAAGCGAGTTGATGCTCTTTTATAAGCAGACTCTCTTCTTGGCTGTCCCCAGTTGTTCCACTGGAAACGGATGGGTACAGACGCGATTTTCAGACGCTTGTGTGTTTTCAGACACCCAAAGTTAGACTCGTTAGCTAACGCTATCTGTAGTGTAGTCTGAATGTTGAAGTGCCAGCTACAAACATACGTGCTACCTTGTTTTATTTTAAAGTTCGGCCCTTCAACCCGGCGAATCGCTTTGACCCACTTCTTCCTTAGTGTCACGTCAGTCGGGAATCCATGAAAACTTAAGTAGGGTTGGCTTTGTTTATTCGAATGGCAAAGTGGAACAGAGCAGTGACATCGAGACTTCGATTCAGCCATTGTTGAACTGCACCGGAAGTGGAAATGCGCAAAGTTGACAAGTTTAGGAAAATGGAACCCGGAAGCGTGATAATCCCCCATTCCATGTGAAGATTTTCCAGAAGACTTGATCCAATGTCTTCAGAGAGAGAAAAGACCAAAGCCTCGATTGCAGAGGGAGATGATCCGCATCGTTGTGAAGGAGATGATGAAAGCCTGTGCCTCCCCAACTAGAAGAGCCTCGACTGATATTTTAAAAAAACTGGTTGCGATGTATCCCAAGTCACTGCAGAATGTCATAGAGGGGGATGTGGTAGGACAGTTGATAAACAGATTCAGGCACGAATTGAAAATGTGAAGAGGTCTACTTCACCAGTGTTACAGAAGCGCAAACTGGGGGATCAGATGACACAGATGAAGTCACACCTGAAAAGCGAGCATCTGTTCAAGACACATGGCTGCATAAAGTGGGACATGAAGTTTTTGCCAGTCAGTGAGACACTGGAAACCCAGCAGGAGAATAAAGAACGCATGAAGATTCTCAGTGAACAGACAAGCTTTAGTAATGAAGAAGTAAAAACTCTAATGGAATGCACCTACTACTCTCAGCGCAAAGCAATAAACAGCGGAGCAGACATGCAAACCCTCATAGAAGAGTGGCCTTTTTTGTTTCAGACGATTGGAATGACAGTCCACTTTGAAGAACTTACTGCTGAAAGAGACTTTCCTCACCAGTCTGGAAAAGAAGGGAAAACGGCTTCTGGACTTTCTGAAAACCACTTGTGCAGACAAGAGCAAGCTTGTCTTGGGGGCTGTCATAAAGCTTCAAATGCAGAGGGGACAGCTGAAGGGCTTCTCAGAAGACGTGAAAGATATGATGCTCCTCCTTCTCTCCTATTTCAATGAAAAAGAGGAGACCCTCTTCCACTATGTTGATGAAGCATGTCTGGGAAAAGAAGTCCAAGTGGAAAGCCTCCCTATGTGTCATATATCATGTATCATTGTTTGTGGTGAGATGAAAATCAGTACAACTGCACAGAACCTAAGTTAATGCAAGGATACGCTATATTAAATGTCTGCAATTTCACTATTTTAAGAGACATTTGAATGGTAAATGGTTTTTTACAGTTAATTCTTTTACACTTGTATTTCATTCTAAGGATCTTCCTGCTTTGCATCAAGACTGTTCATGCTCAGCATTGACCACAAAGTCGTGAATGACCAAATAACTGACTTCATCTCTGCAATCTGTCTGATGCTTGGTAGCTACTACTGCCTGAACATCCACTATCCACTGGAACTTGGCTCGACACTTGAATTCCTTCAGAGGTAATTTTTTTACTTTTCCCTGACCTTTCCCTTTTTTCCGTTGTATATAGTTTTATTATGGATTATTGTGTTTATCAAGGTGTTTCATCAACATTAACCCAGAGAAGGGAACAAAAGTTGAAAAAACTAAGAAGAAGACACTGCATGTGAACCCAAGAGTACTCACCCTTATCGCCGATCTCTCTGATCACGAGTGGCGAGAGACCGTTTAAAGACATTTTGAACAGATCGGTACAGTCAGCTGAACTGTACCTTGACTGGGAACAACTGTGTTGTTTATGTTTTCAGTTATCCCAGCTGATATTGAGTACTGTACTCTTACCTAATTTCTGTTATCACAGGCATGCTTTTCTGTAGTTTTGACCTTATATCTTAAAAAAATCCCTCTAACTAGGGATTATTATTGAGAACTGTACTCTTGATGTTTCAGAGATGTTCTATATTCTATACAACAGAGTTTAAACAATTTTTATTTTGTATTGCCCTAATTAGCAAACAAGTTAAGTGTTGCACTGAACTGTTAACATTGAAATTTAAACAGCACTGTCTGTTACAAACATTACTTGACTTTAACAGTTATTATAGCATTTTGTAGCTGTAAGGTTCTGCAAAATTGATGTCACAAGCTTATGTGCATGTGTGCTTGATTACTTATGTAAAGTCATACTTTAAAATGATGCTATTGCATTTCTTGTCATTTATTCATTGAGGCAGTCATTTTTCTGTTTTTGCTAAAAGAATTCAGGAAATTAATGTAATTCATGTTTTCCTGAAAATGGTTAATATACATTTGTTAGTTGACTTGAAGTGCAGAGCTTAAGCAGTTTTGGTTTTCTTTTTTCATAATGCCAGGAGAAGCTTTAAATGCTTGTTTTGCCTTTATTTGTTTAAAGCAATATATTTGACCAGCAGCAAGTGTGTGGAGGTCAAAATATGTTCAAAACAATAAAAAATGTCGAAGAAGGACATCTGAGATTTTGTTGCAGTGGTTTTCTGATGCATGTGTTTAAGGTTTAAGGGTGGTGACACAGCTAAGACCTAAGAGTCTCTTTCAAGGTTAGTAAAGTAAACAGATTCTAGAAGATATTTTACACATCTCTCTGTTGTCTCTAAATCTTATTTTGTCTTTAGTATGATTAAAAAGGTTTGTTTTGTTCTTGGCCTTTTCAGACATTGAATTTGAGCTGAAACCATAAGGGTACTCAAAGGACCTGTGACTCTCAGGAAATGGTGAGATTTCAGGTCATAATTTTTTTTTCTTCATCAAATTAATTTTCCTTTGTCCCTTTACAATATTGCTGTTTTGTTTTTGTAAACAGCATCAAATGACTGACAGGTGAAACCGTTTCAAGAAAATGGCAGGAAAAGCATGCTGAAGATTGAATCAAACCTTGGCTAGAAATATTTGGTACGTAAATCAAATTGTTGAAAAACATTCAGCTACACTGCAACACAGGGAAACTTGTTTTGCACTTATATTCTTGTTACTTTAATTTCTTGTCTCATTATTTTTGTCAGTTATTATTATTTATGGTGTATGCCCTTTTTGTTGTCTTTCTGAATGCAGAAGGGATCTAGCCAGTCCACAATGAAAGCTTTGTTGCCCCCTTGTGAGTCTTCTTCTTTGGTTACCCTAAACATCACACCCTGCTTATACGAGGCTCTTCAATCAAGTCTGTACCCAAAGATTCAATAAGAGGTAAGCAGTGGTATGATTCAAGTTTTGCAAAAGAAAGATGGACAAGAGACCCTAATCTTAATCAGCCGATCTCAGGTTCATGTCCAGGTGAGCAGTTTTATACGATAAAGGAAACTGAACGTGTAATATGTAAATGTAAATTGTTTTAATCAAATAATAATGCTTATAGTAATATAGTTCTATGTTGCTTAGTTGTGCATAAATAAAGGCCAAGGCCGTTGGAGTATGGAACCATCATGGGAATATGTAGTGGAGAGATAAAGGAGGAAGGAGTGTTTAGAACAGAGTGTTCCATTCCTCCCTTGTTTCTGCGATTGTTCAAGGTTCCAAATATTTCATTAACCACTGTGTTCTAAGATTTGATATTTATGTGTCATGATGTAAAATGTTAACACCCTGCAAGATGAAATAAAACTAGCCTTCAGAGCTCAGGACCCCAGAACATTTTCCAGACCATGACTGGGCAGCTGCAGGAGCAGACCGGAGTTCTGTATTGAGCTGTAATGTTCTCCTGTTCCAACAGTGAAAACTAGTTGATATCGTTGCCTCTTCTTTGACTTGAATACTTTATTATTTTATAGCTTAAAGTGTACTAGGGAGTCTTTTAGAACTCGGGGTGGTAATATTAAAAACCACAACAAATGTTAGCATAATGTTGCTGGAACATTATTTTAAGGTTAGTCTAGCGTTGCCGGAATGTTAGTATAACATTGCTTGAACGTTAGCATAATGTTGCTGGAACATTATTTTAAGGTTAGTCTAATGTTGCCGGAATGTTAGCATAACATTGCTTGAACGTTAGTACAGTGTTGCTGGAACATTATTTTAAGGTTAGTATAACATTGCCGGAATATTAGCAGATCATTGCTGGAACGTTAGCATAATGTTGCTGGAAAGTTATTTTAAGATTCGCGTAACGTTGCCGGAATGTTAGTATAACATTGCTGGAATGTTGGTGTAATGTTGCTGGAACATCATTTTAAGGTTAGCGTAACATTGCTGGAATGTTGCAACATTGCTGGAACCTTAGTATTACTTTGCCGGAACATTAGCATAACTTTGCCAGAACGTTAGCATGACGTTGTTAGAACGTTACCATAACATTGCTGAAATGTTAACATAACATTGCTGGAACGTTATGTTAAGGTTAGCATAGTCTTGCTAGACCATTAACTTAAGGTTAGCATAACATTGCTGGAACATTAGCATGATGTTTCTGGCACGTTATCTAAAGGTTAGCTTAAATTTGCTGGAACATTATCTTAAGGTTAGCATAACGTTGCTGGAACTTTAGCATAACATTGCTGGAACGTTAGTATAATCTTGCTGGAACGTTATCTTAAGGTTAGCATAACATTGTTGTAACATTAGCAAAACATAGCTGAAACATTAGCATCACATTGCTGGAACCTTATCTTAAGGTCAGCATAATCATGCGAGGATGTTATCTTAACCTTAGCACAACGTTGCTGAAATGTTAGCATAACATTGCTGGAATGTTGGCATAACATTGCTGAAAAACTATTTTAAGGTTAGCATAATGTTGCTAGAACGTAATCTTAAGGTTAGCATGGCGTTGCTGGAATGTTAGCATAACATTGCTGGAATATTAGCCTAACATTGTCGGAAGGTTACCTTAAGATAATGTACCAGCAATTTTATGCTAACCTTAGGATAACATTCCGTCAATGTTACGCTAACCTTAAGGTTAGCAAAATGTTGCTGAAACAGTATATTAAGGTTAGTATAAACTTCAGGAACCTTCGTTCCCCAAGAATTGTATTAACAATACAACATTTAAATAACGTTTATTTTGAACATTTCCAGAAAATAACAATCTATTTTTCTTTACACAAATATGTTTTTATTATAAAACTCTACACTTTTATAGATCAAAAAGTTGAAATTCTTATATATAAAAAAATCTTAACATTTTGACAAAAAAGAAGTTCTGGTGCCAAACTAACACTGTGGTGGTCCAGACTGTGGTCCACTCCGCTCAGGTCCAGTCTGGGATGTAGTCTCCTCATGCTCTGTCTGTAAAGTTAACAGATTGACTGTTACCAGGTGAGTCACTAGGCCCTCTTAGAGAACAGTAACTAGCAATAGATAAATACTGTTTAGGGCTGGGTACCTCAATACTATTAGTTCAACAATACCAGGTTTTAAAGATACCGGTACCTTATCGATAATTTTTTCAGTACCATTTTTAAGTGCAATTTTAAGAGAATAACACACTGAAAGTTTTTTTAAATAATTTTGTATTTTATACATTTTTTATATTATATTTTACTTCTATTTTTTTCTCAAATCAAAACATAGCAAACTTTCAGTGCAAACAGTTAAGGCTCAAGACTAAAATATGTGTATAAAAATAAAAAATACCATACAATACGAATGCTTCACTTCAAAAAAATAAGCCTGCTATACTACATTTTCTAATGCTAGGTAAACAAACAGATGGGAAGTTCGTTTTATGGCATATTCATGCTTTTACAAGCCTTTCATATTCAGTCATCTCCAGTGTTTTTGTTGCTGATGCAGCGGAGGAGGAAGGTTGTGAACTCAGGTCTGCTTTTCTTTGCAGTAAAAGACGGTACATACTTTAGCAAGATGAGGCTATGCATGACGAGGAACGGTGTTAAGTTGCTGCTATTACCGTTTTTTGCAGCACAAATCATCTAGCAGATGTTGCATTCAGCTCTGTTTCCTGGTTACTTTTACAAAATGCAACCAAACTTAAGATTTCTTTGGCATTTACATCTGCAAACTTCTTATGCTTTGCTGGAGAAGTGTTGATGAAAGGGGAGAGGTGGCCCTGGGTGAGTGAACTTGTCTCCTACGCATCACGTGATGCACAGCAGCTGAGGGAATGGAGTTGCACATTAAAAGGGACATTTTATTAGAAAAGTAAGGAGAGCCAGAAAATATGTTTTCCCGGTTTCAAAATCACGGTTTTCATAACTATTTTTCCTATTAAACTCCTGAAAAATTTTAACAGCATTGATAATCAGATTTAATGCTTTTTAATGCTATTTAAGGCCTTAATTTATGCAAAATCCATTTAATGACTTTTAATGCACCGCAGAAACCCACTAAAATTTCATAAACATTTAAAAATAATAACAGTGTGGCTACTCCATAAAAGTTAACCCTTAAAGTAAAAAAAACAACTATTAATTTAATCACCCCAATGCCATCCAAGATATCCGTGTCTTAATTTATCTTCCACTGAGAAAAGTTTTTTTTGTGACAAAAACATGGATATTTCTTCACAGAATGGACTTAAATGGTTACCATCGTTTTCAAATCCAAATCAAAGCAGTTTCAAAAGTCTTTGAAGTGCTTCTAACATGCTCTGCGCGATCCCAGCTGAGGACGAGGGGTTAATCTAACTAAATGCTCGGCCATTTTATAAAAATAAAAAAAATTGATATACCTTTTATACAATTGTTTGGATTGAGCACAAGCCGAAAGAAGCTGGGAATTACATAATCACACTCGACGGCACAGGCGTAAGTACTGCCCCACTGTATACAAATGGTACATATGGGTATTTCTGACGGCACTGTCGGGCGAGATGACGTAGTTCCTGTCTTCTTTTGGCTTGTGCTCAATCTAAACAGTTGTATAAAAAGTATATCAATTATGAATTTTTTTTTTTTTTTACAAAATGGACGATTGTTTCACTAGATTAGACCTTCATCCTCAGATCAGATGCACAGATCAAAGTTAAAGCACTTCTGTCATGAATTAACCTGTCTGTTCCTGGTTTGGCTTTCCCTCACTGGCCACGCCCACTTCCCCACTGGTGGGTGTGATCTCTGATTGCTTCCACCTGCCAGGTTTATATTTAAATTCCTCACACCCTCAGGTTCAGTGGGAGATCATCTGTTGCCATCTGTCACAGTTTTCAAGCCTTAATCCATGTTTCTGGTCCTGTGTGTTGACCCAGCCTGTCCTTTTACCGCCTTTGCCTTGTCGTTACTGTGAGTAGTTTGCTTCCTTCAATGGTTTTTGACCTTTTGCCTGGAAATCTAACCCTGCTTTTTTGCGTAACGGATTTTGTCTGCGTCCCTAGCTGTTTTCAAGTGAATGACCCTGAATTTTTTTTTTGACTGAGCTCTTCTGAACTGAGAGATTTTTAATTCTCTACTTGCCTGTTTTACCACTGGAATTATTAAATTGTGCACAGTCTGTTGGAGAAATAGCCGGAACCTGAGACCAGAGAGACTCTGCACACAATATTTACACTACTCACAATCAGTTAGGGATATAGTAATTTACATGAGTGCTATTTCGATTTGGTCTGAATTTTGATGAAATAAGTAAAGGTAACCTTTGATATTACTAATAATGAATGAGAAAAAAACAACCTTTACACTAGTGTAATATTTATTACCCCAAAAATGTAGACAATAACAAGGGTAGCACCAAACAACAAAAATTGACAATGTCAGTAACGGGTGTTTCCACCAGTTGCCTCTATGACAGCTTGACAGCGACGTCTCATGCTCCTCACTAGCCTCATGATGTTGTCCTGAGACGATGTGTTCCACTCTTCCACAAGTGCTACACGCAGTTCTGCCAGGTCACCTGGGGGTGGAGTACGATCATCCAGTCTCTGCTTCAGCTGGTCCCAAGTAGCTCTATGGGGTTCAGTTCAGGGGACATTGCTGGCTGTCCCATATGAGGCACTCCGACTTCCTGAAGTCGAGCTGTGACAATTCTGGCGTGATGTGGTGGAGCATTATCATCCATGAACAGAAGGTTGGGGGTGTGCTGGCAGAATTGGGGGATGATGGGTTCTATGATGTCTCTGAGGTAAGAACGTGCAGTGACTGAGCCTTCTACAATAA
This sequence comes from Valencia hispanica, assembly GCA_963556495.2. Taxonomy (NCBI): domain Eukaryota; kingdom Metazoa; phylum Chordata; class Actinopteri; order Cyprinodontiformes; family Valenciidae; genus Valencia; species Valencia hispanica. The sequence goes on from OY747710.1 coordinate 53,914,739, forward strand.
CCAAATCAGTTTTGTGCTGACTGGTGATGCCTGCCCAGACTGTTACACCTCTTCCACCAAAGGTAACCCTGGGAACCATGTTGACTCGGCGTATCGCTCACTTCGCCTTCTCCAGCAACGCTGACGACCATCATTTCTGTGCAAGGTGACCCGACACTCGTCAGTGAACAGGATGGTAGACCACTGCTGCATTGTCCAGGTCACATGGTCTTGTGCCCACTGCAAACATTCACGGCGGTGTCTTGGTGTCAGTGGAGTCACCTGCAATGGTCGTCTGGCATTAAAGCCAAAGAGGTGAAGTCTGTTGCGAATGGTTTGTCTGGAAACCCTAGTACCCCTCACATCTGGTAAACGGGCCTGCAGCTGTGTGGCAGTTGCGTGACAATATCTGAGTGCATAGGTCCTTAGCTACTGGTCATAGTTGCGGTCTGTCACTCGTGAGGCTCCACTCCTGGGTCTGTCACGAACTCTGCCAGTAGTTCTGTTTGTTGATGCAAGTCTGATGATGACACTTTAAGACACACCAAGTTCACGTGTAACATCCGACTGCCTGCCACTGACCCAAAGGCGCACTATGGCCAGGTGGAGCTGCTCCTCCGTTAAGTGACGTCGTCGTTCATGGTCGTTTGAAGGACGAAGTTAGAATTTTTTACTGACAATAGCAGCTTTTTAAACCCACAGAATGTTGAAATTGATGCCACATTGAAAAGTGTTGTCTTTAGTATTTTTAGGCGTTGGCCCAATATGTAAGGAACAACACTGTACAGTTGTGGCCCAAAGTTTTGAGAATTACATAAATATTGGAAATTGGAAAAGTTGCTGCTTAAGTTTTTATAATAGCAATGTGCATATACTCCAGAATGTTATGAACAGTAATCAGATTAATTGCATAGTCCTTCTTTGCCATGAAAATTCCACTGCATTTCATTGCTGTCATTAAAGGACCTGCTGAGATCATTTCAGTTATCGTCCTGTTAACTCAGGTGAGAATGTTGACGAGCACAAGGCTGGAGATCATTATGTCAGGCTGATTGGGTTAGAATGGCAGACTTGACAAGTTAAAAGGAGGGTGATGCTTGAAATCATTGTTCTTCCATTGTTAACCATGGTAACCTGCAAAGAAACGCGTGCAGCCATCGTTGCGTTGCATAAAAATGGCTTCACAGGCAAGGAAATTGTGGCTACTAAAATTGCACCTAAATCAACAATTTCTAGGATTAAGATCAAGAACTTCAAGGAAAGAGGTTCTATTCTTGTTAAGAAGGCTTCAGGGCGTCCAAGAAAGTCCAGCAAGTGCCAGGATCATCTCCTAAAGAGGATTCAGCTGCGGGATTGGAGTGCCACCAGTGCAGAGCTTGCTCAGGAATGGCAGCAGGCAGGTGTAAGCGCATCTGCACGCACAGTGAGGCGAAGACTTTTGGAAGATGGCCTGGTGTCAAGAAGGGCAGCAAAGAAGCCACTTCTCTCCCAAAAAAAACATCAGGGACAGATTGATCTTCTGCAGAAAGTATGGTGAATAGACTGCTGAGGACTGGGGCAAAGTCATATTCTCCCATGAAGCCTCTTTCCGATTGTTTGGGGCATCTGGAAAAAGGCTTGTCCGGAGAAGAAAAGGTGAGCGCTACCATCAGTCCTGTGTCATGCCAACAGTAAAGCATCCTGAGACCATTCATGTGTGGGGTTGCTTCTCACCCAAGGGAGTGGGCTCACTTACAATTTTGCCCAAAAACACAGCCATAAATAAAGAATGGTACCAAAACACCCTCCAACAGCAACTTCTTCCAACAATCCAACAACAGTTTGGTGAAGAACAATGCATTTTCCAGCACGATGGAGCACTGTGCCATAAGGCAAAAGTGATAACTAAGTGGCTCGGGGACCAAAACGTTGAAATTTTGGGTCCATGGCCTGGAAACTCCTCAGACCTTAATCCCAATGATAACTTGTGGTGAGTCCTCAAGAGGCGGGTGGACAAACAAAAACCCACTAATTCTGACAAACTCCAAGAAGTGATTATGAAAGAATGGGTTGCTATCAGTCAGGATGTGGCCCAGAAGTTGATTGAGAGCATGCCCAGTCGAATTGCAGAGCTCCTGAAAAGAAGGGCCAACACTGCAAATACTGACTCTTTGCATAAATGTCATGTAATTGTCAATAAAAGCCTTTGAAATGTATAAAGTGCTTGTATTTATATTTCAGTACATCACAGAAACAACTGAAACAAAGATCTAAAAGTAGTTTTGCAGCAAACTTTGTGAAAACTAATATTTGTGTCATTCTCAAAACCTTTGGCCACAACTGTACACAGTCAGTACGTTTACATGCACATCTAAATCAAGCTTTTTGGTCAAATCGGACTAAGGGCTTGCCCCCTGTTGAGAGCAGAGTACCAGTTTACATGCCACTCAGAAAATCGAATTATTGAATGAAGTACTTTCGACTCCCGACAATAGATGGCGACATGCGCCTCTACGTGTTAGCCTTATAGCGGTTAGCTTCCAGCTCAGGCAGTAAACAGAGGCTGGTGGGAGTGAAGCAGATGGAGTTAAAGCAGGATATTCACAGTCACAACGCATCGCCTCTTCGTAAGTCCAAACATGCACGGATTGGCCGGTTACATTTGTCTTAGACGCCATATCCCTCTTATAACACTACTGTTATTGCTAGGTCACATTTCCGCCTATCCTAACTTCCCGGTGGGGGGGGGACACACACAACATGAGGTGCGTCTATCACCCCAATACAATTGCCTCCCTTTCCCAAAAATCTCTGAAGTGAAACAAACACCATATGTATGACATCCACTCTCTCTCACGATATCCCTAACTTATTGTGAGAAGTGTATTTCACACTCTGGAAATAAAGTTTGAACCCTCCCTTGAGTTGTTGGTTGTGTACTGGGTTCAGTTGGTATAGTAACCTGACAACTTAGAAAGACTTTTGAAACTACATTGATTTAGACTTAAACGATAACATTTAAGTCCATTCTGTGAAGAGAAATCAAATGTTTTCCTCAAAAAGAATAACTTATTTTCCACTGAGGAAAAAAAGACATGTCTTGGATTGCATTGGGGTTAGTAAATTATTAGGAAATCTTCGTTTTGAGGTGAACTAATCCTTTTAGTTAATTAGGCTGTGTTTTGAGTGCCATTAAATCACACAAGATTCAAATAAATCTTAAAAATATTATGGAATTACAATGGAAAGGTTCAACTACACATTGTAAAGGATTACGTCTGAAAATGAAAAGAAAACGTCCAAGAATGTTACGCACCCTTGATTCCCGATCAGGAGCGTACTTCAAGGTATCCGAAATGTTGTCCTCTAATACCTTGACAGGCACCTTTGGATACATCTTTTGGCAAGCTTCTAAAAAGAAGTTTACATAATGGTTTAGTGGAAGTTCAGTAAAAATGTTAGGAAAACATTAACCTAAAAAAAATTATAATGTTATGACATTGTTATGGCATAAAAAAGTATCTCAGGGTTTCCATAATAAAGAAGACTTGAGTCCCAGAAGGCGTTTAAGTATTTAATTCAAACATGTTTGGCCAGACCATGGAGGGGACAGAGTTACTCGTGCATCACCCTAACCAACCTTTCTAACTAACCACTTCATCAGAAATCATTGTTTATCTCTGTAGATGTCTTCTCTAACCTTCACGCCCCGCCTCTAGAGAACTGCTTCACACGAGTCTTGTACCAACGCAAAAAGCAGCTCATCCGAAGGCCAGACTGTTATCTTACTGCCTCGGCGTCTGTCTCTCTGGTGACCTGACACATATATCTTTCTCATACAGGGTATATACAGCAATCCTTACGTTAAATTTACTACTTTTTAATACCTTTTTTAAAACCTTCAGAATTTTTTTAAAAACCATCACGACACTGAATTGCAAGTGTTAATCAGCAAACTTTCTATTATTTACACAGATTTTGACATATATAACAGACAAAAAAGAATAGATTTAGAGACTGAGGTTGAAAACATATTGCACGTATTTATTTCACTTTGTAAATAAAACAAACTACATAAAATGTGCAATGGAGAGAATGGATAGTTCCAGCACACTGGCTGGCATTCACTGCAAGTTGATGCATTACAAACTGGCATCTTGTATGAACTGTTGCTGATTCAACAACTTGGCATGCACTACATGAACTGGTGAACTATTGTTTGCACTTGTGCTATAGCCCTAATATGAACTTGTGGGCATAAAATTCTATTGCAAGTGCCTTAATTCCATGGCCTTTTCCTCAATATTTTTTGTTCATTTTGACCAGTTCCTCTTTTTTCTCCTTGTGTCTTCTTCTAAGTGTGTTTGATTTGGTGATTAGCTGGGCCATTTTTGACCCAGCTTTCCCCTCTGCCTCCTCGGCCAATTTGTTGGCATCATTTTCAAGGATGGCACAGACTTCGTCCAGGACTCTACGTTGCTGCTTGAGCTCCTGTAGTTCGTCTACTGCGGCCTTCCTTTTCTGCGTTTGAGCATCACTCTCCCTCTTTTTACGCTCTTGCTCCAGGTAGAGCCTGTACTGGGACCTTGCTGAGGCCACAGAAGCCAGCAGGTCCTTGGTTAAAGGCACCTTGAGGATACCACCACAGCTACTGACATTGTCACAGATTAACCTCAGTGCCTCCAAGGATTCACCTAGAAGGTTACAGGTTTCCACCTCCTTGTTAATGAAGAAGCCCCTCTCCACGGTGGCTTGTCCATGTGAAAGAAGTAAAACGCTCTGGCAGAATCTCAACAGGTCCATGTAGGATGGGCTGAGGGTCAAGTGTAGAAACACATCCACACGTTGCTTGAATGGCTGGAAAGAACGGAATTGTTTAACCTCTGCCCTCAAGAGACAGCAATGATGTAAACTGCTGAATGATTAAATCACCTACAACATAGACAAAGAAATTAAGTTAATTAATAGGTCATATAAATTTAGTAGTCCCAGTTGGCCTATCAGACCATTTGGCAATACATACATCACAACATCATGTTATAACATCTAAGAAGAGCTAAGAATGTGTAAGGCTTCTAATGAACTTATTAATTTGAAAAAGCATTGACACTTCTTGACTGTTGAGATGAGAATGCAGAAAACCATCTTGCTAACACACACTTCTCACACAAGGCTTTAATCAATCTGAATAACCTATGCACTTTGACTGTCCCTATACAATATCTTCTTACCAGCTGGGATGTCACCTGCCAAATGTTTGCCCTGGAGGAATGTTTGCACTATTCCCTTCATCTGTCTGATGCACCAATCGGGATTTCTGTGCATTCTTGAAGGGTCCAAGCATGCAATTTGCCTGACCACTTTGAATTTCAGGGGGCTTTTCTCCTGTAGCTTCACAACAACCTTAACCAGGCCCTGTAAACATTCTCGCCTGAAGGTGAGCACAGAAAGCTCACCAACCTTGAATCCTGGTTTGCTCTGAAGTTCCTAGCAAATGGAAAATAATTTGTTTTACTTATTGATCCCTATTTCTTTTTCATCTTCTTATTACTATTAATTTGAGTAGTAGTAGTTGTAGTAGCAGCCTAAACATGGTAGTAGCAGTATTAGTACTAATAAATGACAAGTTAATTTTACAACATACATCCTGGTTCTTTGTGCAGGCAACCCAAAACACATGTGCATCTCTAGGGGGAAAAAATAAAGAAAATTACCTTGATAGCAGATTCTGCTCCCAGGCCTATGTCTACACTCTTTGGGGAGACCAAGTTCTTTTCATCTGTTAGATCCATTTTGATCAGCTGCAGGGGTGTGAGGTCCTGGGTGAGCTCTCGTTGAACGAACCGCCTTAGTAAACTCTTAAAATTACAAAACAAACAGTTAGTAATCCAGCAATTTACACAGATTCACCAACTGCAATCAATTTTATAAAATATTTAATGATCATTACCATCAGCAGCTCAGTCAAATCTTTTGCCAAGAAGGGCAACACTGGCTCATCAGTTTGGAACTTTGTCAAGAAGGGGTTGAAAGTTCTTGCAAATGCCAGAAAAAACTGGAGTTTTGCAATAATGAAAGGATCCTTTTGTGCAGCTACTATGGTGTCATATGAAGCTGTGCAGGGGACTGGAACCTTCTTTTTCTCTGCAGCATCCACATACGTCTTCAGCACTGGCCAAACTTCAACTGCCCTTTCCGCCACAGGAACGTTTTCCACCCATCTATGGTCACAAAATGGTAAGGGAAAGCAGGAGGACCCCGTCAGGCTAGTGAAATCTTCTCTCCTGGCAGGAACATTGTGAAAGAAGAAGTGCATGGCTCGCAGAAGTTTTTCCAACTGCCACATAGTAAAGCCTGCCTTTAAAGCATTGTGGATGGTGTGAAGTCCACAGCTTCCAACAGTGACAACCTGGGCACCTCCATAGAGCTCTGCATGTTCTTTCTAGAGTAAATCCACCAACTTGAAATTCACATTGGGGCCATCCATTCCAACTGATAGCAGTTGCCTCATATTCAATTTTGTGACACATTCCTGTGAATCGACACCAGGAGGAAATCTGTTAGAAGTTATCATTCAAACATAGTGAAATAGATCTCAACATTCACAAAGGTTGGTTAAGGAGAAGCATTACTGCCAGGGATGCAAACACATGTATAGTCAAAAAAGAGAGAGGATATCGAAGCCCTCGCCCCACGGCAAATATCCAGATACTTGCATAATTGTGATGAATTTAATCCTTTTTAAGTTATTATTTTGCAGTGTAAGATTACAGTTAACACCTTTAAAAATTACATAAATGTATTATGTATTTTTATTTAACTTAGTGAGTATAAATCAGCAGCAAAAAGTAATTCTTGAAAAAATCTTCACAGTAATTTTATAAAATCTAAACATGTTAAAAACAAATATTACTGTTAGTACTCTTATAAAATTCAATCAGGCAATCATACATTTCACAATTTTATATTTATATATGAATGTAAAGAATTCAGAAGTGTATATATTTATATAGCCTACGCTACACTACACAGAAATAATACACAATTAAATTATGCTTATTTTAAATGTATTGAGCAGGTTAAGTATAAAAAATATAGGCTTTTAATAATCTTTCAGTGCGCAAAACCACGATAATATGAAACGCTTCAAAACAGACCGCAAAAGCGTGTATGCGCATCGCGGGTGCAGAATGATGTGCTCAAAGCAACATGGAGTCATAGCAAGTGCGCATTTAAAAGTTCACGGCACAAAATGTCGAGCACACAAATCCTAGTGTATATCTGTCCAACAGTTTATTTATCATTTGTTTCTTCAAGAGTTTTAAATTCGTTATTGTGCATTTGATGCCGATTCATAGTCCTTGTGTGTGTGATCTAACAGGCATTGAATGCCTTCAGATGACTGTCACCCAAACTGACGTGAAAAAAGCGGCATCCCTGTACTGCATAGTACACATTTGATTTCAATTTATAATTGGTAATTTAGCAATTAAATTATTTAGTGTTTTTTCCCCAACAACAAAACCTTAGCCAAATATTACATTTCTATAACTGTGATAAGTTGTTGGATTTAACAAAATACTAAAAACATAGTTTTCTTGTACCTTGAAGCTATACCCCACAGGTCAATAAATGCAGGTGGGCCTACAGGTTTCATTCAAGTAACTGCAGGACTTTGGCCAATTTTATTATTTTGTGTAACCAACAGTAAATTAGCCAACATCATCCTATAATATACAAAATCTTTGTGAATAAATAACTCTTCAAATGAGTGATCACAGGATACTGCGTAAGTAGGGCTATATAAAAAAGAACTTACCTTTATGTGATGCAACAAATCTTCGGCCCTTCCATTATGTGATGCAACAAATCTTCGGCCCTTCCATTATGTGATGCAACAAATCTTCGGCCCTTCCATTATGTGATGCAACAAATCTTCGGCCCTTCCATTATGTGATGCAACAAATCTTTGGCCCTTCCATGTCCCAAAAACTGAGATCCAAAGTATCTGGATTGGACACGGTCATCCTCCCAGTATCGAACATGGATGTCAAGCTGTTTATTCTTTGACGCCTGATTGAGGCTCTCATCAAACATCAACACGAATGGCCCAGCCTTGGTGATGCTGTCAACAAACTGTTTTTTGAAGAACGATGCTAATCCAAATCTGATGATGTACCCGGTTTTGTCTTTACCACACGTGAATGACTTTGCGATGTCAGAGTCGGGAAACATTTCTTTAAACAGCTGCGAAATTCCTTCATTGGAGTTCAATGAGTGGTGTTTAACTGCAGTGTTCAGACACCACAGAGCCTCCACGTGCAGTCTTGGTGTGGCGCCCATGGCCACCCAGAGGTCAGACGTTGCTGGAGCCGTAGCGTTGGCCAGTAGGCCTACAGTGGCACTAATTTGCGGCGGTGGTGGTGGAGGTGCAGCCGCACAGACAGCTGAGATTGGCCGAATTAACTGCTCTCTCCGAGCACGCATTCCATTTTTATGTTTAGTGGATTGCATATGCGACCGAAGTGCGTTAGCTCCCATCCAGTTGACATTGATGTTTTTTTTACACACCTAACAATAAGCCTGCCTGTTATTCCCTACTACAGGCCTGAGCCAGTCCTTAAACGCTGGGTCATTCACCCAGCTACCAGAAAACTTGCATTTGGCCATGAAGACGACGATGGTTGTCCAGTCGTTGAAGATATGCCTTGAAGCAAGTCTAAAATAAAACGTAAGCTAGCCACTTCTGTTGAGCGTGCAGTGTTCTGAGATGATGCCGAACGACCACTGAATAGGACGTCAGCATCAAACATAAGTCGAGACGGAGACAAAAGATCTTTGATCATGTGCCCAGATATGCTAAAGCCCATATTTAAACGAACTAACGCAAACGCAGATAGAATTTCAATCAAAATAGGACACCTGATAGTCTGAAAAAATAATACCTAATTTGGAAAAAAATAATACCTCTGAGACCACATTTAATACTTTTAATGGCCTTAAATTTGACAATTTTGATTTATCACTTTTTAATACTTTTTAAAACCCCGCGGATACCCTGTCATAACATTAAGCTGGAACAATAAGCTTGTCATTTTACCCTAGATGCATTCACTAAACAGAGAATATACACTTAATTCCTAAATGCATAACAATTATCCACCACAACATCGTTATAAGTCCCATTTTGTGATCAGATCACTGAAACCACATGAAAGTAGTCAGAAATGCATGTGATCAGATCACTGAAAACTCATCTTAATACCAGGTGTAAATGCAGTGAGTCTTCAAAAATCTAATACTTATGAATGATCACACTGCAAATACGTAGCTCTTGAAAGCTGAATTTCCCCTTCCTTCCCTTCAAACTGTACTGGCTCAACACAGAGTTGAGCGCAATTGCTCTCAACACCCTCCGCACAGCATCTCCAGGCGTTTTGCCACCAAGCCAGATTTATTTGTATTATTTAATATCTTATAGTCTGAAATATGCTGTACAGTGGTGCAGTTGGTAGCACTGTTGCCTTGCAGCAAGAAGGCTCATGTTTGTATCCCAACCTCGGGTCTCCATAAAAAAAACAAAAAAAAAACCCTGCATAGGACGGACGGGTACAGATGATGGATTGATGAATGGATAGTCTGAAATATTGCCAAAATACCAGAACATAAAAATAGATATTTGAAAATATTTATTTTAATTCCTCTAGTTGGTATTCAGAACAGCACAATACAAAATAAGCAAATTGTGGCATTCTTTTATAAACACTGATTATAAAACATAAATAGATTTATTAAAATCAACACTGAAACCGGAAATCTCTCCTTCAGCATGCATTCAAATGTTTTTAACTTTGTGCTGCAACATTTAGTTTTAAAACTATTATTTGCAAATTAACTCGGGCCCCAACCTCCATGTAAAATGGATTCCTTCAAATGCACAAAAATGTATTACCGTATACAGCTTTAAATTGAACCATGTTTCTTTCTTTTTTTGGTTGACTTTAGATTCATGATGAATAGGCTATCGAGTTTGCAATGCAAACTGCTGTTGTGTTCATATGCATATTTATGTGCTCTTTGCAAGTAATTTTGAAGTAAAATTACATTATAGATGTCAGAACATTTCAAGTGATAAAAACCCCACAATTATAATCTACTGTTAAATGTACTTACAGTTTTTTTTCTGTATTCATCATCTTCCATTTTGCAAGTTCCTGCATAGTACGGCAAGGATGGAGCAGAAAATCAGACATGTCTCCTGTTGGCTGACCACCACTCCTTAAAAGATTTTCAATCACTGACAGCTTTTGGTCCATTTTGTCGAGACGAATACAAATGGCCCTTTCAAATTTCTTCAACTCCGTGTTGTCTGAAATGTACAGTACACATGTTAACATGCAAAAAGAAAGCAGGATGAAATAACTATCAACATTCAACTGATGTAAAATAATTTCTATATTTAAGGCTGCAGCCCATAATTTCTGACACTAATGGTTAATAAACATGTTTATTAAAAGAATAATGTGTCTTGCAAAAGGACATTGGCTTCTTGTCTGTGTTTATGCCAGTGGCAAGTCACGCAGGTACTGGGTAACTCCACAGCTGTTCAACCCGACCACTCTAAAGTAGTCTCCATATAAACCCTTATTACAAGTGTACCGTTGTTTTCTAGGATAAGACAAAATCACAGATGGAAAATGCATTCACAGTGTACTTACTCATTATATACATTTTGTAAATTCTGGACACAAAAAAAGTTACAGACTACACCTTTAAATATAATTTCAATATCAGCAACATATTCCACACAGAACAACAAACAGCAGGACATAATGTCATATTTCATGTTATACATTGCATGAAACTGTACAATATGTATGACAACTATGTTGTACATTTTAATTTACTGATTTAATATTGAGTATAAAAACAGTTATAGTAAATTATTATTTGAGTATTTGAATGATTTTTAAAGGATGAAGTGTGGAGTAATTTGCTGTAAATTCTGCTTTGATCACAGGAATAAATTCAATTTGACAAATATTAAAATTGAAAAAACTTTAATATTTTTAAGTTGTAAAATTATTTCAAAGTATCACTGGATTTTTGATCAAATAAATTCACCATCTGTGAGCTGAAGAGCCAAACCTTTGAATTAAAGAAAAATACAAAACTTATGCTCACACAAATTTGTTTCTGCGCCTGATGCAGGAACATTTATGGTCCCATCAGCTGAAAATGAGAGATACAACAAGTTGAATATATTAGACATTTACGAGATCATAATACATCACACAGTGCACACAGATAAAATCTGTTTATGGTAATGATCAAACAAGTCATATGTTTGTGTTTGTACTCAACATCAAAAATATACATGAACACACCATTGCATTTTTACTAACTCTAGATATTAAGCTAACAATTCTTACATAAATGTTTGTCAACATTTCAAAGTTGTCAAATTCCACAATTTTAGAAAAAGGGGATTTCATAAACCTTTAACGGTCGCCTTTATTAAAAAGAATTACGGTAACCAACTTTTTTCAAATAATTAATCAATATATTCATTAAATAGTAACAAACATTGTATCATTACTTCACGTGAAATAGTATTATGATTTAACTGTCTCATCCACCTTCATGTTGAGTTTCCCTGTCAGACATGGGTGTTTCTAGATCTTGGGCACTTTGAAGACCTGATAAAAAAAGATTCCAAAAGCATGGTTCCTGGAAATTATTCAGGGATCCTTTTCTATAATTTGTTTTTAAATGATGATGTAATAGTAACACTCATTTTGTTAAGTGGTGACACATTACGGTTGGGTATTGTTTCTTTTTTTTAAACGTTACAACAGTAATTTTTTTTTTTATTAAACAATACTGTAATCTCATTCACCATCGTTTTGAGGCTCTTCTTTTTTATGTCTTTTTTTATCAAAATAAATTAAAACATTCTTAAAATCGAACCATATATTAAAATTATGTGCAAATATTTCAACTAACAGCTGAGGAATTTATGTGGCACCGAAATCTGCGTTTTGATTTGATCAGGTTACTTACCGGTTGCCTGGTTTCATATTTGCACCAGGTTTTGGTACCCAACCCTATACCACAGCTTAAAATATATGTATTTATTTACTGACAAGCCAATTAAGTAACAGAACACTGTGTTATTATTATTATTAAAGGATTCTCTGTATTCTCTGAATGTATTGTCTACAGTGAACTTCTACTTACTCTTACTTTCTGCAAAATATTCTGGTTTTGGGATGACTGGAAAAAAAAAACCTTTAAATAAATATTTATTTGACAATTTAAAGTAGCTATGTAAATGGGTAACAAAAAGGTTTTAAACAATTAACTCACATTTAGGTGTGCTTCCAATGCGTGACGTCTTTGGTAGTGGTGGGTCTTCTTCATCGTCATCATCATCGCCTATTTAAGAGTATATGTTATTGTTAGAACATCTCATACCAAAAAGGGGCTACAGAAGAAACTGACAACGGAAAACTTTTAATGCGCTCTGGTCATTCATTTACATGAGAACAGCTGTGGTGGGAGAGCGGGGGGGTTGTGTGAAAAAACATATCAGACGCCCTGATTTCTACATTTCGGCATAAGCATCGGCCAGAGAAAAAGCCATAAAAGCAACCATGAATCAAATTTTCTAGAAAGCATTTACCACTATCCAGCATTCTCAAACATCTAGCTGGAGGCCGTATTCGTCTCCGTGGAGTTTTGTCATCGCTCTCCAGGTTTGATGTCACTGTGGCCTGGTTGGCTTTCAGTCTGGCTTCCTCATAGCTATCTGGAAAGAACCCTGTTAAGAGCAGATCTTCATATTAACCCTTCAAAATGGACATTAGCTGGAAATAAAATAGATGTAATAAAGGTTGTTCATACAAACTTATGGGGCACTATAGATTTACCAAAGAAAAAAAAGCCCATTATGTTTATCAATAGTGCCACTATTATCAATTTAGTTACAAAGATTCTTTAAAATATCTTATTCAGGTTTGGAACAACCTGAGGGTGAGTAAATTACAGAATTTTAATTGAAGGTAAACTATTCATAGATACTACTCTTTATAAATACCTCTTTTGTTATTTCAAGCCAGTTGGAAGCCACAACATCAACTGTCTTGTTTTGGGGAAACTTAACCACGGCGTACTTCTGCAAGAGAAACCATACTGAGGGTTTGGCGCCCCAGGAGCATAAGTGCAATTAAAGTGATCTGCACTCAGAACCCCTTTGGCTCCAACCCCTTGATAAGTGAGATACTGCACATTAAGATTATACAGAAGTATAAACAAGTATTAAGCTCAGTGTCACCAGTTCCTTATAGCATTGTCTTTATTCCACTCTCACCATTAACTTTTCACAATTAACCATTTACCAATTAAGTAATTAAAAAAAAAATCGGAAAAGTTTAATCTTCATCAGTTTAAGAACACTCATGCGTCATGACCATCTTCTATGTTACAAATAAACAGATAGTTTTAAGAATACTCTGACTTCTATTTGCCCAAAATGACAGCAGGGAAAATCTCCATAAATAGAAAAAAATGTGCCATTAAATTACTTTATTTAATTGAAAGTTCACAACAAATGACACTTGGCCTCACCCTGAAGCCATCTTAGGTGTATTCAGACAAATAAAGAATGTCCTGGCTCTTCCAAATTTTTAAATGAACGCAAACCAACGCATTTACTGCCATTATAAAGCGTGATTTGTTTTTATTCATCTGAATACACCTAGGATGGCTTTAGGGTGAGTAAATGATGGGCTAATTGTCATTTTTGGGCAAACTATCCCTTACCAAGTCATCTAAAGCAACATGACATTTTTGCTCGAGCAATAGACCAAAGTGAGTAAAGAGCAAACAAAGACACAAAACTAACATGTTTATTCAATCTTTTGCAGTCTACAGAAGAAAAAATATATATATACAGGTTTGAACCCTCATAAGGTTATAAGGTTAAAATTTTTTAGGCAATGATTCCGTAAACAATTTTTTAAATACAATGTAGCCTAATACTAAATGTAAAAATAAACATTCAGATGTAATAGTCTAATGTGTGAAAGGTGATAAAGATTTTAGATAATGACTCAACATGAATGGAGCACTGTAAGGACAATTTGGACACCATCTTCTGCATCAATTAACAATGCCTTTCTGACCAAAAGCCTTTGAGTCAATTCTTTCATCCTGCTGTGCCTCACTTGGGCCTTGTAAACACCAATTAACCTGGAGTCACAAGGCTGCAAGAAGAGCTGCTCAAGATTATCATAGACACGACAAAGCACCATTCTATCCACTGACCTTGTTGCTTTCAACACAGAAATGACCTCGCAGCACTGAAAGTCACTGAGAACGAAAACATTGTTGGGTTTTTGTGTTTTCACCACAGCTGCAGGCTTGTTATTCAGTTCCTCTCTGTGCTGGTCAATTTCACCAAGACGTTTTATAATTTGTGACAGACGGTTTCTACCAGAGCGTACCAACCTCTTCAGCTGGTGCAGGTCATTTTCAAAGGCAAAAGCGCTACACTCATCTAGCCCACATGTCCATCAGAAGCAAGATGAACCATAGAGTGCACATTGTACACAAGGAACTCATCCCCATACAACATTCTGCCTTCCTCTACAAAGTGAACCAACAGATCTGTTGCAAAAGAGGTGTACTGTTTCACTAGTTTTGGGCACACTAGGATGGCCAATGCCACACTGAACAGCATAAAATGCTTGTACAGTTCATCAGAGAGAACACCTTTCAACACAATTTTGCCAGTGTACAGGGCAAACTGTCGCAGTTCAGTAGCTTTCCAACGGTCAATGTCTTCTAGGCCACGTGGTTTCCTTGCAAAAAGGTCTGGAATGAATGGTCTCAAACCAAGAAGCCTGGAACTAATCTCCCTTACTTGGCCAGAAGATAATCTGGTTCCAAGTTTCCCACGCAACCACAACACAATCAATTTTCGCATGACACCAAGACAGCACTGATGTATGTAGTCTGCAGGAAATTGCTGAATCATGTCTATTTTGAGCATGCAAAAAGGAGACACACCAGATGATAGGTGGTGCTCTTCCTGAAGCTGCTCACGAAAAGATGCAACTGTTCTCAGAGTAAGATTAGTCGTCTCTGGGTATATAACCCGACTGCCATCCCAGAAGCCTTTCTGTGTGCACTTATCACAACCGAAATAACCTGAGTACTGCTTTGTGCATCTGACAAATGCTTTCGCAGGTGCATCACAACTGATACAGCGTAGATGAACTCTTAAACGACCCCTCTCAGTTTCTAATCCATTCATTAAAAGGTCCCTAAGGTCATGCACTACATCTGTCAAAAAATCCAGATTTTTAGGCTTTGACACACCAAAACAGAGAGCAAGAGGAAAACAACGGAAGGAGCCAAATTGATTTTACACAAAACAGGCCACAGTGACTGACTGCTACTTTTAAAAAGTGGCAATCCATCAATATTCAAGGAAACGTCTACACACTCTAACTGGGTAACAACATCACTGGGGTACATATTTTAATGCCTACAGAGCTGTTCTTTGCATCCAAGGTAGTAGTATTGCATCCCAGATTTCATGTCCAAATGCACATTTTCACATGTTCCAAGTAATGTTCTTGCAGTTCTTGGGAGCTCTGGGTGATGTTCAGCTAGGATTTTAAGAAGACCATCCACTGCATTTTGTTTTACTTGAAAGTCATTGGCCCACTGTGCAAGCCTAACTTCACAGGCCCCCTACATTTCAACATCACATTCAGTTTGTGTTCCCTCAATGGGCTGTTTTTGATGAAGGGGCTCACTAAAGCTCTCCAGACTAGTAAAGTCAGTGCATTCTACATGAGAGGAATCAGATTTCTGCTGATCTCTTTTTACTCTTTTCCAGAGTGTGTTGTATTTTTGTTTTGCAGACATTGTTAATAACCAATCTCACAAAAGTAACAAAAAATAAAGATCATTACCAGATCAGATTCCATCTGGACACCAGTCTGTCTCTGTGGATAGGAAAAAAGAGAAATTGTAAACATAAGTACAAAGCGCCTTTGAATGATGTGTATTAATAAGGGATGTTAACAATAAATCGACAAACAATTCAAAATAATTGCTGAAAATACTTTTAATTGTTAAAACTTATTGAAAGCGACAGCATATCTTCAACAATATACTCTCTAGTCAAGTCTCCTAACCTTTTGAGGCTGAAGTAGCATCTCAGAGCGGGAGAACGTTAATTTTGGCTGCTTCGTGGTTTTATCGCCACTGTCATCCTCTGCTTGCTTCTTTTTTGCTAACTTCATGTGACTGGGCTTCTATAAATGTTTAGTTAAATTACTTGTGCTCAGGGTTGCCAACTCCCACCAAAGAAAACAAGGAACCACCCCCCACCCTGCGCCTCATGATGCTTAATCGACGTAATTGTTTTTAATTTAATGCACATGTAAAACAAATGCACAGATATTAATTATTTTTTGAAAATAATTAAATAGATTAAAAATCTTTCTTTGCAGGAACTGCAGACTGCACTGATGGTACCTTCCCGAAGGAAATTTTACTATAGCTTACTAGGATATATACTGTATTAGACTTAATATTTACTTTACATGATAAAGTATTTATGACCACTAAATCCACTTGGTTGTAAGATTCAGATAATTTATTAAAAGCTAGACATATTAAATGAGAATAAGAAAGAAAAGTATGTATTTGTGCCCCCCTTTTCCTGTTAATGCCCTACCTGGCCCCCAGGCAAAACTTTGCTAAAGCCGCCCCTGCACAGTTACCAGCTGTCGGCTACATAAAAGGATCCTGGTGTTACTTGTCTCTCAGAAACAGTTTATAACTTCCCTTCAACTCATTCATGTCACCTAAAAGGTAAACCTGTTTCTCCATCACCTGTTCAGCTCTGATGATTCAGTGAGAACATCTCCTGGTTTCATCTTCATGTCTCACCACATATCCAAACCGATATCATGACCAGCAGCTTTTACAGCTGTGGCTCCAGCAAACATCAGCTGATACTAGAAAGTCATATTAACTCAGTTCTAACAGGTTATTAAACGTGCTGCTGCTGTTTAGCGCGACATCCGCTGGTTTCCTCTTTCTAGCGCAAAGTGGGCGATAAACAAGAGAGAGAGAGAGAGAGACGGGACTTCCGACAGAAAAGCCGATCATTGATCAGTTTTATGATTGAAGGAGCAACAGGAGAGGGAGAGGCAGAGTGTGAGAGAAGATGAAACAGCTGTGCAGCGTCAAGACAGAATAACTCCAGCTTTGTCTTTTTTTCATTCTAGCTGAAGTACGAGACAAATCGCGTTCCTTTTCACCTCAATATTTTCTCTGAATACGGGATGATTCCGTTTTTTACGGGACGCTTGGCAACCGTAGCGCTGTCAGTGCTTGTAGAAGCAGTACTGGTTGGTAAATCTTGTATATTCTCCAAGCCAGTGTTGTCCATGCTGCTTTATTTTTGCTGTCTGTTTCGCCGACACGTCTTCCTTATGAGCAGCAGTGCGCCTATCTTGACCAATGAGCTGAGTGGGAATGTAAGTGCACGTATCTTATTGGTGACAACAAAACACAAGCGCAGGAAATTGGCATACTGCACAGTTTCAAAATAAAACATCCTCTCGTTCATTGATTTAGATGACAATGTTTGCTCGTTTTGGCTCTGACAGAAATATGGAACAAATTGCGTTCCATATTACTTTAATACGGAACAAATCAATTGTTTTCTAAATACGGAACGATTCCGTTTTTTACGAAACGGTTGGCAACCCTAGATGGGGCTGATCCGATCCAGTATCGGTATCGGGTTCCGATAACTATTTAATTCACGGATCGGAAATTTCTGATCCAGAGTTATGTCTACAATGTCTGCTGAAACGACTCCACCGGGCTAGGTGGTGAGTCTGTGCCCCGATGAGACGGAGAGAGATGACACGCCTCCTTTCAGGAAATGTGCTCCAGTTTGCAGGTAGCAGGTTAGCATTAAGCAGCACTGAACTTTTCCCCACATGTTCACGGTTTGGAAATATTTTACGGTCGCAAAGCAAGACAGCAACGTGCAACGTTTGCAAAGCCGTTGTTCCGAGAGGTGGAACCTCCGTTGCAACGTTCAACACCACAAATTTAATCAAACCTCTGTAAAACGCACCACCCGAGAGAGCACAAGGACTTTTTAACCAGAGGGGAGAAAAAAGAAAAGAGCTGCCAAGAATCACTTCTAGAGTCTAGATTCAAAATAGTGATGTGTCGGTCGCGAACGAGCCGGCTCGTTGAAGTGAACGACGGGAGCCGGCTCGTCATTGCGAGCTGTTTTTCTTTTGTTTTCATTTCCCCCCCTCTTGTTTTGGTGAAAGCCAAAGGTGATTGGTCAACATGTGTAACAGCAACTGTCCACACACAGAGCAGTAGGGGCGGGGAACAGGGAGGGTCAGACACAGCAGTGAGCGAATGCACACGGAGGGAGACAAGAGAGGGAAAGAGGAGGAAAAAAGCGAGCGAGTGAGAAAGAGTGCGACGAACAAACGGTGAGAAAATGAGCCACAGCAGCAGGAAACGTAGCAAAATTAGAACCCATTTTAAGTGTTGTAAACAGCTCAAAGGCAGAGGGTAACTTATGCAAGGTGAAAATATTGTTTGTTTTTAAAACGCTGGTGAGTCCTGGATGGGTCTGTTTTTTTATAGCCTTCTTTATAATTTATTTTTGTAGCACTCAAGTTCACATTTCTTACAGTGTTCAGTAAATAAAGCCATATAAATGATAAATATTCGATATATTGCACTTTTTTACATTAGTAAATCATTTTACACATAGTTTTGCAATATTTTTGGTGATAAATACACTTTAAGCAACAGAAAATCTGAGCAGCCACTTGGGAGCTGAAAGAGCCGGCTCTATTTGGTGAGCTGAGCCAAAAGGACTGGCTCTCCAAAAAGAGCCGGAATTCCCATAAGTAATTCAAAAAGCAAAGTAAACTTTCACCAGACAACGTAAAAGCCAGAGGGATTACAGAGAGGGTGCTAAGCTTCATCGTACTCGATGAGCAACCGTTATCAGTGGTGGAAAACGAGGGGTTTCACAGCCTGATTGAACACTTGCAGCTCGGGTATAGTTTACCGTCCAGGATATATTTATCAGAGACTGCCCTACCTGAACTATACAACCGAGTGACAAGCAAGTTAGCAGATAAGTAAAAGGAGTTCCCGCCCTGAGTTTTACTACGGCTATTTGGACTTCAGATGTCTGCCTAATGTCACTAATAAGTCTCACAGTGCTCTGTGAATATTAACATTGTATTGCAAATATTTAATATTTGAAGACCTTGATTTTTTTCTTTTTTGAGACGCTACAAGAGTCATTGCACTTAATTTGTGCTGATCAGATGAAGCAGCCCTTTTTATTTTATTTGGAGTGTTAGTATGGAAGAGTACCCTTTTATTTCATGTTTGTTACTTAAAAACTCTGTTACTGCCTAGTGGTGATTTGTATCTAGGCTGTTTAGTTTATATGACAGGGACTGTTTCTTTGATCGTGTATATTGCACTAGTATCTAGTAACCCTGTTTTGAAATTTAATAAAAATATCCATGTAACCCTTACAGTTGCATATTTGTTTTCAGGTTTGGATTTTTGCTGTTTTCTGACCTCATACTTACCTCAAGTTACCTTTTGGGACATATATACAAATGTACATATACTTACTTGTGGAGAAGAGTTTATTATCAAATCAAATCAAACTTTATTTATAAAGCGCTTTTCAAACCAAAACAAAGCTTCTCAAAGTGCTTTACAGATTAAAAATGACCCAAAACCCAAAAGTAAAAAACATCACCACAGCTATACCCCCCCATGCATAAAAGCAACAATAAACAACAGCACATTAACAAAAGCAGAACGGGCAGAGTACAGATGAACCAGGAAACGTCATCATGGGAGCCATCTACATCGGCAGCAGCAGATCACCAGCAGCAGCCAAGGCACTGACCCAGGGAGCCCAGAGGAGGGAGGGCTGGCACCCCCACCTCCACCCAAGCACCACCTGGAGAGCACCAAGGCAGCCACAGCTGACCACCGCCCACGAGGCAGAGGGCTCCCACAGAGGAAACACTGGAAGGAAAACTAAAATAAGTTTAAATATTAAAATTAAAACAATTATAAAATATGATCAAATAAAAATGGAAAGCAGATAAACAATAATTGATAAATAGCCAGCTAAAAGCTAAACTAAAAAGAATTCAATCAAACAAAACATGCAGAGCAATCAAACAAATTTAATAAATAATAATCAGTTAAAAGCTATGTTAAAAAGGTGAGTCTTGAGCCTGCTCTTAAAAACATGAACGTTCTCTGCGGCCCTGAGGTCCTCTGGCAGCCTGTTCCAGAGGTGAGGATCATAATAACAGAAAGACGCCTCACCATGATTGTGTGTCCTGACTTTTGGGGTGACAAGGAGACGGCTGCCAGAGGAGCGCAGAGACCGCGAAGGTTTATATGGTAAAAGCAGCTCTGAGAGATAAGGAGGCCCAAGACCATTAAGACACTTAAAAATTATTAAAAGAACCTTAAAGTCGATCCTAAAACATACGGGGAGCCAATGCAGTGATTCTAAGAAAGGTGTAATGTGTTCCTGCCTCCTGGTCTTCGTCAGGACACGTGCTGCTGAATTCTGTAAAAGTTGTAAACTTGAGGTAGTCTTTTTGGGAAGACCAGAAAGCAGGGCATTACAGTAATCAATCCTACTGGAGATAAAAGCATGCATCAGCATCTCCGTATTGGCCCGAGAGAGAATGGGGCGGACTCTGGCGATGTTCTTTAGTTGATAAAAACCTATTTTAGTAATATTTTTTATGTGAGGAATAAAAGTCAGCTCAGAGTCAAAAATCCCGCCCAGTTTCTTCACTTGAAAAGAAGGATTAAAAGACAGTGATTGTAGTTTTGGTAAAAGTTTCTCTCTCTGAGCCTCAGGACCGATGACTAAAACTTCAGTTTTGTCCTGGTTGAGCTGGAGAAAGTTTTCTGCCATCAGGGATTTAATGTCTAAAATGCAGTTAAAAAGTGCATCCATTGGCCGTGTGTCATCGGGAGACATGGAGATGTACAGCTGTGTATCATCAGCATACCTGTGAAAGTTAACTCCATGTCTTCTGATGACGCTGCCAAGAGGGAGCATGTAAAGGTTAAAAAGCACTGGGCCTAAAATTGAACCCTGGGGCACACCACATGTGATCTTGTGGACCTTAGAGGAGCAGGTATCTAAACTTACCATAAAAGTCCTGTCTGTGAGATAGGATGTGAACCATTTATGAACAGCACCAGAGAGGCCGATCTGTTTTAAACGAGTTAAAAGAATAGTGTGGTCCACTGTATCAAAGGCAGCGCTTAGATCCAGTAGGACCAACACTGTCACCTTCTGAGCATCATAATTTAATCTAAAATCATTTAAAATCTTTAAAAGAGCTGTCTCTGTGCTGTGGTTTACCCTAAAACCAGACTGAAATTTCTCTAGGACATTATGAGCGTTAATAAAATTATTAAATTGAATTAAAACAAGTTTTCTAAAACTTTGCTTAAAAATGGTAAGTTAGATACCGGTCGGAAGTTGTTTAAATCATTAAAATCTAAATTGCTCTTCTTCAGCAGGGGCCTCACTACCTCCCCTTTAAAGGCGGCAGGAAAGACCCCCGTCTGAAGGGAGCAATTCATCACGGTTAAAATCTCATCTCTAAAAGATTCATAAAATTGCTTAAAAAAGGAAGTGGGAATCGGGTCCAAAACACATGTGGTGGGCCTCACTGAGGAGAAAACTTTATCAAGAGTCCCAGCTTCTACCAGGACAAAACTGTCCAGCGTTTCCTCTGGTAGAGACACACACTCAGATTTGTCTAAAACCATGTTACACTGAGAAGATAAAATATTACATCTGATCGTGTCTACCTTCCCTCTGAAGTGGTCTGCAAACTCCTTACAAAGAGCATTTGAGGGGGTTTTCTGATATGCATTAGTAGTACAGTTAAAAATGTTGTCTATAGTGGAAAACAGAATTTTGGGATTATTTTTATGTTGTGAGATGATTCTGGAAAAGTATGCATTTCTGGAATTTCTTACTGCACTGTTATATGATTTGAGACGTTCGATGTACATTTGATGATTTATTGTGATTTTTTTCCCCCTCCATTTTCTCTCTGCCACCCTGCAGCTCCTTTTAAATCTCTTAAGGTCTTCATTTCTCCATGGTGTTGTTGGTTTTAAGTGTGCGTTTATAACTTTAACTGGAGCCAACAGGTCAAGAGCGGATTGAAGCCTTCTGTTAAAATTATTAACAATAAAATCACAGGGGCAGGTAAAACAATAGGAGGATTCTTTTCAAAAATTTCCAGAAAACCTGCAGCCACTTCAGGGGTTAAATGGCGCTTCCTGACAGTTCTCACAGAGGTCTCCTTCTGGATAAAACTGGTGATATTAAAAAACACACAGTAATGGTCAGAGACAGCCAAGTCAGCAACAGAGGACACACAGGTGGACAGGCCATACGTGATGACCAAGTCCAGGGTGTGTCCTCTGTTGTGAGTTGGCTGCGTGACATGTTGACTAAAATCCATATAGTTCAAAACATTTAAAAATTCTGTTGATAAAGGATCTAAGATGTTATCTATATGTAGATTAAAATCACCAGCTAAAATTATTCGTTCATAAGAGTTGTGCAAAATTGATAAAAACTCTGAAAATTCTTGAAAAAAAAGTGCACTCTTTTTAGGAGGCCTATAAACTGTGACACATAAAATCTGAGGAGTGCTAAAAACATGCAGTATATTCAAAAGTGCTAAAATTATCAAATAAAACAGGTTTGGCAGAAAGCGTTGATGGCCATAAAAGGAGTTCCGCCTCCCCTTTTGGAACTCCTCGAGGAATAAGTGAAGTTAAAATTTGGTGGGGGCGCCTCTGTAAGAACTACGGGGGCATCTGCACTCAGCCATGTTTCCGTTAAAAATAAACAATTAATATTATGATCTAAAATGAGGTCATTTATTATAAAAGTTTTATTCAGCAGAGAGCGAACATTTAGAAGTGCCATATTAATGGTGATTGGAGATCGAGTGACTGTATGGTTTACTGGAGGTAGGACTTTTGGTAACTGTTTGAGATTATTAGGGTTGCATTTGCTATGTTTTATATTATTTTTCCGCTCTCTGCTGATAATAACAGGTATGAATGATGTAAAACAAGGTCCAAGTCCGATATGTGAGTTACTGTTAAAATCAGAACTGAGTTCATAGGAGCAGGGACCAGCTGCACATCAGGATGTGGCGGAAGGGACAGAGAGGGCAGGAGTAGCTGGGGCTGGTGTGGTAGACAAGGGGGGGTGAGGGGATGCCAGGCTTATTGCC
Organism: Valencia hispanica; assembly: GCA_963556495.2. NCBI lineage: Eukaryota > Metazoa > Chordata > Actinopteri > Cyprinodontiformes > Valenciidae > Valencia > Valencia hispanica. The sequence continues at coordinate 53,938,105 of OY747710.1, forward strand.
AGCATGCGGGCACCCTGTCTATTAAGATGTAATCCATCTGGTCCAAACAATTGACTCCTGCCCCAGAAAATGTTAAAATTGTCTATAAAACTAATATGGTGCATCACGGTGACAGAGGAAAGCCAAGTGTTCAAAGATAAAAGATAAAATTACAGCCTCATAAAATCAACAATAATGATCATAATAATCATAGTAATATTAAAACAAATCAAGCTCTGGTATCGGAATAGTATCAGCAGATATCCAAAATCAGGTATCAGAATCGGATCAGAAGTGAAAAATGTGGATCGGTGCATCCCTAGCCATAAATACATTTCAAAGTTGTCATCAGAGATCTCTTCACTCAGTGTTCCCAGGAACAGCGCTAAACAATGTGAGGCAGAATTTAGCCTCTCTCCTCCATGGTTGGAACATACTCTTTTCCTACAGTTCAATCACATGTATTTTAGGGTAATTGGCAATGTTACATTTTCATTAGGTGTAGGTGTGTTTACATGGTGCCTGTCTCATTTGTTTTTGCACAGGATAAACCCAGCATCTCACCCAATATCTAATAGCATTGGCTGACAAAAGGACATAAACAAGACATGACCACATCATTAGTGCTTATGTGTATTCCAAAGTGGTTTACAGTAAATTTAGAATTCTGAACTGCTAGAACTAAAAGGTGCCTTAGTGTTATTTTTCTATCTTCATCAGCAACAGATTCACATTCATTCATAATTATTCACCCTGAACGTTGAGATGATACAGACAGGCAACATTTGGTATCTTAATGTATATTAAAAAAGCTTTAATAGTCCCTGTGTCAGTTTTAATGAGATTTATTTTCTGGCTTCAGCAGATACATGATCATCATCAGGCCTTACAGGGATCTCGACAACCAGTCTTTACTTGAGAACAATCGTCTAACCAAAACATGACAGAAGCTGCCACACACACGGCCAATCAGGAGTGAATGTAATTGCTCCCAACATGCAGTCAGCACATCCTCTTCAGGGGTCTCCCACTGCTGGTAGCTCCGTTTTGAAATGTACAATGGACCGCACCGAGCAATAAAGCCGGTGCTGGAGGAAACAGGTCTTAATTAAAGTTGTACTAATTAAGACGGTGCAAGCTCCTCTGTGATTACTTTAATGCTATCAAAGCCCTGCTCTTTTTTAGCAGAGTGATGTTGTACAGCAGCTGAATGCTGATAAGATCTCTTAGCAATACACTGAGGAATTTCCTCTGTCTAATCCAATCCTGGTGAACTGGTTACACAGTGACGACTGCGAACAAAGCTTCTGTAAAGCTCTTTTGTTGTTCAATTGTAATATTCCCATAATAAATAGATTTGTGAGATTGTGCAAATACCATGTTTGTAAAAGTTTAGAAGAGTATAGAATTAAAGGATTTAAAAAAAAATTGGTACCAACATATAAATTATGGGCGAGCCTAATATTCAAAACTTTAAAGTAACACACGCTAATATTAGGTTTTACTTGAGTGTTCTATTTAGGTCATCCATTTAAGTCATCCCCTAGTTTTGTACTATCCATAATGATATTCTCATATGAAATACATTAGGTTGCAAAGAAATTGCGTCATCATGTTGCTGAGCATATACCGTATGGAGTAGTTGTGATGCCAAGCACCAAAGTTTTCTGAAAAAGTTGTTTGAGCGCACTTAGTTTGCAAGGCTCAATGGTGATTCAGTTTGAACAAATTAATAAATGATTCTTTAATGACCACACAACCAAACTAGTAGAAGTTGTTTCCAGTACCGCATCCTAAAAGAGGTTCTAACATGAAACATTTAACATATAACACAGTTACAAACACAAAGACATTTCTAGTGCATAAGGGCCCAACTTATCAGCTTTCAAGGTTCAGAATGTTTAATACAGTAAGAATAAAGTTGCTTTTGACATAGGATGTAACATCTTTCAGACACCAGTAGCTGGAAAGCTCAGTGTGCAGGGTGAGTGGGGTCAGAGATGATTCTGCGAGCTCTGCACAATATCTTTTGTACACAGCCTTGAGGTGTGCCTGTACGAAGGGACAGGAGATAGGATGTGTTGTTATTGATTTATATCCTCTGTTGCATATTCCAGAGGAAGCTGTGGGTCTAGTGATAGATGCATGTATTAAAGCTCACGTCTAGAAATTTTTTAAGCAGTTTAGATTTATTGTGTTGAACGCAGACCTAAAATCCATGAATAAGATACGGACATAGGTGTTTAGAAAATGGCGCTCTACACACCTAGAGGATTCCTTTTTTTTTTTTTTTCCTATTCCTATTTAACCTGGAAAAACAGTTTACTGCTGTATAAAAACACCCTTTGACAATCTAGAGCAGCATAATTTTCATCATTAATAGAGGCGAATAAGAACAATCCTAGGTTTCTTTTTAGTACAGTTGCCAAACTTAAGAGAGTCATAGCTCTGTTGAGCCAACTATTCCCCCAGCCATCGCTGGGGGAATAGTTGTAGTGATGGCTTTATGGGATTCTTTATAAATAAAATTCCCAAATCCCCAAGTATACCACATGTATAACCCCATGGATTGATAAATGACTAATCTTGGTAATACTGCATTTTGGTAATATTTTATTGAAATAGAAAAAAAATATTTACATAGCATAAGTAAATTGGCAGACTATTTATTTAATTATTTATTTGTGCCTATCTGCATGCACCAGGTCAGTTTTCCTGAGCCAACTCCAACCTTCTTAGCTCAGTCTCCATCTCCCTGGCAAGCCGCATCTCCTCCACCGAACAAGCAACGTTACACCGGGACACTGCAGAGGACCGTTCATCTGCCTCCCTCATTCCTTCCAACACCATGCCCTTTGGTTCTTTCATTTAACTGAAGAAAAAAAAGACTGAAAAACGATGTGGGTAAATAAATACATAGTCTAGGGAAATACATGTGAAGGTCACACACTATATCGCGAATTGTTAAACTCACCGGTAAATGACTGAGTCCAAGCAATAATCTCCTGAACTGAAAAATGATTCATCGTTAAAATCACAGACAACCAGTAAATTGTAACAACGCAGAGATGGCTGAGAACTAGCCTACAGAGCTAGCCTATCTGCACAGTAAACAAAAAATCTGACTACACGAGCTTGAGTAAGCTCGCTACCAGACTCTTTCCTGGATCAAAGTAATTAAAGTGCTTAAAATCAGTCATCACTCACCGTTTTCCGACATTACAGATGCCGATGCTGGAGTCGCCGTATCTCGCTCACTCTCTCCTGTTGTTCGCTGGCCTTTCACCATAAATGGCGTCCATTTTTGCAAACCACTTCCACTGCTTGCAGTCTGCTCCACTCCTGCCGTTGTGGTCCTTCATGGCCAGATATTCACACTTAAATTTTTTTTTTGTTTCTCTCAGCCGAGGTTGTCTGAAAAAGGTGTCTGCTCAGCCCAGACAAAGCCAGAGGTTTTCCCCCACCAATCTGCTGGTCTAGTGTACAGTCGTGGCCAAAAGTTTTGAGAATTACATAAATATTGGAAATTGGAAAAGTTGCTGCTTAAGTTTTTTAACTCAGGTGAGAATGTTGACGAGCACAAGGCTGGAGATCATTATGTCAGGCTGATTGGGTTAGAATGGCAGACTTGACAAGTTAAAAGGAGGGTGATGCTTGAAATCATTGTTCTTCCATTGTTAACCATGGTGACCTGCAAAGAAACGCGTGCAGCCATCATTGCGTTGCATAAAAATGGCTTCACAGGCAAGCATATTGGGGCTACTAAAATTGCACCTAAATCAACAATTTATAGGATTATCAAGAACTTCAAGGAAAGAGGTTCAATTCTTGTTAAGAAGGCTTCAGGGCGTCCAAGAAAGTCCAGCAAGCGCCAGGATCGTCTCCTAAAGAGGATTCAGCTGCGGGATCAGACTGCCACCAGTGCAGAGCTTGCTCAGGAATGACAGCAGGCAGGTGTGAGTGCATCTGCACGCACAGTGAGGCGAAGACTTTTGGAAGATGGCCTGGTGTCAAGAAGGGCAGCAAAGAAGCCACTTCTCTCCAAAAAACATCAGGGACAGATTGATCTTCTGCAGAAAGTCTGGTGAATGGACTGCTGAGGACTGGGGCAAAGTCATATTCTCCCATGAAGCCTCTTTCCGATTGTTTGGGGCATCTGGAAAAAGGCTTGTCCGGAGAATAAAAGGTGAGCGCTACCATCAGTCCTGTGTCATGCCAACAGTAAAGCATCCTGAGACCATTCATGTGTGGGGTTGCTTCTCATCCAAGGGAGTGGGCTCACTTACAATTTTGCCCAAAAACACAGCCATGAATAAAGAATGGTACCAAAACACCCACCAACAGCAACTTCTTCCAACAATCCAACAACAGTTTGGTGAAGAACAATGCATTTTACAGCACGATGGAGCACCGTGCCATAAGGCAAAAGTGATAACTAAGTGGCTCGGGGACCAAAACGTTGAAATTTTGGGTCCATGGCCTGGAAACTCCCCAGATCTTAATCCCATTGAGAACTTGTGGTCAGTCCTCAAGAGGCAGGTGGACAAACAAAAACCCACTAATTCTGACAAACTCCAAGAAGTGATTATGAAAGAATGGGTTGCTATCAGTCAGGATTTGGCCTAGAAGTTGATTGAGAGCATGCCCAGTCGAATTGCAGAGGTCCTGAAAAAGAAGGGCCAACACTGCAAATACTGACTCTTTGCATAAATGTCATGTAATTGTCGATAAAAGCCTTTGAAACGTATAAAGTGCTTGTATTTATATTTCAGTGCATCACAGAAACAACTGAAACAAAGATCTAAAAGTAGTTTTGCAGCAAACTTTGTGAAAAATAATATTTGTGTCATTCTCAAAACTTTTGGCCACAACTGTAGATCGGCTCATCCTAGTCTTGTGCAGGTCTACAATCTTGTCCCTGGTGTCCTTGGACAGCTCTCTGGTCTTGGCCATGGTGGAGGTTGGAGTCTGACTGTTTGAAGGTGTAGACAGGTGTCTTTATACAGATAACAAGTTCAAACAGGAGCCATTAATACATGTAACAAGTGGAGGATAGAAGAGCTTCTTAAAGAAGAAGCAACAGGTCTGAGAAGGCCTGATTTCCTGCTGAGTTGTAGACGCTAAATACTTATTTTCTTTTCCATCATACAAATAAATTATTTTAAAAAAATCATACATTGTAATTTCCTGGATTTTTCTTTTAGATTCTGTCACAGTTGAAGTGTTCCTACAATCAAAATTACAGACCTTGTGGTGGCTAAATACTTTTTGACCCCTCTTTGGCTTCTATGATTAATAAATAAATTGCACTTCATATGTGAGAAAAAGAATTCTAAATTGTATTCTGTGAATATGTTCAGACGTTTAGTACAATAATAAGTTTAATATACGGTAAACGGGATGTTGGTGTAAGGGTTTATCAATTAGCATTTGAGTTAATATTTTTGAAACTGTAGTATCATGTTAGCATTTCTTTAGTCTCAGTCCCTGTGTGATGAATCATAAGTCTATCACTAGATACTTAAAACTTTTTTTCTCCAAATGAATAACTGGAGATAAGATACTACTACTTAGAATCTCTTGACAGAGCTCTAACTCAAAAACTGATAAGAGGTCAAATCTGGAGGACTTACTTTGGCAAAGCTTAGCACAGGCAAGCAATAAAATGCAGTTTGAAGACTTTTCTTTCTAACACTGTAGTATTTGTCAGTATGATCAAACATTGTGCATTTCTTGCATTTTAAAATGAACAAGTTAACAGTTTATACAGATCAAGGCAAAGTTTTGAAGCTATTTGCCTTTAAATTTTTTACCAACAAATGATTATCAAGGATAATATATAGAATAATATTTTCCACACGTTGATATTATTTTTGCCTTCATTTACAGCACACAGACAAATTTTCAGTTAGTTCTGTCACTGGTGTTCATGTTGCTGGAGTCTTCCCCTCACCAGTTTCTTCTAAAAGAAATAAGCAGTGCCGGGGACCCCTTGTCAGCCGGTCCCTTGTCGGGTCCCTGCTGGGGGGTGGGGTGCCCCTGGGCCCCGGCTCCCCCGGTCCGTTGACCGCCCCGCCCCGGCGCGGCCGGTTGCCGGCGGGGCCCGTGGGCTCGTCACTGCTGCCCCCCGGGCCCCTGCATAGTGGCCGCTGGATGTTCCCCTGGGGTTCTCCTTTGCTCCTCTCTTGGGGGATGCGGTCGGCCCCGCCCGGGGCCGCCTGGGGCTCTGGCGGTCATTTGGACGTCTTTGCTCTGATCTCCTTCATGTCTGCATCGATTCCTGGGAGACAGATTGATGTCTGCTCACACCAACTATCGAACACTCTTATGGAGAAACCTTATATACACCAGCATGCTAACACACACACATAGATGTGGGGTCTCTGGTGTTTACAGATATATTCTTGGGCTGAGGTTATCATTACTAGAGCTTGATTAATCAGTACCATGAGTTTTTCTGTGACATTGTTGTTGTATTTTTATATCTGTTTTTGTGTGATGTGGTTCTGTAATTCTTAGTTCAAAATGTTTGGTTGGTTTTGTCGATGTTCCTTTTTCGTGTTTTGTTTTGTTTTTTCCCCTCTCTCTGCCGTCCTGTGGGTATGGAGGCAGACTTCAATGTCTTCCTGTGTTCTCTTTGTTCCCTTTCCTCTCTTTTATTTTCAACTCACCCTCTCTCATGACTTTTTGTTTCCTACCTCTCTTCTTCATCTTCCTTCTCCTTAATTTTCCGTCTCCGTGTCCATAACATCAGGAAATAAAAACCCCAACAATTCACAATAAAGATTTTTCACACATATATCAAGTGGAGGACTATAGCAAAAGCTGTACTGCTCCGCTTGTGAAAGTAAATCTGTTGGGCTTCTACTTGGTACTCAGACACCAATTCTGAGCTTCAAACAGGACACGTAAAAAAATTAAATAAATAAAATAAAAGAAATAAGCAGTCAGAATTATGATTATAAAAATCAGCAAGGCTAAAAGTTTCTGTGGCAGTTGTAAAACTTTATAAGTTCTTTATGATTATTATAAAATTATGATTATTATAAAATGATTATTATTATTTTGGGTTAATGAGTTTTAATCAAATGTGCTTGCATAAAATATGGCATAATTCCTTTTCAGTAGAAAAAACATTAGAGAACAAAAACAAACAGTCTGAGCAAACAAATAGGATACTCATTATTTTGTGTGATTCAACTACAAAGGGGCGTCTTTGCATTTTCACTATAACAAATTACCTCTTCTAGCAGAACAAATGTCTGACATAAATCATTTGTCATATTTCATTATGGCACCAACCAGTTGTGAATATACTCTGAGTTGCATGCTTCCCCCTGATTGCCATTCTCACATTTAGTCTTGCTGCTGCTTCTGTTGAGTTGTGAGTTTTCTACAATTGTTTTTGAATTGGTTGATTTATAGACAACACATCGTTTGGCATGATGCAGCAAATGTAAAGCCTTCAATTAATTTTTATCATTGCTTAAGTTTTTTACAGTTTGAAAAATGTATGTTTAAATGAAATCGAACTTCATTTATAAAGCGCTTTTCATACAAAATAGCATCTCAAAGTGTTTTACAGATTAAAATGACCCCACATAACCCCCACTCCAGAACAAACACGTGATCACAGTTATACCCCCCCTCCTCCGAACCCATCTCCCATGCACGCACACACTTAGAAGCAGCATTAATAAGGACATTGGGCCGAGAACAGATGATCCAGGTAAGGAAACGCCATCAGGGGAGCTATCTGCATCGGCAGCAGCAGATCGACAGCAACAGCCAAGGCACTGACCCAGGCCGCCCAGTGAAGGGACGGCTGAGACCCCCACCTCCACCCAAGCAATACCTGGAGACCACCCAGGCAGCTACAGCCGACTACCGCTCACGAGGCATAGGGCTCCCACAGAGGAAACACTGGAGGAACGATTAAAATAAGAGGTTAAGTTATTTAAATAAAGAGTAGAAGAGATTAAATAGACAGGTGTAATGTGCTCCCGCCTCCTGGTCTTTGTCAGGACACCTGCTGCTGAATTTTGTAGTAGTTGTAAACCTGATATACTTGTTTTGGGAAGACCAGAAAGCAGTGTATTACAGTAATAAATTCTACTGGTGATAAAAGAATCAGTGTCTCCATGTTGGCCTGAGAGAGAATGGGGCGGACTCTGGCAATGTTCTTTAGATAATAAAAGCCTATTTTAGTCATATTTATAATGTGAGGGATAAAAGTCAGCTCAGAGTCAAAAATCACGCCAAGTTCTTCACTAGTAAAGAAGGATTAAAAGACAGTGATTGTAGTTTTGGTAAAAGTTTCTCTCTCTGAGCCTCAGAACCGATGACTAAAACTTCAGTTTTGTCCTGGTTGAGGTGGAGAAAGTTTTCTGCCATCAGGGATTTAATGTCTAAAATGCAGTTAAAATCTATTGGCCGTGTGTCAGCGGGAGACATGGAGATGTATAACTGTGTATCATCAGCATATCTTTGAAAGTTAACTCCCATGTCTTCTGATGTCACTGCCAAGAGGGAGCATATACAGGTTAAAAAGCGCTGGGCCTAAAATTGAACCCTGGGGCACACCACATGTAATCCTATGGACCCTAGAAGAGCAGGTATCTAAACTTACCATAAAAGTCCTGTCTGTGAGATAGGATGTAAACCATTTATGAACAGCACCAGAGAGGCCGATCTGTTTTAAACGAGTTAAAAGAATAGTGTGGTCCACTGTATCAAAGGCAGCGCTTAGATCCAGTAGGACCAACACTGTCACCTTCTGGGTATCATAGTTTAATCTTAAATCATTTAAAATCTTTAAAAGAGCTGTCTCTGTGCTGTGGTTCACCCAAAAACCAGACTAAAATTTCTCCAGAACATTATGAACGTTAATAAAATCCTTAAGTTGAATTAAAACAATCTTTTCTAAAATTTTGCTGAAAAACATTAAGTTAGATACCGGTCTAAAATTATTAAAGTCATTAAAATCTAAATTGCTCTTCTTCAGCAGGGCCCTCACTACCGCCCCTTTAAAGGCGGCAGGAAAGACCCCCGTCAGAAGGGAGCAATTCATCATGGTTAAAATCTCATCCTTAGAAGATTCATAAAATTGCTTGAAAAATGAAGTGGGAATCGGGTCCAGAACACATGTGGTGGGCCTGACTGGGGAGAAAACTTTATCAAGAGTCCCAGCTTCTACCAGGACAAAACTGTCCAGCGTTTCCTCTGGTAAAGACACACACTCAGATTTGTCTAAAACCATGTTACACTGAGAAGATAAAATATTACATCTGATGGTGTCTACCTTCCCTCTGAAGTGGTCTGCAAACTCCTTACAAAGAGCATTTGAGGGGGTTTTCTGTTATGCATTAGTAGTACAGTTAAAAATGTTGTCTATAGTGGAAAACAGAATTTTGGGATTATTTTTATATTGTGAGATGATTCAGGAAAAGTATGCGTTTCTGGAATTTCTTACTGCATTGTTATATGATTTGAGATGTTCGACGTACATTTGATGATTTGTTGTGATTTTATTTTTCCTCCATTTTCTCTCTGCCACCCTGCAGCTCCTTTTTAATCTCTTAAGGTCTTAATTTCTCCATGGTGTTGTTGGTTTAGAGTGTTTGTTTCTAACTTTAAATGGAGCCAGCAGGTAAAGAGCGCATTGAAGCCTTCTGTTAAAATCATTGACAATAAAATCACAGGGGGCAGGTAAAACAATAGGAGGATTCTTTTCAAAAATTTCCAGAAAACCTGCAGCCACTTCAGGGGTTAGATGGCGCTTCCTGACACTGGTGGACATGTGGACATAAACTCAGCAAAAAAAGAAACGTCCCTTTTTCAGGACTGTGTATTTCAACAATAATGTTGTAAAAATTCTAATAACTTTCCAGATCTTCATTGTAAAGGGTTTAAACAATGTTTTCCATGCATGTTCAATTAACCATAATCAATTAATTAACATGCACCTGTGGAATGGTCGTTAAGACCTTAACAGCTTACAGAAAGTAGGCATTTAAGGTCACAGTTCTAAAAACGCAGGACACTAAAGAGACTTGTCTACCGACTGCGAAAAACAGCCAAAGAAAGATGCCCAGGGTCCCTGCTCATCTGCGTGAACGTGCATTAGGCATGCTGCTGGGAGGCATGAGGACTGCTGATGTGGCTAATGTCCGCACTGTGAGACGCCTAAGACAGCGCTACAAGGAGACAGGAAGGACAGCTGATCATCCTCGCAGTGGAAGACCACGTGTAACAACACCTGCACAGGATCGGTACATCCGAATATCAAACCTGTGTGACAGGTACAGGATGGCCACAACTGCCCGAGTCACACCAGGAACACAATCCCTCCATCAATGCTCAGACTGTCCGCAATAGGCTGAGAGAGGCTGGACTGAGGGCTTGTAGGCCTGTTGTAAGGCAGGTCCTTACCAGACCTCACCAGCAACAACGCCGCCTATGGGCACAAACCCACCTTCGCTGGACCAGACAGGAGTGGCAAAAAGTGCTCTTCACTGATGAGTCCCGGTTTTGTCTCACCAGGGGTGATGGACGGATTCGTGTTTATCGTGGAAGGAATGAGCGTTACACCGAGGCCTGTACCCTGGAGCGGGATGGATTTGGAGGTGGGGGGTCCGTCATGGTCTGGGGCGGTATATCACATCACCATCGGACTGAGCTTGTTGTGATTGCAGGCAATCTCAATGCCTTGCGGTACAGGGAAGACATCCTCCTCCCTCATGTGGTACCCTTTATACATGGTCATCCGGACATGATCCTCCAGCAGGACAATGCCACCAGCCATGCTGCTCGTTCTGTGCGTGAGTTTCTGCATGACAGCCATGTCAGTGTTCTGCCATGGCCAGCGAAAAGACCGGATCTCAGTCGCATTGAGCACGTCTGGGACCTGTTGGATCGCAGGGTGAGGGCTAGGGCCATTCCCCCCAGAAATGTCCAGGAACTTGCAAGTGCCTTGGAGGAAGAGTGGGGTAACATCTCACAGCAAGAACTGACAAATCTGGTCCAGTCCATGAGGAGGAGATGCACTGCAGTACTTCAAGCAGCTGGTGGCCACACCAGATACTGACTAGTACTTTTGATTTTGAGCCTCCCTTCATTCAAGGACACATTATTCTATTTCTGTTAGTCACATGTCTGTGAAACAGTTTTAGTTTATGTCTTATGATGTTGAATCTTTTAGTGTTACAAATATTATACAAATACAAATATTTACACATATTAAGTTTACTGAAAGTAAAAACAGTTGAAAGTCAGAGGACGTTTCTTTTTTTGCTGAGTTTATGTGATGACCAAGTCCAGGGTGTGTCTGCGTGACATGTTGACTAAAATCCATATAATTCAAAACAATTCAAAACATTTTGTAGATAAAGGATCGAAAATGTTATCTATATGTAGATTAAAATCACCGGCTAAAATTATTCTTTCATAAGAGTTGTACAAAATTTAATACTAATATAATTATTGATGAAGTTCAAATTGAATCGATTAATATTAGGGCCACCACTTCTGTATTAGAAGACCAGACAACCAGGCTCTTCTTGAAGGTATCAGTTCCCACAACAGACAGCTCCCCCTTTTGCAGGGGAGAGGAGATTTTGTTCAGAAAGGGGGGTGGCCCTCACTCCAGGGGGTCAAGTATGAGCTAGCCTGTGGGACGAAGGATCATAAACTTAGCTCTGGGCCAAGATAGATTTTAGGATTTTAGGACCGTGTGTCCCAACTAAAGGCAGGACGGCTTGCAGGTTGACATAACGAACTGTCTTGGAACAGTTCTGATATAACCCAAGCTGGATGCACAGACAGCAGTGGGCACTTTAAAGAGATGAGAGTTCTCCCCGGTCCAGAACAAAAGAGAATCTTCATCGGTGAGGCCCCGATCCAGCTTGGTTCTGGTCCAGATCTAAATATTATCTGGCCCAAATCATTTAGGAATTTAGGTCAATTTGTTTATATAGCCATCCAATAATATTACTAATTAATCTCGACATTTTTTTGCCTATGCCAAATACTTAATTTAATGACCAGCAATCCTTAAAGTTTATGTGTAAATCAAGACATGCAATTGCAAACAGATCCAAAAACAAAAAATGTAGGAAACAAAATTCAAATGAGATACAAATATCAAATACAATATCATTTGAACTTTGGGTTTTTTCAAAACAGAAACTTTCAAATTCCAACCAAGGAAACTGTTAAAACAGGAAAAAGAAGAGCACAGTATTGCTGTTTCAACTGGAGCACTTCAGTTTCCAGGAGGCGTCTGCAAAGAAGAAAATCTTTTTTATCTTAAAGTATGTGCACCTTTCCTTATTTCTTTTTTTCCCAAAGTTGTCACACTTAAATGTTTCAGATCATCAAATAAATGTAAATAATCAAACACAACACATAGAAACATAATATGCAGTTTTTAATTTTATTAAGGCAGAAAACAAATCTAAACCTACATGGCTCCGTGTGTCAAAGTGTTTGCCTCAATTAAAACAGAACTTGAAAGTGGTTCCTCACACCTGAGTTCAGTTTCTTTAGCCACACCCAGACCGAAATTAATGACACACCAGTTCTCTATCAAGAAATCACTTCAATCAGACTTGCCTCATAAAGTGAATTTGACCAAAAGACTCGGTAGCGCAGCTGGTAGAGCAGCTCACCTCAAAGCTAGGTGAGGGTGTGTTTGTTCCCCCGGGGCGCCTGAAGGGTTGGGGAGGATCTGGCTGGAATAACGTGATCCTTCCATGCGCTACGTCCAGCCGGGGAAACCGCGCTCCATCAGGTGAAAAGAAGGGCCTGCTCACTCCCCAAGCATGAAGGATATATTTTATAATCTTAAGGATATATATATATATATATATATATATATATATATATATATATATATATGGTTCTTAAGGAGCCACTCTTTGGTTACCCTGGCTTGGGCTTCTGCTCATTGTCATGTTGGAAGACCCAGCCACGACACATCTTCAATGCTCTGACTGAGGGAAGGAGATTATTTCTCAAAATCTCACAATACATGGCCCAATTCATCCTCTCCTTATTACAGTGCAGTTGCCCTGTTCCCTTCACAGAAAAACATCCCCAAAGCATGATGTTTCCACCCCCATGCTTCACAGTAGGGATGGTGTTCTTAGGATGCAACTTCTTTTTCCTCCAAACACAGCAAGTTTACCCCTCCTTTTGTTAGCTGTAGCTAACGGGTAGTGAGAGCGAGAGTGGAGCAGAGCTGGCTTAAACAGGGGTGATAATGTCTCACAAAGTTCTTTCCTGTTGAATCTGAAATCGCATAGCACTCCCACTGGCGGGTAGGTCTGTGTTTTGGTCATGGCTATGGCCCAACAAATCCTCGTTTTTGTTCTGAAGAGTATGGGGCAGGCCATAGTCTTCAGGGCAAACGACTAGTCCCTGCAGTCATGTGATCGGGAAACAAAGTCACTGGTTCCTTTGGGCTGAAAAAGAGTTCAACGTTCAACTTCATTCAAAAGGTTGTCAGGGCAGGCAGGTCTCTGGGCAGAGGGCTAACTAAAATAAATGTATTTTCACATTTAACCAAAATCTTAACACCATCATATTGCTGCTTTCTAACCTTTATAATCTTAAGTATTTAAACTGTAAGAAATAAAAGGATTAACAGAATAGAGGCATTAGAAATAAGTTGCCAAACCTAAATAAGCATTAAAGATAGCAGCAGCTGGATACCTGTGTACATAATATTCTTCTCTTAAAGCCTGGCAAAGAGCTAAATAACTGTTACGTATCTCTGTTGGAAGAGTTCGTACGAAAACATGAACGCTCCTACTGGTGGATTTCCAGAGGAGCTTCAGTTTCTCATGACAAGAGGGAAAAGTTAGGTCAAAAAGACAGCGTTCGACCTCCTGCAGATAATCATGAAAGTTTGAATCAGGATCATCTGGGTCAAAATGCTGTATGTCCCTAGCTAAGAATCCAAGCTGGGGGGTACACATCAAATGTGGGCCTAGCCCAACTGGAAGGTCACTCTGGTTATGTTCAATGAATGGTGGAGACATTTTTAACTAACCTTTTAGGAGGAAAGGAGCACTCACGGTGCGATCCAGAGCTTTCCCATGTGTGGAGCTTCGCATGTGGTGGTAACGGGTGAAATGGGTGACTCTCTTGGCCACTAGGGGGCGACACAGAGTCAGAAAGGGGGGTGCATTTTGGCCCATTAAAACTAGTCAAATCCAAGGCTTGGTCCTTTTTGAGAGGCAAAGCAGCCCTGGCAAAATTCTCAGCTTCAACTCCTCCCCTGGTCTCTGTGGAAGTAAACTGTGAAGATTTAATGTTTGGAGTTTGTCTATCAATTTCGGGATAAAAAGATTCTCCTCTAGGCTCTGTATTGGAAGTTACAGAACTGTTTTCTAAGTCTGTCTTGTAAATGAGGTTGCTGCTGGATGTAATTAAAGGATCTTCCCTTTTGGACTGCAGACTTATTAACCTGACATCCATTGAGATTCTTAGCCTCTGCTTAGGCTTTCTCTGTTCATTCCTTGGCTCTTGAGATCTGAACCTTTGCAGCATGCTCTCTTTGCATTGCCATCTGGTGGTCAATCTGTTACTGGAGATATCTTTTAACGTCTGAAATATGGGTATTTCTGGTAGGATTTTCCATAAAGTTAACCAACTTTAATCGTTGCATTCAGGAGGGAGAGATATTATTCAAATCATTCCACTCATCTGGAGACAACCCAACTAGACCAGCAACAACCTTCTGGCTCTCCTTTTCTGCTGGATCTGCAAGGCTCACGGCTTCAGTCATCTAGGATTCTAACTCCATCATCTCTGCTGAACTACAAAACAACAAAAGTTGTTAAACAATTGCTGAAAGCAAAACAAAAACACACAATCCTAACAAATGTCCAGCCAACTAGCCATGTTTAGCTGTACATATGTCACCACGTTTATATATGCGTGCTCAGAACAGGGGCACAGGTTGACAGCTCAGCCTGTGTCTAATGAATTGCTTCAAGCCTTAAAATATTACTCCTGTTTTCCAAGAAATATTAGTGTGTTAGCAAATGTTCACCCCCTTTCCTTTTGGAGGGTGATTACAAAACACGAGATTAACCTTTTAAAGTTAACTCCGATTGCAAGCAGTGTTTTCTCCAAACACACTGGGTTAGCTCAGCATCTGGATACCAGATGTGCAGCAGATTTTGATTAACAGTGTTATTAACTTTGAAGTAAATTTACCAAGGCCAAGTCTAAGTAAACCAGGGTAACTCAAATGATCTGAACATGAATGTGCAGCAAATTTTGGACCAGACAGTTGGATTAACTCTCACGTTAAATAAAGTCTCAGCCTATTGCTAACACAAATCAGGATGAATGAGTTAAATCTGAATCTATGCTAATGTAGTAGAGTTGACCATTGCAAGCACAGGAGATTTTTATGGAGTTAATAATTTTAACTCTAAAGTCTGAGACCAGAAATTCAGGAATGTCACAGGTCATACACTTTTCATATATGAGCAATGACATCCAATTTCAGAGCTATCAGACGATGTGATTTAAATAACTTATATTTGGGCAAGTTATCATTCATGTGCACCAATTTGTTGTAAATATTATTCCCTCCCAAGTAAAAGCTGTTCACGTTAACGCCTCACACAGACACCACCAATTTGTTGTGACACAGATAGGTAGGTTTTGGCTATGAATAATTATGAATAATTGCTTAGGGCAATTATTAATAAGATTAATAATTCTATGTAAAAACTACCAAGTTTGGGGCACCCCCTAGAATCCAGGAAGTCAGTAATAGCCAACTAGCTCAGTCTTGTTTAGTGTTTATGATTAACTGCCTGATAAGGCTGACATAATTAAACATAAAATAGATGAAGGAATAAGCTCTTGGCGTTCTTTGAACAGCAAGTTACTACACATGTATGAGGAACAATGAGAAACAAAAACTTTCCAATATGCAAGAGTTTATTACAAAAATAATTCAACCTTCAGTTAAAATGCTTTAATCAACAAACTCACTAAGCTATTAACACACAACTAAACTACAAAAAAAGGAAGAGCGAATAATAAAACCACCAAAAGTATAACCATTAAATGGACAAATATAAAAAGAGGTAAACAGAATAACCAATAAATTGATCGTGATGTCACAGTTCAGTATGAATATGTATGCTTAAAGAACAAGGCTTGTATTGAGGAGTTTTGGGAGTTTAGCTCAGTTAGGTTAAACTAATTAGTACCTTTTGGTTTGTTTTCAAACCACCAATTTAAAATGCAAAGCAGAAGTGAAGACACAAACATTATTTGGAGAAAGTAATGTTTCATTAAACCATTTGTCGAATTATAAATCAATAACCTTTTGGAGAATTGATTTATTGTCACCAGTGGCGTGTCTAGAAATGTTTTTTTGGGGGGGCCAGGTAGGGGCACAGATTTGAAAAAAGGTGGCACATGTAAATGGCCCATAACCTTGAAAAATAAACTATTAACCGTTGATCATAATTCAATAACCATAAAAACCAAAATAACTTCAGCAACAGTTTTAATATACATGCGATTTTCCTCTACTTTTTTTTTGTAAGCCTTGTCCAAAGCATCGTGCACAGATGAATCCGTCAAAATGTCCTTCTTATATTCACTCCAGGCATACATGGCATTTACATGACCTTCAGATTTCGCATTTCCCTTAAAACCTCCATCTTTATACATTGCCTTCTTCCAGTTTGAGTACCCTTCATGTGATGTAAAAGGAGTTTCAGAAGTATTTGGAAGGGAAAAGTGTCTACATGCAAAACAATAGACAGAGTCCTGAGTTTGAGAATATTCAAGCCATTTGTGTTGTGAATACCATGTCTGGTTGAAGGCCCTCTTCTTTCCACCATGTACTGTTCGAGGAAATATCTTCAAGTGTGGCTTTCTAGGTTCATCCGCTGGATTTTGAGATATATCTACGGAAGGAAGGATTCCATTTGAAAATCAATGAAGAATTGATTTGAATCTAGAACAACACTTGCACAAGTGGCTGTGGCTGTCAATATTCATCTTAAAAGTAAGATTGGAGGTCAAATACCATGTGGATGGCCCTGTGTAGTATATGGTGTAGAAGATGAAGTCTCACATGGCACCACATCCTGCTGATCTGGGTGATCATGAACAGGTGAAGAAGTGCCTGGGATAATATACAAATATTACATTTCATTAAGGCAAGGCAAGTTTATTTGTATAGCACAATTCATGTTACAGGACAATTCAAAGTGCTTTACATAAAACATCAAAAGCATTACAGCAGGGTACAGAAAAATCAAAAGTAAAGGAATAAAAAGCATGATTTAAAATGAACCAAAATGTAAAATATATATCTTAAAAGAAACTGCAGATTTAAAACTTAGAATAAAAACCTAAGCAAATCCAGCGGAGAACAGGTGGGTCTTTAACCTGGATTTAAATAAATTAAGTGTTTCAGCTGATCTGAGGCTTTAAATAAAAAACAATGTTATTTTTAGCAAGATTTTGTTTTGCTTTACAATTATGTACCACAACACATACCTTTCCTTGGTTAATTGTTTATTCCCAAATATTAGTATTTCTGCCTTGAAGTGATATATTCTGATGAGTTGAACTATTGACATGATAAACATCCCTTCCTTGCATTTTCCTTGTTCATTCTTACACATACCTTGATTTACAGAACTCACTGTGGACAATGACGACTGCTTCTCAGTCCACCTCTCCCTGACAATGCTCTCTGCTTCTGGTTGTACTTTACTCTTCTTAACAAGAAAGAAATTCTCAATATTTTGAGATCTTTCATTCTTGCTATTCTTTTTTCTCTTTCCCTATGTCTACTGGTTGGCCCGGAAGAAATAAAGCAAAAACTTCTATCACAAACAACTTTCTAGATGTATAACCTTGACTAGAAGTCAGGGATGTCAAATTCTGGTCCTTAAAGGGCCCTATCCTGCACGTTTTAGATGTTCCCTGCCCTAACATAGCCAATTCATATCAAATGAATCCCCCAAAGAGCTAGCTATGCACAACCCAGTAAATTATCATTTAAATCCGGTGTGTTGAAGCAGGGGAACATCTAAAACCTGGAGGACAAGTGCCTTGAAGACCAGAACTGAACATCCCTGCTATGTCTATGAACATGGCACAGGGATTTCATGGGTTGATTTACACTCTAATCATAACATGGAACTGGCAGATAAGTTATTTGAGGAATTTGCTACCGCACAGTGTAAGTGCTGCCTTATAGTAAACTTCGGTAATATTGATATAGAGAACAATGCTGAAGATAAAATGCAGTCAGCTCAGCTGGCATGGTAACACAGACCTTAAGTATTCACCTGCAACCAAATCTGCATCTCATACAGCAACTTACAACTTGGATTATACCTTCTTACTCTCATATTAGCTCCCCCCAGTTTCCTACTGTCTGTAATGTTCAACGGTTGCAATAATTTTTGTAGGGTTCTTTGTTTCGTGGTATTCTAATTTCACAGAAGTTTACTAAACTCAACAAACTTAATGTGACTTACCGGGACTTTTATTCTCCTCTCATTTTCTTTCGCGGCAAAATCGGTTTCTGCCGTCTCTCACTCTGCTTCCCAGTCTCTCCTGCTTCCTTGCTGAAGGTCACGTGATGCTCACAGTGCAGCAGGCGATGATGCATTCACTTACGCTCAGATATCTGAGCTTCTTCTTCTTCTTACATTTGATATTTGATTAAGTTTGATTGTCTTAGCTTTGGGGTGGCACCTGGGGTGGCCAGTCTGGTTGCGGGGGTGGCCCGTGCCCCCCCAGGCCACCACATTGGACACGCCCCTGATTGTCACTGCAGTGGTTGATCTAATTCAGTATTTCGACATACTAAGAAGGCGTTTTTAAAAATGGCATATGATTAGTTTTAGGTGTTTAAACTATCCATTTTAAAGCTGATCTGTATTTTGAATACCGTAGGAAGCAATCTTTATTGTTAATGAAGCCTTGGCGGTCTGTTAGCGGAGCTCATAGCTACTCTGCTTTAGCTTAGCTAAAGAATAAAGGAAAAACTCTGTTCGGGTTCCGTGGTTAGCTAGCCAACTCTGGCTCAGACGCTGGGTTGTCTCCTCAGCTTAGCTGTGCCTGGCTTGGCATCACCAGGTGTGGAGCTTGGCTCTAGCAGCGGCAGTGTGTTTTCGGCTCATTCAGCTATCAGCTCCTGTAGCAGGCAGCAGCAGTGTCAACAAGGGT
Source organism: Valencia hispanica (assembly GCA_963556495.2). Lineage (NCBI taxonomy): Eukaryota > Metazoa > Chordata > Actinopteri > Cyprinodontiformes > Valenciidae > Valencia > Valencia hispanica. The sequence goes on from OY747710.1 coordinate 53,957,314, forward strand.
GGAATCTGTAAGTCCGAGATTCCTTCGGCAGAGCTTGAACAAGTCAGGTTCAGGACTTATTTTATCTTCCGAGTACAGTTCACCTGATCAATCGACAGGCTGTAGTGTCTTCTTGACCCAAAAAGCTCCAAACCTCGCCAGCGAAGTTAGATGTGTGTGCACTAAAGCTTTCCACTCATTTGTTAGCTGTAGCTAACAGGTAGTGAAAACGAGGGTGGGGGGGAACCGGTTTATATACAATAAGCTTCCGGGAATAGTTTCAAAACACCGTTTATATTAAAAAGGGAAGGGGGAGTCATGCATTGGTTCTTCCCCTAGAGGTGTAGCGATATATATATATATATATATATATATATATATATATATATATATATCCTGAGATCCGCTCAGGATAAAAACAGTTTAAGGCCATGTACACACGTAGCCGGGCTTTTTTTAAATCGAATATCCTCACCACCTCGTTTAAAAAAAAAATCTCCGTCCACACCTAACCGCATAACTGTGTTGTTAAGCACATTCATTGATATGCTAAACCTGTAGGGGGCAGTAGTTCCCCCAAATCCTATTCACTCAGAGTAACTTTCTACGTTCTAACTTCTACGGAGAGCAGTAATTGAGCTTGTAAAAACAAGCAAGCAAAAAGCACTTGGACAATGATGATGCCAACACATCTCTGAGGGCATAAATGCTGTATCTGAGTATAAATGCAGGTCGCACAAGTGATGTCGGAGGATTTTTTGGGCGGAAAGTGACGTTGCAGAGCCAAAAACTCCGGTTATTTCTGTCCACACGCAAACGCTTAAAACCGAGAAAACGCAAAACTCCGCTTTGGCCGGAGTTTTTAGAAATAATCGTTTTCTTTGGTAAAAACGGGGTTTTCTTGTAAATGAGAGGCCAAACCGCAGGGAAATATCTGTGTTTTTCCTTCGTGTAAACGGGGCCTAAAACACCGAGCAAATAAAAACACAGACTCAGCCATTTGGGAACGCTAATGAGCAACCAGTTCTTAAAAACACTTCAGCCAACAATAAACGGTTTATGGCCTATATTTTCCCTATTTATCTGCCCAGACACAAGATTAGAATAAATTAATCGGTTCAGTCCTACTTTGCGTTGAGGAAGGTCCAGTCCACAAAGAGGGGAGCAAAACGTGTCAAAGTTGAGCAACCAGGAGAAAAATAACCTGTGCAACGGTTCTTCAGAACCTCGGTTCCAGTTGCAGAGTGGGAGGCTGCGGATCGACATCGTAGATGGTTGGTGCCGTCTTAAAGAACTACCTTGGGAACAGTTCTGCTGACACCCAGGGGCTGGATGCACGTAGAGACGCTGGGTAGACCTAGGCACTTTGAAGATTTTAAAGGAGATTTCTTTCCCACCCAGCAGGTTAGAAATAAAGGGATTCACTGGTGGAGAGCGTCCTCTTCCCGCCGACAGAGCAGCATGTAAAGACAAGATGGCCCTCATTGCTCCCCCCTCTTATAAACTTTGTGATGTCATCATTGGCCACGGACCAATGGGAATGTGTTTGGGTCACAGCTAGGAATGATGGGAAATGTTGTCTGTTCAGGTAATTTGTGGAAAATAGAGCCTATATGGACAACCTTTGATAAAAAAGCTAATTTCAGGTTTGAAGATTGGATCCAGAGGCAAACAGGTAAAATGAAGGTAATTTATTGAAAAAGGCGCAACATAAACACAAGGGACTAATGGCTAGGGAATAGGACGGAGAAACCAGCAAGGTGTGACTGAACATTCAGTTTAGTTTACTTATATAGCGCCGATTCATAACAGACCTCAACTCAAGGTACTTTACAAGAAAGTCATTCCAGTACAAACATTCCAATCAGTTTAAAGTTTTAGCCAGTTTTCTATTTAAAGCTGCAGTAGGTAACTCAGAGAGGAGAGCAGACTTTGCTGGAAAATTTAAACCCAAACAAGCTTCACATCACTCCCCCTCCCTCTCCGATGCACTCAAGCCCCGCCTCCAATGCCCTCCTCCCTCCTTCAGCTGCGCTACTGGCGTAACAACTGCCAAAGATAAACAGCTGACGCCTCTTAGAAAACAAACTTTGGTGAATGTTTCCTAACAGTAAACCACATATGACAACATTAGCTGTGAGTGCACGGATGATCGCACGTGCTGCGGAGGTTTACTGTAATACCACCACCAAAAAACAAAACAAATATTAATCAAGCAAGGGTAATTACCTGTCAAGCAGAAACAGTGCCAACTTGGAATCGGTTTTAAACGCTTTCAGGTCCCGTAGCTCCCTCCACCTCTCATAGGCTATGCCAATATTTACCCTGGTTTTATCTCGGGCTCGTCAACTTCTTTCTTCTTAGCTTTTTTGTCCTCCTCGGTCATCTTCTTTTTTGTTATATGCTGTTGTTGGCAGCGGCGGTACGGGCAGTTTCTCTTTAGGTGGCTGTTGCAGCCGGTTACGTAGCAGAGCGAGGGGCGGGTCGCGGTGTGTGTGTGAGGAGTGATAGACAGATTTCAGACACTCCATCAGACGCTGCTCTGGCTCTGATTGGCTGTTTTCTATCGGGCGCAGTGGATTCTTGTAAATCGCAGTAGGGGCTGTAGGCGTGACCAATTGAGCTGCTTTTTTTAACAGATTACAAATCTCATTTCCTACTTTCAGGACATATGGACAGTTTTAGGAAATATCACAAAAAGTTACTTTTATTCAAGTTACCTGCAGCTTTAAGGAATCCCAGCAGATTGTATCGAGTCATTGGCTGCGTTTTCATGAACACAAGTAATAAGGATTAAAAGCCTGATCGGAATAAAAATGCTTCATGTAAACACGTCATTCGGAATCCTCTGATCCGATCACACTCATTCGGATCAAGATTTCCTTCCGATTTTGACAGCTGGGTTATGCTAATTGTTAATCAGATCGCTGTTCATGTTAACACTTTTTCTGAATGTCAGTCATTACTGCGCATTTCTGTTACATCATGCGTAGACGTACATTACCTCGATGTAAAACAATAAAGAGTTTCGGATTAAAAATCTGACTGTGTACACAACAATAAGGACTTGTAGATGTAAAACCGTGACCAGAAAAAAATAAAAGCACGCTCTTAAGAACATTGTACTGCTCCATTTTAAACACTCGCAGCCGTATATGTTTACAGCGGAAGTCTGCTACTTCTTCTTCTACGGCCGTTTCCGGTATTTTAGATAGTTCTGCGCATGTCAAAGTGATTTATTCCTATCGAACGTGTAACGGAGGTAAACACTTGTTATAATTGGATTCATTTTTTTCAGGGCCCATGTACACAGTTAAATTCTAATCCGAACTATGATCCGATTAAAGACATTTTGCACATGTAAACACAGCCACTGCCTGGCACTTGTGCCCCGTTGATGCAGACTTCTACCCCAACCATCCCTCATACTGAGCAAGCATGTAGCGACAGGAAGAAACCTCCACCAGAGCCAGGCTCTGCACGAGCGGCCATCTGCCATAAACGTCTGGGGGTTTGAGAAGACAGAGCAGGAAGACAGAAAGAACAGAAGATCTGATATAAGAGAACTTTCTATGTTACAGAAAGTAAAAAGTTGATAACAGGACACAGTGGATGTTCAGTTACTAGGAGGATCATCCCAGTCGATGCCCCCCGTCTAACAGGGCATTGGCTCGGCGCCCTGAACCAGCGGATCTCCTCCGTCGTCACCGGAGATAGAGAAGTAGAGGGAGGCTGTATGGAGCTCAGCAGCCGTGAGCTGTATCAATTCGAGCCGCTGGCTTGGGACGCTGAGTCAGCACTGCCCGAGGCTGGTGCTGCTGCTGAGGGAGAGAGAGACAGACAGGAGGAGACCAGTCTCTGAGTGGTAATGCTAACATAAACTAACGTTCAAACAGTATGTTAGCTATGCTAACTAAGTGCTAATGTGATAATAATGGTAACCTGAAAAACGCAATCCAACTCCAAACTCGCCACGGGGGGGAGAATATGTCTGATAGTTTTATACCCAAACCCACGGGGCGTTTCTGTGAGACCATGACTGCTGTGACGCAGTCAATGCCTGTGACGTAAAGATGTACCGCTCTCCACCAATCACAAAATTCAAATGGAGTAGCCACAGTTCAACCCTAAGGGGGCAGCACTAAGACGTTTTTAGACCAAAAAGTGTAGAATTAAACAAGTTTACACCAAAATGTAAAAAAATCCCCAGAAACTGAAATCCTGCATTGGTAAAGACCCATTTATACAGTTTAGAAGCAAAAAAAAAGTTGTTTTGGGGTTTAGTTACTCTTTAAATACTTAAACATGACAGCCTCCCATTCTACTTTTAGAAATCCTAGGAACTACAAGTAAACCTGCAGAGAGCAAATTGCTCTGTTAAGAACATATGGAGCAACCACATCTCCGATGTATGATGGAGCTGATTATTAAGGGCTTTGTATGTAAGAAGAAGGACTTCCTGATAGTAAAGAATTACACTAGTCCAGCCTTGAGGTAACAAATGCATGGACTAGTTTCTCAGCATCACTCCTGGACAGGATGTTTCTAATTTTAGCAATATTTTAGAGGAGAAAGAAGGAAATCCTAGAAACCTGTTTAATATGGGATTTAAATGTCAAGTCTTGGTCAAAAATAACGCAGAGATTCTTTACGTTATTACTGGGGGCTAATTTAATGCCATCCAGATGAAGTGATTGACTAATTAGTTTCTTTTTTAGAACTTCTGGTCCAAAGACGGAAACTTCTGTTTTGTCAGAATTTAAAAGCAAAAAGTTTAGGGTCATCCATGTTTTTATGTCTTCCAGACATGCCTGTAATCTACCTAACTGACTGGGTTCATCAGGGTTTATGGATAAATATAGATGTGTATAATCGGCATAGCTGTGGAAATGTATCCCATGCTGTCTAATGATTTTACCAATTGGAAGCATATATATATATATATATATATATATATATATATATATATATATATATATATATATATATATATATATATATATATATATATATATATATATATATAGGATTCCAGTATTTTTAAACCCACATAAAAATTATTATTTGGGCAATATAATCTATTATCATTTTGAATATGAAGCACTGAATTAAACTAATTTCAGGGTTAAACACAGCGGGTCAGATGCACATTGTTAGGACACACACAGCCATTGGGTGGCGCTAATCCACATTCTAGCTCCAACAGGAGAAGAAGAGGACCAGAGCTTTTATAAGGGCTCTCCCCGCCGGAACACGCTCTCTTCCGCTTAGCCTTTGGGCCAGGTTTGTGATAGGAGAGACCCCAGGAAATCCTTCATTTGCTGGCGAGGAGAAAGGACGCGAGTTTCTGGGAGAAACTCACTCCAAGGAAGACAAAGACTGCTGATCGACCAGGTGAATCACAAACCGCAGATGAGACAAACCCCACTGTTCTGCCCTGATGAATGCTGTGCTGGAAAGCTGTACTGTCAGTACTGTCAGTGAAGTAAGGTGGAGCTGATAGCTGTTTAGCCAAGCTACCTGCGCCTCAACAGCCATAAGGCCTCCCACTCCTAACCGACCGCAGCTATTGTTAGCCTGCCAGCTAACTTTGTTTGAGCTTTCCCCATCATCAACGGAGCAACCTGGAGAACTTTAACCGTTCAATAAGGTCTGTCTGGGTAGAGGCGAGATTAGTTTAGGATAAACAAGATTTAAGGGTTGTTTGCTTTGAAGTATTTAATAATTTGTTTTGCTTAATTACTATCTGCTTATGCTTAATATCATACATTTATGTGTTAACTGTTATGAAATATTATGTGCAATGCTTAGCAGACAAGTCTGTGTAGAGGGAACTGTGCACGTCCGGTGACAGGAAGAACCAACTAAATAGAAAGTACCATAATCAAAAAGGCCTTCTGAAAGGTTACGATGTGTGTCTTAGTTCATCATAAGAGTAAGAAGAAAGATGTGTTCCTCTTTTTGTCTCATGATTGCAAAGAAAAAAGGAAGATCCCCTGACCACAAGAGCAGGTGTTGAGCTGCTGAAATGCAGAAGTATAAACTGTCCGTTTGTTATGTAAGCATGCATAATTAAGAGATAGTAGCCAAATGTATTTCTATGTGATGATGTGTTATATTTGATTTAACCAATAAGGAGACTGCCTCCTAAAACGGATTCTGTACAACGCCCAATAAGTTGTTCAATAAAAGGCCTGCTCACTCAAAAGAACCCGGAGCCAGTACCATCTGACTCCCTGGACACGTAGCCAATAATATCCAGCTGTGTTTTTTTCCTCTATGGTGTCTCCAGTGAAAAAGGTCCTGCTGAACAGAGTGACCACTGGGTGGTAAAGGAGCAATAGACTCCAAAAGGAATCTGGGATTCTGAGGGTCAGGGATCCTCTTATTTAATTCTGGGAATTAAATAGTGAAATTTTCTCTGTTCCACAGTTTTCACTGTGATTTGTTACCTTGTGTAAGATTTCATTTATTGTTTGGGTACAACAGTGATTGCTCGAGGTTTCCGATGGAAAGTCGTTTTATATCCTGCAACCTGAGTTACTCAGTCTGACAGTTTTCCTTTGTTTGGTGTTTAGTAAATGAACCAGAGCGACTTTAAGCAGCTCCACGCTCCACGTGACTTAGCAGCTCCACGTGAGTTAGCTGTAGGCTACATGCTCTAGCAAACCACGTTACTGCTCTTTATTCATGAATAATAAAGACTGTCATTAATGGTATTCAAAGTACAGATCGGCTTAAAAAAAGATAGTTTAAACAACAAAACTAATCTAAGTCGTTTTTGAAACCGCCTTCTTAGTATGTTAAATTAGATCAATCACTGCGGTGACCGATCCATAAAATAGAATCAATTCTCCAAAGGATATTGATTTCTAATTCAGCAAATGGTTTAATGAAACATTACTACTTCAAAATGTTTTTTCTTCTCTTCTGCTTTGCATTGTGAATTGGTGGTTTGAAAACCAACCAAAAGGTGCTGATTAGTTTTAAACTAATTAAGCTTCATTCCCCAAATTGTTCAATACAAGCCTTGGTCTTTAAGCATAAATATTCATACTGAACTGTGACATCATGATCAATTTATTGGTTATTGTTTCTACTTTGCATATTTATCACTTTTACTGTTTACCTTTGGGTGTTGGTTTCATTATTCTTTTTCTTGGTAATTTAGTTGTGTGTTACTAGCTTAGTGAGTTTGTTGAGTAAAATTCAATTCTTTTTGTAATAAACTCTTGTATTTTGAAAGTCGTTGTTTGTTATTGTTCCACATATATGTGTAGTAACTTGCTGTTCAAAGAACGCCAAGAGCTTATTCCTTCATCTATTGTTTAATTACCTCAGCCTTATCAGGCAGGTAATCATAAACTGAGACTGAATCATATTGATTATCCTGGAATCCAGGTGGTGCCCCAAACTTGGTAATTTTGACATAAAAGTATTAATCTTAATAATAATTGCCCTAAGCAATTATTCATAGCCAAATCCTACCGATAAATACAATTGTTAATTAAGCCTCTCAGAAGTTTTTGTTTCTTTCTGAATTTCTTTTATTTTTTATTTTGTTCTGGAACTGAAAATCTCCCTATAGCTGATCAAAGGGGAGACACAGACCAATCAAAGTCTTATTTAAGATTTTTTTTTATTTATGGGAATATATTGGCAAGGTTAGGAGAACAAGTCAATCAAAAATGTCTAACGATTTTAAGCTTTTTGCCAGACAAGGTTTTACTTATGTCGGTCATTTCCAACATGTTTTACTCTGCCACTTGTCCACTACAATGAAGTGATCAGAATGTGATGTGCATACCTTTGTTGACAATCAAATGCTGCGCCCCATTCTGCTCCTTTGTAGCAAAGTCAATTCGCTGTCCTATTTGATTTTTTTTCCAGATATTTACATGACCACTTAGTAGGGTTTTTGTTTTTTGGCAAGAATGACTTCTCCTTTATCAGGTCCATCCATCTCTTTGTTTTTCCCGCTCTCGGTGCTAGCCACGCAAGCAAGAACTGCCACTCTGGTTACTGCAGGTGGCAGTTTCCGCGAGGCTAGTGATTATTTAGTTTAGAGAGGCAGAGGATTTTTAAAATGATACTAAGATACGGGAAATTTACGGGAAGAGGCTAGAAAAAGAGAGGTAAAATACGGGAGTTTTCTGGCCAAAAAAACGGGAGACTTGACAGCTATGGGTTCTACAGTTCTCTCCTATGCTGCCACACTTACTGAGAGAGAAGTAGTCATGTTTGGGAGGATCCCAATGATTTTATTTTTGATAGACTGCCACATTTAATATATATTTTTGTGGTCCCTTGGTTGGAAGCTTTTTTTAATATTATTTCCCACAATTCCCATCTTCATCCAATTTAAGTAAATTTATTCATCCTTTTTATGCAAATGTTCTGTTTTTAATTTAAAGCCTAAAACTGAGAAATAAAATGGTGGTTCTTAAAAAATGACCAAATTCTAGTGAATTTTAATCAAAAACTATAAGTTGATTTTTTTTTCTCACAAGGTCATTTCAAAAAGTCTCTTTGGATTGTAAAGTCAGCAGACCCTTGCTTTAGAAGTATTATGTTTAAATACTTCATCAAAAGTATAGGTTGCAGAAAAATAGCATGTTTCTTTGTGTTGCATTAGTCACGATTTATTGGTTTTATTCAACAAACAAGACCATTTTATGAATTTCAAAGTTTTTATTCAGTATTTTGAAGCATAATCCTAAGAAATTGTTAAACAGTAAATAACGTGTTATGAAAATAAAGAAAAGCAAAAAACAAAATAATTTGAGTTTCATTGAATTATTTCAAACAATTAATATTAAGCATGCACCACCAACTACAGTCACAAGATATTGCTAAGTTCTTTTTAAAGTTATTTTTCGACTGAGCATTTGCCAATTTCCACAATTCGTCTATCTTTGATTTTTCCATTGACAGAGCTTTGTTTTTAAGATCTCCAATTCAAAAGGCTTCCATAGCTCATTTGATACGTAGAGGCTTCGCCCATCCTCCAGCAGCACCTCCATTTGGTCGGTTGATCGGTGGTGTCGACACAAATGATGTGTCCCTGACAGATGTCCTCTTCCTGTTTTGTCTGTTGAGAGAGGATAAGTATATACAGGGTCCTTACAGGTTTCAGCAAGTTAAATTTAAGATATTTTTAAAGACCGTTTTAGACCATTATGAACAAAATTTAAGACCAACACGACGCATTAATAGAAGTCAAATATTCCCAAAATTGCTAAACCTTTTACTTTCATTAACTTAGTTATCAAAGATCACATTTATATTAATTCTGTATTAAAACAGATAACCAGAGCAGTTCAGCCAGATCTTTGCCAAAGAAAGGTTCATCAGTCTGGGTGGAAGGTCCTGGCCACAGTCATAAAAAAGTGCATATTTGCAATGGTTAGGGGATCCTTTATGGCTGCCTCAATAGTGTTCCAAGATGCGATCTTGGGATTTGGAAGCTGTTTTTGTGCACAGCATCCACATAGAGCAAGAGAGACGGCCAGACTGCCAGAGCTTGCTCAACTACTGGGAGATTTTCAAGCCACCTGTGGCCACAAAATGGCTTAGGAAACAGTGTGGGTTTGGTGACTTGTATGTAGTCCTCCCTCTTTGCTGGAACATTGCAGAAAAGCTAGTTCATAGCCCTTAAAATGTTACCTACACGCCACATCGAAACACACCCCGTACTTCTCTGCATTGTCATGCTGGAGTAGGTCCAAAAGCTTCCAGTTGACATTGGGTCCATCCATGGAGAATGAAACCAGCCTGCTGCAGTCCAGTGGGAGCAATGACTCCTCATGGAAAATAAAAAGAAATAAAATTATAGCTAACACGCATTATTAAATAATAACCATAAGCAAAACTTTATTCATTTACATATATTAATGTACTAAACTACAACCTTTCTTAAAGTTGGCTTGGTTTGACAGATAGCCTACTAATTTAACTCAATTTTGGTGACGTTACTATTTACTAAAATAAACTATATTACAAGATAAATGCATTACAAAACGGCTGAAGTGTTTCTTTCCCCCAGGCAAACTGCATCCTAAACACTCAAAACTCTTTAAAGGTTTTCACACACATCCCTGTATTTTTTTTTATTATTTATCACAATAAAACACATTTTTCAAATATGAACTATGCTGAATGAAAATGTAAATGCTAACACTGAAAACTTTGGGAGGCTCAACCTCTTTTCTTACCCCAAGTGAATATCCCCAGTGATTATAAATACATTTCAGTATAATGTGTATACATTACTTACATCAATGAAATAATTATCACTTACTTCAATGTGTTTCAGTAGGTCCTCCGCTCTTCCATGGCCCATGAACTGAGAATGCCTCTATCTTGACTGCACCTTTCTATTGCTCCAGAACCGAACTTGAAGATCAAGCTGTTTGGATCTTGTGGTTTAACAGAGGCTTTCATCAAACATTACAACATGTCTGGTTATTGTGCGTGTTAGCTCTCTCTTGATGAAGTCTGCCAAGCCAAATCTCACTATATAAGCGATCTTGTTTGGTCCAAAGGTAAATATTTTTGCGATGTTCAAGTCAGGGAACATTGGCTGTGTCCAAATTCAGGGTCAGCATCCTTCTAAGGACCCATCCTCCCCGGTCTACGTAGGACGGGTACTTCATCGACCGGGCAGACCGGATGTTAGCGGCTGTGAATTTGGACGGTCTAGCCTTCAGATTAATTCCCGTCCCTTCCTCAGCGAATGTCCTGTCGCCTAGCAACCGTGACGACGCTAAACATAAACTTGGTAAAAATGGAGCTAGAAATCTTCCCGAGTTTTTTTAACATTTTTTATTCTGGAGGAACTACAGCAGTTTTACCGTTTGCAGCATGCGTTATATCTGAAGAATTACAAGTTTATTTCAGCTAGTTTCATGGATAAGTTAAGCAACTGAATGACTGGTGGTCAAATGTACACACTTAATATATACTATATGTAAACTAAATATCACTATAGCATTTTATTATTACATTTTTCTAGTATTCAGTTGATTAAAAAAATTCTTTGTGTACAGAAATTGGCTATACACACACACTGAAGAGATAGAAATTCTGTTAATGTTGTATGAGGGTTTAATTTTGTAGTGCATGTGGAAACACTTAGAAACCGTGAACAATCAAGAGGAATGTGGTACATCATGTGTGCCTTGTGTGAAGAAGCTGTGACCATTCTGTGAACGAAGATCTATGTGGGAGGAGTTTCCTGCTAACTCTTGTTTCAATAAAAACCTTATGCTGAGATAAAGCTGTGCTCAGTTATTAGAACTGAGTCCAGCAAACGATGTCTCGCTGTTAAAATATATAATTGTTGTTTGTTGTTCTTATCGCTCCTTTTTACAGAAATGAACGAGCACGCGGGAAGGTGAAATGAGAGCTCAGAGAGCCCAGGGTCATAAATTAAATGTGTGTCTGTTCCTTTAAGATAGGCTTTAAATTAGAGTGAAAACACCTTCTCAACAATAGATAGATGGATAGATAGATAGATAGATAGATAGATAGATAGATAGATAGATAGATAGATAGATAGATAGATAGATAGATAGATAGATAGATAGATAGTGTTGAGAAGGTGTTTTCACTCTAATTTAAAGCCTATCTTAAAGGAACAGACACACATTTAATTTATGACCCTGGGCTCTCTCTGAGCTCTCATTTCACCTTCCCGCGTGCTCGTTCATTTCTGTAAAAAGGAGCAATAAGAACAACAATTATATCTTTTAACAGTGAGACGTCGTTCACTGGACTCAGTTCTAGTAACTGAGTACAGCTTTATCTCAGCATAAGGTTTTTATTAAGAAACTAGTTAAAAAGAAACTCCTCCCACATAGATCTTCCTTCACAGAATGGTCACAGCTTCTTCACAAAAGGCACACAGGATGTGCCACATTCCTCTTGATTATTCACAGTTTCTAAGTGTTGCCACATGCACTACAAAATTAGACCCTCATACAACATTAACAGAATTTATATCTCTTCAATAGATAGATAGATAGATAGATAGATAGATAGATAGATAGATAGATAGATAGATAGATAGATAGATAGATAGATAGATAGATAGATAGATAGATAGATAGATAGATAGATAGATAGATAGATAGATAGATAGATAGATAGATTGATTGATTTTTTTTTTGCCTGGTTGACCAAGAGATGGCTCACAGCCACACCCCCTTTCCATTTTGTTGCCCAAATCCACGTGGGGGGTTTTAGCCTTTAGCCTACATCTTGCTATGTGCAAAAGACAGAGTAGCCTACAGTAGCTAACTTAAACATACCAAATAACTCCTACAAGTGCATACAATTCAACACAACTACACAAGCCTTATTGTGCAAATTACCGAGCTAACAGAAATACGTAAACAGAGCGGACATGAGAGCACCCGATGGAATAATCTCCTGATCAAAATCAGCTTCCGCAAAGTTATAAACTGCCTCCAGAACCCAGTTAACGTACAAAAATATATTCAACAAAAATAGTGATAGCCTACAGTTAAATCAAATAATTAATAAAAAAAAACATAGTTTAGTCTAATTATTGCGTTTAACTGGAGAAGATTAGTTAAGGAATATCTGCGGTTACTAGGCAATATGGAACTGGAGTATTTTGGATGGAGTATTATGGGTTTATTATGGGAAATTATTTAACACCGTTAAACACTTTGGGCACTCCTTAACCTAGTCCGCGCACTTTGTTGTTTATTCTTGTTTTTGTCTGTCTAATTCCCTACACTCTTGTTTTGTCATTTATGTGAAGAAGTGTAGCCTACCAAATCGGAGGTAGTCTTTTACCTACCAAAAAACTGACTAATTAATAAACAACATGAACCTTATAGAGTTTCAGATACTTGTTCACAGAAAACATGCATAAAGAACATGTGGAAATGTGTGTTTCTTCTCATGGCAAAAGTCACACAATGGTTGTGCACGTATTTCTGAGGGCGCAGCATATGGTGACAAGCAGTTCGCTGCCGCTTTGTTATCTGTGGGACATCGTTTGGTCTCCACTTTGGAAAAAGCCGAGTATCTCAGGCACGTGGGGCTCTTGTGGCGACATCCTTTGGTGACAGCCTGCAATTACAAACTTTGAAAAAATCAAGCCCGCCCCTTGGGAAAGTGGGTGTGTTACCCTGTGATACAATTGGCTGATAGTCAGCTGGCAACTGAATTATCTTCGGCTGAAAGCTGACTGCGAGTTGGCAAAAAGCGGAAATTTTTCATACCCAGGTCTGTACAATTAATCGTGCCTTTCCTATAGATTCACTGGAATCCAAATATCATAAAATTATGTGATATTTTTGTTTGTTCAAGACTCTCAAAGAGAATCTTTCCATTGTGTTTGTGGAGAGAGCATGCCAGAAAATCCCCCCAACTTTGCGCTGAAAGCGAAATATTCTCATTATCTCGGCATCCAGCGCTCCCGGAGAGAGATTTTTCTCCACCTTGATTTACGATTCAGAAACGGAGAACACAGTTAAAACCTCTCCCCCTGCTGAGGTTTTGGAGCCAGTGAGCGATGACAACGGTCCAGGCGCGGGGCTTACTCCAAATCCAGGATCTCCTTTAATGCAGTCACGCAGAGTTGCCGCAGGTTGCCTCCTTCTTTACCTTCCTCTATACCAACTAGTCGGATGTTCTGGCGACCCCTTTGGCCCTCCAGGTCCGAACATTTTCCTGTTAGGCTGGACACCGTAGCTTCCAGGCTCATAATCATTGAGCTCCATTCTGTGGCAGACTGTTTGATGGTACCAATGCACTTGGTGTTTTGGGCATTACAGGCTGCAGTGAGCTAACTGTAGTATGTAGTTCCTGGCAAATAAATTATATTTCTTGACAAAGAGCAGAAGTTTGTGTGTCCATTTTCGTCCCCATTGATTTGACTGCTGCCATAATTTTATCAACTGAGTCCAGAGGAGGTTGCTGTGTTGTGAGTGAACTGTGTGAATAATTGTTCTTCTTGTGTTAATCTGATCTGGTCTGATTAGCCAGTATTCAAGCCCACTTTTGTTCCTTGTGTGTTCGATCAGTCTGTTTGTTTGAAGAGTTTGTCTGAGGTTTTGTTGCGTTTAAGTGTCTGGATGTTCTTCTCAAACCCTCAGACAGTTGTGGCAGATGGCCGCTCGTAGTGAGTCAGGTTCTGGTTCTGGTTTTGCAGGAGGTTTCTTCCTGTTAAAGGAGAGTTTTTCCTCTCCACTGTCTCTTCATGCTTTCTCAGTATGAGGGATTGCTGTGGTTGCAGTCTGCATCAACGGGGCGCATGTGCCAGTCAATGACTTGATGCAATCTGCTGGGATTCCTTGAATAGAAAACTACTCACTTAAAAACTTCTGGGTTATTTCATCCACTCAACCGCTGGGTTATGAAATGTTTCACCCATTATGGGTTATTTATATGGGATTTGGATTATTTTTGTGCAACCCATGAGCTGGGTCAAAATCGATCAACCCAACATTCATGGTTGAATCAGCACCTGGGTTGTTGTGCTTGTTTGTACGTCATTACATCGACAGACGTCCTCCACCACAAATCCACACGCCAGGCTCCATTTTGGCTGCAATCTGAGCTGGGGCAGAAAAACATCCTCGTCGAAGCAAATCAACCATAAAAGGTTTGTGTACACTATATCTAATTCCCATCACGCCTGTGCTGCTTTACCTATAAAAGTGGTATCTTTATATTGTTGAGGCTAGTTGGTTGGTTTGGCTAACAACGTAGCTAGCCATTTAGCCTTATCATGAGCATTTTACAAACAGTGCACATTACAAAAATCCCACAGCACTTCTGTACTTTACATATGAGCAAACGAGTAAAGTTGCATCTAATAAAATAGGCACGGCGCGGGGGAGAGGAGCGGGTAATGACACAGCAGCTAAAACTCAAGGCTGGGGAAATGAGCACATTTCTTCACACTGTCATGGCGATGTAAGTACTGATATTTTTGCCACACATCTCCGATATAGTGAGCATCATAATCACTCAGAGAAAAGCGACGCATGAACAAAGTGGTGAGGTTTTAAAGCAGCTCACTTCTCTTGAAGGAAAATTTAAATTTCTGGATATCTGAGTGGAACTTCCCTACCGGGGGCAGTTTAGACATGTCTGAACTCTGAAATATTGGGGAAAAAAATAGACCTAGAATGGGAGCGACTTAAAAGCACTATGTTTGTGCGGGGTACTGTCTATAAAAAGTTTGAAAAGCTTAAACGTTGTTGGGAGACCTGGATGAATGAAGTAAAATGCTGCGAGCGAAATGTTGGTTTTAGAAATTTAGGTGGAGGAACAGACAATTCTGGCACTGTGACGGGCAGAACTAATAATACGTCTTTAAAACCTGATCGCTCCACACGTAAACACAATAAAAAGCAGACACATTTTCAGAAACAACCATCCGCGCCAGCGGATCTCACATCAACAAATGAACCTGTCAGACCTTCATGTCCTGGGGCGGTTAGAGCTATACAAAATCTGCCTAGACCTCCTTCCTAATTTTCAGACGAGGAGATGATTGGAGATCTACAATCGCTTTCCATGACGGAGCTTGATCCGGATCTGGACTGTGCTCCACCGACGCACCAATCAACGACGGCTACGAAAGAAGTGAAGGGAGAAGCAACCAATCCCAAGCAAGCAGAGGTGGGTCAAAAAGATGATGGGCTGCAGGGACAACCAGAGGCACGCGCCGGTACCTTAAAAAAGGCAGAGCCCAAAACAGAGCGACAGCCTGATTCACCAATCACAGATGACCCAGCGCCACAGCCCACCAATCCAGAGTACCGCACATCAAATCAATTTGTAAACAAGCTGCCTTCTTGCTCTCCCCCCCGTCATCCAGAATGAGAGGAAAAGACAGCAGAACCACAGTGGAGCAAAATCCTGCTGAGGTAAGCCTACCACCGGCTGCTAACTATATCTTGTCGGCTCCCATGTTGGAAGTTGCAGGAAATAATGGTACAACAATGGTTTTTCTGCCCTGGACTGACGGACACATAGAGGACGCTATCGGACGCCTCCCTGAAGTCGTGGGGAACTGAAAAGTCTTTGCTGCGGAGCTGGAGGAATTCTGTCATTCCGTCCCACGGGAGCAGAAATCAGGCGAGTACTAAAGAAGAAATTGAAAGCTGCAGATGCAAGCAAATTAACAGAAAGCTTACCTGATCCTAATATCAGCATGAAAGAGGTACCATCAGCTGAAGGGCCATCAGCTAAGGAAAGAGGAGCAAACGCAGAGTATTATGTGGCTATCATGAAACTGTGTAAAGCAATTGAATTGATAAAGAGTTTCCCACCAAGCCAAATTTAACTGTTTTACATGCTGTAAAGCAAAGCCCGGACGAGGCCGCGGATGACTTTCTCCACAGACTGGAGGAAGCATTTGAGAGACACAGCGGACTTACAAAGCCAAAAAAAATATGTGGTTCGATCTGGGAGTCGATGCTTTGCGATCGAATTCTGGCTCAGCTGCTTCCGGAACTTCGGACCGAGGTAATTGATAAATATATTGGATTGGACCAAGGAATTAACTATTCTGAACTGTGCAAATATGTTTTGCATTCTGAGAGACTCATAAAGAGGAGAGAAAATGACTTAAAGACAAAAAGAGAAAGTGATATGCATAATGTGGCTTTAACGATGTACACAGCCGTGACACAGGGTCACAGGATGAGAGGCCGACGCTATTTCAGAGGTGGACAAAGACACAGAGTGCAAAACCACAGTCGTCCGCAGTCAGCTGATTACCGCAGAGTTTCACCAGAGGACAATGACCGTTGCTATCGCTGCGGGAGAAGTGGACATTTTCAAGACCAATGTGGGCAGGCTCCAGCACCCACACGGAGAGGCTGTCACTAAGCCAGCTGGGCTAGCTGACTAAGAAAATGTTCCAGTAATGAACAGAAAGGAGAATTCTCCATTTTGCCTGCCGATGGATCTGCAGGTCTGACATGCACAAAAACACACACAGACACATCCAATCACATTGAAAGAGATAAACAAACAGTTTGTTGTGATAAAAAACTTGTTGACAATTTCCAATGAAAATTCTGCTCTTTGCAAGGAAGAATCTGCTTTTTGCTCTAATAAAACTAACCCTCACAACTTGATTACAGAAGCCAGTGAACATTTAGAGAAACAAACAACACCAACTGGTACGTATGCTCATCTCACTTCAGAAGCATACAAGGCCTTACCTATTCTGTCTCTAAATATTTCAGGATCATCTGTGGAGTTCATGGTTGACTCCGGAGCAACGCATTCAGTTCTGAAAAATACGGAACTACAACCACATCCAAGTTTTTTCTATCTCCGCTTCCGGTCAGGTTGTAAAAGAACGTTTTAGCTACCCTCTTTGCTGTCAGGTGGGAGAGGGGCCAGCTTTCAAACACGGTTTTCTGATTTCTCAACAATGTCCTGTAAATTTATTAGGAAGAGACTTGATGTGCAAACTAAATATCACTCTTTTTTCATCACCACAAGGCATCCAAGTTGTACCAGCTCAGGAGGACTCAGTGTTGACGGCAGTGAATGCAGCCCTCACGACCTCAAACATGAATATGAGAGGAAGCTGAAAGAAAGTACAAAAGTAAAATCCCTCCTTGATTTGGCGCAGAATCTGGTGAGTCCAGCATCTGTTTTTATGCCGGAAGGAGACCTCCATTGCACATCACAGACTTCTACAGGACCGGACACGGAGTATGAGCAGACATGGTTTAGCACATGACATATTGAACATAACTTGCGTGGTTTGGGACACACATTCAGCTGCACTGAATGTCTGCCTCACATCTGAACAGCAAACACTTTACCCATTTCACGAAAATCCATACATTTCTCTCTCTAAACCGGCTGGGGCGAAATGGGAAATTGTGGAAAAACTTGTTCACCGAGCTCAGTCAGTTTCTGATTGGGAACAAACGCAGTGCGACACCTCCGTTTTTCCCTCAAAATCTGCGCACCTTTTTAAACGCCCATTTCAGTGCACAGTGCAGGTCGCCAGAGTAGGTCATTTAACTGATGACTGAGGAGATGCTGTCACACACATTTCTACATGAAAAAACCGCAGCAAAAAAGGCAGAAATACCCCTCCTCTTACAGCAGATATCATCTGACTTTAATTAAGGGTTGTAATCCTGTCAAAATCACACCAAAATCATCCTTTCGTCCAGTTCAACGCCAGTACCCGTTAAAGGCTGAAGTAGGTCGTGGAATAAAACCAGTGTTTGATGCTCTGTTAAAATCTGGAATAATTCTCGGATGCACAGATTCCCCGGTCCGATGTCCGATTTTTCCAGTAAAAAATTCAGAGAAACAGGTGAAGAATGGCGTTTCGTGTTAGATTTGAAATGGACCAATGAATCAATAATTCCTCGCGCCGCCAGTTCGCAGAACCCGTGTACTATTCTGTCACAGGTTCCACTCTCAGCTACTCATTTTTCAGTTGTTGACCTGAGTATTGCATTCTTCTGTGTGCCAGTAGACCCCGACAGTCAAACAAATGATGTCTTTTTTAGGCCTAACTTCTTACTGCAGGAATTTCATTCCAAACTATGCAGTATTAGAAAGACCATTGTCTGAGCTGATACATGGGAAAAATATGATGGCCTCTGCCGCCATCCAGTGGTGCCCTGAGGCATTGCAAGCATTTGAGGAACTAAAGAGAGCACTGCAACCCCCGGCTTGGAGCCCAGCTGCAACTGGCCTGAGATTTCAGCCTAGAAGAAGGCAGGTTGTAAGAAAAATGAAGGGGTGTGGTTTTCTGTTGGAACAAACCATGTCTTCCTAGACATTTCTTTCCAGTTTAGCCATGGGCTGGATCATTGTTCAAACAGTGGTATGTTTGATGTTTGATTTCTGAGTGCTGGAAATCTGACAAGCTTAGAGATGATGCAACTGTTGATTACTGGACCTGTTCTTCTAAGCTTCACCTGCGTAGATGGATTTTGAAACAGGAACAGGCGGGACCAGACATTTACTGGGTTTGTGGCAACGGCAAGCTGAGATCCATTCTTCCGCCCAATTGGGGAGGTATGTGTGCTCACGTGATGTCAGCTTATGATGTCTCGATTGCAATTGATCCATTCCAGTGAAAGTTTCCTCACATCACATGTCTAGGAGAGAAGCACCTGTTTCAGGCAGTTTTGATGAGCATGTTCACCTTGACGTGATTGGTGTGCCACGTGGGGTCCCAGATAAATTTAAAGCTAGGAATCAGATTCTAGCAGGAGTTGAGTCGATTTTGATCGATCTGTGTTACCTATATCCCCGGAAACACGGATACTAATGGAAGTGTATCAAGAGCCTTAGAGGGCCTGAGAGTCATGAAAGAGGGCCTTGCTAAGAATGCTGGTGTAAAAACTCATCTGGGAGGTCTGAGCGAATGGTTGGATTCTGTATTGGGTAAGTTGAAATCAATAGCTATTTCTGTGCTTGGGGCTTGTATTACAGCATTTGCAGTTTTCTCTGTGTGTGGTTGTTGTGTCATTCCATGCATTAGAGGTCTGGCTATCAGAGTGTTTGACAGAGCTTTTACACATCAGATGATAGCAAAATCTCTGGCTGGGTCGACCAATGCGAAAGAACCTGATGCAGACGCCGAAAGACGAAATTAAGGGGATGGAGACAATGGATGTGACGTGGACACGCTTGACAACCTCGAGCTATATGAGGTCACTGTGGCGCTGACAAATGAGTGACTGACGATCTTTTGATTTCGGGGTTTTCACAATGGATGCAAGCCTCATTTAAGGGAAGAGTACACGTTTCAATTTGGGCATAATTTATTTTACTCATTCATGGTGGACTTGACTGATCCTACCTAAAAAATATTTTTTTTCTTCTCTATTTTGCAGTTATTTCTTAGACATCCTGATTTTGATGACGAGGGATGCAGAAATGGCTACCTTGGGGGCAAAGGAGTCGCCACATTCTTTTTCACCCAAGAAGTCGTGAGACGACAAACACGACCATAGGTTGGTGGTTGATCATCTTACTCCCCTGGGTTTTTTGAATGTGGTGTTGCATCGGGACCAATAACTGTCATCAGGAAGGATGTATAGAACTCATCATTTTGTTCAGAAGTTGACTTACTGTGACATGTAATGCGCACAAAAATAATTTGGTATTGTTGTTTTTTTGTCTACTGCCAGCGTTCTCATTAGTGGTAGTTTCAAGTGAGACCTTCTTAATCATTTGTTTTTGTTTTGTTTATCACAGATATGATAAAAAGGGAGGACTATTGTGGAAGAAATGTAATGTTCTGTTCTGTGTAGATCACATACTGATAGTTACTGATAGTTACTATGTGTCTTTTCTTTATGATAAGGTGACCAATCTGATTATGTGACACTGTATGAAATAAGGTCAGGACAAACCTGCTGATTCAGACTCTTACAGCCTGGGTTGGCATGGAAAACTCTCTTTTATGTCTAAGAACGTCCTGACATACATTGATTATGCTTCTATATCAAATCTTCTACATCTAATGAGTCAAATGCTTACCGACTGAGAAATGTTTGTTTGTAATATCATAGGATTGTATAGGTTCAGTAATCATGAGCCCATCACCTGTGTCTTGTTTTGGAAGGCAGGTCAGTACCGCATATTTTCTCTGTTAACGCTATACCTCCTTGTTTGATCAACCAAGTCTGTATTAAAACCTCAGAGTATCTGAAGGAATCTCTCTCATCTCTTTTATTAAAGAACTTCGATAACACAGCTCTACGCCAGCGTACATATGAAAAGATTGTGTAGCTCACATTTACAAGCCAGCATCATTATAGCAGCCTATTGGCTACTGAGGCAAAGTTCTTTCCCCAGAAAAAAAAATAAGACTATCAGCCTGCAGCCAGGAAACAAATGCTTGTTTGGCTCATGTGGGGGGCGGAAGTGAGATATGCCGTAAATCAGCCCTCGAATTTTGTAGTTCTTTTTGTGCACAGGTTACTACCCACACCCTGAAGTTACGTAGTGCCAGTAAAAGCGATACAGACCCCGTCAGGCTATGGCATGCGTGTCATTCAATTAAATTCAGTTCAATTCAGTTTATTTATATAGCGCCAATTCACAACAGATGTCATCTCAAGGCACTTAACAAGAAGTCATTTCAATACATTTATACAAACATTCCAATCAGTTAAAAAGTTTCCTATTTAAGGAATCCCAGCAAATTGCGTCAGTCATTGGCGTGAGGTTGGGCCCCGTTGATGCAGACTTTCCAACCACAGCAATCCTTCAGCAATCCCTCATACTGAGCAAGAATGTAGCAACGGTGGAGAGGAAAAACTCCCCTTTAACAGGAAGAAACCTCCAACAGAACCAGGCTCAGTAGGAGCGGCCATCTGCCACGACCGTCTGGGGGTTTGAGAAGACAGAGCAGAGACACAGAAGGAACAGAAGATCTGATATAAGAGAACTTTCTATGTTACAGAAAGTAAAAAGTTGATAACAGGACACAGTGGATGTTCAGTTACTCGGAGGATCATCCCAATCGATGCCCCCCGTCCAACAGGGCATTGCAGCCAAGCAGGATACCAGACCAGGTATATCTTCTATGGAGAGAAAAACACTGAGAGAACACAAAGTTAACAGTCGAAATAGCAGAATGTACTGTAATACAACTGGAGAGTCGTAGGAGAAAAGGAAGTAGCAGAGTGAAGAAAAGTCGTCAGTCTGTCCTCCAGCAGTCTAAGCCTATAGCAGCATAACTACAGAGATAGCTCAGGATGACCTTAGCCACTCTAACTATAAGCTTTATCAAAAAGGAAAGTTTTAAGCCTGGCCTTAAAAATAAACAGAGTGTCTGCCTCACGGACTAAAGCTGGGAGCTGGTTCCACAGGAGAGGAGCCTGATAACTAAAAGATCTGCCTCCCATTCTACTTTTAGAAATCCTAGGAACTACAAGTAAACCTGCAGTCTGAGAGCGAAGGGCTCTGTTAGGAACATAAGGAACAATTAGATCTCTGATGTATGATGGAGCTTGATTATTAAGGGCTTTGTATGTAAGAAGAAGGATCTTAAATTCTATTCTGGATTTAACAGGGAGCCAATGAAGGGAAGCTAAAACAGGAGAAATGTGATCTCTCTTTTTAATATTCATCAGAACTCTTGCTGCCGCATTTTGGAGCAACTGAAGGTTTTTAATGGCATTTTGTGGACTACCTGATAGTAAAGAATTACAGTAGTCCAGCCTTGAGGTAACAAATGCATGGACTAGTTTCTCAGCATCACTCCTGGACAGGATGTTTCTAATTTTAGCAATATTCCGGAGGTGAAAGAAAGAAATCCTAGAAACCTGTTTAATATGGGATTTAAATGTCAAGTCTCGGTCAAAAATAACACAGAGGTTCTTTACGTTATTACTGGGGGCCAATTTAATGCCATCCAGATGAAGTGATTGACTAATCAGTTTCTGTTTAAGAACTTCTGGTCCAAAGACAGCAACTTCTGTTTTGTCAGAATTTAAAAGCAAAAAGTTTAGGGTCATCCATGTTTTTATGTCTTCCAGACATGCCTGTAATCTACCTAACTGACTGGGTTCATCAGGATTTATGGATAAATATAGTTGTGTATCATCTGCATAGCTGTGGAAATTTATCCCATGCTGTCTAATGATTCTACCAATTGGGAGCATATATATGGTGAACAGAATTGGTCCAAGCACAGAACCCTGTGGAACTCCACAAGTAACCTTGAGAGTGAAGAAGATTTATCATTTAGATGAACAAACTGGAATCTATCAGACAAATATGATTTAAACCAGCCTAGTGCTGTTCCTTTGATCCCTGCAACATGTTCAAGCCTTTCTAAGAGAATATTATGATCGACTGTGTCAAAAGCAGCACTGAGATCTAACAAAACCAGAACAGACACAAGTCCATTATCTGAGGCCATGAGAATATCATTAGTAACCTTCACCAGTGCTGTTTCAGTGCTATGATGAGCTCTAAAACCTGACTGAAACTCTTCAAACAGCTCGTTACTGTTTAGATGCTTACAGACTTGATTAGCAACAATTTTCTCAAGGACTTTGGATAAGAAAGGAAGGTTAGATATAGGTCTGTAATTCACTAAGTCATCTTGATCAAGGGAAGGTTTCTTGAGTAAAGGTTTAATTACAGCTATTTTAAATTCCTGTGGTACGTATCCGTTTACTAAGGATAGATTCATCATATCCAAAATGGGGCCGGGAACCAAATGGAACATTCAACCTATTGTAAGTCGATGTAACATCACAAGGGTCTAGGAAATATATTATGAAAGTTGAAAACCTACATAGTGTTGCTTTAAAACAATATTTTAAGAGTATGGTCCTCACAATGTCTTTATTTTTTTTATTTTTTTAATTTACTATACTAGCTGGTAGAGATTTGTTCCTTACTCATTACTCTCTCACTTGCTCTTTTTCATTCTTTCTTTCTTTGTTTTTTAGCCTGAAACAAACATGGTGGAATACCTTCATGGGGCCAAGGCATCAAGACCATAACCCTACGTCCTGACATTGGGAAATAATGATCAGCATGTATCTCAGACCTTCGTCATCATTGCTGGTCAGGCTTTAGAACACGACGCACTGCTTAAGGCCATCGATGCCTGCTTCAAGGCATTTTTTTTAGACATTGAATACTCGAAGCAGTGTGACCATGTGTGCAAATTCCTACAAAGTGCCATCTATGAAATGCCAGGAGTGGAGTCTAAACTAGTTAAGTTTCTTCAAACTAGTATACTTGCTTGCAAATAGGCATTGGAAAAATGGACACTAGACCTTTTAACTGTTGTTAGTGGTTTTGCGCTGAATGTTTTAATTACATTGATTTTATCTGTTCCAGTTCTTGACCTGAATGAATTGATCTGAAACATTTTATGTTGTTTACATTTATATAAATAAAATTTCAAGGTGGCGCCTTGTAAAGATTTCAGTATTGTGTTTATTGTATAGGATATGCTTTACATAATAATAATAATAATAATAAACTTTATTTATAGAGCGCTTTTCACACAAAAAATGCAATTCAAAGTGCTTACAGAATAAAAATCCCCCCCCCCGCCCCCACATATTTAAACACAATTATACTACCCTCCCCCCAATCCTATCCCCATGTGCGGACACATTAAAGAGCAACATTAAAAGGAGATTGAAATAGAAAGTAGGATGGACACTGGGCCGAGTACAGATGTGCCAGGTTGGGTAAGGAAACGTCATCAAGGGAGCCATCTGCCCGAGCAGCAGCGGGTCAACAGCAGCAGCCGAGGCACTGAGACCCAGGGCGTCCAGAGGAGGGGAGGCCAGGATTGTGACCTCCACCCAAGCACCCCCTGGAGAGCACCCAGGCAGCTACAGCCGACTACTGCTCCCAGGGCAGAGGGCTTCCATATAGGAAACACTGGAACGATGTGTCTATGTTTTTTTGGTTTTTTTTATCCGTGTAAAACAGGCTAACATGTTAAAATACACAAATAAATAAATAAATAGATCGGTAGGTAGGTAGGTAGGTAGGTAGGTAGGTAGGTAGGTAGGTAGGTAGGTAAATTAATAAATAAATTAAATTAACGAGATAAGTACAAGACCAAGTAGTAAAACACTGATCAATAAAAGCATGAAAAGCAAATAACAGGCAGTAAATAGTAATCAGTTAATTAAAAGCTAGGCTAAAATGGTTAAAAAGGTGAGTCTTGAGCCTACTTTTAAAAACATGAACGTTCTCTGCGGCCCTAAAGTCCTCAGGCAGCCTATTCCAGAGGTGAGGGCCATAATAATGGAAAGATGCCTCACCATGAGTGTGTGTCCTGACTTTTGTGATGACAAGGAGACGGCTGCCAGAGGAGTGCAGAGACCGCGAAGGTTCATATGGTAAAAGCATCTCTGATAGATAAGAAGGCCCAAGACCATTAAGACACTTAAAAACAATTAAAAGAACCTTAAAATCGATCCTAAGACACACGGGGAGCCAATGGAGTGATTCTAAGACAGGTGTAATGTGTTCCTGTCTCCTGGTCTTCGTCAGGACACGTGCTGCTGAATTTTGTAGGAGTTGTAAACCTGATATACTCTTTTTGGGAAGACCAGAAAGCAGGGCATTACAGTAATCAATTCTACTGGAGATAAAAGCATGCATCAGGGTCTCCGTATTGGCCCGAGAGAGAATGGGGCGGACTCTGGCAATGCTCTTAAGGTGATAAAAAACTATTTTAGTGATATTTTTAATGGGAGGCATAAAAGTCAGCTCAGAGTCAAAAATCACACCCAGGTTCTTCACTTGTAAAGAAGGATTAAAAGACAGTGATTGTAGTTTTGGTAAAAGCTTCTCTCTCTGATCCTCAGGACCGATGACTAAAACTTCAGTTTTGTCCTGGCTGAGCTGGAGAAAGTTTTCTGCCATCCAGGATTTGATGTCTAAAATGCAGTTAAAAAGTCCATCCATTGGCCGTTTGTCGTCGGGAGACATGGAGATGTACAGCTGTGTATCATCAGCATAACTGTGAAAGTTAACTCTATGTCTTCTGATGATGCTGCCAAGAGGGAGCATATAAAGGTTAAAAAGCACTGGGCCTAAAATTGAACCCTGGGGCACACCACATGTAATCCTGTGGACCCTAGAAGAGCAGGTCTCTAAACTTACCATAAAAGTCCTGTCTGTGAGATAGGATGTAAACCATTTGTGAACATCACCAGAGAGGTCGATCTGTTTTAAACGAGTTAAAAGAATAGGGTGGTCTACTGTATCAAAGGCAGCGCTTAGATCCAGTAGAACCAACACTGTCACCTTCTGAGCGTCATAATTTATTCTAAAATCATTTAAAATCTTCAGAAGGGCCGTCTCTGTGCTGTGGTTCACCCTAAAACCAGACTGAAATTTCTCCAGGACATTGTGCTCATTAATAAAATCATTAAGTTGAATTAAAACAAGCTTTTCTAAAACCTTGCTTAATAATGGTAAGTTAGATACCGGTCTAAAATTGTTAAAATCATTAAAATCTAAATTGCTTTTCTTCAGCAGGGGCCTCACTACCGCCCCTTTAAAGGCGGCAGGAAAGACCCCCATCTGAAGGGAACAATTCATCATGGTTAAAATCTCATCCCTAAAAGATTCATAAAATGGCTTATAAAATGAAGTGGGAATTGGGTCCAAAACACATGTGGTGGGCCTCACTGAGGAGAAAACTTTATCAAGAGTCTCAGCCTCTACCAGGACAAAACTGTCCAGTGTTTCCTCTGGTAGAGACACACAATCAGATTTGTCTAAAACCATGGGACTTTGAGAAGATAAAATATTACATCTCATGGTGTCTACCTTCCCTCTGAAGTGGTCTGCGAACTCCTCACAAAGATTGTTTGAGGGGGTTTTCTGAAATGCATTAGTAGTACAGTAAAAAATGTTATCAATAGTGGAAAAAAGAATTTTAGGATTATTTTTATTGTCTGATATGATTTTTGCAAAGTAAGCATTTCTTGAATTTCTTACAGCATTATTATAGGATTTGAGATGTTCTGTGTATAATTGATGGTTTATCGTGGTTTTGTTTTTTCTCCATTTTCTCTCTGCCGCCCTGCAGTCCCTCTTTAGTTTTTTAAGATTGTTATTTCTCCATGGCGCTGCAAGTTTTGAATGTGAGCGTTTCACTCTAAGTGGAGCCAGCAGGTCAAGAGCGGACTGAAGTCTTTTGTTAAAATCACTGCCGATAAAATCGCAGGGGGCAGGTAAGAGAGTAGGAGGAAACTTTTGGAAAACTTCTAGAAAACCTGCAGCCACTTCAGGGGTTAGATGGCGCTTTCTGACAGTTCTCACAGAGGTCTCCTGCTGGATAAAACTGGTGATGTTAAAAAACACACAGTAGTGGTTAGAGACAGCCAAGTCAACAACAGAGGACACACGGGTGGACAGGCCATGCGTGATGACCAAGTCCAGGGTGTGTCCTCTGTTGTGAGTTGGCTGCATGACATGCTGACTAAAATCCATATAATTCAAAATATTTAAAAATTCTGTTGATAAAGGGTCTAAATGTGTAGATTAAAATCCCCAGCTAAAATTATCCTTTGAAAGGAGTTGTACAAAATTGATAAAAACTTGGAAAATTCTTGAATAAAAAGTGCACTCTTTTTAGGAGGCCTATAAACTGTGACACATAAAATCTGAGGAGTGCTAAAAACAGTTGCAATATATTCAAAAGTACAAAAATTATCCAATAAAACAGGTTTGGCAGAAAGCGTTGATGAACTAATAAAAGCAGTTCCGCCTCCCCTTTTGCAACTCCTCGTGGAATAAGTGAAGTTAAAATTTGGTGGGGAGGCCTCTGTAAGAACAACAGGGGCATCTGTACTCAGCCATGTTTCTGTTAAAAATAAACAATGTATATTATGATCTAAAATTAGGTCATTTATTATAAAAGTTTTATTCAGCAGAGAGCGAACATTTAAAAGTGCCATATTAATAGTGGTTGGAGATGGAGTGACTATGATTTACTGGGGGGTAGGACTTTTGGTAACTGTTTGAGATTATTAGAGTTGCATTTGCTATGTTTTTTATTATTTGTCCGCTCTCTGCTGATAATAACGGGTATAGATGATTTAGGGCAAGGTCCAAGTCCGATATGTGAATTACTGTTAAAATCAGAACTGAGTTTGTAGGAGCAGGGACCAGCTGCACATCAGGATGTGGCAGAAGGGGCAGAGAGGGCAGGTGCAGCTGGGGCTGGTGTGGTAGACAGGGGGGGCGAGGGCATGCCAGGCTCATTGCCAGCATGCGGGCACCCTGTCTATTAAGATGTAGTCCATCTGGACCAAACAATTGACTCCTGCCCCAGAAAATGTTAAAATTGTCTATAAAACCAATATTGTGCATCACGGTGGCAGAGGAAAGCCAGGTGTTAAGAGATAAAAGTCTGCTAAAACGACCAATACCTCTGCCAACAGTGGGGGTGGGGCCAGAAATAAAAACAGACACATGTGTGTATTTTAAAAGATTAAACAAATGAATAAAATCCAGCTTCAGGAGTTCAGACTGCTGTTTACGAATGTCGTTGGTTCCAGCGTGAATAATTATTCTACTCACAGATGGGTGATGTTGGATATGGTCCAGGATCTGTTCAGCAATATCTTTTATGGTGGCTCCAGGAAAACACAGTGTGACCGCTCCTCTCATCCTTACATTCCTGATAATAGAGTCTCCAATGATGAGCGTGGTGGGCTGCTGGTCTACAAGTGGATGCTGGGCAGAGGATCTTTCACGGTCCAGGACCTGCTGGATGTTGGGGGGATTAGCTTCCCCAGGACTGCAGCGATGTGTAGTCGGCACAGAGGGCTCGTTCCGTGGGTTCGGGGTGTAGTGGAGCGCTCCTCGGCGAGTCCTGGGTTTAGCGCGACGTGGTCCGGCTGCTGGGAGGGGATGGGCGGCAGTCCTGCGGAACTGCGGTGTTTCAGGGCGGCCGGAGGGACAGACAGAGGAGGAAAGTCGTGCTCCAGGGCACCGAAGCGGTTTGGCAATGGTAGGCCGGGTGAAGGAGAGCGGTGGCGGCTGCTCCGGGCCCCCCCACCGCGGCCGGGCCCGACCATGGACCAGGCACCCTGAAGCACCGGTGTTGATGGGGGCTTTTGGCTTAGCCCCCAGATGGAACCAGCGATCCTCCTCTGCAGTTGTTGTTGCTCCTCCGGCGTTCAGCAGTCCGAGTCCAGCGATGGATTCCCCCTCCGCAGCTTCACCGGGCTGGCAGGGAATTGTGTCCGCCAGCTGAGCACTGTTGGCGGCGACGAAAGTCTGGCCGAAGATGATGTCCACGTCGCGCTCGTGGTCCTGGATTTGATGGAGCGTGGAAATCCTCTGCTCCAGCTCTAGAACTTTCTGTGTTAATTTAAAACAGCCATCACATCCGGGGGTGCAGGTGAGTGAAGGCATGACGAAATAAAAAGTAGTTCGTGCTCGGATTAAAAACGCCTCCGATAAAAACAAGTTGCTAAAAGTCAGTGGACATGACCAAATCTAGCATGTATTTTGTGACAGTTTTATAGATATGGACAGTTGCTATTTTCTGTCTCATAGGTTGTACTGTAATGTGTTAGAATTAATTGGGCATATTGGTTAATTTGACCAAGCATTTGGATTGATTATTGAACAATATATGTTGTCCAAACAACCCAGAATTTTAATTAATTTGGCCCAGCATTTGGGTAGAGTAAATAACACATATTTAGTTGAAACAACCCAGAATTGTAGTTAATTTAACCCAAAATTTGGGTAGAATAAATAACAGAAATGTGTGGTTGAATTTACACAGATTTGTGGTTAATTTGATCCAGCATTTGGGTGGAATATTTAACCCATCTGTTGGGTTAGAATGGAGGAACCCATCTTGCTGGGTCAAATTAACAACTGCTGGGCTGGTGCAATATTGACCCATCGGTTGAGTTATCAAACAGCCCAAATTGGGTTATTTTTAACCCAACAGTTTTTAGTGTGTAACTAAAATGTTAAACTGACTGGACTGATCTGAGCCAGGAGCTACCAAAATACAGACAGTTTATTAAATGCCCAACCAGAGCAGAGAACACTTTGGATCACTGTTACACTACAGTGGGCAGAGCCTACTGTGCGGTGCCCCGCGCAGCTCTTGGACTTTCTGATCATGTAATGGTTCACCTGATCCCCGCTTACAGACAGAGGCTGAAGCTTGCCAAACCTAGGATGAGGACATCAAAGAAGTGGAGCAGCGAAGCAGTGGAGCAGCTACGCATGTATCTGGATTCCCCAGACTGGAAGACGTTCAGGGCTCCCACGAACAACCTGGACGAGTTTACTGATGCTGTGACCTCATACATCCACTTCTGTGAGGACAGCATTATCCCAAAATGCACTAGGGTGATATACAACAACGTCAAGCCCTGGTTCACAGGTAGACTCAGGCCGCTCAGGGTGGAGAAAGCAGCAGCATTTAGGCGTGGGGACAGAGACAGCTACAAGGAGGCAAAATATAGGTTTAGCAGGGAGGTGAGAAATGCTAAATTACACAGAGAAACTCCAGCAACAGTTTTCTACCAACGACTCTGCTTCTGTTTGGAGGGGGCTTAGGCAGCTCACCAACTACAAGCCGAGTGCCCACCACACCGCTGATGACCTGCAACTGGCCAACCGCCTCAACGACTTCTATTGTCGCTTTGATGGACCATCTACCAACCCTGAGACCTCTCCAGATACTTCCACCTTTCCTGACACCTTTCCTGACACCGTTACTCACTCCACTACATCAAAGCCCATGAACTCCCCCTCCTCTCCCCTCTCTATCCAAGAGCAGGACGTACACAACCTCTTCAGCAAGTTGAACCCCTGCAAGGTTCCCGGGCTGGATGGCGTCTCCCCCTCCACCCTGAGACACTGCTTGGATGAGCTTACTCCAGTCTTCACGGACATCTTTAACACCTCCCTGAAGTTGGGGCAGGTGCCAAACTGCTTCAAATCCTCCATCATCATCCCCATCCCCAAGAAGCCACGGATCACTGGACTTAATGACTACAGGCCTGTGGCACTGACGTCTGTAGTCATGAAGTCTTTTGAGCGTCTGGTCCTCTCTCACCTCAAGACCATCACCGCACCACTCCTGGATCTGCTGCAATTCGCCTACAGAGCCAACAGGTCTGTTGATAATGCTGTCAACCTGGCTCTTCATTCTATCCTGCAGCATCTGGACTCCCTGGGAACCTATGCCAGGATCCTATTTGTGGATTTCAGCTCTGCATTCAACACCATTCTGCCAGCTCTGCTCCAAGACAAGCTTTCTCAGCTCACCGCGCCCGACTCCATCTGCAGGTGGATCACCGACTTCCTGACGGATAGGAGGCAGTATGTGCAGCTGGGGAAGAATGTGTCGGAGATTCGGACCATCAGCACCAGCTCCCCTCAGGGCTGTGTACTTTCACCTCTGCTATTTTCTCTGTATACGAACTGCTGCACCTCCAGCCACCCTTATTGGGCTCATCTCAGATGGTGATAAGTCTGCTTACAGAAAGGAGGTGGATCGGCTTGTGTCCTGGTGCACCCACAAAAATCTGTTGTTCAACACTCAGAAGACAGTGGAGATGATTGTGGATTTCAGGAAAGTCTCAGCCCCACCACCCCCCCTTTCCCTCCTGGACCTCCCCATCTCCATTGTGGACTCCTTCCGCTTCCTGGGTACTACCATCACCCAGAACCTTAAGTGGGAGGTGACCATAACCTCCCTCATTAAGAAGGCCCAGCAGAGGATATTCTTCCTGCGGCAGCTGAGGAAGCTCAAACTGCCAACGGATTTGATCGTGCAGTTTTACACAGCCATCATAGAGTCATCACCTCTTCCATCACCGTATGGTACACGGGGGCCACCACCAGGGACAGAGACAGACTGCAGTGCATTGTGCGGACTGCTGAGAAGGTGATTGGCTGCAACCTCCGACCTTTACATGAGCTGTACATCACCAGGTCTTTCAGTCGCGCAGGTCGGATTGTGGCTGACCCTTCACACCCAGCCTGGACACAGGACACAGCCTGTTTAACCCTCTCCCCTCAGGAAGGAGACTACGGTCTATCCGGACCAGAACAGCCCGCCACAGAAACAGCTTCTTCCCCTCAGCCATCAGACTCTTAAACAATAGCTAAATAGCCACACTTTCCCCTGCTGCTGTTACAAAAAACAAACAAACATATTGTTTTTTTTAACCAATTATTTAACTTAAATGTATGTTATGATTTTTACTTAATTTCTCTTTTACTTCGTTATTTATCTGCTCCGATACATCAGAGCGAATTCCTAGTCTTTAAATTTATTTATTTATTTTTTACTCGCAATGGCAATAAAGTGATTCTGATTCTGAATGTTTGTATGTATAATTTTTTCCTCTTTCCATTGAATTTTAAGATGGATAATTCCTCTCTTTAAGAGAAACAAACCCCTGTGCTATGCTTCAGTTATTATTCCAATCAGTTTAAAAGTTTTCTATCTAAGGAAACCCAGTAGATTGCATTCAGTCATTGACTTGCATCATTCACCCCTCCCGGATGAATATGTAGTGACAGTATTTATAGATTTCTAATACACAAGTTCGTAATAAATTAGAATATCATTAGAAAGTAAATTTATTGCAGATATTCAATAAGTAAAATCCAAATATTTTATAGATTCGTTTTACACCAAATGATATGTTTCAAGTGTTTATTCTCCATAAAGCATGTCAGTTCCTAACCTTGGTCCTTGAGATCTACCGTCCTGCAACTTTTAGATGCATTATTTGTGTCATGTTTTGTGGATGGAGGGCCCAAAAGCAGCAAGGTTTTAAACAATCGATTTAATTAAACAAGCACAGCTGATACTTATTTTATGCAGAACTGTAGTGAAGTTACAGTTGAAGTTTCTGCACACAGAACAGCGAGGGTTGCAAGGGAAATGCGTTTGTTTTGTTTGTTGCTGATTCTTCTTCTGGGGCGAACATATTAATGTAGCCAACATTATTCTTTGTGCTACGATGTGGATAAACATGATCTTTCCCAGACAACAGTCTAATGATGGTTTTCAGCGCCGTTTGAAAAACAAAATAAATGTGTGCATGGGGTGTGTGAGTGAGGGTACAGCGTCATTTCTTGGGTGTCTTGGTGAGTTAGTGAGAATGTATGTGTTTAAGAGGGAGGGAACGTATGACTGTGTCTGTATGTCTTTGTCTGCCTGTCAGGTTGGGTCTTGGGCTGCCCTCTTGCCTGGCGCACCTCAGGCCTTACATTTAATGGGGGGCCTATTTCCCCTCCGTCACTCCCCGCCAGTGCCTACTGGTGCGTCGGTGGTCAGTCCGGTTCAGACCTGGTGCGTGCCTGGCCGGGCCTGGGGGGGGGGGGGGCGGTGTGTCGGTCGGCCGATGCGCTGGGCCGATATCTTCCTTTGGTTGGTTGGGGCACCTCTTTTAGGGGTGCCAGGTTTGGGATTGTTGGGTGGTGCCTGCTCGGTGGCTCGGCGGGATACGGATCCAGCGTCTCTGCTCGTTCGATCACCTGTTCTGTGCGCACCGTGCGTGGTCGGTTCATTGGCGGGTTGGACCGGCCCTGGCCTTTGTTGGATGCCTGGTCTCGGCGCTCTGCGTTGCGCGGGATCAGGACTCGGGAGCTAGTACAACTTGGTGTCCAGGTGCTGGCTGAGCTTGGCCTGGGGATGCTGTCCGTCCGCTGTGGCTATCGGTGGGGCGCCCCGATGTGGGGCAGGGGTGGGGCGCTGGGATGTTGGCGGTGGGGATTGGCCCAGGGTGGTGCTGGCGCGTGGCGGCCGGCCGCGGCACCTGTGGTGCTGGGGGCCCCTCGTCGGCCGGTCCCTTGTCGGGTCCCTGCTGGGGGTTGTCCATGGACCGGCCCGCGTGGCTGGTTGCCAGCGGGGCCCGTGGGCTCGTCACTGCTGCCCCCCAGACCCCTGCATAGTAGCCGCTGGATGTTCCCCTGGGGTTCTCCTTTGCTCCTCTCTTGGGGGATGCGGTCGGCCCCGCCCGGGTCTGCCTGGGGCTCTGGGGGTCCTTTGGACGTCTTGGCTCCAATCTCCTTCATGTCTGGATCGATTCCTGGGAGACGGATTGATGCCTGCTCACACCAGCTATCGAACACTCTTATGGAGAAACCTTATATGCACCAGCATGCTCACACACACACACATTGATGTGGGGTCTCTGGTGTTTACAGATATATTATTGGGCTGAGGTTATCATTACCAGAGCTTGATTAATCGGTACCATGAGTTTTCTGTGACATTGTTGTATTTTTGTATACATTTTTGTGTGATGTGGTTGTTTAGTTCTTAGTTCACGATGTTTGTTTTGTTTTGTCGATGTTCCTTTTTCGTTTTGTTTTGTTTTTTCCCCTCTCTCTGCCGTCCTTTGGGTATGGAGGCAGACTTCAATGTGTTGCGGACACACAGCCATTGGGTGGCGCTAACCCACATTCTAGCTCCGACAGGAGAAGAAGAGGACCAGAGGTTATATAAGGCACAGCCACCGATTTTCACGCCCTCTCCAGTACTGGAGTTCAGCCAAACAGCGCCAGGAGAGATCCAATCCTTCCTTTGCTGGCGAGGGAAAAGACGTGAGTTCTGGGAGGATCTCACTTCAACAACGACAATACTGCTGATCAATCAGGTGATCAAACCCAGTGTTTTGAGATAAACCCCACTGTTCCGCCCTGAGCCCTGCTTTCTGAACAGATGCTGCCATATGAAGCGAGCCACTAACAAGCTACTGAATGCCGCAGAACTGCGTCGAGACTGGAGCGTTACCCCACCGCGACAAAGCCTGGGACAATGCTATCTTGAACCTGCAGAGAAGGTACTTTGTCAGTGAACTGAGGTGCAGCTGATCGCTGTTTAGCAAGCCGGGGAGGACGAAACGACGTTCCAAGCTAATGCTCTCCGTGACTCGACAGCTAAATTCCTCCCACTGTAGCTGTGGCTAGCCTGCGGGCTAACGTTGCATTAGCTTCGCCCATCATCCACGGAGCAACCTGGAGAACTTTAACCGTTCAATAAGGTCTGTCTGGGCAGAGGCGAGATTAGGTTAGTTTAAACAAGATTTAAGGGTTGTTTATTTTCACTGTGATTTGTTACTTTGTGTAAGATTTCATTTATTGTTTGGGTACAAACAGGCCGGTCGGCCTGGAGGTTTAAACAGTGATTTTCAAAAGTCGAAAGTCGTTTTATATCCTGCAACCTGAGTTACTCAATCCAACAGTTTTCCGTTGTTTAATGTTTAATAATTGATCCGGCGCGATTTTAAGCAGCGCCACGTGAGTTAGCTGTAAGCTACATGCTATAGCGAACCACGTGGACCCGCCATTGACGGCGTTTTATTCATGAACAATAAAGACTGCCGTTAATGCTATTCAAAATAGAGATCGACTTTAAAACAGATAGTTTAAACACTAAAACTAATCTTTTAAGTCATTTTTGAGACCGCCTTCTTGGTAAGTCAAAATACTAAATTAGATCAACATAATTGGTACTGCCGTTAACGTCAACATAAAGTCTAAATATTAAATTAGATCAATCAATGCGGTGACCGATCCATTAAATTAAATCAATTATCTAAAGGTTGTGATTTCTAATTCAGCAAATGGTTTAATGAAACATTGCTTCTTCCAAACAATGTTTTTGTTCACTTCTGTTTTGCATTGTGAATTGGTGGTTTGAAAACAAACAAGAATGTGCTGATTAGTCTTAAACTAATCGCAATTAGTTTAAAACTAACTTAGCTTCATTCCCAACACTGTTCAATACAAGACTTGGTTTTTGAGCAAACATATTCATTCTGAACTGTGACATTATCAATTTGTTGTTTCTATTTTTGTGTATTTTTATCACTTTTACTGTTTTACTTCTGAGTGGGAGTTTTATTATCGTTATTCTTTTCTTAGCAGTTTAGTTGTGTGTTACTAGTTTGGTGAGTTTGTTGATTAAAGTGTTAACTGAAAGTGAATTCTTTTTGTAATAAACTCTTGTATTTTGGAAAACCATTGTTGTTATTTCACCTACATGTGTAGTAACTTGCTGTTCAGGTACGCCAAGAACTTATTCCTTCATATATTGTTTAATTACCTCAGCCTTATCCGGCAGGTAATTATAAACATAAACTGAGACTGAACAATTTGGCTATTGATATTCCTGGAATCCAGGTGGTGCCCCTAAACTGGGTAATCTTTACATAAAATTATTAATCTGATTAATAATTGCCCTAAGCAATTGTTCATAGCCAAAACCTACCTATCTGTGGCACAACAAATGTCTTCCTGTGTTTTCTTTGTTCCCTTTCCTCTCTTGTATTTTCAACTCACCCTCTCTCATGACTTTTTGTTTCCTACCTCTCTTCTTCATCTTCTTTCTTTCTTCCCCTTAATTTTCCGTCTCCGTGTCCATAACATCAGGAAATAAAAACCCCAGCAATTCATAATAAAGATTTTTCACACATATATCAAGTGGAGGACTATAGCAAAAGCTGTACTGCTCCGCTTGTGAAAGTAAATCTGTTGGGCTTCTACTTGGTACTTAGACACCAATTCTGAGCTCCACACTGCCAAACATGACAAGTTAAAAAAAAAAGAAAAACAAAATAAAACACAATGGGCTTTCAATTGTTACACCTGTTATTACACCACAGTGTATATTATAATAAAGCGTCAGAAGGATAAATACCTATATATGAATGATTATTTATTGTCCCCACCAATCTTCAAACCACACTCATGTTTATGGTTATTGTCCCCAGCTATTTTAAAAACAAACCAACGCCCTTGTACCAGATGCCCCAAAAAGTCAGAAAATACAAACAAAAAGGAAAAACAACCCAACCAGGGTGGATGGCAGGAGCCTCGGAAGTAGGACAAGAGTCCAAAACCAAAAATAAAGACAGTCCAGAGGCTGACAACGGAGGAGCAGGAACCTGCGACACCAGCGACAGAGGAGCAGGCGACGAGGTGTCTTTATCATAGGATTGACAGTCCAGTGGGAGGAAGCTATTGATGAGGAATTCGAAGGGAATGTGACACATACCCAGGTCTGATCAGTCTGCGGTGGGCCGGTGGGTGAGGGTGTGTTGTGATAAAAGACTGAAAGACCCAAAGATCCAATGATGGGTCATACTGGAGGCTAACCATCCCCAGATTACCACCTATGATGACATCTCCAACCCTGTCTAAGAGGAAACGTCCACGCTGTCCTGATTTTAAGGGATGTTTAACATCTAGTCACTGTTGATGAATCAAACTATAAAATGAGTTTTATTTTAAAAAGTACAATATTTAATTAACTTTAAAGCTGTCCTAATTTATTTAATGTACCTGTAATTGAAGCATTTCTAATACTACTGTCATGATCCTTAGTTGTTTGTGTGTTTAGTTTGATTGTGTTAGGTTTGGATCTTCATTCAGTCCATTCCTCTGTGTTAGTTCTGTTTTACCTTATGTCTCTCATTAGGATTATTATTCTCTGATTTGAGTTTCTTTCTGCCGAGTGTTTATACTTATATTTTCCTTCTGTTCAGTTTTTCTCCTCTCCTTCCTGTTATATTTATTAGTGCTTTTACTTTTTTTTACTCTTAGTCAGTCTTAGTTCGCCCTCTGTGTTAGTCTTACCTTAGGCATTTAAGACAATTTTCTGTCTAGTCGTCCCTTCTGTTTATGCTGATGCCTTTGTTTTTCTTCTCTGTTTCCTCCTTACCCTTCTGTTTCCCTGCACAGCTGCTAATTACCTTTACCTGCTCTCTCACTCCCACTTATATCATCTCTCATTCTCTCACAGTATTTAAACAGACTCCTTCAATTCAATTCAATTCAATTCAGTTTATTTATATAGCGCCAATTCACAACAGATGTCATCTCAAGGCACTTAACAAGAAGTCATTTCAATACAATTATACAAACATTCCAATCAGTTAAAAAGTTTCCTATTTAAGGAATCCCAGCAGATTGCGTCAGTCATTGGCGTGAGGTTGGGCAGATTTCCAACCACAGCAATCCTTCAGCAATCCCTCATACTGAGCAAGCATGTAGCGACGGTGGAGAGGAAAAACTCCCCTTTAACAGGAAGAAACCTCCAACAGAACCAGGCTCAGTAGGAGCGGCCATCTGCCACGACCGTCTGGGGGTTTGAGAAGACAGAGCAGAGACACAGAAGGAACAGAAGATCTGATATAAGAGAACTTTCTATGTTACAGAGAGTAAAAAGTTGATAACAGGACACAGTGGATGTTCAGTTACTGAGAGGATCATCCCAGTCGATGACCCCCGTCCAACAGGGCATTGCAGCCAAGCAGGATACCAGACCAGGTGTATCTTCGATGGGGAGAAAAACACTGAGAGAAAACAAAGTCCTTCTGTCATACCCTGCTGGATTGTCTGTCTTTTTTGCTGTTTCTTTGTGTGCTCTGGTTTTTTGTAAGTTTTTGGATTTTTGCTTATTAAACATTTTAGTTTTCTTACATCTTGAACTTCAGCATTTGGGTTCTCCTTAAACTGCATCATGACAACTACATTGAGTGCAGTGCTTGCTTGTATTCATAACAGTTGTGGCTGAGTTTTACAAGTTGTACAACTTTTCCATTATTTTTCAAGTTTATGAAGTAGGTGAATATAGGTGTAAATGGCAAATATAGGAGTATGGTGGCGAGAAATGTTTTTCTTAGATCCGACTGGATTTATATCTCTGTGCTTGACAAAGCATCTCATTGTCTTAAGGCCAGCGGCCAGTGGCACGGTTTCTATTCCTGCTGGAGTTTGATGAGTAGGGTGTTAAGGAAACGGGTAACAGAGCCTTGGTTAGGACAACCGGTGGTGTAAGTGTGTTGATGTAGATGGTGTGGATGAGGAATATGTTGCTGTTGGTTGAACCTCTATCACCAAGCACTGGCTTTTTGATAAAGCCCCAGCTGATGAGAGGAGTGAACTTTTAATTATTTAAAGATACACAATTATTGTCAATTAAAAAAAATACAATAAAATTATATATATATATACGCACACACTACAGCTGTCAAAATTATCACGATGACGCAGGTCGATTATTTTGTAGAATTGATGAGATACATTTTTAACGCATGCGCAGGATGGCCCGCCCTGTTTATTCTACAATTCAGCTCGCGCTGCGTTCAGTGATCCTCACGGAAACAGCATGGCCGACCCGTATTGAATCCACGGTTCTATGCAAACGTCTCCTCTCTGTCGCAGACCAGATTGAGGGATTATCGGTCTACGTTACTCCCTGCTCTACTGCACATTTAGTCTGCAGAAAGACGTGTTGTAAAAGGATAAGAAACGTAACTGATAAATAAAGTAAGCAGATACACCTGATCAATAAGAAGAAGCAACTGATACGAGCAAAAATCTGTAGCGATAACTTCACATCATAAGCCTTGGCTAGCAAACAAGCTAACATAGCTAACCAACACTGCAGTTGCAAGATGACCACAAATAACAGTGGAACCTGGAGTTATGTAAAAGTTTGGTTCCACACCTTTTGCACTCATGTTGATAAGCAAATAATCCCTCCATTGATCGGAAGAATACAATTCAATTCAAAAAAGGTTCATTGATCTCAGAGGGCAATTAAGTGTTTTTGTGGCTCATAATGTTTAATTCTTCAAGAAGTTGCAGATCTGTGTGCAGGAATGATCTCTTGTAGCGGTCTGTGTTGCAGCGAAACTGTTGAAGCCTCTGACTGAAAGCACTCTGTTGTTGTAGGATACTCCATTGAAGAGAATGCTCAGGGTTGCCCAATATTAATAAGAAACGGTCAGTTTTACATTCAGTAAATTTTAACAAGTTAGCTTGCCTTAGCAACTGGCTAAAATATGAATAGGTTATAAGAGCTACGTGTAAATGTGGTTGTGGAATTCAAATAAAAAGTTCCATGGATCATGCACCAAAAATCTGTCATATTTTAGAATGTGTATATATATATATATATATATATATATATATATATATATATATATATATATATATATATATATATATATATATATATAGTGATGATACTAATACACAGAGGGATACATTTTTAATGCATATCTGAATATGAAGATGATGAAGGAAGATGCAAACAGGGAAAACTGATGGAACATTATTCTGCTGTGTGCATTCCA
This sequence comes from Valencia hispanica, assembly GCA_963556495.2. NCBI lineage: Eukaryota > Metazoa > Chordata > Actinopteri > Cyprinodontiformes > Valenciidae > Valencia > Valencia hispanica. Next base: position 53,996,931 of record OY747710.1, read on the forward strand.
CCAGGCAGTAACTGGTCATTTTATAAATATCTACTAGAATCGGGCATTACTTTAGGACACGACCGAGCAGCACCGGTCCGTGGCATGCCATTATACTCTAAAGAAAGTTTTGTATATTACTTATGTGATATGGGCCTCCAAAAGCCTAGCAGCGGCCCTGTTCCCTATTATGAAAAATTAGATCAGACTTAAAACGGTGGAATACTGTCCCTTTTTTGTCTTTATATTCCCGGGTGGAGTTGATTGGAATGAATGTTCTCGCTCGATTTCTGTACCTCTTTTAATGTCTCCTAATTCACATTGCTCAAAAACATTTTGATAACTGGGTTAGAATACTGGCAAAATATATTTGGCAAAACAAAAGGACTAGAATTAAATATCAAACAATGAGCTGAGTAAAGAAAGAGGAGGAATGGGCCTTCCCTGCCTCGAGGATACTACCGTGCTGCTCAACTGAGACTTTTAATATGCCTATGTTCCCCACACCTACTCTGCAAGATAGAAGGATGTTGAAGGGAATGAGATAAAGGGTATACCAATGATGGCCATACTAAATGACAAGAAATTGCAAACCTTGATTATTGTTACAGAAGATTTTATATATCATTCTTTACTGAAGTCTTAAAATGGAGTTCTGCAAACCTGCAAACTGGAAAAATGTTATAAATTTTAAAGTGACATGCTTATGATTTCAAACCAGTTTTTCAATTAAATTCAGTTTATTTATATAGCGCCGATTCACAACAAATGTCATCTCAAGGCACTTAACAAGAAGTCCTTTCAATACATTCATACAAACATTCCAATCAGTTAAAGAGTTTCCTATTTAAGGAATCCCAGCAGATTGCGTCAGTCATTGGGGTGAGGTTGGGCCCTGTTGATGCAGACTTTCCAACCACAGCATACCTTCAGCAATCCCTCATACTGAGCAAGCATGTAGCGACAGTGGAGAGGAAAAACTCCCCTTTAACAGGAAGAAACCTCCAACAGAACCAGGCTCAGTAGGAGCGGCCATCTGCCACGACCGTCTGGGGGTTTGAGAAGACAGAGCAGAGACACAGAAGGAACAGAAGATCTGATATAAGAGAACTTTCTATGTTACAGAAAGTAAAAAGTTGATAACATGACACAGTGGATGTTCAGTTACTGGGAGGATCATCCCAGTCGATGCCCCCCGTCCAACAGGGCATTGCAGCCAAGCAGGATACCAGACCAGGTATATGTTCTATGGAGAGAAAAACACTGAGAGAAAACAAAGTTAACAGTCGAAATAACAGAATGTACTGTAATACAACTGGAGAGTCGTAGGAGAAAAGGAAGTAGCAGAGTGAAGAAAATTGGTAAGTCTGTCCTCCAGCAGTCTAAGCCTATAGCAGCATAACTACAGAGATAGCTCAGGATGACCTAAGCCACTCTAACTATAAGCTTTATCAAAAAGGAAAGTTTTAAGCCTGGCCTTAAAAGTAAACAGAGTGTCTGCCTCACGGACTAAAGCTGGGAGCTGGTTCCACAGGAGAGGAGCCTGATAACTAAAAGATCTGCCTCCCATTCTACTTTTAGAAATCTTAGGAACTACAAGTAAACCTGCAGTCTGAGAGCGAAGGGCTCTGTTAATTCAATCCAATTAAAAAAACTTTATTGATCCCAGAGGAAAATTAAGTGTTGGTATAGCTCATATAAATAATTCTTTAAGGAGTTGTTGTAGATGATGATGGCTGTGGGCAGGAAGGATTTCCTGTAGCGGTCTGTATTGCAGCGAAACTGAAGAAGCCTCCGACTGAAGACGCTCTGTTGTTGTATGACTGTCTCATGGAGAGGATGCTCAGGGTTGTCCATAATTTTTTGGGATTTTATGAAGAATCCTTCTTTGCATTATCATCTTGTATCTTGTATCATCTTATTAAAGATTTCGGGGCACCAATCTCACAATGAAATAATTTTAATTAAACCAGACAGTCAGTCTCTCTGAAAAGGCATAGAGTTCGTCCACGGGTTTAAAACAAACTTCACAGCACACACTGAAATAGCACAGGAAACTTCTCGTTACTTAAGGGAATTTATTAATGATATAGGTCAACCTTACAGATTACATTACATTCATAATTTCCATCTGTTCTAACGCATGCAAAAATATAGAACAAAGTTAACGTCGAGGGAAGGGGGCGTGTGTGTGCGCCTGTGTGTGTGTGTGCAGCGCTGTGTGTGTGTGGGAGACAGCGAGCGGATGAAAGGGGTTCAGTTTAGCACACTCAATGCGATAAATAACTCAAGTCTTATCAATTGGCGAGATCGGTTCACAAAGGAAGACCGCGTGGCAATTCAACAAAACGCTAGTTTCATTAGCAATGGTGGCTTGGACAAAGGAAACGAGGGCGATGGAGAAAGGGGATCGACTGAGGCCACACGACCTGTCTAAACAGACACGCGCCGACCGCAGCAGACAATAAACAAACAAGGAAATAATACAATATAATATACTGCTTCTGGTTGCAACCAAAGTCAAATAATAAAACACAAAAAGCATGCACATTCAGGGTCGGTGTACGGCGACAGACAACCAAGAATAACAGTGGTTAACCAGTTGACAAACTTATTTTAACCGTCAAGACCTTCTCCTCTACCCAGACCAAAGATCTAAATCAGTTTAATCCTACTTGGTGGGGCAGCTCTCCGCAGTCCACGACGAAGAACATAGAAAGTGTCCAGTTTAAAGGAGGGGTTTTGCGCAAGACCGAGGTCGGAAAAACGGACGTCCGACTTTTAGGCGCTGAGGAACTCCGGCCTGTTTTCAATAGAGCTCAGATAGCCAGCGGACTCCCTGGTTGCCCGTACAGGAAAGTCCGTTTGATCGGCCGATTCACTTCGACGTATAAAAGGGAAGTTCTTCCTGGTCCAGCAGGTTTGAACGGAAAAAGAGGAAAATGCTAGCAGTGGATTAAAGCGTTCTTCTCACAGGCACCGCTCTGGGACCAAGAGAGACCAAGATTTTAATATTCGCGCTGCTTTTATCAACTCTGTGATGTCATCACTGGCCACAGACCAATGAGAATGGGTCGAGGGCAGCGCAATGGGTGCTGGGAGATGCAGTTCATTCAGTGGAAGGATGCTGGGAGATCCATTTCGTTCAGTAAAGGCCATAGCCTCAACAATCTCATGATGTTCCACCGTCGTCCCCAGAACCAGAACAGAACCATCCTTCTTTATCAGGTTGTTTAGCCTTTTTAAATCCCTGGCTCTGATGCTGCTACCCCAACAGATTACGGCTGAAGAGATTACACTCTCCACAACAGACTTGGAGAAGATCTGCAGCATCTTGCTGCAAACCGTGAAGGATCTAAGCTTCCTCAAGAAGTACAGTCTGCTCTGTCCCTTCTTGTAGATGGTTCACTGTTCAGTCTCCAGTCCAGTCTGTTGTCAAGGTGAACTCCGAGGTATTTATACTCCTCAACCACCTCCACTTCTTCTCCCATGATGGAAACAGTGTTTGACTTATCCGTTTCTAACGAAATCTATAATCATCTTCTTTGCTTTGTTCACATTCAAGGTAAGACAATTGTTTCCACACCTTCTCACAAAGCGGTCCACCAGCTCTCTGTATTCAGCTTCTTGTCCATCTCTGATACACCCGACAATTGCAGAGTCATCTGAGTATTTCTGCAGATGACAGGTCTCTGATTTGTACTGGAAGTCTGAGGTGTACAGAGTGAAAAGGAATGGTGAGAGCATGGTCCCCTGTGGTGCTCCTGTGCTGCTGACCACCTGGTTTGACACAAAATTCTTCAGTTTCACAAACTGTGGTCTGTTTGTCAGGTAGTCATTGATCCAGGCTATTGTTGAGGGCTCCACCTGTGTCTTCAGGAGTTTCTGACAAAGGAAATCAGGCTGAATTGTGTTAAATGCACTGGAGAAATCAAAGAACATGATCCTCAAAGTGCTGGCTGCTTTGTCCAGATGACAATTGGTTGGTTGAAGCAGGTGGATGATGGCATCTTTAACTCCAACTCCACAGCGATAAGCAAACTGCAGTGGGTCCTGATACGTTCTTGTTTGCTTACTCAGGTGGGCCAACAGGAGTCTCTCCAGGACCTTCATGATGTGGGATGTCAGGGCAACAGGTCTATAATAATAATAATAATAATAATAAAAAACTTTATTTATAAAGCGCTTTTCATACAAAAAAATGCAGTTCAAAATGCTTTACAGAATAAAAATCCCCCCCCGCCCCCCCCCCCCACATATTTAAACACAATTATACTACCCTCCCCCCAATCCTATCCCCATGTGCGGACACATTAAAGAGCAACATTAAAAGGAGACTAAAATAGAAAATAGGATGGACACTGGGCCGAGTACAGATGAGCCAGGTTAGGTAAGGAAATGCCATCCAGGGAGCCATCTGCCCCGGCAGCAGCGGGTCACCAGCAGCAGCTGAGGCACCGACCAAGGGCGCCCAGAGGAGGGGAGGCCAGGATTCTGACCTCCACCCATGCTCCACCTGGAGAGCACCCAGGCAGCTACAGCTGACCACCGCTCCTGGGGCAGAGGGCTCCCATAGAGGAAACATTGGAACGATGTGTCTATGTTTTTATTATCCGTGTAAAACAACAGGCTAACATGTTAAAATACACAAATAAATAAAGAAATAGATAGATAGGTAGGTAAATTAATAAATAAATAAAATTTAATTAATGAGATATGTACAAGATCAAGAAGTAAAACACTGATCAATAAAAGCATGAAAAGCAAATAAACAGGCAGGAAATAGTAATCAATTAATTAAAAGCTATGTTAAAAAGGTGAGCCTTGAGCCTACTTTTAAAAACATGAATGTTCTCTGCTGTCCTGAGGTCCTCAGGCAGCCTGTTCCAGAGGTGAGGGCCAGAGAGGTAAGAAGGCCCAAGACCATTAAGACACTTAAAAACCATTAAAAGAACCTTAAAATCCATCCTAAGACACACAGGGAGCCAATGCAGTCTAAGACAGGTGTAATGTGTTCCTGCCTCCTGGTCTTCGTCAGGACACGTGCTGCTGAATTATGTAGGAGTTGTAAACCTGAGATACTCTTTTTGGGAAGACCAGAAAGCAGGGCATTACAGTAATCAATCCTACTGATGATAAAAGCATCAGTGTCTCCGTAGTGGCCTGAGAGAGAATGGGGCGGACTCTGGCAATGTTCTTAAGGTGATGAAAACCTATTTTAGTAATATTTATAATGTGAGGGTTAAAATTCAGCTCAGAGTCAAAAATCACACCCAGGTTCTTTCTTTGTAAAGAAGGATTAAAAGACAGTGATTGTAGTTTTGGTAAAAGCTTCTCTCTCTGAGCCTCAGGACCGATGACTAAAACTTCAGTTTTGTCCTGGTTGAGCTGGAGAAAGTTTTCTCCCATCCAGGATTTGATGTCTAAAATGCAGTTAAAAAGTGAATCCATTGGCCGTGTGTCATCGGGAGACATGGAGATGTACAACTGTGTATCATCAGAATAACTGTGAAAGTTAACTCCATGTCTTCTGATGATGCTGCCAAGAGGGAGCATATAAAGGTTAAAAAGCACTGGGCCTAAAATTGAACCCTGGGGCACACCACATGTAATCCTGTGGACCCTAGAGCAGGTATCTAAACTTACCATAAAAGTCCTGTCTGTGAGGTAGGATGTGAACCATTTGTGAACAGCACCAGAGAGACCAATCTGTTTTAAACGGGTTAAAAGAATAGTGTGTTCTACTGTATCAAAGGCTGTGCTTAGATCTAGTAGAACCAACACTGTCACCTTCTGAGCCTCATAGTTTAAGCAGCATTTCCTGTCTTGGTTGAAGGCAAAGTTGTGGAATCAGAAGAGTCCATGACTGAGGTGAAGGATAAAACATCCGAGGTGTGACAGGAAAGTTGTTGATCAGAGGAGAGTGGGTTGTCTGTTTGGCTGGGAACAGGGGAGGGGGATGCTGAGCTAGTTCCTGAACTGAACCTGTTGAACAATGTGTTCATTTCATTGGCTCTGTCCAGACTTCCATCTATCCAATGCTTCCTGTCCTTAAAGCCTGTGATCTTTCTCATTCCTGGCCAGACATCTCTGATATCGTTACTCTGTAGTTTGTTCTCCAGCTTCTTCATGTATGCCTCCTTGCTGTCTCTGATCTTGACCTTAAGTTGCATCTGTATACTCCTCAGTAATTCCCTGTCTCCCTCCCTGAAGGCTCTTTTTTCTTGTATAGCAGTTCCTTTAGGTCACTGGTGATCCAGGGTTTGTTATTAGTGAAGCATCTCACTGTTCTGGTGGGGATTATGTTGTCCACACAGAAGTTTATATAGTCAGTCACACACTCAGTCATGGCATTGATGTCCTCTCCATGTGCTTGGCAAAGAGTAATCCAATCTGTGGTTGCAAAACAACCCTGCAGGGCTTCTTCAGCTTCCTGTGACCATTTTCTCACAGTTTGTTTTGTCACAGGTTGCCTCTTAACAAGTGGTTTATATTCTGAGCAGAGAAAAACAAGATTGTGATCTGATTGTCCCAGAGGAGGTCTTGGTTTGGACATGTATGCATCCTTTATATTTGCATAAAACAAATCCAAGGTCTTGTTTTTTCTTGTGGAGCAGCTGACAAACTGCATGATTAAAATCACCAGATATTGCAGCAAATGCATTGGGGTGCTGGGTCTGTAGCTTAGCAACAACGGAACCGATGACATCACATGCATTGTCGGCAACAGCTGAAGGTGGAATGTAAACAACTGCCAAAATTAGAGTTCGACATCCGGGCTGCAGAGACGACACTTCACAGTAACATGTACTGGATGACACCATCTGTTGTTGACAAGCACTGGTACTCCACCTCCTTTTCTTTTCCTGCTCGTTTTCAGATCTCTGTCTGCTTGTGCGGTCAGCAAGCCTGGCAGAGAGACGTTGGAGTCGGGGATATGATCCTGCAGCCACGTCTCAGTAAAACACATAACACTGCATTCGTGGAGTCCTTGTAAGGGCTTGGAGTTCATCCATCTTGTTAGCCAGTGATCTCACGTTACCCATTATGATCGATGGAAGAGATGGTTTGAACTTCCTCTTTCTCTGTCTCCACGTCTCCTCCTTATCAACTCATCAGGGATTTGTGGCTTTAGTCGAGGTATTATTTCAGCTTTTGCTATGTTAATCAGCTGCTCCCAGCTGTAAACCACATTGTTGCCATGGTTATGCATCATAACAAGTTCAACAATCAAAACAAGTTCAACAATCAAAAAGTGAAAAATTTACGGCAAAAAATCCTTCCATCTTTACATCACCAAAAACTAGAAAGTATATCGGTCAAAAAGATGTGATCTTCCTCAAGAAAAGAGGAACCAGTGTACAGAAAAACAAGCCTTAATATGTAGCCAACAGAGCCACTCCAACATGCAGCCACCCAGAGCTAGAATTCAAGGAACATATGAAACAATTAATGCCAACCAAATGCTCTAAATAGGAGATTTAAAAGTTTGGTCTTCAAAGGACCCACTACTTATTACTCTATCCACAAGGGGACATTTATGACCTTCAAACCACTGCAAAACAAATATGGATTAGGCCAAGATGATTTCTACAGATACTTAGAGATTAGACACCACTTTGACGAAAACATAAAAACAACATTGGCGGAATGTGATATGGGGTTCTTGCAGACTGTGCTTAAGATGACTAAAACCAGTTCACACAATAAGCTGATATCCAAGTTATATAAGGCCATTTGACAAGGTAAACAGGAAAATAGAGATTACATTTAAAGGAGATGGGAAATAGACAGACTGTGGAACATGTTCTAAATATTTTGCCTGAAGTATACTGTGAAGAGAACTGGAACAAAATTTACAAGATATCAATTGCAACTGGACATCCAAGACCTTTTAAACACAATTTTTTGTTCTGAAAATTAAATTGCTGAGATATCTCAAGAAGATAAAATTAATTGAGAGAATATAGTTTGTGTTTGTTTGTTTTTCAGTACTTTGTAAAAATAAGTAGGGGATACATAGTATGCATTGAACACTGCTTGCCAACTGCCAATAAACAGAAGTTTATGGCTTATGGTATTATGTTTTTTGTTATAAGATTCAGATTCAGTTATTAATGACCACACAAGTTGGTGGAATTCGTTTTCGGTACAGCATGACATGCTCACATCTCTTTGTCATTACACAATAAAAACAATAAAAAGACAGATACACATAGAAAGTATATATATTATATATTAAAACTAAGTTTTAAATATCCTACATTATGGAACTCACCATGCGTTTCGAGCGTTCCTTGAATGCACCACAGGTGTGCATGCAGCATAGTGCAGACAAGCTTCTGTCTAATGTTCATGTGTGGCTTATAAAAGAAAGGTCAGTCTTATATACTTGCACATTTCTTTTTTACTTTTGAATTAATTTTAAACACAAAACAACTTTGTTTGTAAAGGGGTGAAATTAACCAAAAAAGGTTTAGGATTGGTCAGATAATAATAATAATAATAATAATAATAATAATAATAATAATAATAATAATAATAATAATAATAATAATGAATTTTATTTACAATGCACTATACATTTGACATCAAATCTCAAAGTGCTACAAAAATTAAACAGATAAAAATGGGTAAAAACAAATTCTTAAAAATATGCTTTTCTGAAAAGGAGGGTTTTAAGTTGTCTTTTAAAAACATCCGTGGTCTTGGGGGCTCTAAGTTGTTCTGGGAGGGCGTTTCACAGACGAGGAGCGAATGCTTTAAAAGCCCTGTCGCCCAGGGTCTTGAGCCGTGTCCTTAGCGTGACCAGGAGGTGCCGTTGGCCAGCTCTGGTCTTAGTGGAGGTGTGTGGGGAAAGGAGCTCAGTGAGGTATGTTGGGGATGCTCCGTAAAGACAGTGGTAGGTGTGCAGGAGGATCTTGTATACTAAGCGGAAGTGAACAGGGAACCAATGAAGGGATTGGAGGATGGGGGTAATGTGTTCAGGTTTTTGCACACCCATTAAGACCCTGGTAGCGCTATTCTGCAAAAACTGGAGCTTTTGGAGGCTCCTGCCAGGGATTCCCAACAGGAGTGCGTTACAATAGTCCAGCCTGGCGGAGACAAAGGCGTGGACGAGCTTCAGATGTACTGTGATAATACTGCATGAACATGTGCAGATCATTTCAAACATCCTATCTGAGTCCCTAATCAGATCAGCCTTTAACATGTTTAGTTCTAAGTTTACTTTAAGGTTGTCTCACCAATTAGAACTTTTTCATAAATGTAAAGTAAATCCAGAGTGTGATAGAGATTGCTGATGTAAATAAAGACAAAGTGGAATATGAAATGAATACTTTAGATTGCCCTACTGTCTGTGTCAACAGTGGTAACTGTTGAGAAGGTGTTTTCACTCTAAGTTAAAGCCTATCTTAAAGGAACAGACATTTAATTTATGACCCTGGGCTCTCTCTGAGCTCTCATTTCACCTTCCCGCGTGCTCGTTCATTTCTGTAAAAAGGAGCAATAAGAAAAACAAACAACAATTATATATTTTAACAGTGAGACGTCGTTCACTGGACTCAGTTCTAGTAACTGAGCACAGCGTTATCTCATCTTAAGGTTTTTATTTGAAACAAGAGTTAAAAAGGAAACTCCTCACACATAGATCTTCGTTCTCAGAATGGTCACAGCTCCTTCACACAAGGCACACAGGATGTACCACATTCCTCTTGATTGTTCACTGTTTCTAAGTGTTGCCACATACACTACAAAATTAAACCCTCATACAACATTAACAGAATTTCTATCTCTTCATGACAAATTAATCTGGGGTTAAACTGTTACCTGAGCCATCTGACAAAATGATCTATGTATCATACAGGTGAGGTGGCTGTAACCACAGCGTACCGCTGGCCTAGTGGATTAGTCACCGCTGAAGAGTTCTGTTTTTCCAAAGAACCACAGGATCCAACCCCGTAGATTGTCTTGGTTTCATGTGTTTTATTGTTTAATTTGACCTTTTATACCATTTTGTACCCTATGCATGTTAACTGAGAAAACAAAAGCTGACATCAGATAAGTGACTATATTTTATTATTCATGTGCGACACTGTGGTGGGCGGAGCTCCTTCTGTTCAACTTCCAGCTGTAAAACACAGTGGTCGATCATCACTGAAACATTTTAACATACATTAATACAGTCAGAGGTCTAGTCTGCTTATAGGTGATCACAAAGCAGCGTCCTTCGGCTCAGTAACATCTGTGGTAGCTAGTAGCAACCACCAACGCTAACGGAAGTTAGAAACCAGTTGACACAAAAACACGTTGATCCATAGCACTGGTTTTGAAAAGCTCCATAATTAATGTGGAGTGTGATTCCAGCGCTGCTATGGTGTCGCTAACCTACCTGCATTTTCCACGCAGAACAATTTCCGGGTCATCTACATCCCAGCAATAAAATATTAAAAACTAAATTGGGAACTTTAAGAAGTTTAAGAATTTCTTTCCTTCAGTTTCAGATAAAAAAAAAATTTCAGACTCAGATCTTTCTAATTAAGGTCAAAGGTCAAAAAAGTTCTTTACAGTTTCAGATTTTTCTTCCAGCTTCAGTTCCTTTTTCTACACTTTCAGATTCCTGTTTTTCATTTTCAAACTTTTGGCCCTGATGTGGTGTGGAGGGCGGGGCTACACAGAGAGGGGAGGGGAATCATGAGTGGCAGCAGAAGCAGGAGGCTTAAGACGTTCTCTCTATCATGTTGCCTTCAGGAAACGTGGTAATGATCAAAATCTATCTAAGTATAAAAGGAAGATTTCTCTGTGCATGTGAGGGCAAACTTGCTGACAGAGAAGTATATATTAGGCTTAAGTTCTAGAAAACGACTGTCTGTATTATACTGTTAAGATGCACACATAATTTCCAACTGTTAGTTATAATAATACAGTAAGCCATGTAACAATACACAGTGAAGTAACATCAGCGGTTTTGCAGTAATAGCTGATGAGTAGACCAGTTGACAAAGAGTGTCTGGGTTCCAGCTCCTCTTATCCTCCTGCAAACGTGAGCTTGATAGTTTGCGGGTGTGCAGGAGCATCGAGGGTAGGGGTGGGCGATATAAAAAGTATAAGGTAGAAATGATATAAATTTAGCCAAAGGTAGAGATTTTGATGCCGTCCTACCGCGATTGTGCATTTTGATGTCATTAGACTTTCATCAAGAAGGATAAATACTGATGGTGAGTCTTCATCTTTACACTACATATTGCAAGTTTAAAATTTGTTGTTTTCTAGGTAATGGAAACTAAACCTGTTGAACTTGAAGCATTTTTAATTTAAATATGTGCAGGTGTATCTTTGTGCTATATTAAATTTATAAATAAGTAACCAGGAAAGCTGACAATTTTGTACTTTGTGTGTGTGTGTTTTAAAATAATATTTAGCTTTTAATTTATTTAAAATATATTCATCTTTATGTTGAGAGAATTTTTGTGTTACATGTTTTGGAAAAAAGATTTGGGTATATTTTTATATGCATTTTGCACAATACATCCTCTTTAAATGGCATTCTAAACTTTTTTGAAGTTGTTGTTCTGCTGCAATGTATCTAAAAAGTGAGAATGTTCATAAACAGTCATTTTGACATATATAAAGAAAAGAATATGTCGCAATAGATATAGTTACCGCACATGCTTTAAATCATATTGTAATCTAGATTTGAGGTCATATCCATCCATTTTTTAATTTATTTTAATTTATTTTTTATTCCGGTTATCTGGGGTCGAGTCACGGGGGCAGCAGCTTAAGCAAGGAGACCCAGACTTCCCTCTCCCCAGCAACTTGTTCCAGCTCCTCGGGAGGAATCCCAAGGCGCTCCCAGGGCAGCCGAGAAACATAGTCCCTCCAGCGTGTCCTGGGCCTCCCCCTGGGCCTCCTCCCGGTGGGATGTGCCCGAAACACCTTACCAGGGAGGCGTCCAGGAGGCATCCTGACCAGATGCCCGAGCCACCTCAACTGATTCCTCTCGATGTGGAGGAGCAGCGGCTCTACTCTGAGCCCCCTCCGGATGACTGAGCTTCTCACCCTATCTCTAAGGGAGAGCCCAGACACTCTACGGAGGAAACTCATTTCAGCCGCTTGTATCCGTGATCTCGTTCTTTCGATCGCCACCCAGAGTTTGTGACCATAGATGAGGGTAGGAACGTAGATCGACCGGTAAATCGAAAGCTTCGCATTTCGGCTCAGCTCTCTCTTCACCCCGACAGACCGGTACAGCGCCCACATAACTGCAGATGCCCTACCAATCCGTCTATCGATCTCCCGCTCCATTTTTCCCTCATTCATGAACAAGACCCCCAGATACTTAAACTCCTCCACTTGGGGAAGGACCCAATCCCCGATCCGGAGAAGGCACCCCACCCTTTTCCGGCTCAAGACCATGGCCTTAGATTTGGAGGTGCTGATTCTCATCCCAGCCGCTTCACACTCGGCTGCGAACCGCTCCAGCGAAAGCTGTAGATCATATTCCGATGAAGCCAATAGGACCACGTCATCTGCAAAAAGCAGAGACCCGATCCTGAGGCCACCAAAACGGATCCCCTCAACACCGTGGCTGCGGCTAGAAATCCTGTCCATAAAATTTATGAACATCATCGGTGACAAAGGGCAACCTTGGCAGAGTCCAACTCTCACCGGAAACAACCCCGACTTACTGCCGGCAATGCGAACCAAACTCTGGCACCGGTCGTTCAGGGACCTAACAGCCCGTATCAAGGGTCCCTGTACCCCATACTCCCGGAGTACCCCCCACAGGGCTCCCCGAGGGACACGGTCGAACCCCTTCTCCAAGTCCACAAGACACATGTAGACCGGTTGGGCGAACTCCCACACACCCTCCAGGAACCCTGCTGAGGGTGTTTTGCTGGTCCAGTGTTTCACAGCCAGGACAAAAACTGCACTGTTCCTCCTGGATTCGAGGTTCGACTATCCGTCTGACCCTCCTCTCCAGAACCCCTGAATAGACCTCAGAAGTGTGATCCCCCTGTAGATCCCCCGGTCTGCCAATCCAAGGGAACTGCTCCCGATGTCCACGCAATATGTGGACATATGGACACCCTTATGCCTGAACAATCCATGCCGAGCACAGAAGTCCAATAACAAGACACCACTCGGGTTCAGATCGGGGGGGCCATTCCGCCCAACCACACCCCTCCAGGTCTCACTGTCATTGCCCACGTGAGCGTTGAAGTCCCCCAGCAGAACAATGGAGTCCCCAGGAGGAGCACTCTCCAGCACCCCCTCCAAAGACTCCAAAAAGGGTGGATAATCTGATCTACCATTTGGCGCATAAGCACAAACAACAGTCAGGACCCGTCCCCCCACCCGTAGGCGGAGGGAGGGCACCCTCTCGTTCACCGGGGTAAACCCCAACGTACAGGCCGAGATGAGGGGCAACAAGTATGCCCACCCCAGCTCGGTGCCTCTCAGCGCGGGCAACTCCAGAGTGGAATAGAGTCCAACCCCTCTCGAGGAGACGGGTTCCAGAGCCAGAGCCATGCGTCGAGGCGAGTCCGACGATGTCCAGTCGAAACCTCTCAACCTTGCACACCAGCTCCAGCTCCTTCCCCATCAGAGAGGTAATGTTCCATATCCCGAGAGCCAGCTTCTGCAGCTGAGGATCGGACCGCCAAGGTCCCCGCCTTTGGCCGCCGCCCATCCTGCATGGCACCCGACCCCTATGGCCCCTCCCACAGGTTGGGAGCTCATGGGAAGGGGGATCCAAGTTGCCTCTTCGGGCTAAGCCCAACAGGGCCCCATGGGTAAAGACCCGGCCACCAGGCTCTCGCCAACGTGCCCCGCCTCCAGGCCTGGCTCCAGAGGGGGGCCCTGGTGACCCGCGTCCAGGCGAGGGAACACTGAATCCATTTGCCTTATTCATCATAGGGGTCATATCGCCCAGCCCTAATCGAGGGAGAACTGGCAGGTATGATGCCTCCGCTGGGCTCTCCAGTGTGGAACCTGTGGAAGTGATGTTAATGCAGAATGACCACACAAAGTAACAATCCAGAGTCCCGACACACAGGTGAACAGCAAAACACAACTGAGACACACGTTAAAGTATTCTAAACTGTTTGAGAGGTAAAGATTAGTACTTCATTTTGCCAAAATAGAGAAGTTACTTTCATAAATTCATCAGTATCAAAGTTATTACAAGCAAACACTAAGATGTTGCAGAACTTTTAATAAAAACAGTTGATCTTTGTGTTGTTATTATGCCCCCTTCCCAGTGTTCTGATGGTTGTAGTGTCAACTGATTCACAGGATTGTGAAGATACTGCTGGAAACAAGCCATATCTAAACAGGTCATTGCAACAGACTTCCAAACCTAATGCTAATCCCAAATTAACTATTAGTATTTTAAATGGGGATTAAAACCGGTCACGTTTTTAAGTTTTGGAGTCTAATTTAGTTGAGATGGTCCAGTAACTAGAGTCTAATTCAATGCCTTATAAAAAACTATTTTAACTTGAAACATGTCTGTTTCATAATTATTTCCTAAATATGTGAATAAATATTTATTTAAATTTATTCAACGTTTATTCAAAAATCAAAATGGGCTACAGGGCCAGACCTTTACACTTAACCCAGTCTGACCATTTGTCCCTGTTTCTAATTCCTGCATATGCCCCCCTCAAAAAACTGCTCCCACCATCAAACATACTGTTGCCAAATAGCGAGATGGTGCCACTCAGCAGCTGCAGGACTGCTTTAAAAAGACACACTAGGACATTGTTGAGCATCGTGACCTAGAAATGTTCACAGATGCCAGATATGTGAGAACTTATCAAAGTGTCTGAAATGTAACATTCCACAATCTCCCTCAGTTTGCCTGTTAGGAGATTTAAATGATGTCACCATGGACACAAAGTCAGTTCTAATGGTTCACAGTGCCTTATGCATCGCTAAGAAAACTATCCTCCTGAACTGGAAAAATAAAAAGGCTCTTAATATTAATCAGTATAGAAATCTTTTGTTGGACCATATTGGTCTTGACACAGCCTCTGGCTCCATATGTGATCAATCACTCTGGGCTCCTTTCATTGGCTCCATCACCTAGTAGGGGTGGGGGGCACTTGGTTTTGTCGTTTGGGATACTGTTGCTGATGTGGGGGTTTTTTGGGGTTGGAGGCGTCTGGGGGGGATCCCCGGGGGTGGGATCACTGGGCTGGACGTCGTGGCCCCAACCTGGGGTTGGGCTTTGGGTGGTAACTCCTGATGGCTGCATGCGGTGCCTTAGGGGGGTTGCACTGACGGACATGGGTTACTGGCCTGGTGGCCGTGCTGCGCCTGGGTAGGGTCTGGGGTGGGCCTGGGGTGGGCCTGGGTATTCGGGGCTCTGGGGCGCCGCACCCCCTAGCTGTGGTCCTGGCCGTGGGTCGGCTGGCGTGGGGTCTCTGTTGCCTGTGGGGGTCGGGGCCGGCCGGCATGAGCGGCCGCCTCTCTCTTTTTCTCTGGGCCGATTGTCATCGCCGGCCCCTGTATGGCGTCTCGCCTTGGTTGCTGGTTGGGGTGCCTGGCTGGTGGTCGCAGCGGCTGGGTGGCATTTCTGGGCCTGATCAGTCCTTTTTCGCACTGGACTTAGCTCCTGGGTCTTGGTCTTTGTGTGCTGCGGGGCGCTGGGGTTGGGCGTTTTCCCGGGTTCGGTCGGACCTGCGGGTGGACTGGCCGGGTAGTCGGCGTGCAGGGCAGGTGGGTGGGGCGCTGGGTTTGGTTGCCTGCCAGGTCATTGAGCAGCAGTGGTCACTCCACAAGGGAATGGGGCTGGTGGATGTCGGCCTGGTGGGTCGGCCGCCCGGGTCGGCCGCCCGGGTCATCGGTTTGCTCCTGGTCTGGGCAGGTACGTCGCCGGGGTTTGGGCTGCGGGGGCCTCCGATGCACAGGTGGCACTGGGGGCCTCCTTTGCTGGTGGGGAGGCTATTGCTAACTAGCGACACGTGCTCTCCCCCTAAGAAGGCACTTGGGGGGGGGGGGGGGCTGGATGGGGGGAGGCGAACTCAACCTGGGTGTCTAGTGTCTTTTGTGTTCTGATAGTAGAGCGAATGTCAGGGTGGGATTAGTTCTCCTTCGGACCCCAAGGCTGGGGGGACTGCCTTGGGGTCCGTAGGGCTTGGTGGTGCTGTGGCCGTGGCCCCCGCGTTGAACGTGCCATGGCCTCCCTCCCCTGGTGGATCCCGGTGTACAGCGGTACCTATTGGGGTCAGTGGGGGAGCTGGCTCCCTGGGAAGACATTTTGTCTCCCAGTCCTTCCCTCCCCATCCCCGAACACCTCTGTCCACCCGCTCTATCACTTTACCACTCATATAGGGTCTTGGGGTATGG
Organism: Valencia hispanica; assembly: GCA_963556495.2. Lineage (NCBI taxonomy): Eukaryota > Metazoa > Chordata > Actinopteri > Cyprinodontiformes > Valenciidae > Valencia > Valencia hispanica. The sequence continues at coordinate 54,013,266 of OY747710.1, forward strand.
GCACATCACTGGGGTGCGAGGAGGGGTTTCCCTCCTCGCTATCCCGTGGCATCCTGGGTCCCAATTTTAATATACAACTTAGACACTCCCACTTATAACATTTTCATGCTACACACATTTAGGGACTTTGGGGTGGGCACACTTTTCGGCATCAGAGGGGGAGCGGTTCAATCAGCTTCACCTCTGGTGCCGGTGCCCACTGTTAAAACACATATAGACACTGAGGGTTAGGGGTGGGGGTTGGGGGATGTGTGGTTGCCTTCTCCACATCCCACCCCTCTGTTTTAAATGCACATTATAACAACACGCATCAACACCATACTCGAGCGGGAGGATAGAGGCTAGGGGTCTTCTCACACCCCTGTTCGCTAAGGGCCATCAGGGGTTGGGGTCCGGAGGAGGAACAGGTTGTCTGGTCGGGGTCCTAGGCTGTCGGGCTGCTTCGCCACTGTGGGACCCTTGGCGGTCTGCTTGTCTCTGTCCTAGAAGGTAGGGGGTCCATCTCCTGGGTTCGGGGGCTGGTGGCTCTACTGGGGCATCGGTACCTGGACCTGGGAGCATAAAGTGTGCATGGGGTGTGTGAGTGAGGGTACAGCGTCATTTCTTGGGTGTCTTGGTGAGTTGGTGAGAATGTATGTGTTTAAGAGGGAGGGAACGTATGACTGTGTCTGTATGTCTTTGTCTACCTGTCAGGTTTGGTCTTGGGCTGCCCTCTCGCCTGGTGCACCTCAGGCCTTACATTTAATGGGGGACTTATTTCCCCTCCGTCACTCACCGCCAGTGACGGATGCCCCTGCCTACTGGTGCGTCGTTGGTCAAGCCGGTTTGGACCTGGTGCGTTCCTGGCCGGGCCTGGGGGGGCCGGTGTGTCGGTCGGCCGATGCGCTGGGCCAATATCTTCCTTTAGTTGGTTGGGGCACCCAGGTTTGGGATTGTTGTGTGGTGCCTGCTCGGTGGCTCGGCGGAATACGGGTCCAGCGTCTCTGCTCGTTCGATCACCTGTTCTGTGCGCACCGTGCGGGTTGGACTGGCCCTGGCCTTTGTTGGATGCCTGGTCTCGGCGCTATGCGTTGCATGGGATCAGGATTTGGGAGCTGGTACAACTTGGTGTCCAGGTGCTGGCTGAGCTTGGCCTGGGGATGCTGTCCGTCCGCTGTGGCTATCGGTGGGGTGCCCCGACATGGGGCAGGGGTGGGGCACTGGGATGTTGGCGGTGGGGATTGGCCCAGGGCGGTGGTGGCAGCCGGTGGCCAGCCGCGACCCCTGGGGTTGCCGGGGGCCCCTCGTCGGCTGGTCCCTTGTCGGGTCCCTGCTGGGGGGTGGGGCGCCCCTGGGCCCCGGCTCTCCCAGTCCATGGACCGGCCCGCCCTGGCACGGCTGGTTGCCGGCGGGGCCCGTGGGCTCATCACTGCTGCCCCCCGGGCCCCTGCATAGAAGCCGCTGGACGTTCCCCTGGGGTTCTCCTTTGCTCCTCTCTTGGGGTATGCTGTCTGCCCCGCCCGGGTCCGCCTGGGGGTCCTTTGGACGTCTTGGCTCCGATCTCCTTCATGTCTGTATCGATTCCTGGGAGACGGATTGATGCCTGCTCACACCAGCTGTCAAACACTCTTATGGAGAAACCTTATATGCACCAGCATGCTTGCACACACACATAGATGTGGGGTCTCTGGTGTTTACAGATATATTCTTGGGCTGAGGTTATCATTACTAGAGCTTGATTAATCGGTACCATGAGTTTTTCTGTGACGTTGTTGTATTTTTATATCCATTTTTGTGTGATGTGGTTGTTGAGTTCTTAGTTCACGATGTTTTTTTTTTTTTTGTCGATGTTCCTTTTTTGTTTTGTTTTGTTTTTTCCCCTCTCTGTGCCGTCCTTTGGGTATGGAGGCAGACTTCAATGTTTTCCTGTGTTTTCTTTTTCCCCTTCCTCTCGTATTTTCAACTCACCGTCTCTCATGACTTTTTGTTTCCTACCTCTCTTCTTCATCTTCTTTCTTTCTTCCCCTTAATTTTCAGTCTCCGTGTCCATAACATCAGGAAATAAAACCCACAGCAATTCATAATAAAAAATGTTCACACATAAATCAAGTGGAGTACTATAGCAAAAGCTGTACTGCTCTGCTTGTGAAGTAAATCTGTTGGGCTTCTACTTGGTACTCAGACACCAATTCTGAGCTCCACACTGCTAAACAGGACATGTCAAAAAATAAAAAAAATAAAAATAAATTCACAGATAGTGTTATTTGTTACATAAAAACTGCATAGACACTCAGAGTGGACAAACGTATCTGGATTTACTCCAACCCAAAGCCCTGGATGAGCAGGGAGTTTCCAGCAGATGCTGAAGGAGAGGAACACCGCCTTGAGATCGGGCAACATGGACCACTACAGCACAGCCCGACCCAACCCAACCTTAAGAGAGGCATCAGGAAGGCCAAGGTGGATTAGAGGAAGACGTTTGAAGACCACCTGGAGAGTAACAGGTGTTACAGACCGTCCAGCATCTGACAAACCACAGGACCAACCTCAGAGCTGCTGGAGGTGACCTTGCTCTGGTAGAGGAGCTGAACAACTTCTTCACCTGCTTTGAGGTCACAGCACCAGAGGCATCGGTTTAAGAAGCTGGTCCTTAGTCACATTATAGCAGTCCTGCCCGCCAGCCTTGACCCCCACCAGTTTGCCTACAGAGCGAACCGATCCAAGGAAGATCCTGTGGCCACAGCACTCCATACCGCTTTAGCACACCTGGAGGGGCAAAGGAGCTAGGTGTGTACGTTTTTTGTGGATTACAGCTCTCCATTCAACACCATCATTCCATATAACTGGTGGTCACGCAAGGTGAACCTGGGCTTCCTCAAAGCATCTGCACGTGGATCAACAGCTTTCTCTCTGGCCGCAGACAGACAGTTAAAGTTGGCCACCACATCTCCTCAGCACTGGGGATAATCAGAACTTGGAATCGCTTCCTCAGGTACAGTTTATAAAGAGGAGCAGCTGAGACTCTAATATTGAGATTTCATCAACACTGATGATGTACAGTTATCATTGTAGAACAACAGAAAAGCTGCATCAGGGCAGTGCCACTACTGCCAGCCTAACAGATTTATAATGGGCACAGTCCTACCAGATAGCCTCATCATGCATGCAGCTGCAGTCCTACCTATGTCACCTCCATCATCATCTTCCAACAGCAGTGGGAACAGGTAAGGGAAAGAAAATGTCTCATCGCTCTGCAGCTAGAAGAAGAAGTTGATGTGCTCTGCCAACCAGACAAGACCATTCAACTTGTGACTGATGCAAATGTTTCCTCACTTTTCTTTAGATAGCAAGGATATAGAGCATTTTTGATAAAACAGAAACTGAACAGAAACACAGAAAAGAACAAAAGGTTTGGAATAATATGTGAAAGCAATACAGTTTGTTCAGAAAAGTGATCAAATTCACTAAACAATTTCTGTATAACTTTGTGAAAGACAAAGACTGTGCTAAAATTCTCGCCATACAGCGTTAATAGACATCTGAATAACCTGTCATGAATAAATGGTGCTGAGTGATAACACATGCTCTTTGTTGTAATTACCTTCATTACAAATTTTCAAAGCAACTATTACTTTTAATATAATATGTATGTTAATGTGGCTGCAATTCAGAATACAGTAATATAATTTGTGTCAGAAGAATTGATTGGGACATTAATTATTATGTGCCGTACCAAATACAGCATTCTAAATTGAGCCGTAATTATGAACCGCTCCCAATAAACACATTTAATCACACGGGAGATATTTTGGCATAGGCTTGTAAATGTGTCATTATGGCTCAAAAGTACCAAAGAGAATGTCTTTTTTTATTTGGACTTCAATTTGGTACACATAACAACCATAGATGGGTTGTTTTATAGTATAAATAAATTCATGGCTCTTAAACCCTTTCACACATTGCTATGTCACAAGCAAAAGATTCAATGTATTTTACTGGGATTTTATGTGACAGACAAACACAAAGTGGTGCGTAGATGGGAAAGGGAAGGAAAATGACATAATATGGACCTCTTTTACTAGTAAAAATCTGAAAGTGTTGTGTGTATTTGTTTTCAGCCCCCTGAGTCAATACTTTATAGAACCACCATCCGACGTAATTTATGCTAAAATCTTTTTAAGCCTTTTCTAAGCCAGCGTTCTACATCCAGAGACTGATGGTTTTTCCATTCTGCTTTGCAAAATTGTTCCAGCTCAGTCAGATTAGATGCTGAGCTTCAGTGAACATTTTCAAATACTCTCAACCAATTTTAAATTAGATGTAGGCCTAGACTATAGCCTAGTTTATACTTCTCTGTCAGCCAGTTTGCACGAGCTGTTTTCCTTTCAGTCTTCTCTGTTGCCTGGAGAGTCTTGCAAAGCAATTTACTGACAGGACAGCAGGGGGCAAATCACTTTTCTGGGGGAGGGGCAAAACAGTTTGCAGAGTAGGCTATATAATCTTTTTATTCAATCAATAAAAGTTGAAAGCCACTGTGTTTTATAGTGAAACTTAAAACAGATGAATACAGCACTTAAATATGAATTAGTAATAATAAGTGTCCTCGGCATTCTTCAAACCACACTCAGATCCATGGTTATGGGGTTTATGCTGAAAGTCACATGATCAAACCGGAAAACGTTACGGCGGACTTCCGGTCGGCTTGCCGTTGGCGCCGCTAAATTTCGCCACCAGTATAAGGACTTTTAACAGCTGTTTTAACATTAAGTAGAGTTAACAGGTTAGCTGAGGTTCAGGAGCAAGGCCACGCCTCAAACCCGCTTCATAAATCCTAATCAGTCTTAACTCGATTCACCCGGTACCTCACGCCTGCTCTACGTCTCTAATCACCCTGCGATACACATATAAACTCTGCCTGCCCTTCATCCCTCGTCTGTCTCGTTCGTTTTCACGTGATCAGTTCGGACTTCTGCGTGTCATTTGTGCTCGCTTACCTCGCTCAAAGCTTCTGCTTCGTCGTTCCCGGTGGCACGGCTCCAGCGTGCGCTTCGGGACAGGGGTATCCCTTTCAGCCGCTCCGCCAACAAGGCCCATCTTTTCGGGCTCCTTTTTCCACCTCCTCCGCCCCGTTCATCCCCATTCTATCCTGGGCTTCCCGCTTCTGCTGTCCCTGTTTCCTCGTCAAGCAGAACTTCCGGTGACGCAGTTCCCCTCCCCGTTGTCTTGGGCCCAGAGCCCACAGCATCCCCTGCTGGGTGTGAGCTGCCACATCACCCTGCGCCGGCTCCCTCTTTTCATGAGTTCGCTTCCTTTTTGTCTAATTTTTTCTCATCCCTGTCTTCTCAGGTAGCGCCCTTCACTGGCGCCCATCTGTCCTCTCTTTCCGTCCCTTCTTTCATCCCCCCTTTTGGCACCCCTTCCTCCCTCCATGACCCCTTCCGTTTCTTTCCCTATGCCCGGCGCTTCAACAGCTCCTCAGGTTCTTCCGCCGTCCCACTTTCTGACCCCTGCTGATCTGCCTGCCCCCCCCCCTCCATCCTCAACTTTCCTCTACCTCCCCCTTCTAAGTTTGAACCCCTATTCTCTTTCCGCAGCCATCCCCCCCCTTCGGCCTCTTTCCTCCTCAACCGCCCTTCCCCCGGTTCACCCCGCGCTACATCAGCAGATCCTCCAAGGTAATCATGTTGACCTAGCCCTCCTCCTTCACCCCTCCTTGGGCCTCTCGGGCCAGCCCCGAGAATTATTAACTAGTCTAGGGCCTATACAGCCACAGGACTAATGCATGTTTTTGTGGGAGTAGCTCACATTAGCTGCTCAAGGGAACACGGAGAGAACATGCAAACTCCACACAGAAAGGCCCTTTCGCCAACCCCACCCAGGGTGTGGGTCCCGATGATGTGGGGGAACAAACACACCCTCAGCACCCACAGCGTCCCCGGCGGTAATCGAACCAGGGATCTTCTAGCTGTGAGGTGAGCCAGGCTACCAGCTGCGCCACCGTGCCCCCTCATACCCTTTTTTCCTCCCAGGCTGGGAGTCCCCAGTTCAACCAGGGGACGTAGTGGGGTGCGCTCGACTCTGAGCTCTATTGCCGCGTCTTTGCAGCCCGGGCTTCCCTGTCCTGCAGCCTTTGCGACGCCCCCTCCCACCCCGTCATAGCTTGCACCTCTATTGCCCCCCTGTGGTCCCGGGCCACTGCATCCCGTAGTTCGGGGGCCCTTGACCGCCCATCCCTAGACCCTCGCTTACCAGGCCCAGGGCCAATGCCCCAGCCCCTGGGGGTGTTGACAGGCACGGCCGTCCTCTGCTCTCAGCAACAATTTTAACGGGCAGGACTGCTTTTCCTCGAGCTACAGGTTTCAGCACTCATGCTCCTTCTGTGGCTGGGCTCACTCCAGGGGCTCCTGCCCCACAACCCGACCCCGTCGCTCGATTGACTAGTCCGCCACCTTGCCATAACCATCAAGGTGAGGGCCCTCTCCTCCGCCCTGGCCAGCCACCCCGATAAGGAGTTCGTTGATTTTCTGGTCCAGGGGTTCACCCACGGGTTTCACCCCGGTATAGAGGTCCTCCCTGATAGTTCGGCCTCTAGTGCCAACCTGCGGTCTGCCCTCTGGGAGCCCGACGTGGTCGATTCTCTCCTCTGCAAGGAGGTAGAGGAGGGGTTTATGATCGGCCCTTTCAGTCACCCCCCTTTCCCAGTCTTCCGAGTTAGCCCCTTGGACGTCACCACTCGCAAATACTCCGGCAAGAAACGTCTGATTATCGACCTGTCAACGCCTCACGGTTCTCCTGTGCCTAGCATCAACAGCCTTATCCCCTTTCCAGATTTTTCAATGCAGTACGCTACCATCGATCACGCCATCGGCCTTATCCGCCTGGCGGGCCGGGGCTCTTGGCTTGCCAAGGCGGTCATTACTATTGCTTTCAAGGTCCTCTCCCTTCACCCGGACTTCTGGCGTTTTTTCGGCGTCCATTGGAAGGGGGCTTACTACTTCGCGGTCCGGCTCACCTTCGGCTGCAGAAGTAGTCCTAGGATCTTTGATTCACTCTCTGAGGCCCTCTGCTGGGTATTGCTTAATACATACCGTCTGCCATATGTCCTTCACCACCTGGATGACTTCTTGGTCATCACCCCCGCTTCTTCTTCACCCTGTTCGGGGCTTCGCGCTCTCACCGAGGCCTTCTCAAACATAGGTGTCCCTTTCTCTGACGAGAAGACAGTGGGGCCCCTTACCTCTCTGGAGTTCTTGGGCATCACCCTCGACACAGTCTCCTTCCAGGCTTCTCTGCCGCTTGAGAAGGTCCACCGGATCTCCCTCATCCTCTCAAACTTTCTCCTCACTAACATTTGCTCTAAAAGGCAACTGCTGTTGCTCCTGGGTCATCTTAACTACGCCATCCGCATCATTCCCCAGGGTCGGCCCTTCCTGTCCCACCTTCTGTCCACTGCCGCTAGCGTGCCCTGCCTCCACAATCGGCTCGCCAACACCGAGCCCTGTCGTACAGAGATGCGTCTCTGGCGCAATTTCCTCTCCTCCTAGAACGGTATCTTTTTCTTTTATAACGATTTTGTCTCCCTTCCCGAAGACATGCAGCTCTTTACCGATGCTGCCCCTTCCATCGGTTTCGGGGGCTACTACCAAGGGAGGTGGTTCGCTTCAGGCTGGCCTCTGGAGTTCAGTTCCCTTCAGCCCCAGTCCGGCCTCCCTTCCTCTGCTCTCCACGAGCTTTACCCCATTGTAATAGCGGCCCTTCATTGGGGACACGAGTGGTCGCAGAACTCTATCCTCATTCACTCTGATAATGAAACCGTCGTAGAAATTGTTAACAAAGGTCGATCTCGTTCCCCAGCTATCATGCAGTTCATCCGCAGAGTCACTCTCTTATCAGCCCAACACCAGTTCATACTCTGGGCAGCTCATATCCCCGGTCACCTAAACTCCTTTGCTGATTCTCTTTCTCGTTTCTCCTTTCAGAAATTCAGATCCTTGGCTCCCGTTGCAGACCTCAACCCAACTCCGCGACCTCACCACCATCTCGCAGAACTCCATCATTACCAGGCTCTCACCCGGTACCTTCTCTGTTTACCTGTCCGGCTGGAACACCTTCAAGGCTTTTCACGTAATATATGGTCTGTCTTTCCCCTCTCTTACTCCTTTGTCTATCTGCCAGTTCATCTCTCACTCCCATTCAATCCAGAAAATCCGCGGATCCACCGTTAAATCCTATCTATCAGGAATCAGCTTCTTCATCAAGATGGCAACAGGTAACCCCTGTCCAGCTCTCAACCATAGCCACGTTTCGATGTGTTTGAAAGGTCTTAAAAAGCAAGAACAACCCTCCGCTGCTCATCGCTTACCACTCACCTCTGACCTCCTCACCCGTTGCATTCAGACGCTTCGTTCCGGTTATCTATCCCCCTTCATCGATCTAACTCTTCAGTCCATGCTCTTACTAGCTTATTTCGGTTTCCTGCATTGTTCTGAGTTTGCCCCCTCTTCTTCCATACACGACCCTTCCATTCACCCATGTCTTTCAGACATTTCAACCTTAGTCAGGACACCCTCATTTACACTCTACGTAGAAGTAAAACAGACCAGCTCGGCACCTCTGTCCGAATACACTCAGTTCTAGCCTCATTCCGTACGAACCCATCACCTGCTACGTTAAGTTTCGGTCATTTGCTAACGCCTCTCCATTTGACCCACTATTCATTACCGAATCGGATTGGGGCTACCCGGTTCTGGTTCATTAATCACTTCCGCCAGATTCTTCGCTGGTCCGGTATCTCCCCCGATTTTTACTCTGTCCATTCAGTCTGCATAGGTGCAGCTACCTCAGCCGCCAGGTCAGGGATATCAGACAACATCATCCAAATCTTAAGTCGTTGATCCTCTTCAGCAAACCGAACCTTCATTTGTAATAATCTACACAATCTGCACCACGCTCATTCTCTTCTCTGTTAATCTCTCCGACAAGACCTTGTTGGGGGTCCTGAGCAGGCTCGGAAAGACGATTTCCCGAAGACTGCACACCCACACTAAGTCTTCCTTCGGGTCTTCGGCGACGCCTCTCCCCAGACCATTCAATTCTACATGCCTTCAATAAACCGTTAAATTCTGAATCTGTAGCGCGGTCCTTGCTAGTGAAGTCATCTCAACCAACAAAATATTTGAAGCATTTTAACCCAAGCAGGGATTTCTGTTGTGTACTGCAATGCCCTATGTCAGGAAATTCAACTCTGCAGTAAGTTACCACCACTTTCCAAGAGATGACGCTTTACGAAAAATATGGATACGCAACATAAGGCGCGACAATCTAGTTATTAGAAGGACTACTACAGTCTGCAGTAGACATTTTATGTCCACTGATGTCATCCAAGGCGGGCAACAGCGTTTGAAAGAAGGGGCGGTACCCGTACTTTTCCCCTGGAATAAGTACTCGCTGCCGCCAGCTAGGTCAAGTCTCTGGGAGAGGACAAAACGACCAGAGGCTGACGCTAAACAGGATGACATGGATGTTGAAGTGCTGCTTCAGTGCCATGATTACGATGCCAGACCAGAACCTGCAGCTTTAGATACAGTTCAGGAAATCATAGAAGCTCAGCAGCTGGCAATAGACAAGCTGAGGAAGAGACTGGAGGAGGTGTCACTGAAACAATCATTTGGGCTGGAGAGATTCTCGGGATCAGATAACGACATCAGATTCTACACCAGGTATGTGTGACACCTTCTTACCTTGTCATATTGTAGTATACTGATATATCAAACCATATTCATAAAGTATATTTTCATACTGTGTGGCTAACGAGAGCAATTTTGATCTTAACAGAAAATTACCATCACTATCATCTTTACTTTGTGCTATTGTTAGATGTTATACATGAATTAAATTTTCAAAGGAGATTCTGTACATTCATTTTGCCCATAAAAAGCTATTAAAGAGTTAACTGTAATGCCAACTTGTTTCACTTTAAGGTTTGCCAGTTACTGTCATCTACTGACGTTTTGGCATCGAATTGAACCTGCGATGAAGAGGATTGTGCGAGCTGGTACCCATTCATCTGCCTCTGGTGCAAGAGCAGTTTCTGAAAAGAACATGGATCCACCTCTATCAGTAAGCATAGTTGATACATAGTTTTTAGATTAACTTTTTAAGAGCACCGTAGTTTAATCCAACATGTTTTTGAATTTACTTATAAGAATTGTCTCTCTTTTCTACTCCACCAGAATCGATGCCTTCCAATGATTGATGAACTGTTCCTGTTCCTGGTGTACTTGTCTCTGGGTCTGAAGGAGAAAAATTTTGGTGACCGGTTCAACATTAATCATTCTACTGTCAGCAGGATCATCAAAACTTGGGTAAATTTTCTTTACACCTTACTTGGTGCAGTTGGAATATGGATGTCTCCTGACTTGATTAAAGCCACAATGCCAAGAGTTTTTGGAAAGTATTCAGAAACCCAGGCCATTATTGACTGTACAGAAATTAGATGTCAGACACATTCATCTTTACTGTTACAGAGTGAGATGTTTTCACACTACTAATCCCACTCCACTTGGAGAGGAATGATTGGTGTGTCACCCCATGGTGCCATCCTTCGTTGTATTCTGGCTCCATTAGTGACAAGGAATTGTTTAAGCAATCTGGCATTATCCCCCTTCTGGATAAAGATATGGCTGATATGGTGGACAAGGGATTCAGAATAGATGACCTGGTACCATGCAAGGTCTACGGACCACCTTTTCTCAGTAAAACGTCCCTGCTATCACATGATGAAGTGCTTATCACTCAGGACATTGCACGTTAAGGATACATGTGGAAAGAGGAATTAGACGCATCAAGGAGAACAAAATATTTGACACCATTACTCCTCTAACCATTGCTGGACGGGTCAACCAGCTTTTCACAGTTGCCTGCCTCCTGAGTAATTATCAAAATAAACCTCTGGTCAAAGCTTGGGCTGAGGGAAAAGACAGCAAATTAAGTTTGCCATCTCCTCTTCCCCTCCCTTTCCAAGTGCTTGGATTTTGGAAAAAGTTTGTCTAACTATATTTAAACTGTAAATAGTTAATTGCTTTGCCTTGTGAAATCACACAGCATGTCAGGTTTTAATTATTTTTAGAACTATGATGATTAATCAAACTTTGCAATATATATATAAAGTAATTTTAATGAAATTAAATGTCAGATTGTAGCTCTTCAAATGCAATTATTGTAAATGTTTTATATTGCTTTACTATCTTTTGTTCATACATAGTTTACAGCCTGTTATGAATAATTTAATAAATTTGAAAAAATGTTTTTCTTCAATCTTTTCAAGAATTTTTATTTTATTTCAACAAGTACAATTAGGATTCAACCATGTATACATTTAATTTACTATTCATGTAGAATTTGGCGAAGAGAAGAACAGAACCTAAACAATATGTGTGACAAAAATGTTGAACATGTAACTTAAAAGCACTTCAAAGTCATGAGTAACTTCCAACAGATCAAATAAATCAATTTCTTTTAGAGACACACAGGTACTTTAGCATGTAGATGTTGAAGTAAAACTGGCTCACCCTCTCTCTGATGACTGCCGTTACCTTTAGGTCAACATAGATACGCTGTATCAGCATGTCTTTCTGGGCACAAATTACAAGGTCACACCACTGAAGGACAGTTATAAGCAGTTGTCCCTGCACCTGCCAATAATAGGAATGGTTTTCACGAATAGTTAAAGTGCCATGCTGCACCTGAAGGTATTTGCAGTCAACATAGCTCTTCACATTAGGACACTTTATCTCAACCAGTCCAAATGATGGACTGGTTGAGTGCCAGCTACACAGGAGCACTGGAAATGAGGACAACAGGGTCCGAATCACGAAACTCTATCTGCACAAAAGTATAAAGAAACACAGACAGATACAGAATGTCAATTATTTCTGTCAATATTGAAACTGACAGATACACGAGACTATCAGATCCGAATTTCCTGCCGTATTGCCCTATTACTGCTGCCATAGGGTGAAGCTGACCCTGTGATACTGACCAGGTATTAAGTGGGCTGGATAATAACACAGAAGAATAAAAGGTTAATAGTCTAAGTCAAATATTATTCTATTAAATAATCTTTTTTATAAGAAGACAATAACACTGAACTTTGAACAAGCATGCATTAACTATTACCCAAGCCTTTCAAGATATGGGCAGAGTACCCAAAAGGCATACTAGAAAAAAAAATGTATATATATAAACCATTCAAATAAATGTACCTATGTGTCAAAAAGAATGTTGTAGGAGTACAATTAAAGGAGTTTCTCTAATGTGCCATTTTGAGTATGAGTCAACATTATCATATGGTGATTTTATGATGATCAGGGGACTTTTTCATATTCACCAATTTGTCTATGGTTATTTTGGTCCTGCTCTGCATCCATGAAGTGAGTGACGGAACGCTGGCGCACGTTGCTGCCGCTGCTCACCAACTTAGCCGAATAAACTGTTTTCGTGATATCGGATGTGATTTTTCAGAGATTTTTCAGAGATTAAAAGGACTACAAGATACTCCTACAAAGTCTCCTACTGTTAGTAGCTTCTGCGACCGTTCTGGATATATTCCTACCTGGGAGTCCTGGCTGTCGGATTCCCCTCCTGGGCAACGATGTGGATCCACCAAACAAGACGCTGGTTTGCCATTTTCTGGATCATTCTGTCCCTCCTCCAATACTCTGCTGCTGTACTCTTAAAACTTCGGCACCATGTCTCCGCTCCCTCTCTGCCACCTGGGCTCGGGTCCGGGGGGCTTGACATCCCCCCGGACATTGTTTTCCAGCCACGACGGAGATATGCCCACCGTGGATCTCGCCGTAAGTTCCAGTACAACAACTCCCATCATATAAAGTCTATCTGGTCCTCTACACGCCGCCGCTACCGCCGCCCACCTCGGGATGTTGATCACAGTGCTCTGGCCTGCCTAGCTAAGTCGGCTAGCACCGCAACAGCCAAGATTAGCTCCACAACTGACAACGTCGGCCTTCTTAACATCCGCTCCCTCAGCAACTAAGGTCATCTCATTCAGGATGTCCTCGCTGAACACAAGCTTGACTTTCTGTGTCTGACTGAAACCTGGCAGCAGCCTAATGACTTCGCCTCTCTGAACGAGTCTACTCCGCCCGGGTTTGTTTACAACTGGCTTTTTTTACACTGGAGTTTTCAGATTGTTCAACCTTCTTTTATTCACTCCTGAGTTGCAACCTCCTGATATAAGTATTTACAGTATTTAAAGTAAGTTCTGCAATCTGCAGCATTTTCAAGTCTGTATTTTATTGATTAATTAATTAATTAATTTATTATTATTAATTTGCTGTATAAATAATGGGACAACTGTATATGATGAAAGCTTTTTAGTGCTTTATAATTCTTGTTTTCAAATTAATCAGATCACCCATGACAGTGATATTCTTGCTGGACAGAAACCCTCCTTTACCTTTGTGTAAAAATCTTAATGATGGGATGTCTGCTGTATATGGGGTGCCGTTTGTAGAGTTACAGAGGAAAAACAGAGCGATAATTTGGGTTATTTAGTCTTTCTTCAAAGCAAAAAATGGGGGTTCATTTTAGTATCCATGTAATTTATTCTTTTATAAATGTCACAGTTTCAAACTAAATATTTAGTTAGCAAAATAACTATTTAGTTTAAGGCTAAATATAGATAATGTTAAGTCTGCACATCAACTCTTCCTCACACATTCCAAGATGAAAAAAAAATCGGGAATCAGGAATTATGGCCAGCTTTCTTTCAGCTTCACAGAGAAGGAGTAGCTCTCATTTTCGAAAACCTTGACTTTGGGCAGAAAGAAACAAAAAATTATTAACTTAAACTTTAAAGTGTCAGAAGTAAGATATTATGGGTGATATGTTGGCATTCCTAAGTGTGCATGGCCTCTGGGCATAATCATGAAAATGGATCAAGTGTTTCTTCATTGCAAATAATCTGCCTGTGTTTTACTGCCTGATGAATAACTGCCTTGTTTATGGCTGGTGGCAAAATACTACTCTAGTCGTGTTTGGAGCTCCTACCTCTCATCAATCCCTTCTCACCTACTGTACCCACGGAGACATGTAGAAAGTTGTCATACTCTTGCTGAGAAAACCCTCACCCGAGGATAATTCTTTTTCTGGCCCAGCATCAGCTGGTCCTTCATGAGTCCTGCAGTTTCAGGCCTCTGGTTTAGAGGGAGATGACTGTTAAGGCCGCCAACCTTGCACTCCAGGGGGCGAGGGTGGGCTCTTGTGGTGTCCTGAGGTATTTTGCTGTGGATTGGAGAAAGGAGTTCCGCTCTTGGACTTGAGCCTTGTTAATGAAATATTTCAATATCTCAAAGTTATGACAATTAATTGATGAAGAAATTATTATTAAAGGCATCTGGGGAATATGGCATTATTATTTGTCAGGGAAGAGGGATTTCATCTACTCTGATCTAACTGCATGACTCCTTAGCTGTAAGGATTTTTTGGTTAATCTTGCAATGAAGACACAACATCAGAAGACTAAAAGCAGAAGCAGCTTGCAGAGAGCGCAGACATGAGCTGTGGTGTGAGAGAGTTTGAGCGCTGGCCCAGACTCATGTACAAGACTGGCCGTAAAAAAATATGAAAACCTCCGATGCAGACTCCAGCCTAATCCTTATGGAAGGAAGAAGATTATTTCTTCCCAATGCAGTTGGCGCCCAACGTGCCTTTCAGCAGGTGAGGAGAGAGGAGGGTTTTTCCTCTCCAGTGTCTGAGTTTTGGACAGACAAGGAGTCATCGTCAAGAAACCCCTGCGTGTGCCGCCTGGAGGAGAACCCTGGTTTCTGGGTGAGGCTCAGTCTGACACGGAGTGCTGAATTCTCCAAAAATTGAACTTTGTGGTTGTTTATTTTTTCCTACGTGCATGCGTACGTGCGTGTGTGTGTGCATGAAGGTTGGGTCTGGGGGAGGGGGGTATAACTGTGATGATGCTTTTAATTATTTGGGGGACGGGTGGGAATGTGGTCTTTGTGGGGTCATTTTAACTCTGTAAAGCACTTACAAATTCTTGTATGAAAAGCGCTTTATAAATAAAGTTTGATTGATTGATTATGGTGGATTTAAATTTGTTTCCCCAGGCTCCCTGAGATAATGAATGAATGATGCGATAATTTGATGTATCAACATAATAATAATAATAATAATTATTATTATAATAATTATAATAATAATAATAATTGTATTGTATAAAACAATTATACATAAAAAACATAAAACAATTATACATAAAAATCATAGAATATACAACAATAAATAGAAAATGCATAAAACACCTAAAGCTAAAGCAAATGTGTCTCAAGCATTGCTTTAAAAACATCAACAGTCGATGCCTGCCATATCTCGATAGGTACACTATTCCAAGATTTGGTGCATAGAAAATAAAAGCCCTCCCACCAATTGTCTTTTTCCGCACTTTTGGAACAACCAGAAGTTGAGTGCCTGGCAGGAATCTGAGTCTTTTGACCTCAGATTCCTGCCAGGCACATATGGCATTAACATAGCAGATAGATAAGAGGGTGCAATACCATTCACTGCCTTATATGTTAAAAGCAACACTTTAAAATAAATTCTTGGATGTACTGGAAGCCAGTGAAACGAGTGCATTACAGATGTAATCTGCTCAAATGTTCCAGTTCCGGCTAAAAGACGAGCTGCAGCATTCTGCACAAATTGCAACCTCTGAATGCTCTTTTTAGGCAGTTCACACAGCAGAGTGTTGCAATAATCTAAATGAGAAGAAATAAAAGCATGTATCAGAATTTCTGGATGGTAGCTCGATGGGCCAACCCATTTTTACAATATTTCGCAGATGATAAAAAGCAATTTTAACAACCTCCTTAATATGAGGCTCAAAACAAGTGCCCTATCACAAATGACCCCAATGATTCTAACTCTATTTGCACATAGAATAGTCATCATCGAGCAGCACGCTCTTGTGATCATATGAAGCAAATGGGTTTTAGGCCCAAAAATTATCAGTTATGTTTTACCTGGGTTTAGGCATAAAAGACTTGCTGAAAGCCAACTCTTTACAGCAGTCAAGCAGGTCCCAAAATCATCTGTGGTCTGGCTCCCTATAGACAGGGGTAAATACAATTTCAAATCATCAGCATAAAAATGATAATTAATATGCACTGAACGTAGGATCTGCCCCAAAGGAGCCATGTACAGAGAGAACAATAATTGGTCCAAAACTGAGCCTTGGGGCACTCCTTGCTTTAACCCACAAGACTCAGAAAAAGAATTATTAAACAAAACACAAACCGTTCTTTCTGATAAGTAGGGTGTTATCCACTGAAGGGCTCTTCCTGATATAAAAAAGATGTTCTGATTTGCCAAACATAATCTTATGATCCACTGTATCAAAAGCAGCACTTTAGTCTAATAATACAAATGCAGATGATGTATCAGGATCAGCAGCTAATAACAAGTCGTTCACTACCTTAATGCTGTTTCAGTCGAATGGTGTTTTCTAAAAGCAGACTGAAAAAGCTCAAAGAGTGTATTTGCTGAAAGGTACTGCAAGAGCTGTTCAGAGACCAGTAACAGAAACCTTAGATAAAAAAGCAAGGTTTGAAACTGCCCTATAATTTGATAATGTAGCTGCATCTAGGCCTGGCTTCTTCAATAAAGGCTTAATCCTTGAAGCAAATTGGGAAAACTCCTGACAATAGCGACATATTCAACAGACTTAATATATATAGCCCTAACATTGGCCAAAATTCTTTCATGATCCATGATAGCAATGAATCTAGACTACATGTTGTGCCATGGGCTGTCATGACAATCTTAGTAAGGGCTGTCAAAGATACTTAATTAAATTTTTCCAGGCTTTGTTGGAAAAATCTACTTGCTAGGACCGGGTTCTCTAAAAGATTACCAGGGATTTTTATAATTTCTGCTGTAATAGCATCAATCTTTTTGTTAAAAAACTTCAAAAACTCCTGTGCCGTCAAGCTGGAATTATAAGACTCACCAATTTTCTGTTGTGTTAACCTATTAACAGTGTCCAACAGCATTCTGGTATTGTGTCTATTTGCATTAATCAATGTAGAGAAGTAAGGCAAGGCAAGGCAATTTTATTTGTATAGCACACTTTCAACAGCAGGGTAATTCAAGGTGCTTTACATGATTTGGTGATTTAAAAGAAACACATAAAAGAAACACACATTACACATGATACACAATAAAGCAAGAGAAAAATAAATAAATAAAAAAAGCAAGAGAGCATGAACACATTTCATACATATAACATCAAGCATTTACTCAAAGGCTATTCTAAACAGATGGGTTTTTAGTCTCGATTTAAAGCAGTTCAGAGTTTCAGCAGCTCTACACTCGTCAGGAAGTCTGTTCCAGATAAGGGGAGCATAGAAACTGAAAGCTGCTTCTCCATGTTTAGTTCTGAGTCTAGGGATGTTTAGTAGGCTAGAGTTGGAGGACCTGAGTGGTCTTGGTGGTTGGTACCATGACAACAGGTCTTCAACATATTTTGGTGCTAAGCCATGTAATGATTTATAAACTAGTAAAATTATTTTAAAGTCTATTCTCTGAGCTACAGGGAGCCAGTGTAAGGACTTTAGAACTGGGGCGATGTGCTCTACTTTCCTGGTTCTAGTGAGGACGCGAGCAGCAGCGTTCTGGATCAGCTGCAGCTGTCTGATTGACTTTTTAGGCAGACCTGTGAAGATGCTGTTGCAGTAATCAATCCGACTAAAGATAAACGCATGGATGAGTTTTTCTAGGTCGTGTTGCAAAATCAGTCCTTTAATCCTAGAGATGTTCTTCAGGTGACAGAACGCTGACCTTGTTATTGCCTTTATGTGACCCTGGAGGTTCAGGTCTGAGTCCATTACTACATCTAGGTTACGAACCTGATCAGTAGTTTCTAGCTGTATTAATTGAAGCTGTGTGCTGACTCTTGATCGTTCCTCCTTGGGTCCAAAAATAATCACTTCAGTTTTGTTTCTATTCAGCTGGAGAAAGTTATGGCACATCCATCCATTTATTTGGTCAATGCATTGATTTAGGGTTTGAATGGGTTCAGAGTCACCTGGTGACATTGTAATGTAGAGCTGAGTGTCATCTGCGTAGTTATGGTAGCTAATGTTATTGGTCGCTATAATCTTGCCTAGTGGGAGCATGTAGATATTAAATAAGAGGGGCCCCAGGATGGAGCCCTGGGGCACCCCACATGTGATTTCTGTTCGTTCTGATGAAAAGTTTCCTATTGAAACATAGAAGTCCCTGTTCTTTAGGTAAGACTCGAACCAGCCAAGTACTGTACCAGAGAGTCCCACCCAGCTCTCCAGTCGTTCCAATAAAATATCATGATCAACAGTGTCAAATGCTGCACTGAGGTCCAACAGAACCAGCACTGTGGTTCTTCCACAGTCTGTATTTATGCGGATGTCATTAAATACTTTGACGAGGACAGTCTCGGTGCTGTGGTGAGCGCGGAAACCAGACTGAAAAGCATCAAAACGGTTTGTCATTGTTATGAAGCCATTTAACTGCTGAAACACAGCTTTTTCAGTAATCTTACTGATGAATGGGAGATTAGAGATTGGCCTGTAGTTCTGCATTAACGTGTTGTCCAGATTTTTCTTCTTTAGCAGTGGTTTAATAACTGCTGTTTTTAAAGCCTGAGGGAAGACACCTGATAGCAGTGATGAGTTTACTATTTGAACAAGATCAGAACCTATAACAGGAAGAACCTTCTTTAGAAAAGCTGTGGGTAGGATATCAAGACAGCAGGAGGAGGAGCTTAATTGGATAATGATTTTTTCAAGGCTGTTCTGGTTTAATTCGTGGAATTCAGACATTTTCTCTACATTGTTGTTGATTGGGGATGGCACTGGTTGTGGGTTCGATATTGAGGTACAGATTGACCGTCTAATTGTTAGAATCTTTTCAGTGAAAAAGCTGGCAAATTCATTGCAGGCCCTGGTAGAGTTTAGTTCAAGGGCTACTGTCACTAAAGGATTAGTTAGTCTTTCCACTGTTGCAAATAGAGTCCGTGCATTATTAATGTTTCTGTTGATGATTTCAGAAAAGAACGATTCCCTAGCATCTTTTATAGTTAGCTGATATCTATTCAGTCTCTCTTTGTAGATCTCACAGTGAACCTGGAGTCGAGTTTTCCGCCATTTGCTCTCGGCTCGTCGACACTCTCTTTTTTCACTACGTACCAGTGGATTACGTAGGCTGATTTTGTTGCTGACATCATATTTTGAAAGTTCTTCAAGTCCTATAAAGTCAAAAAGGTACATTAAAATTCCCAAAATGAACAGCTGATCCATGGCTACTGTTGATTATCCTCAACAAAAGCATCATCGCAGCCCGCCTGCTGGCCTGTGTCCCATCATGTCGGCATCTTCTCCGGTTCCTGCTCAATCCCAGGGATGCTGTTTCACTACATCGCAATTCCTCCGGTATGGCAACCAGCCGCTGGGGGAGATTTACAGTCTGCTTAAAGTGCCAGTGTTCAACAACAACAGTGTTAATGTCCAGAAGCATCTGGCGATCGTAAACTAGCATCGACTACGTTAAACATGAGCAAAAACACATTCATAAGCACAAATAATCTCAATAAAAAACTGAAATTGTAAGAGCATTAAGACGGCAAGGCTTGACACCTGGTACAATCTTGTCAGTTTGAAGTTAGTTTGAGTTGATACATAACTTGCATCAATTGAACTAGAATTGAGTGGTTTTTAAAGAGAAAATAAAGGTAATTCCATGAACATTGTTTGATTTGATTTTGATTTTAATGATTTATTTCAAACATGAACAAGCAACAAAAGAGGGTAAACTTGTGAGAAAAGAGAAAAAAATACAAACAAACCAAACAATTGAGAATAGTCTAAACAATATTCAATTGTCCAAAAAGGAGTAGGATGAAGCATAAGCATAATAAACCCTACCCCTTCCCCACTACTCAGTAAACAATCAGTCTCCTCTGATCATATATATTTACATAATACCTATTTACAGAAAAAATATAGAAAATAGATAAATTAAGAAAACAAACACATAAATTATTTACAACAACACCCGATTGTTAAACCCTTCTTCCTCCCTGTACCTTGTGAAAACTATGTGTTTGTACCGTTTCTTAAACTGGGTCATACTTGGACATCGCTTGAACTCCACACCTAAACTGTTCCACAATCTCACTCCACAGACAAAAACACAAAAACCTTTTATTATTGGACGTGCCCACTAATGTTTTTAGTTGAACTTCCCTCTCAGATTATAACCCCCATCTCTCTTAAAAAAACTATTTTTGAAAATTTCCAGGAAGTTTATTGTGTATTACTTTGTACATGATTTGTCCTGTTCAAAAAAGTAAGAAAAAAAGCCGGGCCAAAGAAAAAGAAAACCAAAGTATGAAGGGAACTGTTGAAAGGAGCTGCAAAAACAAGAACTTAATATTAAATGAAAATGAGAAACTTAAAATACGAAGAAACATGCTTAAAAACACAAGTGGAAAAAACAGTGATCAATGGCCTTCTATTTAACAGCTAATAACTTTATTATAGACTGACAACATTAAAAATAGCATTTAGAGGCATAGAGGAATAAAACCAATTCTATTAGGAGAAAATAACAACAACTTTAAAACCTAATAAATGAATTTTGCCTAAAGTGCTTAAAATGAAAAAAATCTTACGGATAAGGGAATATCAGGTTTTCTGGGGAAAAACATTGGGAGTAAAATTAAATAGTATGGATTTTCAGAGCCTGTTTTTTGGAAAATGTGACGTTAACAGATTATTATGGTAAATAGGACCAAAAGCTAAATTGTCAAATGTCATGGATTGTGTCATTTGTCAACAAGGGAGGAGAAGATATGGTATGTGGAATGTTTAATATTCAAGGAAATACATATATTTTTAACAACAGATTCTTAAGGATTTACAAGAAACCAATCAATAAATAAATAAATAAATCAATAAATAAATATAGTACTGGAATCCTGGAAGGTGACCAAAGTGCTTTACTGAAGGAAAAAAGAACTAAACAACAACAAAAGCTTGAATTTCTATGATAACAGCATAAAAAACCCATCAGAGAGTCGTACTAAAATAAATCAAAAAGAACCTAAGAAAAATTTAATAAAATTAAAGTATAAATCAAGTTAGGTTAAAAGTCGGTCAAAGGAAAGGATGAAGAATTAAAGAATTATTTATCATATTCATGTTATAAACCCCTGATGGTAATATAAAGCTAAGTAAGTGTTTTCCTCGCAGATAGAAACACTTTGAAAAATAGCAATACAGCAGTCTTCCAAGGCCCTGTAATTGACAATTGTTGCACTTTAAAACTGTTAAAACAAAATCAGCAGGCTGATCCTGATGAAGCGAGTTGAATGATTTTAATCAAACCAAACTCAACTCAGAAACCAGTGAAGAGGTAATCTCGAGTCAAGGTCAAGTTTGTTGGTTTTATTTCCTGAGGTATTTGGCTACTGGCCAAAGCCAAGTTCAAGTCCCAAAAAGAATCTTCCTGTCCAAGTCAAGTCATTGTTACCAGAGAGCGAGTGAAAAATAAGAAAGTAGGGTGTCGATTTTAAAACTAAAATAATGGCAGTCATACACGTTTTATTTTGTTTAAAAAAAGAAATAAAGTACAAATAAAGAAATTGAACTAAAAACCCCATGCTATCACCAGGCTAACAGTAGTGTGTGCAGAAGAATAAAATATGCTTAAAATGAATTTGAAAACAATAAATTATCGACATGAAGTCTGCGTAAACATACAAATGTTTTGGAAAGTCGTTAAATTTATCCAGAAATTTGACCTAATTCGACCTAATATAACAAACTAATATTAGCATGGGCTGCATGCTAATTCCAACAATAGCAATTTCTCATGTTGTAGTCCCAGTTTAAGTGCTGCTCAAGTTCAGTCAAAAGTCCCTGAAAGTTGACATGAATCAAGACTTGGAATCCGAGTTCAAGACTAGAGTACTCTACCCCTGTTACCCCTGCTTTCCACTGGACGCGTAGGCGGTGTGTAACTTCTGTGAAGCGTAATACGCAGCTGATAGCCACCATTATAGTCAATGGGACTGTTTCCACTGGGCGCGAATCGGTCGCGTCTCTGAGACGCTCACGCGGCAGGTCTATTTTATACAATCTACTCTTCTAAAACGTGTCCATCTCAGCAGTTTAGATCGGGCCAGACAGGAAATCAGGCAGTGAAAATAATCCAGATATTTCAAAATAAAAGACACATGCAGATTTCAGTCTAGTTAACTACGAAAACAACAAAACATCACTACACCAGGACTCACCTGGATGGTGAGTTTATGCTACTTACTAACATTTAATTACATTTCCACCCTGCATACAACACTTTAAATTATGTATTTGCAATTCTCTTGTGATTTCGTGATCTCCAGGGAACAGCTGGGTGGAACGCTTTCACGAGTGACACACGTCTGAAACACACCCAGTGGAAAGGCTGCTGACTTCGCGCGTAAAACGCATCTATTACGTTAGGCGTTCGGTGGAAAGCTGACGTTAGAGACAAGCTGTGAACGGGGGAAATAAACACAGAGAATTTGGGTTTAAGAGAATCCATCACTGCACACTGAAAACCAATTAACCTATGTAGGACCCATGTCCACTCAGGTGGAATACTTTAGGATGATTTGGCAAAGTCATAACTGGAGATTAAAGGTGACTACAAGGAACCCAGAGGAGGACAAACATGAGAAGAAAATAAAATAGACTTAATGACCAAGGGAAAAGTAAACCAATTCAACACATAATAGAAAGACATGAGGAGAAAAAGCCCTCAACAAATTAAAAAAAAGCAATACAAATAAATAAACTGATATGGCAAGACCTTCTGAGCAATAATACAGAGACCACAAAGACCTGAATTGAAATAAAATAGTAGATCCTAAAACATGCAAATGTAATTCAAATATTCAGAAATTAGAACACAAGAATAAACTAAGGAAATAGACCATAAAATAACTAAAATGGCAGAAAATAAAAAGCTTAAATTAAACTAAATACATTGGAGGGCAAGTCATACAAATTCCTAAAAATGTCATAGAATTTACAAAAGGTTACCTTACCTTTACCTTAAGTAAAAATTCATCATTAATAGGGTTCATACACTTTCCCCAAATAAAACTCAAGCACTTTTCAAGATTTTCACAGATTTCAAGCACCCATAAGAACCCTATATTAAGGCTGTCAAGATCAATGCGATAACACAGCTCAATTGATTTGGAGGATTAAGGCAAATAATTGGTTTTAATGCAAAAAACACATGCACAGGATGACTAGCACTGGTTACCCCACAATTCAACCCGTGATGTTTTTCAGTGCTAGCTCATCACATAGACAGCATGGCAGACCCAAACTGCAGCATCTTTGGGTCCATAGGAGCGTCTCTTCATGGATCATAGAGACATTATGTTTTATGCTGTTGATTGGACAAATCGCTTTGATAAAAACAACATAAAATACAAGTTCTATTTAATCGACTTCTTTCAAGAGAAATTAAAACCGTTTTGGTTAAAGGCGATCTGATAAAGCAACTGGAACAAGCAGATTAAAAATGTCCAATGCGGAGGATGCTCTGAGTTGTCCCAAATTAATAAGAATCAGTCAGCTTTACATTCAGGAAATGTTAATCAGGTAACTTGACTTGGCAACTGACTGGAAGATTAATGGTTAAAAGGTTACACAGAAAATGTAACTTTTTTGTCATATTTAGGAATGAATAATCGTGGGTAGTTCACAGCTAAGCTGTGATTAATTAAAATAAAATGTTATATCTTTGGGAACAATGATGAACAATGATGACTTTAAAGATTTTAATGGGGGTTGGGAAAATAAATAAATAGGTACTTACATAAAGGAAGCTGAACACTATGTGACATGAAAAAATAAAAAATATAACTTTTACATGACAAAAATAGAAATGGCACCTCGCCTGACTTGCCTGTACTAAAACCTCTCTAGTTTTGTCCTGCTTCACATAATCAGTATAAAATTTTGCAGAGATAATGTCCACATGTTGTATTTACATTTTATTGAGTAACCACTGCCATTCAAGCAATATCCATAGAGTTTTTCAATAAAAACATGTTTGTTTCTTTAGGCGGAGCAAAAAAACACATTTCTGCTGTGTTCCATCTTCAGTTTCTCCTAACCAGTAACATATAACATGCATAATGATATCTATCAATTCTACTCAATGTTACCTTTACAATGACACCAAAATGGTTCAAATACTCCTTTTGGTTGCTGAAATATAATAATGTTTCGAGAAACAGGCTTCAAATTAGGCCGAGGGTTTATCAATTCCACCAATAAAGGAAATGCTGTTGCACTCATCCTTTATTTTAACTCAGTTTTTTAAATATTATATTTTTGTCTTCATAGAAAATATAATCGATGAAATTGGGTCAGCCCTCTGAATTGAATCAAGCCGTTAATGAAGAAAACACTGCAGGAACTCCAGCCACAGATCTGCTATTACTGTCTGCAACATGAAATATGTGTCTGCCAACATCTAACAATAAACTGAGAATAACTCTAAGGATGTGAATGGCTGAAAGCTCATGAAAGTCTTGGAATTAACAACCCAAAACCGCCTTTATGTGTCTCATAACACCACCACAAGCTCCATTCGTTTTCTTCTATCATTAGAAAGACAAAAAAATGCAGGTAGTATGCAGTGGCTGCAAAATTTAATAGATGTAAAGAGAAAGAGACAAAAAGAGATTAGAAAAAACACTTATTGGACCTAAATTGTAAACGGATACGATAAAGATATGAGTCATTCTACAGAAAAGGTGGAATCTGGGTGATGGAATTTTTTTAAAATGCATTTATTCTTACATCCATGAAACATCTATAACACCAATAAGTAATGTCTTATCTTCAAGAATATATAAAAGGGACAGCTCAACGTATTTTAATATTTTTTTTGCTTTTAGTTTAATATTGGATGCGCCTTGGCTTTTGTCATTGGTGTCACCAGAAATAAAAGGATCAATAAATGTGTATAAAAATATTTCTTCAAAACATAATCTCGATATTTAGCAGTAGGCAGATTAATGAAATGGTAAGACCATCAAATGTTTTTATTATTTAATTTATAAAAAAATTTTAATGCATTAATATCACTCAGTAGGAACATATTCATTTCATATTTCATTTGTTTTCTCAGTCAACGTTACAAAAACAGGCAAATAGGGTTAAAACTGCCTTGATACTGACTTAAAAACGATAACTGATTTTTACATTATGATAAACAAATCTTTAATTGATGAAAATGTTTTTCAAAATCCATTTCTAATGACATCACTGAAAAAACCTTGAATAGCACCAGTGACGCAATATAACACTAATGACTTCTGAGCAATACATTCTCCAAGTAATTTGTTCTAACCAATTAAAATGTGAATCACTGTGTTTTCAAAAGCATTATAATCCCCCACTTTATTATTATTATTTTTTCTTTCTTTTTTTTATTTTGTCAAACGTGTCCTGTTTGGCAGTGTGGAGCTCAGAATTGGTGTCTGAGTACCAAGTAGAAGCCCAACAGATTTACTTTCACAAGCGGAGCAGTACAGCTTTTGCTATAGTACTCCACTTGATTTATGTGTGAAAAATCTTTATTATGAATTGTTGGGGTTTTTATTTCCTGATGTTATGGACACGGAGACGGAAAATTAAGGAGAAGAAAGAAGGAAGATGAAGAAGAGAGGTAGGAAACAAAAAGTCATGAGAGAGGGTGAGTTGAAAATAAAAGAGAGGAAAGGGAACAAAGAGAACACAGGAAGACATTGAAGTCTGCCTCCATACCCACAGGACGGCAGAAAGAGAGGGAAAAACAAAACAAAACACGAAAAAGGAACATCGACAAAACAAAACAAACATCGTGAACTAAGAACTACACAACCACATCACACAAAAATGGATATAAAAATACAACAACAACGTCACAGAAAAACTCATGGTACCGATTAATCAAGCTCTAGTTATGATAACCTCAGCCCAAGAAGGTATCTGTAAACACCAGAGACCCCACATCTATGTGTGTGTGTTTGATGAAGACTGGCCAGCTTGGGAAGTCACCTGAGACCGTCAACCATGATGGCCGCCTAGAGTAAACATTCAGTCGAGTCACCCATTTTCCCATTGATTTTTATGAGTAAGATTTTACTTTCTACTACACCACAGAATTTGTACTTTGCTTGTAAGTTCCTAGAAATATTTTGGAGAGATGGGCTGCAAGAGGACAACTTTGAATCCAAAAACAAGGTCTGTCAAACAGGCGGCTGCAAGTGCTAATAAGCTAGCCAACACTAATACTAACACTGAAGAAGAGACCATGCAGAGCTTCGAGGCTGCCTTGTCGAATCCGATGGCAATGAACGCCATTAAAGAGTTGCAGTCTACTTTAGAAGGCTATATGGGAAATGGCTCAGGTGAGCAGTATTTTTGCAGGATCTACAAGCAGACGTCTTATTAGTGAAAGCATCACAAGACAAAATGGAAGCAGATGTTATTGACCTTTATGATAAACTGGATCAAGCG
This sequence comes from Valencia hispanica, assembly GCA_963556495.2. Lineage (NCBI taxonomy): Eukaryota > Metazoa > Chordata > Actinopteri > Cyprinodontiformes > Valenciidae > Valencia > Valencia hispanica. Next base: position 54,039,884 of record OY747710.1, read on the forward strand.
GATGCACCTATTATGAATTTGGAAAAGGAGAATGAGCGGTTGGATAAGGAAGCAAAAGAGAGAGTGCGCCAGTATGAGGAGCTTCGGAGAGCAGAGGAGGAGAATCGGGACAGACGTATGAATCTTCGCCTTGTGGGAGTTAAAGAGTGCGCTGAAAACGGCAAACCGAGGGAGATGGTGAGAGCTATTGTTTCAGATGCACTGGGAATTAACTTGTCTGAGACGGAGTTACAGCGGGCAGTTCCCCGGGTCCGTTACCAAATGAGGGACAACCATCAAGGCCGATCATCGTACATTTTCATAACCTTTTGGAGAAGGAGAGGGTGCTTGAGACTGCCAGACAGCATTTTCGAGACAAAGGATGAATTATATGGAATTGCTGTAAGATTTCCTTCTTTCCTGATATGACCAGAGAAATAGTGGAGAAGAGAAAAGTTTACGGATGTGAGAAAGAAACTTCACGACATAAGACATTAGATTCACGCTGTCCTACCCTGCCACTCTCCGTTTCACATGGGAAGGAGAAAAGAAAAGTTCTGAGGATTCCCGAAAGGCGATGGAGCTTTTAAGCCAGGGGACAAAGGATTGAGGTCACAAAGAATGTCTCACATGGAAATTATATCTAACCCGATCTTGACCAGTTTCTCCACTATCTGGCATGCCTTTTAGAGCTTGGCAGAATGCACTGGGATTGATCCATGAGCAGGATCATAACATTGGAGTAGTGTTGAAGGGTACGGATTCTGTTGATGTTAAGGATAATGGATTAAGACCAAGAAGGATAGTGGAAAGTTTGATTGCAACAGTGGGGACTGTTAGGGGATTTGCAGGGATGACCACCGGTTGCGCCTCACGGACCATTAGAGATAGGGAGGGGTTGAGATATTCGGTTTTTAGGTTTTTCGTTTTGATTTCGGATGGTGGGTTGAGGGATGACTGTCTCAAAATTCAAAAAAGTTATCTTGGTTTGGTTATGGGTTTTACATAGGTTGGTTATATTTTGTTTCAATGTTCAGCACAGATTTGGGTTTTCTAACAATTGTTGCTATACAGTATTGGATTGTATGTCTTTTTTGCCTTTTCTACTTTTGATTCTACTGACTCAATGTCTGCAAACGGGAAACTTTTTGCTGTTAGTTAACAGGGAAATAAGATGGATAAAGCTGTTAATAAAATTACATGGAATGTGAATGGTTTGTCAAACCAGATAAAAAGAAATCTACATTTGGCAGATAAAGATGTGGCTAAACTTAACAGTATGTGGGGTGGGACAGGTGTTTCACAGCTGTTTTAACAGTCAGAAGTGTGGTGTGATCTTGGTGCATAAAAGCCTGAATTTTGTTTCATTAAATCAACATAAAGATGATGAGCATATACTCATATGTGTAGAAGCTAAAATTAATGTGAGCAGAATAATTGTATGTAATATATATGCTCCTAATACAGGGGATGCCAATTTCTTTCAGAAAATTAGTGAGCAAATGGGTTCATTTGATTAGGGACAAATATTATTAGGAGGGGACTTTAATCAAGTGCAAGATGATAGGCTATACTGAATAAATCAACATATAGCAGGCAGTGACAGGCAGGGTGTTCACCAGCTTTCAGAAGATCTTGGCCTTGTTGATATTTGGAGACTTATTAACCCAGATAATTTTTTTTACATTCTTCTCCCATAAGTATAAATCTACTTCGAGGACTGATTATTTTTTACTCTCTAAAAGTATGAGTAGCTCTTGTGTTAGTTGTACATACTCGGAACAATAGCACTTACAGACCATGCAACAGGGATCCTGGTAGCAGATGGAGATTTAATATATCCCCGTTCAAAGATTCACGGTTAAAGGATATGCTAAAAGAAAACATCAAGTTCTTTTTAGAGATGAATACTGAATCCATAAATTTAGTAGTCTGGGATGCATCTAAAGCTTTTATTGGAGGTAAAATTATTGCATGCACAAGGCAAGGCAATTTTATTTGTATAGCACACTTTCAACAACAAGGTGATTCAAGGTTCTTTACATAATTAAGAGGTAAAATAAAAATAGCAGTAAAACACAGATAAAGCATATAAAGTTAAAACAGCAATAAAGAAAGAAGCACACACAAATACGTCAAGAAATTACAAAGCATAAAATGTAAAAACAGCAAGAAGAACACACAAAACATGATACATCAAAACATTACTCAAAGGCAGCTCTAAACAGATACGTTTTTAGTTATGATTTAAAAGAACTCAGTGTTTCAGCAGCTTTGCAGTTTTCTGGAAGTTTGTTTCAGATGTTCCGTGTTTGGTTCTAATTCTAGGGCTGTTGAGTAGACTGGAATTAGAGGACCTGAGTGATCTGGGGGGTTGGTATAGTAACAGCAAATCAAATCAACATACTTTGGTGCTAAGCCATTCAATGATTTATAAAGTAAAAGTATTTTGAAGTCTATTCTCTGAGCTACAGGGAGGCAGTGTAAGGACTTTAGACGTGGGGTGATGTGCTCTACTTTCCTGGTTCTAGTGAGGAACACGAACAGCAGTGTTCTGGATCAGCTGCAGCTGTCTCATTTACCTTTCGGCAGACCTGTGAAGATGCTGTTGCAGTAATCAATCCGACTAAAGAGAAACGCATGGATGAGTTTTTATAGGTGGGAGGATGTAGATATTAAATAAGAGGGGCCCCAGGATGGAGCCCTGGGGCACCCCACATGTGATTTCTGTTTGTTCTAATGAATAGTTTCCTATTGAAACAAAGAAGTCCCTGTTCTTTAGGTAAGACAAGAACCAGCCAAGTAGTGTACCAGAGAGTCCGATCCAGCTCTCCAGTCGTTCTAAAAATATATCATGATCAACAGTGTCAAATGCTGCACTGAGGTCCAACAGAACCAGCACTGTGGTTCTACCACAGTCTGTATTTATACGGATGTCATTGAAAACTTTGACTAGGGCAGTATCAGTGCTGTGGTGAGCACGGAAACCAGACTGAAAAACATCAAAGCAGTTGGACATTGGTAGGAAGGTGTTTAACTGCTGAAACAGCTTTTTCAATAATGTTACTGATGAATGGACGATTAGAAATCACATTGTTTTATTTTTAAAGATTTATTTGTATTTTTTGCTGCATACAAGTATTTGAACACCTGTCAATCAGCAAGCATTCTGGCTCTCAAAGACCTGTCACTCTACCTTTAAAAAATCTACATCTACTCCACTTGTTAATCTAAATAGGTAGCACCTGTCTGAGCTCGTTAAAGACACCTGTCCACCCCACTGTAAGTCAGACTCCAACTACTACTATGGGCAGGACCAAAGACCTGTCAGAAGACCCCAGAGACAAAATCGTAGACCTCCACAAGGCTGGAAAGGCCTATGGGGCATTTGCTGAGCAGATTGGTGAAAATAGATCAACTGTTGGAGCAATTGTTAGAAAATGGAAGAGCCTAGAGGATTTTCCCTCTCCCTTGGACTGGGGTATCTCACCTGGTGGGGTATCACTGATTATAAGAAAGGTGAGGAATCAGCCCAGAACTACACAGGAGGAGCTGGTCAATGACATGAAGAGATCTAGGACCACAGGTTTTAAGGTTACTGTCGGTCGAACACTACGCCGTCATGGTTTAAAACCATGCATTCCCCTACTCAAGTCATCAAATGTCCACGTTTGTCTGTTTGCCAACAACCATCTGGATGAACCAGAGGAGCCATGGGAGAAAGTCATGTAGTCAGATGAGACCAAAATATAACTTTTTGGTCTAAACTTCACTCGCCGTGTTTGGAGGAAAAAGAAGGATGAGTTGTATCCCAAGAACACCATCCCTACTGTGAAGCATGGGGGTGGAAACATCATGCTTTGGGGGAGCTTTTCTGTGAAGGGGACAGGACGACTGCACTGAGAGGATGAATAGGGCCATGTATTGTGAGATTTTGAGTAACAACCTCCAACCCTCAGTCAGAGCATTGAAGATGGGTTGTGGCTGGGTCTTCCAACATGACAATGACCCAAAGCACACAGCCAGGATAACCAAGGAGTGGCTGCGAAAGAAGCATATCAAGGTTCTGGAGTGGCCTAGCCAGTCTCCAGACCTAAATCTAATAGAAAATCTTTGGAGGGAACTGATACTCCGTGTTGCTCAGCGACAGTCCTGAAACTTGATGGATCTAGAGAAGATCTGTGTGGAGTAGTGTGCCAAAATATCTGTTGCAGTGTGTGCAAACCTGTTCAAGAACTATAGGAAACATTTGACATCTGTAATTGCAAACAAAGGCTTCTGTACCAAATATTAACACTGATTTTCTCAGGCGTTCAAATACTTATGTGCAGCAATAAAATACAAATAAACTCTTTAAAAATCAGACATTGTAATTTCCTGAATAAATAATTTTTTTTATCTTTCTCAGTGGAAATGCACCTACAATGTGAATTTCAGATCCCTCCATAATTTCTAAGTGAGAGAACATGCAAAATTGCAGGGTGTTCAACTACTTATGTTCCTCACTGTACTGTATGTCTGCATGTCTTTCACAGCATAAGTTATTTTTCTGGGACCTTCTGTTCCAAAACATGCCACACAGCTCTGGCTGAAGGACTGAATCAAACAAGCATTTTACTAATAAATGCATCTTTAACAAAGTTTTCCCATTTACTCAAAGTTTTGGATGTCTATTTTGGAATACTTATGCCATTCTGACTAAAGTAAAGCCATCAAAACGCGCTTTATGTCTTGGCATCGTGTTCTTCTTGTAACTGGTTTTGCGTCCCTCTCTCGCATTTTGTTACTGTTGAACCTCCATATAAGCCTATGGCCTTTCTCTGTTATCCTCTGATTGACCTCTATTAACCCAGGTGTCGAAATAGGAGCAAATAAAACAAGATCTAAAAGGAATCGATAAATGCTTCATCAGATTTAAAAGACGGTGTTATCCTCAGTTTTATGGGTGCTGTGTTACAGTTTCAGGGTGACCAAGTCCTTGGGTTTAAAAGAAAGGTTTATGGTGCTGTAAACATAGCCCAATTCTCTTTTCCATTTCAACCACATAAAGTCATGACAGAAAGGTAAATCTTCACAGGAAAGTGGAACCTCTTTGCCCCCATTTCATCTTATGTGCAGGTCTCACCACTTTTCCTTTTTTTTAAAGTAAGGATCTCAAGAAGGTTCAATGCCACAATCAGGGCTTATGAGGGCAAAGGAAAGAAGAGCCTTCTGGTGACCCAAAAATAGTTATACCGTGGGCTTTGTAATTGCTTTCTGACAACAATGCAAACCAGCAGAACACTTTTCTATAGATACAAATTGTATCTCATTCCACTTTGTATAAACATTGAAACAGTTTGTATCTACATTTTTGGTTAGTTGTTTTTTGTTATTTCTTGTACAAAAATCAGATCTAGTGATCAAGTTTAGTTAATTTTATTAGGATATCCATTAACTCCTACAATACAAGTAGCTAATCTTCCTGAGGCCTAAATAACTTTTAACAAAAAGCTTCTTTTTTTTTATGCATAAAACATGTACTACATGCAATACAAAGAAAAGAAACATAAACAGCATAACAACAAAATTAAATCAATAACACTACATTATACATATACTAATTGTTACCAAAAACATCTTAATTATTCACAGTAGCTCATGATTGCTCATTTAGATTAATTGCACCACTAGAGCCCAAAAATGCTCATCACAAGACCTGACAAAAATAAATTATAAGGATTATCCCTGTGTAACTATAGTTTTATTTCTAATATCAAAAATTGTGGAAGTGAATACTATGCCAGCATTGTTTGTTTGTTGTTGTTCTTATATATCTTATCTTTAGTTACTCTTGGGTTAGTTCTTATTTAGGATTTCTTCTCTGTATTGTCATTCCTTGTTTCTTGGCCTTCCTATCTGTTTCCCCATGCCATTTTACCTCCCTTCCCAGTCACTGATTGTTTCCACCTGTGCTTTCCCTCTCACCTGCAACCACTAATTGCCTCCTGGTCTTCTCCCCTTTCCACTTCTCCTCAGTATAGTGAAGCTCTTCTCTGTCAGTCACAACTCGCTGGTTTGTCGTCTAACATCCCTGTATTTGGTTCCTGTTCCCCGCCACAACAATATCTGGTCTTCCTGAGTCATGGAATTTCATGTTCCTGGTTCTTTAATATGATTAAATCATTGTTCTTTTACTTGGCTGCATTTGGGTCTTCAATCCCCTAAACATGGCAGTTACAGTAAATTCCCTATTTGTTAAATAACTTTTACTCCATTCAATACCAGTCCTTTCAAATTTATTTATCCAGTAAGATTTCACGTTTAAGTACATCAAATGATGCGCTCAGATCTAACCACACTATTCCAACTCTCTTTTTATTTTCAATACCACTTATCCAGCTGTAGATGTAGATCATTCTTTCTTAGATGCGTGTTGATAAACAAAAATTTATTCATTAATACTAAACTAGAAACTGATTTGTTCATAGAATAGATCAAGTCTGTCTGTGGTTAAAACATGTGCCTCTTCTAAAGATGCCAGCTGATTCGTCCAATTATCATTAAGTGGTTCACCTTCTGTTTTTTAAGAGCCTTTAGAACTGCCACTGAACTGGGACAACTTTTCATCTCTGGAGTTGGAATAAGGAGGCTGAAGGAGGATCAGCCTCTCTTGATCTCTCCTGATCTCTTGACTTATTTCTTATTTCTGGTTTTCTTATGCTTTCTTCTTAGAGCGACTTTATGTATCTAGCTTCTGGAGTTACTTTAATACCCTGATTTACTTTAAATTTAGGGACGGTGGGATAACAAGATCCCTTTTTGGTCAGCTGAGGACTTTGACAAACTGCTCAAGAGAATGGATGGTATTGAGATGAAGATGTGTCGTCTCAAAGTGATTGTGGAAGTAAACACTGGATACAGAAACGAGACAACTGTACCAATGAGTGCTCACAGTGAGAAACAACCTGGCAGGACTGGGGCAATCAACCTTCAATGTAACAGTCATGAACAAAAAGCCAAAGGACAACACTGCTTCTTCAGCCCAAACAAGGCAGGTAAGAGGCATAAGAAAATGGCATAAAGCGTGACTCTAGGTTCACTGAGAGATCTACAAAGAGACTGAAAAGATATCACTTAACATTGAAAGATGCAAGGGAATCAGTCTTCTCTGAAATCATCTACATAAACATAATGCTTGTGCCCTATTTGCCACATTTGAGAGACTAACTCTCTTGTGATTGTTGCCTCTGAACTCCACCTGTATTTGCAATGAATTTGCCCATTCTCTTAATTAAAAGGTTCTGAAAATTAGAGGGTCAATCTCTACATCAGTATCAAACCCATTAACAATGTTATTCCCACTCAACACCACTCCGGAGAAAGAAAATCTGAATTCTACAAACGAAAACAAAAGAACCTTGAAGAAATCATATCCCAATTGAGCTCCTCCTCTTGCTGCCTCAATATCTTACCCACAGTTTTTCTTAAAGTTTTCCCTGTCACTGGGTCTGATCTGATTCATATAGTTATCTCTTCCCTCCTGTCAGGTGTCTTTTCCCAGGCTTTTAAAAACAGCAGTTATCAAACCACTGCTAAAGAATAATAACCTGGACAAAATGTTAATGCAGAATTACAGTCCAATCTCTAATCTTCCATTCATCAGTAAGATTATTGAAAAAGCTGCTGTTCACCACAGCACTAGCTGCGTTTAAATGGACACAAGTAATCGGATTAAAAGCCTGATCGGAATAAAAATGCTTCATGTAAACACACCATTCGGAATACTCTGATCCGATCACACTCCAATTGAGATGGTTGGGTTATGCCGTTTGTTAATGTTACTGTACTGAAAACACTTATTCCAAATGTCGGTCATTACTGCGCATGTCAATTACATCATGCATAGATGTGAAAAATAAATCTATTAAATGTGGTTTATTAAACATAAGATCTCTCTCCTCAAAGACTTTGTTAGTAAATGACTTGATTCGTGATAATCACATTGATTTCCTTTGTCTCACAGACACCTGGTTGCAGCAGGAGGATTATGTCGGTATAAATGAGTCAACTCCTTCCAGTCATTTAAATTTTCACATTCCTAGAAATACTGGGCGAGGAGGAGGAGTTGCAACCATTTTTCGTTCTGATTTACTAATTAGTCCCAGACCAATTGATAGCTACAGTTCTTTTGAACATCTAACCCTTAATTTTCCTCATCCAAGTTCGAAAACAGTAAGACCATTTTTGTTTGTGGTTTTATATCGTCCACCAGGCCCTTACTCTCAATTCTTGGATCAGATCTCACATTTAGTATTAAATACTGATAGGGTTATTATAGTGGGGGACTTTAATATTCATGTGGATACTGAAAGTGATAGCCTAAATGCAGCCTTTAATGCTATTTTAGACTCAATTGGCTTTACTCAAAAAGTACAGGGATCAACTCACACGGGCAAACACACTTTGGACCTTGTACTGACATACGGTATTGAGTGTGAGGAAATAACAGTCCACCCACATAACCCGGTCCTGTCTGACCACTTCTTAATAACTTTTGAATTTACTTTAACTGACCATCTTAAATCTGAAAGAAAATTTCATTATAGTAGAGCTTTATCAGACAATGCTGTAACAATTTTTAAAGAATATGTTCCATTCTTACTTTCCTTAGTCTCTCAGGGTAACACAGTGGATGGCAGCAATTCTATCTCTAACCCTTCAGAAATTGATGATCTGGTTCACAGCGTTACGTCCTCATTGTGTATGGCATTAGATAGTGTAGCCCCCTTAAAAAAGAAAGTGGCTAGCCATAGGAGGCTGACTCCTTGGTTTAACGCAGAGTTGCATACTTTAAAGCAGAATACTAGGAAGTTGGAGAGAAAATGGCGCTCTACACACCTAGAGGATTCCTATTTAACCTGGAATAACAGTCTATTGCTGTATGAAAAGACCCTTCGACAAGCTAGAACAGCATATTTTTCATCATTAGTAGAGGCGAATGAAAACAATCCTAGGTTTCTTTTTAGTACAGTTGCCAAACTTACACAGAGTCATAGCTCTGTTGAGCCAACTATTCCCCCAGCTCTTAGCAGTGATGATTTTATGGGATTCTTCATAAATAAAATTAATTCTATTAAAAATAAAATCATTGGCATCCTCCCAAACATGATTACTTCTTCCTCAGTAAATGAGGCAGTATCGGAAAGGGCTGTAGAACCTCAGTTTTGCTTAGGCTGTTTTGATTCAGTCGAGCTTTCGGAATTGTCAAAAATATTAGGCTTATCTAAACCTTCAACTTGTATGTTGGACCCAATTCCAACCAAATTATTTAAAGAAGTGTTCCATTTGGTTCCTGGCCCCATTTTGGATATGATGAATCTATCCTTAGTAAACGGATACGTACCACAAGAATTTAAAATAGCTGTAATTAAACCTTTACTCAAGAAACCTTCCCTTGATCAAGATGACTTAGTGAAATACAGACTTATATCTAACCTTCCTTTCTTATCCAAAATCCTTGAGAAAATTGTTGCTAATCAAGTCTTTGAGCATCTAAACAGTAACGAGCTGTTTGAAGAGTTTCAGTCAGGTTTTAGAGCTCATCATAGCACTGAAACAGCACTGGTGAAGGTTACTAATGATATTCTCATGGCCTCAGATAATGGACTTGTGTCTGTTCTGGTTTTGTTAGATCTCAGTGCTGCTTTTGACACAGTCGATCATAATATTCTCTTAGAAAGGCTTGAACATGTTGCAGGGATCAAAGGAACAGCACTAGGCTGGTTTAAATCATATTTGTCTGATAGATTCCAGTTTGTTCATCTAAATGATAAATCTTCTTCACTCTCAAGGGTTACTTGTGGAGTTCCACAGGGTTCTGTGCTTGGACCAATTCTGTTCACCATATATATGCTCCCAATTGGTAGAATCATTAGACAGCATGGGATAAATTTCCACAGCTATGCAGATGATACACAACTATATTTATCCATAAATCCTGATGAACCCAGTCAGTTGGGTAGATTACAGGCATGTCTGGAAGACATAAAAACATGGATGACCCTAAACTTTTTGCTTTTAAATTCTGACAAAACAGAAGTTGCTGTCTTTGGACCAGAAGTTCTTAAACAGAAACTGATTAGTCAATCACTTCATCTGGATGGCATTAAATTGGCCCCCAGTAATAACGTAAAGAACCTCGGCGTTATTTTTGACCGAGACTTGACATTTAAATCCCATATCAAACAGGTTTCTAGGATTTCTTTCTTTCACCTCCGGAATATTGCTAAAATTAGAAACATCCTGTCCAGGAGTGATGCTGAGAAACTAGTCCATGCATTTGTTACCTCAAGGCTGGACTACTGTAATTCTTTACTATCAGGTAGTCCACAAAATGCCATTAAAAGCCTTCAGTTGATCCAAAATGCGGCAGCAAGAGTTCTGATGAATATTAAAAAGAGAGATCACATTTCTCCTGTTTTAGCTTCCCTTCATTGGCTCCCTGTTAAATCCAGAATAGAATTTAAGATCCTTCTTCTTACATACAAAGCCCTTAATAATCAGCTCCATCATACATCAGAGATCTAATTGTTCCATATGTTCCTAACAGAGCACTTTGCTCTCAGACTGCAGGTTTACTTGTAGTTCCTAGGATTTCTAAAAGTAGAATGGGAGGCAGATCTTTTAGTTATCAGGCTCCTCTCCTGTGGAACCAGCTCCCAGCTTTAGTCCGTGAGGCAGACACTCTGTTTACTTTTAAGGCCAGGCTTAAAACTTTCCTTTTTGATAAAGCTTATAGTTAGAGTGGCTTAGGTCATCCTGAGCTATCTCTGTAGTTATGCTGCTATAGGCTTAGACTGCTGGAGGACAGACTTACCAATTTTCTTCACTCTGCTACTTCCTTTTCTCCTACTACTCTCCAGTTGTATTACAGTACATTCTGTTATTTCGACTGTTAACTTTGTTTTCTCTCAGTGTTTTTCTCTCTATAGAAGATATATCTGGTCTGAGAAACAGTGCTTTATTTCCGAGGTTGAGAGATGGCGAATATGGAGATGGCCAGCTCTTGGGTAAATCTATTACGTTATTAGTGCCCTGTAAATATCATTCATATCATTCATTCTGTAAATATAATTCCTCACACCAATGAATCTAATAGCAGCTCATTATCTATTCCTAAGGTGATGGTGCATACTCCCTTGACCCCTTTCTTTTAACATCGGCGGTCAACCCGACTACTGAAGGGGAACTTCGACATAATCTGGCCTATATACGCACTAGAAACATTGTGGAGCGCACCTTCAGCATCCTGAAAAGCAGGTTTCAGTGTTTGGACCGCATTGGGTGACACTTTTGTATACACAAGCCAAGGTTGCCCAGATCATTGTTGTTTGCTGCATATAGCACAACATCCCAGAGGGGAACTTGAAGCCATATAGATGGAGGAGGAATGATCCCAACCATGCATTCCAAGGGGGGGGGGGGGGTGAGAGGGAGAATCAGTCCAATGCTGCTCATCCGTAAAGTCTTATTTCTTAATTTAATAACGCACAAGAACAAAAACTTTTTAAATACAAGTTTATTTTCAAAAACCGAAAGTTGTCACATTTCAGTTTATTTGTAATGAATCGTTTCCTTCTTCCCCTTATTGACGATGTTACATGTTTAACTAAGATTTTCCTGCTGTGCAGGTGACAGCTCGCATCTCGTCTGTGGGGCCACTAGTATTGAGAACCTTCACCGCTGCTACAAAACAGAAATTTTGTTTTAGTGTCAGGATCACAAATACTGTGCCTTAAGTTGCCAAAAGGCACGTAAATTCTTTTTTTTTTGTAAATATAAACTATGGTGTTATCATGAAGAAAATGTGTTTATTTTGTGTACACACTTCTCTGGTAAAGGCTCCAGCATGTCATACCCTGATATTCCGCTCATCTGCTTCTTGCATCGAGTGAGTACCACCTGTTGCTCAGTATTGGTCAGGGGAATCTCCTCTTACGGCCCCTACCCGTCTTTTTTGCTGAAGCTTTATTATGAGCAACTTTTTCTTTGGTTGATCCGTCTGCCGTGCCATCTCTCTTGACCTCATCTGATGTTCTTTTGCCAACCGATTTTACCGTATTATAGTCCTAAATTTCGCTGTTTGCTGCTTGTGCAATCAATCTAAGTAGATCAACCACAAATGAAGAACAACTCACTGGCACAACATTTTTCTTGCGCACACAGTTTTGCGCTCTGTATTTGGAATATTGATTAATCTGGTCCATAGTCCTGGAGGCCACGTTTTCTTTCTAAATATCAAACAATTTACTTTCCTGTCATGTTTGGTAGGATTAAAGGACCCAAATGCAGCAAAGTACAAAAAGTATGATTTAATAACAAAACAAGGAACATTGTCTTAGAAACTTAGGAGGATAAAAAAGGCAGCAACGGGGAAAACAGGATCAGGCAGTAAAGACGGACGACAAGGAAGCCAGGGACCAAACAGGGAAGAATGACGACGAACCAGCGAGTAGTGCCTGAATGAGAGCTGAATATATACTGACAAGGGAATGAAGAAGTGACAGAGAAGACCAATGACCAATTAGTGAGAGCAGATGCAGGTGAGAGGGAGAGCGCAGGTGGAAACAATCAACAGCTAGGACAGAAGGTAGAATGGCTAGGGAGACAGAAAACTCTTAAGAAACTGGAAATTGAAGATAATATTTTTGTTCAGAAAAAGTCAGGGATATTACAGCTTCATTCAATATCAGTCTTTTGGGATTAATGTCAAACTAACATGAATCAGCTTTCAAATCAAAATCTGTATGCTAAATAAATCACATTGTATTTAGTTATGTCATTTTAAATTGAAGCATAAGTGGCTAAAACAGCAAATGTAACAAAAAAAGAGAAAGTAGGCATACATTTAGGACAGCAACTCATTAGTTGCACCAGATGCCTCTGTCAGTCTACTTCAGGGTCAGGGAATTGGATTTGTGTTGTACCCTGACAGAATGGTAGACATTTATGATAGGAGAGGAGCAGGGAAGAATCCATTTAACCTCAAGCTGCTGCTGCAGGAAGTTAGCCAGGTCAATTTTATCCTCCACAGACAGACGATGGAGGAGGTGGGCAGAACTAAGGTAACAGGTGTCTGAAGCTAGTTTTCTCAGGCCACAGATTGCTCCATTCTCCAACTTATCACTTCAATTTCTACATCATTAACCCCGCACAACAGCACCCATGCACCCCGAGAAGCAGGAATGGTGTAGATTTAATAGTGTGATTCAAAGTATCCTTCTTCATGGAGTGACTGTATTGCTGTTGGTGCCTGGAATGTGTGTTAAGCCGAGCAAAATTTGAGGTTTTTAAGAAAATATTAGCTTACCAAATTAGCCCAGTGGGTTGAGGTCATTTAAAGGTCAAGGTTAATTGGTAACCAAAGAATCATTGTCAATCCTGACCAGAGGTTGCGCTATGACTTTTTGTTGTCTGTCATTTTGACTGACGGGGTCAGAAAAATCTGATCATAATCTATTTTTACCCATCAATTTTTAAAATGATAATGATGGCTGCAGCTCCTGTAACCTGTTGTTACTTGGGGTTGGCCTTCCTCTCCACACAGATACAATAAACCAGTCAGCCATGGTGAAACTCCGATGTCCTCCTAAGAAAACCAAACTCGAAGCTTAGCGCAAAGGTGAGGGCTAGCGATGCTTCTGAATCGGGAGAACACCCCTTCTATAAGTTCTGTCAGATCACGGTGAAGACCACTGATAATGAAGAGTAACATCAGAAACAGGAAGAAGAAGCAAGCTCTGTTCTTGCTCTGTTTGTATAAATGTATTGAAATGACTTCTTGTTAAGTGCCTTGAGATGACATCTGTTGTGAATTGGCGCTATGTATATATGTATATGTGTGTATATATATATATATATATATATATATATATATATATATATATAAATTCTGACAAGACAGAAGTTGCTGTCTTTGGACCAGAAGTTCTTAAACAGAAACTGATTAGTCAATCACTTCATCTGGATGGCATTAAATTGGTCCCCAGTAATAACGTAAAGAACCTCGGCGTTATTTTTGACCAAGACTTGACATTTAAATCCCATATTAAACAGGTTTCTAGGATTTCTTTCTTTCACCTCTGGAATATTGCTAAAATTACAAACATCCTGTCCAGGAGTGATGCTGAGAAACTAGTCCATGCATTTGTTACCTCAAGGCTGGACTACTGTAATTCTTTACTATCAGGAAGTCCTTCTTCTTACATACAAAGCCCTTAATAATCAAGCTCCATCATACATCAGAGATCTAATTGTTCCATATGTTCCTAACAGAGCACTTTGCTCTCAGACTGCAGGTTTACTTGTAGTTCCTAGGATTTCTAAAAGTAGAATGGGAGGCAGATCTTTTAGTTATCAGGCTCCTCTCCTGTGGAACCAGCTCCCAGCTTTAGTCCGTGAGGCAGACACTCTGTTTACTTTTAAGGCCAGGCTTAAAACTTTCCTTTTTGATAAAGCTTATAGTTAGAGTGGCTTAGGTCATCCTGAGCTATCTCTGTAGTTATGCTGCTATAGGCTTAGACTGCTGGAGGACAGACTTACCAATTTTCTTCACTCTGCTACTTCCTTTACTCCTACGACTCTCCAGTTGTATTACAGTACATTCTGTTATTTCGACTGTTAACTTTGTTTTCTCTGTGTTTTTCTCCCCATAGAAGATATACCTGGTCTGGTATCCTGCTTGGCTGCAATGCCCTGTTGGACGGGGGGCATCGACTGGGATGATCCTCTCAGTAACTGAACATCCGCTGTGTCCTGTTATCAACTTTTTACTTTCTGTAACATAGAAATTACTCTTATACCAGATCTTCTGTTCCTTCTGTTTCTCTGCTCTGTCTTCTCAAACCCCCAGACGGTCGTGGCAGATGGCCGCTCCTACTGAGCCTGGTTCTGTTGGAGGTTTCTTCCTGTTAAAGGGGAGTTTTTCCTCTCCACTGTCGCTACATGCTTGCTCAGCATGAGGGATTGCTGAAGGATTGCTGTGGTTGGAAATCTGTCCAACCTCACGCCAATGACTGACGCAATCTGCTGGGATTCCTTAAATAGGAAACTTTTTAACTGATTGGAATGTTTGTATAAATGTATTGAAATACCTTCTTGTTAAGTGCCTTGAGATGACATCTGTTGTTAATTGGCGCTATATAAATAAACTGAATTGAAATTGAATTGTGTATATATATATATATATATATATATATATATATATATATATATATATATATATATATATATATATATATATATATATATATATATATATATATATATATATATATATAGTAGATGGAGGAGTGTGAGATGAGCTGCTGTTGAGATCTCGCGAGAGCTGTGCGTAAGTAATATGGCGGTAAACTGGTAAAACAAACAAACTCGGGTAAAAACAAACCATAACATTTGAGCCAAATATAGCAAACGTTTAATAATAATAACCATTATTTTGTATTTCTCCATAAACAAACTGGCCGAGGAAACCTTGCACAGCCTGGAAAGCTACTTGGACGAGTGCTTTGACAACATTGTTATGGGCAAGCCACAGAAATCCACCTCTGCTGTGCCGACAAGCACACCATCACAGAAACGCACTCGTTCTGAGGCCAGCACCTCCACCATCTCTCCAGAGAAAAGCTACAGCGATGTCCTGGACTCAATAGATAAGAAGCTAACCAGCCTAGACGCCCGTCTGGGCCTGGTTGAGGTTCTCCATAAAGAGTTTCAAGCTCTAAGGGAATCTCTGGAGTTCAGCCAACAACAGGTAGCATCGCTCGCTGCAGAAAACCAAACGCTGAGAGACGGTGTAAAGAAACTCACCGAGCGGATGACGCAGCTGTCCTGGGAAAGGAAGAGGATGAAAGAAACTATCTTGGATATACAGGCCAGGGGAATGCGGGACAATCTTGTTTTTTCCGGGATCCCAGAACAGGCTGAGGACGACGCTGAATCCACTGTCCGAGATTTTCTCCAACATCAGTTAAAGCTCCCAAGCGACAAGGTAAAAAACATCACTTTTCACCGCGTCCACCGGCTCGGAGGTAAGAAGCCCAACAACAGCCGGCCGCGACCTATTGTTGCTAAATTTGAGCATTACAAGCAAAAAGAGCAGGTCAGAGGCCAGGGCAGAGAGCTACGGGGAACGAATTATAGCGTTAACGATCAATATCCGAAGGAAATCCTGGATAGAAGGCGCGTTTTGTTCCCAATCAGGAAGAAATATATCAGTGAAGGCACCAGAGCTACAGTAGCGGTAGATAGACTGTATGTTAATGGGCAGCTGTTCAGGGACCCCCAGCTTACTCCTTGGCTTTATTAGCCATGTAACACTGATCAGATAAAAGTTGTTTTATCAGTCAACTATAATCTAATGTTAGCACAGCTCTGTAAAGTTGTTTACATCACTCAATGTGGGCGGGGCCAGGGCTAAGCACTGGGTTACTGGCTCTTTTTTCTTTTCTCATCTTCACATGTCTATCACCAAATGTCTTTGTCACTCATTTTTCCTTCTTTTATCACTCACACACACACAGAATTTTTTCATAACAACTATTTCTTTCTCTCTTACCCTCACCCTTCACACCTTCACAACTTTCTTCTATTTTTCTCTTTCTTATATCTCGGCTTTTGGATTTTCAATCAGGCAACCCCAGGCACAAACTAATAATACACCTGTGTTTATCTGTTTCTATGGTGATATGGACTTTACAACTTTTATCTCAAAACTATGGCTACTCTAAGGTTTGTCACATGGAATGTTCATGGAGCTGGCACCAGAGAGAAAAGAGTTAAGATTTTTAACCAGCTTAAAAGATTGAAGGCAGATGTCGTCTTATTACAAGAAACCCATAAATCTACCTCAGCTGCAGATGATCTCAAATCCCCTGAGTTTCCTAATGTGTTTTCTGCATGCTATAATTCCAGACAAAGGGGAGTAGCAATATTAATAAATAAAAATGTTAATTTTACAGTAATAGATACAGTTACAGATCCAGAGGGTAGATTTATTATAGTAAAACTATCTATACATAACCAAAAGTTATGTATTGTCAGTATATATGGTCCAAATGTTGATGACTCCTCATTCTTTCATTCCTTTTTCTCTGTGCTCCTTGAACACATGGATTGCTCACTTCTTCTTGGGGGCGACCTCAACTTTGGTTTAAATGAAGAAATAGACAGGCTCAGCACAGCAGGGACTCAGCGCAGCTGGAAATCTATAGATATAGTCAAACAGTACATGAGCGATTATGGGCTTTGTGATGCATGGCGATCACTTCACCCCAATGACAAAAAATATACTTTCTTCTCAAATGTCCACCATTCATATTCTCGACTGGATTATTTGTTAGTCAGCAGCTCACTGTTGACTGACATTTCAGACACTGAGATACACCCTATAGCTGTTAGCGATCATGCTCCTGTTTCTCTAACTTTAGTAAATAAAACAGAAACACCTCAAAGCAAAAATTGGAGATTTAATATATCCTTACTTAAGGATAAAGAATTTATAAAATATTTTGAAAAAGAGTGGGCTTCTTATTTAGAATATAATGACCTCCCTGGTACGTCGCCATCCATTCTTTGGGAGGCAGGAAAAGCTGTGATTTGAGGTAAAATAATCTCATTCTCATCAAATAAAAAGAAAATGGAAAAAAAACGTATTCAGGAATTCGAAGAAACTATTAATTCATTAGAAGCTTCTCTAGAGGAGGAGAGACTAGGCAAAATCCGTAAAGCAAAGCTAGAATTAAATCAAATTATTAATAAACAGACCCAGTTCTTAATTCAAAGACTTAGGATAGAAAACTTTGAACAAGGTAATAAATCAGGTAGATTTTTGGCTAACTAGCTAAAAATTAATAAAGAAAAAACAACTATATCTGCTATTAAAAATCAGACAGGGAATACAGTATATGATCCTGGTAGAATAAACAACACATTTAAAGAATTTTACAAGGCTTTATACTCACCAGAGATAAATCCATCGGATCATGAAATTGAACAATTTTTTGATAACATAACACTACCTAAATTATCTGAAAGTCAAGCGATGGCCCTGGATTCAACACTAACAGCGGCTGAACTCCAGGAGGCCCTCCAAGGCATGCCCAATAATAAGTCTCCAGGCCCAGATGGATTTCCAGCAGAGTTCTATAAAGAATTCTGGAATATTCTGGCACCAACATTCCACAGAATGCTGCAGGAAACCAAGGAAAATGGCCGACTCCCACCAAATATGAATTCTGCCTACATTAGTCTTCTACTAAAATCAGGTAAAGACCCTTTGTTTCCTACCAGCTATCGTCCCATATCCCTCATTAATGTTGATCTTAAATTAATCTGCAAAGCCCTCGCAAAAAGGATAGAGAAAGTAACCCCTCTTATAATACATCCTGATCAAACTGGTTTTATTAAAGGGAGACATTCATCCACAAATTCACGTAGATTAATAGATTTAATAGATTTTTCTAACTGTAAAAACATTAAAACTAATATATTATCTTTAGATGCAGAAAAAGCATTTGATAGAGTTAACTGGATATTCTTATTTGTAACCTTACATAAATTTGGCTTTGGAAATTCTTTTATAACCTGGTTGAAAATATTATACAGTTCACCAACAGCGTGTATCAGAACAAATAACCAAACATCATCTAGGTTTTATCTTTAGAGAGGTACCAGGCAGGGATGTCCTCTCTCTCCCTCCCTGTTCGCTATTTTTATTGAACCACTAGCTGCAGCGATCAGGCAAACTCACAATATTAAAGGCATAAAATGCAATAACATAGAACATAAAATCAGTCTTTATGCAGATGATGTATTACTTTTTCTCCAGCATTCACAAACCTCTTTCTCTCAGGTTATCGGGTTGATAAACTCTTACTCAAATGTTTCAGATTATTCTATAAATTGGTTAAAATCTACAGTTCTTCCAATCAATTGTTCTGTCCAGAATCCAACTAATACACAACTGCAGTCAGGGAATATTACCTATTTAGGTATCAATGTCTCACCAAGACTGGCAGATTTAATAACGTTAAACTACATCCAACTTTTAAAAAAAGTGGAAGATGATCTTGCCAGATGGAAATCTCTACCCATATCACTTATGGGAAGGGTTGCTTCAATAAAAATGATGGTTTTGCCCAGAATCAACTACTTATTCTCAATGATCCCAAGTAAACCATCACTAGACTGGTTTAGATCTCTGGACTCCTCTATCTCTAAATTTATTTGGAAAGATAAACCCCCACGTATCAGCTTAAAAACACTGCAGAAGACCAAAGAAAAAGGAGGTCTAGATCTACCAAACTTCCATCATTATTTCTTAGCCAACAGGCTCCAATACATATCAAGATGGTTAAAACATAGCTACCTAGACGAGTCCTGGATAGACGTAGAACAGACACTATGTAATAAGATAAAACTTTCAGACCTACCATTTATTAGCTCAAATATAAAACAATATGAATGCTTTAAAAGCATAAATATCAGCTCCTCTCTGACAGCATGGTGGGAGTTCACAATAATCCCATGCAGACGTACACCCATCTGGAATAACCCCGACATCTTGCAAAAAAAATGTATGATAAGTTTCCCAGTCTGGAGGTGCAATGGAATTGAATACCTGGAACATATATTTGAAGGAACAGACTTTATCCCATTTAATACATTAATTACACAATATGAAATTGATAAAAACAAATTCTTAGAATATCAACAAATTAAATCTATTATTAAAGGTAAATTTAGGCTCAATACAGCTGAATTACAAATTCCAGCAAGAGTTTTAGATTTTCTTAATCTCAACCCCCCCAAATTGCTGTCTAAAATATACAAAACTTTATCTACATTAGATGAATCAATAGCCATCCCCATTTCAAAATGGGAGGTGGATTTATCAGCCAGCTTTGACCAAAACGTCTGGTCTCAGATATGTTTAAGAACCTTTTAAAATAACAAAAAATCCTAATTTGCAATTAATACAATACAAAATCCTTCATAGAGTACACTATACAGGTCAACGAATGTTTAGGATGGGTTTTACATCGTCTAATACCTGCTTACAATGCACAAGCAATATACCAGATACTTATGTTCATGCGCTTTGGTTCTGCCCACCTGTTAAGAAATTTTGGTGCCAGATATGTGAGGGTTTATCAAAGTGTCTGAAATGTAACATCCCACCATCTCCCTCAATTTGCCTGTTAGGAAATTTAAATGATGTCACCATGGACACAAAGTCAGTTCTAATGGTTCAGATTGCCTTATGCATCGCTAAGAAAACTATCCTCCTGAACTGGAAAAATAAAAAAGCTCTTAATATTAATCAGTATAGAAATCTCTTGTTGGACTATATTGGTCTTGAGACGGCCTCTGGCTCCATATCTGATCAATCTCTCTGGGCTCCTTTGATCGGCTCCATCACCTAGTGGGGGTGGGGGGCACTTGGTTTTGTCGTTTGGGACACTGTTGCTGATGTGGGGGTTTTGGGGGTGGAGGCGTCTGGGGGGGACCCCGGGGGGTGGGATCATTGGGCGGATGGGGCGAAAAAAAAAAAAAAATATATATATATATATATATATATATATATATATGTGTATGTATGTGTGTGTGTGTGTGTATATATATATATATATATATATATATATATATATATATATATATGTGTTATATATATATATATATATGTGTGTGTATATATATATATATATATATATGTGTGTGTATGTATTATGGCATGCCGTTCAGGAAATTATTACATATTTATATTGTTACTTTTTGAATATATTCAATGAAACTCTGAATATATGGAATGAAAGTTGGACTCGGTAGGCGGGGCCTCAAGCATTTGTGGGTAATGTAGTGAATATCATAACTCCCTGCAAATTGTTCCAGTGTGGAACAAATCGGAGTGGAATCGCCATGTCCTGAATCCTGAATCGGAGGCTGGAACCAGAAGCCAGGTTCAGCTTCGTGGCGAATGAAACCTGTAATGTTTTGACACAACTGCAAAAAAAAAAAAGAAGCTGCAAATTTTGGCTTGGAGACAGACAGCTGCAGTAAGTGAGTTTAGATATTTTTATGACGATAAATGCAGATAAAGTATTATTTTGTATGCGATTGTGAACACGTCCAAACTGTAGTTAGCAGCAGGTCACGGAAAGCAGGTGCTTTTCATTATATGAAGCTTTAAGTCGACCTAATAATAATGATTCTATGTGCTTAGTTTAGGGACAAGAGTATTTCCCATTTGCTCAGTTTAAAAGCAAAGTGGGGTTAGCAAAAGGGCCTTTCTCAGACTCAGCCAGAGTATCGGGAATGCAGTGTTATGTGTTTTACTGAGACATGGCTGCTGGATCATATCCCCGACTCCAACGTCTCTCTGCCAGGCTTCCTGACTGTACAAGCAGACAGAGATCTGAAGACAAGCAGGAAAAGAAAAGGAGGTGGAGTAGCAGTGCTTGTCAACAACAGATGTGTCATCCAGGACATGTTACTGTGAAGTGTCGTCTCTGCAGCCCAGATGTCGAACTCTTGGCAGTAAGTTTTCATCCATATTATTTACCAAGAGAGTTCACCAGTGTAATTTTGGCAGTTGTTTACATTCCACCTTCAGCCGTTGCTGACAATGCATGTGATGTAATCAGTTCCGTTGTTGCTAAGCTACAGACACAGCACCACAATGCATTTGTGGCAACATCTGGTGATTTTAATCATGCCTCGCTGTCATCTACACTTCCAACATTTCAACAGTTTGTCAGCTGCTCCACAAGAGAAAACAAGAACTTAGATTTGTTTTATGCAAATGTAAAGGATGCATACATGTCCAAATCAAGACCTCCTCTGGGACAATCATATCACAATCTTGTTTTTCTCTGTTCAGAATATAAACCACTTGTTCAGAAGCAACCTGTGACAAAACGAACTGTAAGAAAATGGTCACAGGAAGCTGAAGAAGCCCTGCAGGGTTGTTTTGCAACCACTGACTGGATGACTCTTTGCCAAGCACATGGAGAGGACATCAATGCCATGACTGAGTGTGTGACTAACTATATAAACTTCTGTGTGGACAACATCATCCCCACCAGAACAGTGAGATGCTTCCCTAATAACAAACCCTGGATCACCAGTGACCTGAAGGAATTGCAAGAACAGAGCCTTCAGGGAGGGAGACAAGGAATTACTGAGGAGGATACAGAAGCAACTTAAGGTCAAGATCAGAGACAGCAAGGAGTCATACAGGAAGAAGCTGGAGAACAAACTACAGAGGAACAATATCAGAGATGTCTGGTCAGGAATGAGAAAGATCACAGGCTTTAAGGACAGGAAGCATTGGATAGATGGAACTCTGGACAGAGCCAATGAA
Source organism: Valencia hispanica (assembly GCA_963556495.2). Classification (NCBI taxonomy): domain Eukaryota; kingdom Metazoa; phylum Chordata; class Actinopteri; order Cyprinodontiformes; family Valenciidae; genus Valencia; species Valencia hispanica. Next base: position 54,062,265 of record OY747710.1, read on the forward strand.
CTGAACACATTCTTCAACAGGTTCAGTTCAGGAACTAGCTCAGCATCCACCTCTCTTGTTCACAGCAAAACAGACACCCCACTCTCCTCTGACCAACAGCTTTCCTGTTACACCTCGGATGTTTTATCCTTCACCTTAGTCATGGACTCTTCTGATTCCACAAGTTTGACTTCAACCAAGTCAGGAAATGCTGCTACCCCTTTTGCATCCCACATCATGAAGGTCCTGGAGAGACTCCTGTGGAGTTGTAGTTGAAGATGCCATCATCCACCTGCCTAATAGAAAATCCTTCCTGCCCACAAATTAAGGTCAATTCTATTCAACTCTGATCTTGAATTGGTAACTCATGCTTTTATTTAGTCTTGTCTAGATTATTGTAATTCCCTTTTACCTGTTTTCTCCAATCTGCTCCGAGGCGTCTTCAAATGCTTCGGAATGCTGCAGCAAGGGTTTTAACAGGATCTAGCAGACGTTCTCCCATTACGCCAATTTTATCTTCCTTGCATTGGCTTCCAGTCAAATACCAAGTTGATTTTAGAATATTTGTCATGACTTTTAAAGCCTTGCATGGACAGGTCCCTAGACATGTTTGTAAACTGCTTTGCCCCTACCAGGCTTTTTGCACGCTTCGGTCCTCGGGCCAGAACCTACTTATGGTCCCTAAGACCCGCTTTAAAACCAGAGGAAACATGTCTTTTCAGGCAGTGGCCCAAAAACTATGGAATGGCCTGTTAACATCCTTCCGTGAGGCTGATTCTGTTGACTCTAATAAGCAGCTGAAAACATTTCTCTTTAGACAAATTTTTAGTTGATTGGTCCTTGTAAGTATGTTTTGGTTTATCTGTTTGTAATTTTATAAACGCTTTAAATTGTTTTCGTAAAGCACTTTGTGATTTTATCTGTGAAAGCTGGTATACAAATAAAATTTCTTCTTCTTCTAAAAGTAGAATGGGAGGCAGATCTTTTAGTTATCAGGCTCCTCTCCTGTGGAACCAGCTCTCAGCTTTAGTCCGTGAGGCAGACACTCTGTTTACTTTTAAGGCCAGGCTTAAAACTTTCCTTTTGATAAAGCTTATAGTTAGAGTGGCTTAGGTCATCCTGAGCTATCTCTGTAGTTATGCTGCTATAGGCTTAGACTGCTGGAGGACAGACTTACCACTTTTCTTTGCTCTGCTACTTTTCTCTACTACTACTCTCCAGTTGCATTATTTGCTATTATTTCGACTGTTAACTTTGTTTTCTCTCTGTGTTTTCTCCTCCCTCTCCATAGAAGCTACACTTGGTCTGGTGCTGGAGGTTTCTTCCTGTTAAAGGGGAGTTTTTCCTCTCCGCTGTCGCTACATGCTTAACTCAGTATGAGGGATTGCTGTGAATTCAACGACAACGCAGGCGACTGTCTACTGTTGCTACATGTTAGTCCTGGAGGAGTGAATGCTGAAAGTCAATGACTCGATGCAATCTGCTGGGTTTCCTTAGATAGAAAACTTTGGAAGAAGGATTAATTGGAATGTTTGGATGGTTGAACTGACACAACTTTTCTTGTAAAGTGCCTTGAGATGATGCGTTGTAAATTGGCACTAATAAATAATTAAACTGAATTGAATTGAATCTGCACAAACGACAGGGCAAATATCTTTTGTGTAAGCAAGGGCAGCAAACTGAAGTTTTGCAAGGATATACAACAGAAGAATGGTGCCAAGTTATTTTCTCCGATGAATTTTTCTTTCCCGTTGTGAGTTTATCTGGCAAACTAAGTGTCGAGTGAAGAAAATATGAGTGTTACCTTGAGTCCTGTGTCACACCCAGAGTGAGGAGTTTTGATGCAGTACATGCACAAGATGCTTCCCATCTAAGGTGCTCAGGTTATTTTCAATTCTACCCAGGAAAACAACTTTGTGCTGGAGCGTCAGGTGGAACAGTGGTAGATAGGCGCACCACATATTGAAGCTAAAACCCTCGATGCAGCTGTCCTGGGTTTTTGTTACCGGCCCTCGAGCCATTTACTGCAAGTCTTCCCCTTACTCAAATATTAACATTAAAAAAGTGAATGTTTTCTAATAAAAGATTTTTCTTTAATTTTCTTAAAGGTTTCTACATGTTCTTCATGTGACCATAGAATATTATAAAACAAATGTAAATATGTTGATATTAAATATGACATTTGTGTGACAGGACAACTATTTCAAAGAGTAAATGAAAGTATTTCCTATGTTCACCTATCTGACTGAAGAAACATCACACTAGTTCAGTTAGAGCACTCTTATGACCTTATAAAGGTCTTTTAGAAACTTGTCAGAAACAACTGCGATTTAGTAATATTTAATAATCAATACAGAAATAAATGAACTTCTCCTGTTGCTCCATGAAGAGCTTCAAGCACCACTTGAGTTCTTTCTACATTCTTGTCTCTCTGAAAAGTCCTTGGTATTTTTCTAATATACATGTTTAGAGAAAGCACCAGTGAAGAATAGTAGTGTTTGACTCTGAAGGTCCCTCTCTGTAGAGCTCTCAGAAACCTCCTGGTGTGGATGACAGCTTTTGCATATCGTCACACCTTTGAAAAATGGAGCATTGCTTTCATTTGTATTTATTTTTATTTACAAATCACTGACATTTTGCCGTTTTATACATATGCTGTTTTTTACTTTTCAACTATGAGCTGAAAAGTAATTTAGCTCGTTCTGCTTTGCTGACTTGCATTAGAAAACAATCACGGTTTTGGTCTTGAGCAAATCAATACACTTTCTATGAGAAAGAAAATTGTGTTGGGTTATCAGAGAACCAGAAAATGAAATCTTTATTTAATATCTGTGCACTGCCACTATATATATGATCCAGGGAACAACAGCTACTAAAGGAATAAAAACATTTCGAGGGCATTTTTTTCCATATGTATTGTGGAGCAGAAGGGGAGCCAGACATTTTATACACCAGGGCCTTAACCCTTAAGGGTTGTTATGCATGTGTGGGGGGGGGGGGTAAGTTGTGTGCGAGAAGCAAAACTTTATATAAGAAAACAAATTACATCACATACATGTGACACGTTAAGATCACATTAGATTATTAATCAAGCAACAAGGCAGAACAGAACCAGTGCTGTATCTAGACACCGTGACTAAACCACAATTCAACTAAACCCGAAACTTATCCAGGATTAAAACAGGACTGTAGCAGTTCTAAATCAGGACTACTTCAGGACTGAACCAAGATAGAACCAGAATCAAAACTAAATGATAGTAGCACTGAAAATCCAAACCTCTTTATTGTGCAAACATGAGACTGTATCTTCGAGGCTTGAGTTTTCAATGACATTTTCAGGGTCAAAATTATTCAAGTATTCTTCTTCAGATGTGTTTTGGTATTCTCTCTCTTTCCTGATTTCCCCTGACCTATCTGAATGATCAGAAAGAGAGTCATTACTATTTAATGATACCTCTATATTTGTCTCTCTGAGTTACTAGTTTGTACCTTTATTTATTTTTTATTCTGCCAAAGAACTACACTATTTATATAACTATTTAGCCTAGCTGTGCAAAAAAGCCTGCATGACCAGGGATTTAAAAAGGCTCAACAACCTGATAAAGAAGGCTGGTTCTGTTCTTGTCACTACTGTAGAACCTCTGGGGATGATGATGCAAAGAAGGATTCTTCACAAAATCAAAAAAATGATGGACAACCCTGAGCATCCTCTTCATGAGACTGTCATACAACAGAGCGTCTTCAGTCGGAGGCTTCTTCAGTTTCGCTGCAACACAGACCACTACAGGAAATACTTCCTGCCCACAGTCATCATCATCTACAACAACTCATTAAATAATTAATTATCTAAGCTTCAACAACACTTAATTTCCCTCAGGGATCAATAATTATTTTTTTAACTGAATTGAATATACTTATATTCTTATAATATATATATTTTATATACCTGGTGATACACAGAAGGAAAGAAAGCTGTATAGATATTGATCTATCTTGAATCATCATATTTCTGTCTTCCTTACATTACTTTTACTTTTATACTTTAAGTAGTTTTTTACTTTAAAAAACTTGACTTGATACTTCAACTTATGCAGAATTCTTATTAAATCCTAGTATCTATACTTCTACTTGAGTATTGAATGTGAATACTTTTGACACCTCTGCACACATGTAAGCTAAAAACAACAACAAAAACAGCATTGTTGGCCGGCTTTTAATTTCACTATTGGTTGATTAGCCCTGACAGAGCTAGCAAAAATACGAAGACCAAGTAACGTAATATGTGCCAGATGAGCAGCGTGACATTAGTCTTTGTGATACATTTTCATATTTACATTATCATACAGTATGAGTGATTTGCTTTGGTACCTGGTCAAACTTGAGCTCTCCCAGTACCTCGGGGCTGCAGCACCCCCTGCTGGTGACCTCAAAGATGTATTTACCCTAAAACAAATACCTTAATTCAAGTGAAAAAATAAAGGGGAAAGAAAATGTTAAAAGTTAACTAGAAACTAATAATTATCAATCATCATAGTCTTGCTTAATGTTCTGTGTAATTATTCTAGTCATGGTCATAGGCATCATTTTAACCGGGGACATGTCCACAGCACTGTTTATAATTGAAGGGTTTGTCCCCACCAAACCTGATGCAGAAATGCTTTGCCAGAACCGATCTAACAGCCACTTGTGCTCCCAACACAGTTTGCACATAGCCTCAGTATCTAAACGGACTATTATTTAAATCACTCCTATCCACTTCCTTATGCAATCATGTTTTCTTTCTGTGAAGATGCTGCTGTCAAGATTTTTAGACTCCCAATTCACTCCAAGTACTCTCAGTGCCTGCAGAGTCCTGCAATGTTGCCGGTACCGTTTCAAGATGGAAAAAAATTAATAATCTAAATGTCAGAAGTTTCTTTACTGCAGGTGGGCAATTAAATATTCATGTGATATTTTTGTTTTTTATTTCTCTCAAAGAGAATCTTTCCATTGTGTTTGTGGAGAGAGCATGCCAGAAAATCCCCCCAACTTTGCGCTGAAAGCGAAATATTCTCGTTATCTTGGCATCCAGCGCTCCCAGAGAGAGATTTTTCTCCACCTTGATTTACTATTCAGGAACGGAGAACACAGTTAAAACCAGGGACTGGACGATATTATATTATGTTTCTGCACAGTGACCTCTGAATAAAATAAGTTTTAGCTGTGAAATGGATTCTGTTGCATAATTAATTCTTATTATCATTATATTCTTAATTAATTGTTAATTATTTCTATTGTTGTGTATTAAGATTTTTCCAGCCTTAATTAATATGGCCAATATTCCTGGTTCAGCTCTGAATTAGAAGATTTTGATTGATAACTGATTGAACGTCTCATTTTGTTGTGTTAATGATTTTGTTTTGATTTCTATAAGACTCATGTCAACGCATATACTACACGTAGGCTATGCTTCACTTGTACGTAGTGAGTTGTGAGTTAAAGTGGAACTTAACCCAATGAAAAATCATAACCCCGCCCCCAGACAACATTTGAAAAATTCTACAAAGTGGGTGTTGAAAGGAGGCACAGAGGGGCGTGGCCAAGTGTGGAGGATGAGCGGAGGAGGGAACGTGGGGGTATGGTCAAGAGGACAGTGACAGCTAGCTTAATCTGACACTGAAACATGGACAGCAACCAAGAAACGTCGGCAGTTTTGCGACTAACTGACGTTCATCTGTTTTGAACGTTAGCCTATGTTAGCATTACCACTCTGGACTCTGGACCACTCTGCCTCAGCAGCGCCAGCCTCAGGCAGTGCTGACTCAGCGCCCTGAGCGGGAGACAGGATGGGTCCAGTCTCTTGAGTGGTAATGCTAACATAGGCTAATGTTCAAAACGGTATGTTAGCTAACTAAGTGCTAATGTGATAAAAAGGGTAACCTGAAAAAAGCAATCCAACTCCAAAATGTCCATGGGGCCTGTATGTCTGGTAGTTTTATTCCCAAACCCACTTGGCATGTCTGTGAGACCATGCCTGTGACACAGTCGATGCCTGTGACGTAAAGATGTACCGCTCTCCACCAATCACAACATTTAAATGCAGTAGCTACATTTCAACCCTTAGAGGGCAGCACTAAGACATTTTTAGACCAAAAAGTGTAGAATTAAACAGGTTTACTGGAAAATTTGAAAACAATTCCCAGAAACTGAAAGATTGCATTGATAAAGACCCATTCATACAGTTTAGAAGCAAAAACAAGTTGTTTTGGGGTTTAGTTACTCTTTAAGTGCACCCCTGGTGAGAATATGTTCCCGTGCCTCTGTCTGCCTGCACTTCTCCTACAGCAAATTCGCTGGCAGCATGTCTCCCCCCCTTCCTCACATGGGTACATGCTGCGCACAAACACACACAGTGGCGGTAGTGCCTGAATTCGGATCATACCAAAATTAGGGGGAAATTTATGATAGTGTGCTATGTGCTTCTAATAGTGTGTGTAGTTTTTTTGTAGTTTTTGTTTTATACTGTTGTCAGTCAGACATCTTACGGTGAAAATAAATAACACACTCCAAAAGACCTGGGGCTCTTGAAAAAACAACCCCAGCTTAAGCCCAATAAGCCAACCCCGATCCGCCGATGTTGTGGAGGAAAGTGAGCAATTATAAGTATGTTTGACTTTGTTTAACTTGTGAAAGAAACTTAATTAAAGGACGTTCTCTGGAATGGACACATACAGCCCAGTAACCCTACAGGTCAGCTGGCAGGGACAGGAGGGGTAATGTAGGCTCTGGAGGATGTCCTGAGATACTGGTCTATGAGGGGGGGAACAATTTCCTTTATACAATTTGTTTCCTACAACTGACTGGTGGGGTAATAAAACCCCCCTGGACGTCTTAGAGTTTTGGGTTGGTGGAAAATAACTGAGATGTGGGGTGTGACCTAACTGTGTATAAAACAGGGTTTTAAGTCTGATTTTGTCAGACACAGATCAGGACGAAATGCTCGATCTGTCTCTCCTTGCATGCAAGAAATAAAACCAAAGAACTGTCTCAATCGTCTTTATTTAAAACTTAACTCTGCCAGCACATTATCATGTTTTAGGTCTTTGTACAGTGTTTCCCCTTCTTCTGCTCCTCTTCATAGAGTTGTTTGGACAACAAAGGAATGATTGAAGCCATGAATTTACAATAATTATTATTTGAGAAGAAATTTGTAAGACAAAAAGTCAGAAGTTTACTGAGATTATAAAGTCAGATATTTGAACCAAAAGTGCCAGAAGTCTAAGGTTTAAGTGGTAAATTTAGGAGATGAGAATCTGGATATTTTCCTAAGTGTAAGTGATAGATCCAGGTTCTTGTCTTGTATCTGATCAACATCTTCCGGGTACCGACTCGCCACAAACTGGATCCTGTCATGTTTACGATTTAGAAGGCAAGGCAAGTTTATTTGTATAGCACAATTCATGTTACAAGACAATTCAAAGTGGTTTACATAAAACTTAAAAAGCATTACAGCAGGGTGGAGAAAAAGCAAAAGTACAGGAATAAAAACCATGAATTAAAATGAGAAAAAGAAAATCTTAAAAGAAGCCGTGCAGATTTAAAACTTAGAATAAAAACCTAATCAAAAGCAGCTGAGAACAGGTGGGTCTTTAACCTGGATTTATATAAACAGAGTGTTTCAGCTGATCCGAGGCTTTCTGGGAGTTTGTTCCAGACATGTGGAGCATAGAAGCTGAACGCAGCTTCTCCATGTCTGGTTCTGACTCTGGGAATTGATAAAAGAGCGGATCCAGATGACCTGAGGGGATCGAGTAGGTTCATGCTGGGTCAGGAGATCACTGATGTATTTTGGTCCTAAACCATTCTGAGCTTTATAGACCAGCAGGAGAACTTTGAAGTCTATCCTCTGACAGACAGGCAGCCAGTGTAAAGACCTCAGAGCTGGACTGATGTGGTCCACTTTTTTGGTTTTAGTGAGAACTCGAGCAGCAGAGTTCTGGATGAGCTGCAGTTTCATAATTGATTTTTTAGGTAGATCTGTAAAGACGCTGTTAAAATAATCAAGCCGACTAAAGATGAATGCATGGACTAGTTTTTCCAGGTCCTGCTGAGACATCAGATCTTTTATCCTTGAGATATTCTTAAGGTGATAGTAGGCTGATTTTGTGATTGCCTTAATGTGTTTTTCAAAGTTTAGGTCTGAGTCCATCACTATACCCAGATTTCTGACGTGGTTGGTGGTTTTTAGGTGTATGGACTGAAGCCCTGTGGTGACCTTCAATCTTTTCTCTTTAGCTCCAAAGACAATTACCTCTGTTTTGTTTTTGTTCAACTGCAGAAAATTGTGGCACATCCAGTCATTAATTTCCTCAATGCATTTGCCAAGAGCCTGTACAGGCCCTTGGTCTTCTGGTGACATTTTATATATATCTGTGTGTCATCTGCGTAGCTATGGTAACTTATATTGTTGTTATTTATTACCTGTGCCAGTGGGAGCATATAGATGTTAAACAGAAGAGGTCCCAGGATGGAACCCTGGGGAACCCCACATGTAATTCCCGTCTGCTCAGATGTAAAGTTACTTATTGACACAAAGTACTTCCTGTTCTCTAAGTACATTTTGAACCAGTTTAGTACAGTGCCAGAGAGACCCACCCAGTTCTCCAGTTGTTTGAGTAAAATAATGTGGTCAACTGTATCAAATGCAGCACTGAGATCCAGTAAAACTTCCACTGTCAGTATTCAAATGGATGTCATTGATGACTCTGGTCAGAGCTGTCTCAGTGCTGTGGTGCTGTCTAAAACCTGACTGAAAGACGTCATAGCAGTTGCTTTGTCTTAAGAAGTCATTTAGCTGATGAAAAACAGCCTTTTCAATGATCTTACTTAAAATGGAAGATTGGAGATGGGCCTGTAGTTGTTCATTTGCGTCTTGTCCAGATTGTTTCTTTTCAGCAGGGGTTTAATTACAGCTGTTTTCAGGGGCTCTGGGAAAACACCCGACATTAAAGATGAGTTCACAATCTGTAACAGATCTCCAGACTCCAAGATCTTTGAGACCTTTTTGAAAAAGCCTGTGGGCAGGATGTCTAAGCAGCAGGAGGAGGAGTTCAGTTGACGTAAGATTTCCTCCAGATCTTTGCTGTTTATGAGATAAAACTGTTTCATGGTGTTTAAACGGATTTTCCGTGGACACTGTACATAACCTGAACCTGCCGTTAATGAACCAACCGCTTGTCTAATATTTTGGATTTTGTCTGTGAAGAATTTGGTAAAGTCATTGCAGGCATTGGTGGAATAGAGTTCAGGTGCTACTGACACAGGAGAGTTTGTTAGCCTGTCGACAACATCAAATAATGTGCGAGCACTATGACTATTTCTGGTGATGATGTCAGAAAAATATGACTTCCTTGTATTACTCAGTTGTAAGTTATAAGAGTGAAGTTTCTCTTTATAGATGTCATAATGAACCTGAAGTTTTGTTTTTCTCCATCTGTGCTCGGCTTTCCGACACTCCCTTTTTTAATTTCTCACCAGTGTGGAATTTCTCCATGGAGACTTGTTCCCTCCAGAGATAACCTTCACCTTTGTGGGAGCAATAGTATTCATAACTTTTAATATTTTAGCATTAAAGCTGTTGACAGGTTCATTGTCTGAACCCACTAACAGGGCAGGTGTTAGAGAGAAGACCTGGTTAAAGATGTCACCAGTGTTTTCAGTTATACATCGTTTTGTGACAACCTCCGTTAAAACATTTATGTGAACCAAAATTATACTCTCAAAGAAAACACAACAATGGTCAGACAAGCCCACATCACGCACATTAATCTTGGAAATGCCTAGACCCTTCGAGATCAGTAAGTCCAAAACATGACCCTTATTATGTGTGGGCTCTGTTATATGCTGAGTCAGCCCAAAGTTGTCCAGAGTGTTACTCAGGTCTTTAGACCCTTTGTTCTGGGGATTGTCAACATGGATGTTAAAATCACCAACAATAATTATACAGTCAAAATCAACACAGATTATAGACAGCAGTTCACTAAAATCATAATTAAAGTCAGCACAGTAATTTGGAGGCCGATAAATGTTAACAAACATGGCTCTAGATGAGGCCTTCAGCTGTACAGCAACATATTCAAAAGAAGGAAAACTTCCAAGAGATAACTGTTTACACTGGAATGATTCATTAAATAAAACAGCAACTCCTCCACCTCTCCTGTTCTGTCTGGCCTGGTTGACAAAACTAAAGTTGGGAGGGGTTGATTCGATAATAGAAACACTGCTATTCTTATCTAACCAAGTCTCAGTTAAAAACATAAAATCAAGGCCATGCTCAGTGATAAGATCATTGATTAAAAATGTCTTCCCTACTATAGACCTGACATTTAATAAGACCATCTTAACAGGTTTAAGAGTATTATTGTGCCCCTTGTGTTTTGGGGCGGACTGTATACAGCGTATGTTTACTTTACTTAAAAACCTTTTAGAATACAGTGCTCTGTGTTTTGACAGAACTACATTCCTTCTGTTACTTATAAGTACAGAAATGATCGAACCTTCTAATGAACCTGAGACTCTGGTGTGGGCACAATTACAGACACACAGGTAAGGTTGAAAACAAGTTTATTTTGGATTTAGAAGCAAAGGCAGCGGGAAACAAGGAGAGGGGACAGATTTGTCATGTCTTGTGTAGAGTGAGGACCCAAATGCAACAGAGTAAAAGGAAAATGATTTAATTAAACAAAAGAACAAGGAACATGTTCTTACATAACTCAGGGGAACCAGGAAGTGTAACAACGGGGAGCACAGGAACCAAAACAGGGAAGTTTTGGTTCCTGTTCCTGGTTTCAAATCGTTTTTTATTACTAGTTTTAACCGATTTTAACACCACTGACTTTTAGCAACTTGTTTTTATCTGGGGCGTTTTTAATCTGAACACGGACTACTTTTTATTTCATCATGCCTTCACTCACCTGCACCTCGGATGTGATGGCTGTTTTAAATTAACACAAAAAGTTCTGGAGCTGGAGCAGAGGATCTCCACGCTCCATCAAATCCAGGACCACGAGCGTGACGTGGACATCATATTCGGCCGGATTTTCGCTGCCGCCAACAGCGCTCAGCTGGCGCCAACAGTGCTCAGCTGGCGCACACAATTCCCAGCCAGCCCGGTGAAGCTGCGGAGGGTTCGGACTGCCGAACGCCGGAGGTGCAACAACAGCTGCAGAGGAGAACCGCTGGTTCCATCAGGTGGCTAAGCCAAAAGCCCCCATCAGCTCAACACCGGTGCTTCCGGGTGCCTGATTCATGGTTGGGCCCGGCCACGGTGGGGAGGCCCGAAGCAGCCGCCACCGCTCTCCTTCACCCGGCCTACCATTATCAAACCGCTTCGGTGCCCTGGAGCATGACTTTCCTCCTCTGGCTGTCCCTCCAGCCGCCCTGAAGCCCCGCAGTTCCGCCGCCCATCCCTTCCCAGCAGCCGGAGCAGCAGCCGGACTCCCGCAGCTCTCCACGTCGCGCTAAACCCAGGACCGCAGCCAGGACTCGCAGAGGAGTGCTCCACTACACCCCGAACCCATGGAACAAGCCCTTGGCGCCAACTACACATCGCAGCAGCCCTGGGGAAGCTAATCCGCCAACATCCAGCAGGTCCTGGACGGTGAAATCCAGTCACATTCGATTGGTGATTCATTGGTTCATTGGTGCGCATGTGTCAGCGTCTGTCAGCCCGCCAAGACCGGCTCCCTATCAAGCACGGTTTTTAACTGGTTTTAAACCTTTTTAAAGACTGGTTTAATCGGTGGGAAGCGCGGATTACTTCTCCCCCACCATGCCTCCACTCACTTGCAGTCCTGGGTGTGATTTAGCCAGAGGGTTCTGGAGCTGGAGCAGAGGATCTCAACACTCCACCAAATCCAGGACCATGAGCGCGACCTGGACATCATCTTCGGCCGGACTTTCGCCGTCGCCAGCAGTGCACAGCTGGCGCACACCATTCCCTGCCAGCCCGGCGAAGCTGTGGGGGGAGGATCCACCAATTAAACTTCGCTGCAGTCCTGGGGAAGCTTCTACACCTGGCATACAGCAAGTTTTGGATGGTGAACGATCCTCTGCCCAGCGCAAACATCCGCCTGGAGACTCGCCGCCCATCACACTCATCTATCTATGGGACTCTATCATCAGAAACGTGAGGATGAGTGGAGCCCTTGCACTGTGTTTCCCTGGAGCCACTGTCACGGACATTACCGAACAGATCCGGCAGCTCATTGATCATCACAAATCTGTGAGTAAAGTTGTGCTGGCACCAATTACATTTATAAACAGCAGACTGAGATCCTGAACCGTGATTTTATTCACCTTTTTAATCTTCTAGAAAACACACTTCTCTGTTTTTATTTCTGGCCCCACTCCCACTATCGGCAGAGGAATTGGCCGTTTTAGCAGACTTTTATCCCTTAATACTTGGCTCTCCTCCATCACCGCCGTTCACAATATTGGTTTTATAGACAATCTAAACATTTTTTGGGTCAGGAAGCACCTGTTTGGACCAGATGGGCTCCATCTAAATAGACAAGGCACTTGTACACTGACATTGAGCCTGCCATGTCCACGCCGCCCCCTGTCAACCACACTGGCCACAGCTGCCCCTGCCCTCTCTGATTCCTCTGCCACATCCTGATGTGCAAATGGTCCCTGCTCCTATGAACTCACCCCTGATTTCAACAGTAACTCACATACTGGACTTGGACCTTGCTCTACCTTATTCTACCTGTTATTATCAGCAGAGAGCGGACTAAAAATCATAAACCAAACAAATGGAATCCAAATAATCTCAAAAAGTTGCCAAAAGCCCCACTTTCAGTAAATCATGCAGTCCCTTCATCTCCAATCACTATTAAAATGGCACTTTTTAATGTTCGCTCTCTGCTAAACAAAACTTTTATAATAAATGATCTGATTTTAGACCATAATCTTCATTGTTTATTTTTAACAGAAACTTGGCTGAGTGCAGATGCCCCTGTTGTTCTTACAGAGGCCTCCCCACCTAATTTTAACTTCACTTATTCTACGAGGAGTAGCAAAAGGGGAGGCGGAACTGCTTTTATAAGTTCATCAACACTTTCCGCCAAACCTGTTTTATTTGATAACTATTTTATTTTTGAATATAATGCAAATGTTTTTAGCACTCCTCAGATTTTGTGTCACAATTTATAGGCCTCCTAAAAAGAGTGCACTTTTTATTCAAGAATTTTCAGAGTTTTTATCAATTTTGCACAACTCCTTTGAAAGGATCATTTTAGCTGGTGATGAGAGATGAGATTTTAACCATGATGAATTGCTCTCTTCAGACGGGGGTCTTTCCTGCTGCCTTTAAAGGGGCGGTAGTGAGGCCTCTGTTTGAAGAAGAGCAATTTAGATTTTAATGATTTTAACCATTTTAGACCGGTATCTAACTTACCGTTCTTAAAAAAAATTTTCGGAAAAATTGTTTTAATTCAACTTAATGATTTTATTAATGAGCACAATGTCCTGGAGAAATTTCAGTCTGGTTTTAGGGTGAACCACAGCACAGAGACGGCCCTTCTAAAGATTTTAAATGAGTTTAGATTAAATTATGACGTTCAGAAGGTGACAGTGTTGGTTCTACTGGATCTAAGCGCTGCCTTTGATACAGAGGACCACACTATTCTTTTAACCCATTTAAAACAGATTGGCCTCTCTGGTGCTGTTCACAAATGGTTCACATCCCATCTCAAAGACAGGACTTTTTTGGTAAGTTTAGATACCTGCTCTTCTAAAGTCCACAAGATCACATGTGGTGTGTCCCAGGGTTCGATTTGAGGCCTACTGCTTTTTAACCTTTATATGCTCCCTCTTGGCAGTGTCATCAGAAGACATGGACTTAACTTTCACAGTTATGCTGATGATACACAGTTGTACATCTCCGTGACTCCCGATGACACACGGGCAATGGATGCACTTTTTAACTGCATTTTAGACATCAAATCCTGGATGGCATAAAACTTTCTCCGGCTCAACCAGGACAAAACTGAATTTTTAGTGATCGGTTCTGAGGCTCAAAGAGAAACTTTTTCCAAAACTACGATCACTGTCTTTTAATCCTTCTTTACAAGTGAAGAACCTGGGCGTGATTTTTGACTCTGAGCTGACTTTTATCCTTCACATTAAAAATATTACTAAAATAGGTTTTTATTATCTAAAGAACATTTTCAAAATCCGCCCCATTCTCTCTCAGGCCAACATGGAAACACTGATGCTTTTATCACCAGTAGAATTGATTACTGTAATGCCCTGCTTTCTTGTCTTCCCAAAAAGAGTATCTCAGGTTTACAAATCCTACAAAATTCAGCAGCAGGTGTCCTGACGAAGACCAGGAGGCAGGAACACATTACATCTGTCTTAGACTCACTGCATTGGCTCCCCGTGTGTCTTAGGATGGATTTTAAGGTTCTTTTAATGGTTTTTAAGTGTCTTAATGGTCTTGGGCCTTCTTATTTTTCAGAACTGTTTTTACCATATGAACCTTGGCTGTCTCTGCGCTCCTCTGGCAGCCGTCTCCTTGTCATCACTAAAGTCAAGACACACACTCATGGTGAGGCGTCTTTCCATTATTATGGCCCTCACCTCTGGAACAGGCTGCTGTAGGACCTCAGGGCCGCAGAGAACATTCATGTTTTTAAGAGCAGGCTCAAGACTCACCTTTTTAGCCCAGCTTTTAATTGATTATTATTTACAAGTATCTGCTTGATTGCTCTGCATGTTTTACAAGATCAAACTTTATCAATGTTTTACACTAAATCATTCAAAATTTTATCAATGTTAAAATATTAATCAGTGTTTTACTATAGAAACTCATACTTATTTACTGTTTATTTTAATATTTTTAAATGATGTGATGAATGATTATATTTTATCAGTGTTTTACTATCTAATCTTATCACATTTATTTACTGTTTATCTTTAGATTTCAATTTGTTATCTTAATCCCCGCTCCAGTGTTTCCTCTGTGGGAGCCCTCTGCCCCGGGAGCGGTGGTCGGCTGCGGCCGCCTAGGTGGAGGCGGGGGTCTTGGCCTTGCCTCCAGTGGGTGCCCGGTGTCGGTGCGTTGTTTGCTGCTGTTGATCTACTGCTGCCGGGGCAGATAGCTCCTCTGATGGCATTTCCTTGCATGGTTCATCTGCACTCGACTCAATGTCCTTTTTTACTGTTGCTTTTAACTGTGTGTGTGCATGGGAGATGGGTTGGGGGGAGGGGGGTATAACTGTGACCATGCTTTTAGATCTGTGGGGGAGGGATGGGAATTAGTTTTATGTGGGGTAATTTTAATCTGTAAAGCACTTTGTGATGCAATTTTGTATGAAAAGCGCTTTATAAATAAAGTTTGATTTGATTTGAAGTTAGACGATGAACCAGCGAGTAGTGACTGTCAGAAGAAGGTTTAAGTTTACTGAGGAGGTGTGTCAGTAGCTGGGACAGAATGCAGAATGGCTAGGGAAAGACCTGAGAGGAAGACCAAGAGCAAAACATAAGGATTAGACAGAGGACTAGTGATGGCGCGATGAAGCCCCATGAGGCATTGAACCACTTCAGCCAATTGGTTCAAGAAAGGGTTCTGCTCACGGGGCTTCATGTGAACACAAACCCCCCTACTGGCCAGGTACATAATCACAGGCAGCTGTAGCTCTTAGCCACTTAATGTGTGATGCATTAAAGTTGTAAGTCTGCTATGGTTCTTGGGAATGACTATGAGTTCCCAAAAAATAATTTCTTTACATAAAATATTACAAATGTGAATAATAAAAATATTCTTTGAATGTATTCTGTCTGTAAATTATCCCCAAACGGTAGTATCATATGTTATGGCAGGTTGTGTAATAATGTTTTTTCTGTCACTTGAGGCAAAATGGATGGGCTTAAGCAGGCAGAGGAAAGTGAAAATGCTTGTGGAACTAGTAAGAGGGCACTGAAAATGATTGTGTAACTTGGGCAATGATATACAAAATATATTCAAAAATAGCCGTTTCTTTACAGTTTTAGGTTTTTAGCGATTCATTTTTCTTGACACCACCTCACCAGCCTTCGAAAACACTCTTTCACAAGGCACAGAAGATCCCGGCGTACACAAAAACACAAGTGCTAGACTAAATAAATTGGGGTACAGTAATTTTTGCTTTTCCCAATACTCCAGGGGGGGGTTTCCAGCCTTCTAATATTTGGCTCCCAAACAGGGGAAATCCTCCTCTTCCTAGCTGATTCCATCCTCTCACTTATCTCTCCTCACTCTCCTAAATTAGGGTGGCCATATATTGATTTCTAAAAAAGAGGACACTTGGCACAGTCCTGAAACCCAGTCATGACTGTGACCAGACTTTTGATTTTAACATATTTAAAGCATGCATTCTCCACGTGGTTAGAATGAACAGTTTAATAACAAACTTCAGATAGGCTTTCACAAGTGCAAAAATTACTCTAAAACCAATAGAAATTAATTAATAATAGAAATAATTACTCTTCCGAATTAGAAAATGTACCAGAAACAGTAAAAGTTTGCTTTACTGGACAAAAATTAAACAAAACTCTGAAATAACATTCTGAGAAAATAGGTAGGCTATTATTTTCTTTTCAATGTAAAAATAAAAGTAAAAAGCAGCAGTCTCAAAAACACAATAATGCGTGCTCCATTTTTTTGATTTTATCTTCATCCTCCTCAGTCAGTTTATAGATGAATTATTAGATTTTGTTTCCATGTGGACCTACTAGATCTTTCACTGCCACTTTTGTCACACACAGAAACACATGTGCCAGCTATGCCAGCTCTGTTTGTCTGTAAAGCTACACTTGCGCTTTAATATCATGTAAACAGTCGCAGCACGGTGAAGGGCAAAGTGGAGCAGCGCATCAAAGCTTGCTGTCACGTCTATGAAACGGTTCAGAACCATCCACGAAAGCATCTAAACGATAGATGAGAGGAAATGTGTCGTATTGCATGCATCGCACCAGTCAATCTAAATATGCTTATTAGTCCCTTTAAAAACTATGAAAATCCAGACATTTTCATCAATCTATGAAATCCCCCCGGACAGCACGTGAAAAGTGGACATGTCCGGGGAACACAGGACGGTTGGTCTCCCTACCTAAATCTTATCTTTCTCTCCTCACTCTCCTAAATCTTCAAACGCACAGTCTCTATACTCTCAAAACTATATAAACGCTAACCAAACTCTCCTATCCAAACTCCAAATTGACTGCAACTCTCCTACACAAACCTACATTTTGAAAGGAGCCTGAAGGGATTTATACTGCTGTCAAACCTCTGCGCAAACTCTGAACCCCTTCCTGAAGCAGTCATGTGGTACAGCCGGGCAGCGAGGCTTCAGACGTCATAGTTTTCGGCTCCTCCCCTAAATGAAGCAGGCCTCGATACGCGCTTTGTGGAAATGCCCCCTCCACTGCTCGACACACACTTCGTAGCCTCGGCACACATCGTAACATCACTACAGAGGACTATACTAAAGAGGAATAAGGACTAACTATAAACCTAAGAGAAACTGGAGAACACTAGAGTGAGGAAAACAGAACTAAGGAAGTAAACCTACAAGGAAGGATTCTTTAAAGAGGACTGACTAGAAAGAGGAATTAAATATAACAGAATTAACTGGGACTAATCATGAATAAGTAACAGTAGGAACATAAGAAAATAAAGGGATGAACACAAACATAAGAGCACCTGAGGGTGAGAAAATGTAGTGGAAGAAAAAAACGTAAGTAACACAACAAGAAATAGATAAAAAGGAACAATGTAAACTGAATAAGGGAATGAATTAACTAAAACTCAAACCCCAAACACCCAAGGAACCTATCAAGATTAGCATGTATTCTGGTAAGATGCTGAGAAGGATGGAATGCATGTCTCTTACTGAGTGAGCAGAAGGTGATGCTCCTGAGAGGGTCAGTCAATGCACAGGTGAGATTGGCGGGGAAGGTGAGCGGTGGATCAAGGAGGACAACTATTTGCTTCTCCAAGAGGATGGGGTACAATTTAATCATTGGTGGGTAGATAGACAGTGTGACAGGTTCCAGGAGGCTTAGACTCCAGGAGGAGCAGTAAGGAGGCTTCCAGCAAACGTTCTTGGATGAGTTTGATGAGGTAAAGTGATGAGCAAGGGATACACGAGGAACCAGCTAAGGCTAGAGAAACGTTTACCACCGGTGAGTAATAGAACTATCTGGGATCTGCCTCAGGGAACCTGCTCCTCTAAGAACTGCTTCTTGGTTAGCCCTGATGGCAAGCAGCTGGAATCATCGGCACCTGCTGGCTCGTCATGCAGAGGGAGAGGTGAGTACGCACACACACACACACACGCAGACGCACACACACGCACACACACACACACACACACACACACACACACACACACACACACAATCGCCGCATACAACTATGTGAGTATGACAGATCCGGAATACAAGCCTGAGAAAGTGAGGAAGAAGCTGCAACATTGCTTCATCGAGTCTGGACCCGGGACTTGTTCTAATATAGGGAAATAACCCAAATGTAACTTTACACTTTGGAAAAGATCCAAATGTGCACCTCTTACATTTACCACCTCAATACTACAGGACATTGGCATTTTTCTTTTGCTATCGTCACACTTTATAATCTTGTGTGATATTCTTGGTGCATTTGAGTTTTGATT
The DNA here is from genome assembly GCA_963556495.2 of Valencia hispanica. Taxonomy (NCBI): domain Eukaryota; kingdom Metazoa; phylum Chordata; class Actinopteri; order Cyprinodontiformes; family Valenciidae; genus Valencia; species Valencia hispanica. Next base: position 54,080,942 of record OY747710.1, read on the forward strand.
AGTGTTCAGCCTCTTTGTCCACAGTATTAGGGAGCCTAAGTCACGCCCATCTACTTCCGGTCCATGGGTCTCCTACTGTCAAAAAATATGAATGAGAATCAGTGGACCGCTAAAAGGTAGTTTCTGATCCCATTTGAAATGTGCCATGGATTAAACATATGACGTCCGTGAATTTTAAAGACACATTTTGATGCAGAGAAAGCGCTAATTTTCAACAGATGGCAAAAGGTACTTTAAGTTTTCAGCAATTAAGTAAAACAGTCATGACACATATGCACGAAATATGTAGTCTTAGCCAGTCAGTTTATTGTTCATACAAACCGCTCTGGACAGGTTTTTTAGAGTACAGATAATTCACAGCATCTTTAGCATTCTCCTCAGAACCTCTGCATCCCCTGGAGACACTGCACTTTCCAAAACCTCCCTGCACTCTGCCTCCCAACTCTCTGCATTTTCCATTTAAGCCCTATTTCGTGCCCTTGTGACGTACAAGCTGTTTGATGGGAGACAGAAGTTCTCCTAGTAACATCTCCTAGCAACTTTAAGGATTCACTTATCAGCTAGATTTTATTAAGCTTCAGTCAGACTTTCTGACTTCAGACCCGGATTACTGTAGACATGATATCACATTACATCATATTCTACATTCCCTCGTAACATCACATTTCACATTGCCTCATGTTGTCTCATGATAGAAAAATGTGTGTGTACATGCCATATTTCCACAAAAACGTACAGTGGACTAAAATTACTTGTCACACAAAATTTACATCACCAAACCACATTAAGAAAAGAAGAAAAATGGCTGTGAGTTTAGCGAGATTCAGGAAGGAAGGAGCATTAAACATGGAGAAAACCAGTATAAATCTGGCCATATGGAAAGTGTCTGGGGAAGAAATAGTTGGTCGAGTGAGTGCCAGCATGCGGGACAAGTTCTACTTGTATTTCAAGTGCTAGCTAGTGCTAGCTAACGTCATATATGTGCCTTCTGATTTGCATTGTTTTTAATAATGAATTTTTACAAGCAAATCACAAATGACATGATAAACACAGTCAAAACGCACATCATTAGTTGTCATTTAAATTGAGGTACAGCATATGTATCAGAATCACACAGAGACTCAGAGAGTATTGAGGATCTTTATTTAAATCAGCAGGGTAGCTCTCAGTCGCAGACGACGGTCACAGGACCCACGGTCGGTCGTAAAATCTCAACGTCATCGAAGCGGAGCCAAAATAAGTCGGTGTGTTCCCAAACGTCCCCTGGACATTCGGGATTACACCTTGACCAAAATAAGTCAGTGTGTACCCAAATGTCCTGAGGACACTCGGGATAACACCCTGACCTTTAACCCTAAAAGTAGTCGGATCGACGTGCGACCGGGGCGTCCCGCCTGTCTCAAGGCTGGGATCCGGCAGTGAAAATCGCAGGTTTCTACATCGAGTGGAAGCCGAGATACGAGTCTTAACGAGCTTGACCTTTGTCCCAGTTACAGCAGTTGGAGTGGGGGATGGGCTGCATGTTTGAGGTTCAGACTGAACTGGACAATTGGGGAACACAGGGGACATAAGGGGTACATTGCGCCTTACGTGCAGGATGGCCCGACGGTTTCCCATTTGTCCCAAGGACATTTGGAATACGTTTTTTTCGAATGGGCGTTTATCCCAAATGTCCCATTTTACCCTGACTTTGGGACAAATTTAATACTTGGCCATTTTGAGGAATGTACCCCAAATGTCCTTTGTGAAACCTAGTTTTGGGAAATTCGGAATACATTGCTATTATAGAAATGGTATTCCAAATGTCCTGACCCTTTAGGGTCAACGAGTGCTTTTTTCAAAAAGCGAACGGTTAACGGTGCCGTATTCTTATGAAATCCGGATATGCGGCACAGGGGAAAGTGCTGAACATTATTCCCTTCCCTCCCCCCGAGCGTCTACGTGGCCCCTGTGAGAAGTTTGGATTCTGAGACGTTTAGATACACCTGCTTCCATACGGAAGGAGAATAGGTCGCTTCGAAGGCATCTGTCCGGTTTTCGACATCGCAGGATTCGAAATGTTCGAAATACGACATTTTGAACCTGGGACTTTTGGGTATATACTCCCATTCGTTTTTGGAGGGGAAATTTCCCATTCAAATGTATTCCAAGGGGAAGGGCCGTTTCTCGGCCCCCGTGCACCCTGGGAGGCTGGGACCACCTCAGAAAGGTTCCTCCCGCTCCCTAGAATGTCATATTAAAAATCCAGACCTCTTTTTCTTTTTCCTCATTTTGACCACTTTTCCCTCAGAAGCCTCTCAGGCTCATCAGTTCTCAGACCCTACGCGGTCCAAGATCTGAAGGGAACCAATTATCTCTCCTGGGCGTTTTGCTGGGAAAATGACGCTGGATTTCAAAACCGTGACCCGCTGGCTGTGTGTCCTCCAAATCTCGTTGACCTACGACCTTTGGCTGGGAAGATATGAACCAAAAAGTTTTGGTGTGATTTTTTTCAAAAACTAGGGACTTTGGCGTGTCTTTTAATGAATTAAAAATACAAAACGTGCACCGATCCTAACCGAATCAACAGGGGTGACTAGTGACACATCCGACATGGACTGAGAAGTTTTGAAATTTTTCAAAATGCATCATAAATGAAAAGAGGGGTAAAAAGAGGAGGAGGTTTCCCAAATGTCCCGGAAGGACACTCAGAATAACCTTCACCTCGGGGTCTCGTTTTGACCCCGAACGCAGTCCGATCCACATTCACTTGACGTATTTTGTCAGTGTGGACCCCGGGGTCGTGCACGTGAAATCTCGGCTCTCTAGATCAAACGCAGGCCATGTTATGAGCTTACTTAGTTGATATTTTTCTCAGAAAGCGGGGGATGTGCATCGATCGCCAGGGACAATTGGAATACATTTCAAAGAATGGGAGCGTATTCCAAAAGTCCCTGAAATCCCTAATTTGCCAGGGACAATCGGCATACATTTCCTAGAATGGGAGCGTATTCCAAAAGTCCCTGAAGTCCCTAATTTGCCTGGGACAATCGGCATGCATTTCCTAGAATGGGAGCGTATTCCAAAAGTCCCTGAAATCCCTAATTTGTTAGGGACAATCTGCATACATTTCCTACATTTTGGCGTGCCATCAGACATTCCCAATTTAAGTCGACTGCTTTAGGGTTACTTTCCCTTCGCGCAGAAAAGTCTCCTCTAACCTGGGTAGGTGAAGCCACTAGGTACCCTCCATACCCAGGGACCCTGCAGTAAGTTTTAGCCCAGGATAGAGGCCTCCAGGCTGGGTAAATAGAGAGCCACCCGGGATTAGAGGCCTCAAACTTAGGTAAGTGAAGCCAATAAGTACCCTCCATACCCAGGGGACAGCCAGTGGTTTTACCCAGGTTAAAGCTTGCAGCCGGGGTAAATATAAGATTTGTCCCTCACATCTCCACAAAAAATACAAAGTGTTGTCAACGGGACATTTGGGGGAAACAATTAGGGATAAAATGTTGGCCAATTGTCCCCGAGTTATCCCAGAACAGTGCACTTTAGTTAGGGGACGAGCTGCCTTACCAGATGCACGAGTTGCCTTACCAGAGGCACCAGCTGCCTTACCAGATGGACGAGTTGCCTTACCAGATGGACGAGTTGCCTTACCAGAGGCACGAGTTGCCTTACCAGAGGCACCAGCTCCCTTAATTCTGATATAAGATTATTATTATTATTATTATTATTATTATTATTATTATTATTATTATTATTATTATTATTATTATTATTATTATTATTTTATATTATTCTATATGATGATTTTAAACTAAATTACAAGTGTGCTTCCTCCTGGGAGTGGCTTATCCAGGCCAGAGGCTATATTCCTGGGGGTAAGCCAGGGACATTTGGGCTACTCTGGATATTCCCCCTATGTCCCGTTTTGAGGACTTGTATTTCCCTTTTGTCCGGTGGTATACCGGGATGGATGAGGGGATTATGGAGAAGACTTACCCAGGCCAGAGGCTACTTTTCTGGGGTTAAGCCAGGGACATTTGGGCTACACTGGATGTTCCCCCTATGTCCCGTTTTGAGGACTTGTATTTCCCTTTTGTCCTGTGGTATACTGGGATGGATGAGGGGATTATGGAGAAGATTTACCCAGGCCAGAGGCTACTTTTCTGGGGTTAAGCCAGGGACATTTGGACTACACTGGATGTTCCCCCTATGTCCCGTTTTGAGGACTTTGATTTCCCTTTTGTCCTGTGGTATACTGGTATGGATGAGGGGGTTTTGACAAGTCTTAGCCAGGCCAGAAGCTACTGTCCTGGGGGTAAGCCAGGGACAGTTGGCCTAACCTGAATATCACCCAATTGTTCCATTTGGAGTACTTTGATCCCCTTTTGACCTGTGGAGTATTAGGATGGATTGAGGGGATTTTATAAGGTATGCACCCAGGCCAGAAGTTACTGTCCTGGGGGTAAAGCCAGGGACATTTGGCATGAGTTTCCTTGGATGGGGGCTCATTCTAAATGTCCCCAAAGTCCCTTATTTTGCCTGGGACTTTTGGCATGAGTTTCCTTGGATGGGGCCTCATTCTAAATGTCCCTTAACGCCCTTATTTGGCCTGGGACTTTTGCATGAGTTTCCTTGGATGGGGCCTCATTCTAAATGTCCCTTAACTCCCTCATTTGGCCTGGGACTTTTGGCATGAGTTTCCTTGGATGGAGCCTCATTCTAAATGTCCCCAAAGACCCTTATTTGGCCTGGGACTTTAGGCATGAGTTTCCTTGGATGGAGCCTCATTCTAAATGTCCCCCAAGTCCCTTATTTGTCCTGAGACTTTTGGCATGAGTTTTCTTGGATGGGGCCTCATTCTAAATGTCCCCAAAATCCCTTATTTTGCTAGGACAATCAGCATACATTTCCTGGAATGGGAGCGTATTCCAAATTTCCCTAAAATCCCTTATTTTGCTAGGACAATCGGCATACATTTCCTGGAATGGGAGCGCATTCCAAACGTCCCTAAAGTCCCTTATTTGGCCGGGGGTACTGAAGGAAGTCTTCCATTAGTCGCACTCCCTAATGTATATGAGGTTGTATGCATTCCTCCTGTCCAAACGTGTGAAGATGGTTACGTGAGCGAGGGAGTCCAGAATGGTGCTGATGAGAGGAAGCGGATGGCGGTCCTGAATCATGATGGTGTTTAGCCCTCTGTAGTCGATGCACGGCCTGAGAGAGCCCTCTTTCTTCTTAACGAAAAAAAACCCCGACGTAGCGGGAGAGGAAGAGGGAGGTATGAACCCCTGATCCAGTGCTTCCCTGATGTACTTCTCCATCTGCTCGTTCTCTGCAGATGATAGGGGGTAGAGCCGGCCGCGGGGAGAGGTGGAACCAGGCAGGAGATCGACACCCATGTCATATTCTCGATGAGGCAGAAGAGAATCTGCTCGAGTCTTGCAAAATACCTCTGCCAGATCCCGATAAGGTAGAGGGATATCTTCCGAGATCATAGTCGGATGTACAGGAGTTGTTGAATTGTCCTTCGGAACTGGATGTAGGCAGCGAGAGAGGCAGTTGATTCCTCACTGAGCGATGCGACGGGAGGTCCAGGAGATCTGCGGATCATGGAGTTGGAACCACGGCAGACCCAGGATGAGATGGGTGGAATGAGAGTCTATCAGCAGAAAACGAATAGTCTCCGTGTGTCTCCCAATAGTCATCCGGATGCCTATGGTGCGATGGCGTATGGGTGAAGGGAGAAGAGGACGGCCATCAACAGAAGAGATTGCGATGGGATGAGCCAGCTCCTCCAGTTGGATGCGATGGTTGGTAACCAGGTCGGACGAGATGAAATTATCAGTGGCTCCAGTATCCAGAAGGACCGAACAGGTGAATTGAGCAAAGTTGGCATGGCTTAATTGGACAGACAGAGTGAACGGTGATGAATAGCTTGAGCCAGGTGAGATCCCCCCTATGATCACCTGGCTTGCTCGTTTCCCGGCCGGGTCGGGCAGGTGAAGCGGCGGTGACCCTTGCCTCCACAGTATGCGCAGAGCCCCTCACGATGGCGCCGTTGTTTCTCCTCCAGGGGTAGGTGGCCCAGTTGCATGGGTTCCTCCGGGGAGGGAGGGTCTCGGTAGGGGGCGATAGAGCGGGACTCTGCTGCCTGGGGGAGGAAGTGTCGAGGCGGCTGCCGGGGACGACGGGGTGGGGATGCTCTGGCCAGGACGCGCCGGTCGATGTCTAACGTCAACTTAATGGCAGCGTCCAGAGACTTAGGGGATTCCTTTTCCACCATGTCGTCGCGGATGTAGTCCTCCAACCCTTCCAAGAATGGGGTGCGCAGAGCCGAATCTCCCCAAGGGAGCTGAGCTGCGAGGGTCCGGAAGTCTGCGGCGTACCTGTGGACGGGGCGATTGTGTTGTCGCAGATGGAGGAGCTGGACTTCTACCTGGATGTCGCTTGAAGGAGGCACAAAGGTGTTACGCAGCTCAGTGACGAAGCGAAAGTAGTCGTTGCATAATAAAGGGCAGCTGCCCACTCCTGAGCCTTGCCGGTGAGGAGTGACATCAGGAGCGCTACTCGTGAGGTGGAGGTAGCGTAGGCGGTAGGTTGGCATTCGAATAGCATTTCCAAGGCAGCTAATAGTCCGTCAGGTTTTCCTTCCTCTCCGTCCCATTTGTCAGGCATGCAGAATCGTGGAGTGGAGGAGCCGTGGATCATACCGGCCAGACGAACATGGGCTTCGGATAAGGATTCGACCTTGGAGTGGAGCCTCTCCACCATGGTGCGGAGCCCGACAACTTCAGCCATGAGGGCGTCCAGGTCTGCTGAGGCTTTTGTAGCTGGTTCAGTCATCCTATCAGAATCACACAGTGACTCAGAGAGTACTGAGGATTTTTATTTAAATCAGTAGGGTAGCTCTCAGTCGCAGAACCCGGGAAAGGCAGAAGCAGGAGGCAGAGCCGACGTGGACCTTGAAGGCGTGGATGAAATGATCGGTGAAGCTCTTCGGGTAACGGGGAGATGATGATCAGAGAGGAGTTCAGGATTGGCAGGCCAGATGACTGAACGAGGATGAGGTGAGTGAGAGCTGTTTAAATCAGGGGCTTTAGCCAATGACTGAAGAGTAGCACAAGTGGAGGTGAGTGGAGTAGATCACAATATGTGTGTTCAGGACATAAGGGAAATCAAACCAGAAAATAACTTTTATCGCTCCATTGACTTTTATACATTTTCTTTTTAGTCAGAAGATCCATGGGCCGAATGGAATGGGGGGAGACTTTGGCTCCCTATTGCCTCCAGCTGTCCCTTGTATCCTGATTACTCCACCTGTGTATAAATGGCTCCCAGTCCCATTGTTCAGTGCTGAATTCTTCCCTCTTGTATTCCTCGGTTCTATTTTAAATATACTTACATTAAGAAGATATCTGCACCTGGGTCCATTCATATCCACAGATAATGACAAAAGTTTGAGGTTTAAATTCAGGGCGGGTTTTTTCTTTATGAATTCTGCATGTTCTTTCTTTGCATGCGTGGGATCTCTCCATGTCCTTAAGTTTCTTCCGACATATGAAAAACCGACAAGCTAGCTTGATACCCAAACTGGTTTCTTGTGCACTTGTGCACTGGACTCCACAATCACCAGATTTCAGTCCAACAAAGTATCTTTGGAATGTGTGGTTGTATGCTGTAAACGTATTTCTGATTGCCAAGAAGTATTTACAGTGGGGCAAAAAAAGTATTTCGCAGCCACTAGTTGTCCCACATAAAAAGATGAGAGAGGTGTGTAATTTTCATTATAGGTACACTTCAACTGTGAGAGACACAATCCAGGAAATCGCATTGTATGATTTAAAAAAAGAAATTCTGTTGTATAATAGTGCAGAAAATAAGTATTTCGCACCTATCACCAAGCAAGAATTCTGGCCTTCACAGACCTGTTATTTCATCTTTAAGGACCTTTTCTATCCTCCACTCGTTACCTGTATTAATGGCACCCGTTTGAACTGGTTATATGTATAAAAGACACCTGTTCACACCTTCAAACAGTCAGACTCCAACCTCCATCATGGCCAAGACCTGAGAGCTGTCTAAGGACACCAGGGACAAGCTTGTAGACCTGCACAAGACTGGGATGAGCCAATCTACAATAGGCAAGCAGCTTGGTGAGAAGAGATCAACTGTTGGAGCAATTATTATAAAATGGAAAAATACAAGATAACTGAGAATCTCCCTCAATCTGGGGCTCCATGCAAGATCTCACCTCATGGGGTACATTTGATCTTGAAAACGGTTAGGAACCAGGGGGGAACTGGTGAATGACCTGAAGAAAGCTGGGACCACAGTAATAAAGGTTATGCCATGCACACACGTAGCCGGGTTTAAAAAAAACGAATATCCGGACCACCTCGCTTAAGAAAACCCCAACTCTGTCCACACCTAACCCCATAAGTGCGTTGTCAAGCAATTTCACAGACATGCCAAACCTGTAGGGGGCAATAGTTCCCCCAAATCTTATCCACTCAGAGTAACAAATGCTTAAATGGCAAAAACGCAAATCTTCACTTTGGCCAGAGTTTTTTGAAAGATTCTTTTTTGGTGCCATAAATCTGCATTTTCGTGTGGATGATGGCCAAATAGTGGGAAAATATATTCGTTTTATGAGATACCCGGCTACATGTGGACAAAGCATTAGTAACACATTACGTCATCATGGATTTAAATCTAGCAGCGCTTGAAAGGTCCCCATGCTTAAGACAGCACATGGGTAGGCCTGTCTAAACTTTGCCAGAAACCATCTGGATGATCCAGAGGAAGATTGGGACAATGTCATGTGGTCAGATGATACCAAAATAGAGCTCTTTGGTATAAATGCCACTCGCCGTGTTTAGAGGGGGAAGAATGCTGAGTTGCATCCCAAAAACACCATATCCACTGTGAAGCATGGTGGTGGAAGCATTATGCTGTGGGGCTGCTGTTCTGCATAGAAGACAGGACGACTGATTACTATTAAGGAAAGGATGAATGGGGCCATGTATCGTGATATTTTGGGCAAAAACATCCTTCCATCAGTGAGAGCATTGAACATGAAACGTGGCTGGATCTTCCAGCATGACAATGATCCAAAACCCATCGCCTGGAGAAAAAAGGAGTTGCTACGTAAAAAGCATTTTAAGATTCTTGAGTGGCAGCAACAGCCCTAAAACATCACAGCTCTAGAAAAGATCTGCATGGAAGAATGGGCCAAAATACCCGTGTGTGCAAACCTGGTGAAGACCTAAAAGAAACATTTGAACTCTGGCATTGCCAACAAAGGTTACTTTACAAAGGGTTGAAATGAACTTTTGTTATTGGCCAAATACTTATTTAGTTCACTATTATACAAATAGATTATTTAAATATCATAAAATGTGATTTCCTGGAATTTTTTCACATTCTGTCTCTCAGAGTTAAAGTGTAGGTATGATGAAAATTACAAACCTCTCTCATCGTTTTAAGTGGGACAACTTGCACAATCGGTGGCTGTGAAATACTTTTTGGCCCCACTGTATATAAGTGTAATTTTTTAAATATTTATTAATCACATTTTATTAAATAGCAGTATTTGAGTTTAGTTTTAAACCTATCAAGTTTAACTAATATTTTGGAAAAAAGTGCGCCATCTTTTCCCTGTGTTAGGACTGTTCTAATTCTTCTCTGCTTGCCTCCAGGATGTCCTGCTGATGGGTATTCTTGCAACTGTCTGGAGCTGCCAGATGTGTCAATGGATTCATCTGTTGAGCAATTGACTCCTGTTTGGATTTATAAGCCAGGCAGTTGACTGCAGGCAGATTCATAAGCTGTACGATTTACTTTGCTTGGCACAATAGCTGCCAGCAATGGTGGCTGACAAACGGCATAGTTGAGATGACTGTGAGGGAAATTACCTCGACCCTCTGAAAAGCCACCTGGCAATGTGTCTTTCTCACTGCCTTTTTACTGCCACACTCAATCACTGCCAAACAGATAATACAGACAAAACTCCAGGAGAGGGGGTTGTGTGAAATGTGCATATGAGCATGGCGTTATTACACCCATCAGTTTTGCCGCTACACACTCTGAGACATTTCACTTCTGCTCTACAGGCAGAGAAGCCTCCCTGGTGTATTTAGACAAAACAATCTAGACACCGAAATGATTATAACCATCCATAAGCTATGCACCATAACAAGCAGCATGTCGCTGAAAATTACTAAATTAATGTGACAGGAGGAAATGAAGAAAAATGTGTGACTGAACTATTCTCTGCTTAGTCGCCAAATTAATTGTCTAAAGAAAAGCCGGTGACTGAATGCTGACTTGTAAAGTCAGTTTATTTTGTGCTTTAATTGAGTGTACAGCAATCAGGTGGAAGCCATTGTGAAGATGGGGGAGAACCACATTATACTAGATTAAAGTCAAAGGTCTCAATCACTGTGAAACTGTTTAATGCTAACTCTTTTTGAAATACAATTATTCTCTCTGAGTAGGACATGTATGCTGCACATCATACTTTTGTCCCACCCCCTTTACCTGCTTCAGCCACAAAAAGGAATCTGAGAAGAAAACGACGTAGAAGTGTAACCTGCCCACGCCCACCTTGGCTTGGGACCTTGTGACCGCCCACAGGAAGGTGGGGGCTAGAGAGAGGAGAGTACATCTCGGCTGGTGGAAGCTAAACATTAGCAACTCCACAGCATGGCGATAACTGTTGGGCTTGTGTTATTTGTGGACATAGCCTATCAGCATAGCATTTTTTACCCAAGAAAGAGGAGCTGAGGAAGAAACTGTTGGAATTTCTCTCGGAACACCACCAGCGAAGTAAGTTAAGATAGTTATTTGTTCCAAGAGTCGCATTGCTGTTTGCCAATCAGAGGCGAGAGTATCATGAATATCATCATAGCGTCATATCATGAATATTATTGAGTAAGACTCGTAATCCTGAGGTTACCCTCCACTCACTTATCCAGCAAAGTGCAACCTCCTGAAACAAGAGCACCAGAGCATTTTTTCCACAGAAAACAACTCAAAGCATTAATTCAAACTAGAGACCACAGGAAATGTTTTGAAAAGACGAGTGAATGAGACCTTAATATAACAGGAAAAGTCCTTTTGGAGGGCCTGCTCTTCTTCAACACATGTGGCACATGCTTCTCTAATAAATAATTCTTTTCTGTCATGGAAACTTGGAAAATGCTCCTTACCTATCATTTCTCTTAGATATTTTATAAGATTGATCAGCTCGTCTCACAGAATGTATCCATACAGTACAATGAAACAGCAGGGAATGGTACCTTGATGCTTGGGACTAATCATTTCTTTCTTTCCCTTAGCTAGAACGTATCAGGACCAAAGCTGTCCTATTTAGCATCAAATACACAATCCTCCTACAGTTTTTCTGAATGGCTAAAATACTAAACTCTATTCTATAAACCAAATTCTCAATGGCCTAAACTAATTTTTCGAATCAAAGACGATTTTGGCCAAACCTTAAACACTATTCAGGTACTTAGACACAATTTGCAAAACCCATCCACTCTTTTTGTCAAAACCATAAAAACATTCTCAGTTACTAAACACATTTTACACTTCTGTTGTAAAACTGTAAACACCGACAGCAACATGTGAACACAAATAAAACACAGCTGTCATTTCGTAGACACAGCAGCTTACAATTCAACATAAAAATTACAGTACTGTGCAGTTATTAGGAGGAGCAGCAGGAATGTTACTTAAAGTGTGATGAACTGTGCAATTTACAGCAGGGATGTAAACATTATTGGGTTTGCTGGGAGCAGTTCTGGTTGTGTATGTACTGTATGTATCTGGTGATGTGATCAGACAATTGGGCAGGATAAAAGTCTATTCAGAGTTCACAGGTGGCACACGTGCATCTACAATAGATACATACAGGGAGGAAGAGGAGGAAGAGTCCGTGGGATTGGTCCTGGAAAAGGAGGAAGGGGACAAGGATGACCAAGAACAGTCATTACTGAGGATATTTAGTGCACTGTGCACATGTGCACTGTTCTCTCCCAATGTGAGTCGGGTTGGTCTCACGGGCAAAAGAGGAAGAAGTTCAGAGTGGCAGCTGGTTTGGTTCGAGTTTGGCCGACCACCACTCACCCTCTTTCTGTTGAAGCCAAGTGTTGTGTGATCAGCACTCCTACCAACGGGAGGTCTGTGTTTTGCTCCAGGAATCATGGCTCTGTTTCCAACAGAATGAACTGACTGATCGAACAAACAAGGAACAAAAGTGGGCTTAAATCAGACTAGGCAAACAGGGGAACAATTATCTGCACAATTCACTCAAAAAGAAGAAACTAAACACGCAATGTAAGAGTTACCTTTAATACAAGGGTAACAAAATGAACAAACCATAATTCTTGCTTACTTCAAATGGAAGTTAGAACAAATAATTCTTCAATAGCAGAAAGTTTTAAAAGGTTGATATGTTAATAACGATGAGAGAATAATAATGACAATGAGAAATAGGGAACCTTATTGATAGGCTGTACTCAATACTTTAGCTGCAAGAAGGCCCAATACTTCTTCACAGCAGATCTTAAACTCACTGATGGCACTAAATAAAATGGACAACTCTAGCTAAAGGCAAATGGCAATGAAAACAGAAATTTATAATAAACTTTCCAAATTAGTTACCAGGGTCAGAGGCCTAGGGAACTCTGTTCCCCATTTTAACAATTAGATAACAGGTGTCCGGTTCGGGCCCGCGAGCTGCAGCATGGGAAACTGTTGAAGTTTTTTGGAACAGATTCCATTCAACAACAACCTGACAAAATTTAGAACAATTGGGTTTTGGAAATACAATATGTTGATGAAGTAAATATGTCCTGAGAGTGTTTTCAAGGTTTGTCTGATGAACTAAAAGCATGGATCTGAAAACAAGTTTGAAAAGGAGATTCTAAATAAACTAGGGATTTAAAAAAACAATAAAAACAAACAAAAACAAAAGCTTGTTTTTGAAGAAAGAGGTAGTGGAAAGGTTTTAATATGGGAATGATGTCTGAGGGGTTACAGCAGCAGAACTGGGAACCCACAATGATTAATGGAAACTTTTCAAGTTACGTTCATAACCTTTGACTTTGATTAAAGAACATTTCCCCAGGTACAGGAGAAGCAGATTAAGCACATTTAACCATTGAGATTTCTTTTATTGAGTATTAACGTTTATCTCGCAGCTCTACTCAAACAGCGATCACTTTAAAAAGTTTTCTCACTAGCTAATAGCAATACTGAGACAGGGGAGCAATATTTTCATGAGGAGATAATTGGGTAATTTAATTTTTGGGTTCAGTTGGGGTTTTGGTCAGATTTGAATATAATCACGATTTTGAAGAGTTTACAGTATAATGCCATTATTCAATTCAATTTGAAACACAGTCAGCAAGATAAACGGGTTTTAGGGGTATGGGTATGGGTATGTTTGGAGTTTCAGGCATAAAAACTAAAGACCTTTAATGATGATTATCTAAACACAGATTCTTGGTTGATTTCCTCTTGCATAAAGAATTAATGAAGCGTGGCTCATTAACTTAAGTTGTGGAGTTAGTTTAGGATTTCTTGATGCAGCAGCCGCATCAAGGTAATCTAAACCAAACTCTCACGTCTGCTAATTCTTTCTTTCCCTAATCTCTGACCTAATCACTTATTTATAATCAACTAACTAATCCTTTGAATTAGCACACATATGTTTGGACTAGCATGCTCTAACACTTCATAAATAACTCAGCTAGAGATCTCATAACGGGCCCTCCATCATTCCCTTCCGAAGAGGACCAGAGGTGAACCTTGGGGGTCACGACATGCAGCAGCTACAAGGGAAGCGTGCACAGTTAAACACCAAATCCAGATTTAATATCTCATTGAGACGGGCAAAAAGAGGCTACATAACATATCTCTCTTGGATTTTTCTAGACAGTCCTGACAGATGACGAGACATAGTGTGGTCGTCCTTTGGGGCAGGAGGTCGTCAGAATCTTTTTCCACCAATATGAATGAAGTGGTTAACAAAAGAAATCCACAAATGGCGTACATAAAGATCCAAGGTGGGTTTTTCATTCTGACAAACAAGTTGTGTCTCAACAAGGTCATCTGAATGGACGATCTCTGGTTACTTTGAGCTAATTCCATGGCCAGCATGATTCATGTCTGATTATAAATTGATTGCTTGATCATTGTCTTTTTTTGTTGGCTCTCTTCACACCCATTAGAAATTGTATCAACTTGAAATATTTCTGTGCGTTTTGGGCATTATCGTAGAAAGGAAAAGAGAGGAATGTTATAGAATTGTTTCAAAGTTATGTCAATAATTGATTAAGAAAGTTTTAAAGGCATCGGGGGAATATGGCATGATTATTAGTCAGGGAAGATGCCTTTCACCCACTCTGATCTAACTGCTGACTCCTCAGCAGTGTTTTGTTAACCTTGGAATGAAGACATAACACCAGGGGACTGAAGGTAGAAGCAGAGAGGGCAGACATGATCTAGGTGCGAGAGTGTTCGCCCAGACTGGCTCATGTTAAAGACTGGCCATAATAAATCTGAAAAACACAGATGCAGACTCCAGCCTCATTCCTATGAAGAGAAGAAGACTGAACTACATTACCCATGAGGCCATAGGGAGAGATCCATAGTGATTTAAGAGGATCTGGAGTCTCTTAAATCGGGATTCTCTGTCTTTATTTCCTATTTTCACAGCTTGTTCCCGACAGGGATGGAGTACTCGAGTCTTGGACTTGGACTCCAAGTCTTGATTCATGTCACCTTTCAGGGAATTGTGACTTGACTTGAGCTGCACTTAAACTCGGACTACGACATGAGAAATAGCTATTGTTAGAATTACCAAGCTAATGTTAGGTTGTTATATTAGGTCAAATTGGATCTCAATTTAATGACCTCCCAAAACCTTTGTATGTTTTGCAGATGTCATGCCGATTATTTCTTGTTTTAACATTCATTCTAAGCACATTTTATTGTTCTGCCCCCACTACTGTGTTGGCCTGGTGATAGTGTGGGGTTTTGAGTACAATTTCTTTATTTGTACTTTATTTATTTTTTAAATAAATTAAACCAAGTATGGCTGCCTTTATTTTAGTTTTAAAATCTACACCCTAGTTTCTTATTTTTGACTCGCTCTCAGGTAATAATGACTGGACTTGGACTGGAAGATTCTTTTTGGGACTTGAACTTGTGCCTTGGCCAGTAGCGACTTGACCTTGACTCGACTTTACCACTTCACTGGTTTGTGAGTTCAATTCAATTCAATTTATTTATATAGCGCCAATTCACAACAGATGTCATCTCAAGGCACTTAACAAGAAGTCATTTCAATACATTTATACAAACATTCCAATCAGTTAAAAAGTTTCCTATTTAAGGAATCCCAGCAGATTGCGTCAGTCATTGGCGTGAGGTTGGGCAGACTTTCCAACCACAGCAATCCCTCATACTGAGCAAGCATGTAGCGACGATGGAGAGGAAAAACTCCCCTTTAACAGGAAGAAACCTCCAACAGAACCAGGCTCAGTAGGAGCGGCCATCTGCCACGACCGTCTGGGGGTTTGAGAAGACAGAGCAGAACACAGAAGGAACAGAAGATCTGATATAAGAGAACTTTCTATGTTACAGAAAGTAAAAAGTTGATAACAGGACACAGTGGATGTTCAGTTACTGGGAGCATCATCCCAGTCGATGCCCCCCGTCCAACAGGGCATTGCAGCCAAGCAGGATACCAGACCAGGTATATCTTCTATGGAGAGAAAAACACAGAGAGAAAACAAAGTTAACAGTCAAAATAACAGAATGTACTGTAATACAACTGGAGAGTAGTAGGAGAAAAAGAAGTAGCAGAGTGAAGAAAGGTGGTAAGTCTGTCCTCCAGCAGTCTAAGCCTATAGCAGCATAACTACAGAGATAGCTCAGGATGACCTTAGCCACTCTAACTATAAGCTTTATCAAAAAGGAAAGTTTTAAGCCTGGCCTTAAAAGTAAACAGAGTGTCTGCCTCACGGACTAAAGCTGGGAGCTGGTTCCACAGGAGAGGAGCCTGATAACTAAAAGATCTGCCTCCCATTCTACTTTTAGAAATCCTAGGAACTACAAGTAAACCTGGAGTCTGAGAGCGAAGGGCTCTGTTAGGAACATAAGGAACAATTAGATCTCTGATGTATGATGGAGCTTGATTATTAAGGGCTTTGTATGTAAGAAGAAGGATCTTAAATTCTATTTTTTATATACATATATATATATATATATATATATATATATATATAAATAAAATTTTATTCCATTCTCTTAGGTTCTTGTTGATTTATTTTTAGTACGACTCTCTGATGTTTTTTTTTCTTCACTGTTATTAGAGAAATAAAGCTTTTGATGATGTTTAGTCTCTGTGTGTATCATCTTTTCCTTCAGTAAAGCATTTTGGTCACCCTCCAAGATTGTGGAAAGTGTTCTATAAATATCTTTATCTCGATTTGCTGGGTAAATTCTTGTAAATCCTTAAGTAACCGTATTTGTAAATATGTTTATTTCCTTGAATCTTTTTCCCACAACACTTGCACTCTAATCAGAACTGGTGCTGAGCGGCTCTTCAGGAGCAGACTGAGCTCATGCCGATTAGAGATCCTCTTTGATTGCTAAATATCATATAATGCTTCGGTTTATTTAATTATATAGTGCCAATTCATAACAGATGCCATCTCAAGGCACTTTACAAGAAAAGTCATTTCAATACTAACATTCCAATCAGTTTAAAAGCTTTCTATTTAAGGAAACCCAGCAACTTGCGTTGAGTCATTGATTTGCAGCATTCACTCCTCCTGAATGGACATATAGCAATAGTAGACTGTTGCCTGTATTGTGTTGTTGACTTCACAGCAACCCTTAATTCCTGTGGCATGTATCCATTTACAGAGGATAGATTCATCTTATCTAAATTGGGGGCAGTAATCAAAGGGACCTTCTTTAAATCATTTGGTTGGAATTGGGTCCAACATACAAGTTGAAGGTTTAGATGAGGCTAATATTTTTTATAAATAAATATTGTTAGGAATAGAAGGGTGGGGTGGGGGTGGGGGTGGGGGGGGGGGGTACTTGAGTGATGGCACTGTTTGAGTAAACTCTGCCCTTGGCCAATATGATATATAAATAACAAAAACGCCTGAAGGACTCCAGTTTCACCGTTGTTTAAGAAGAAGATATTTTTTCTGTGTTTTATTGAAACTGTTAGTACACTGACAGATACACACATATATATGAATATAACTTCTTACAGGTGGTTATTTTATTTATTATATTTATTATGCTTGGTAATATGTATTGCAGGAATATTCCAATGTAATTACGATTTAATTACTTATTCTCTTTCTAGTGAATGTATGTAGGGCTGGATGTCAAGTTAGAGAAAACATGATTATTGTTCCAGCGTAATGTTCCTGATAAAGATGTCAGATCACCGGAGTGACAGATGTCAGAGTAGCCTTGATGTGTTGCTTCATGCTTTACTGTCAGAATGGCATGAACCCGTTCTCCAGGAGTTGGACAAGAAGATTGAAGAAGACAAGCTGTAGAGATAAACAGTGATAGCTGAATACTATTTAAACTGTTAGTCAGAAGGATTGGGTAGGAGATGTGAGAGTGAGGTCTGTCCCTTCCATGTTTTGCCCAGACATGTTGAATTAAATACTTGAAATGCCTTCTGGTAATCAGTTTCCTCTTTGTTTTAAAAAAGCTGTATTTTCAGCTATGACAACTGTCATGTGCCTTCTGGCAGGGGGACTACCAATGGAAATTAACCTTTTGGCTAAAATTGGGTACATTTACATTTTCTTTGTAAAATGTTAATCAGTGTACACTGTAACTCTAAAACAAATAAAAGGTTATCATATTGTTACTAGCGACAGGAGAAAAGAAACATAAAAGAAATAATAGAGGATATTCATCCATCATATACTTCCTCTATGGTGTTTCATAAGTGGGAGCTGCAGACTGTCTCACCATTTACTGACCCAAAGGAAGGTGCATACTGGACATGTGAAGTCCAACGGATGGCCAATAAAGACACAGAGCACATTGAACCTGCATGCAATGATGCAGAACGGGCGACATCAAATCCTATCGGAAACTGCTGGCTAAAGATAAGCGTAAATACAGTAAGATTGTTATTCACGCTGGCGGTAATGACACCCGGTTACGCCAATCGGAGGTCACTAAAATTAGTGTTGCTTCGGTGTGTAAGTTTGCCAAAACAATGTCAGACTCGGTAATCTTTTCTGGTCCCCTGCCCGATCGGACCAGTGACAACATGTTTAGCCGCATGCTGTCATTCCATCAACGGTTGTCTAGGTGTTGTCCTGCAAACGATGTGGGCTACATTGATAACTGGTGAACTTTTTGGGGAAAACCTGGTCTGATCCGGAGAGACGGCATCCATCCCACTTTGGATGGAACAGCTCTTCTTTCTAGGAATATGGCCAAATTTATTAGTCCTCCAAAACACTGAGAACCCAGGGTCCAGACCAGGAAGCAGAGTCGTAGTTTAACCCACCTTTCTGCTGCTTCTGTACTGTTACCCACCCATTACCCTATAGAAACAGTGTCTTGCCCACGGCCAAAATTAAATGGATTAAAAGTTAAGCCAACAAAAGCAAATTATGAAAATCTCATAAAGATAAATACGACTTTGACTGAACAGAAAAATAAATCTATTAAATGTGGTTTATTAAACATAAGTTCTCTCTCCTCAAAGACTTTGTTAGTAAATGACTTGATTTGTGATAATCACATTTATTTGCTTTGTCTCACAGAAACCTGGTTGCAGCAGGAGGATTATGTCAATATAAATGAGTCAACTCCTTCCAGTCATTTAAATTTTCACATTCCTAGAAATACTGGGAGAGGATGAGGATTTGCAACCATTTTTCGTTCTGATTTACTAATTAGTCCCAGACCAATTGATAGCTACAGTTCTTTTGAACATCTAACCCTTAAATTTCCTCATCCAAGTTGCAAAACATTAAGACCATTTTTGTTTGTGGTTTTGTATCGTCCACCAGGCCCTTACTCTCAATTCTTGGATCAGATCTCACATTTTTTATCTGATTTAGTATTAAGTACTGATAGGGTCATTATAGTGGGGGACTTCAATATTCATGTGGATACTGAAAGTGATAGCCTAAATGCAGCCTTTAATGCTATTTTAGACTCAATTGGCTTTACTCAAAAAGTACAGGGATCGACCCACTCGGGTAAACACACCTTGGACCTTGCACTGACATACGGTATTGAGTGTGAGGAAATAACAGTCCACCCACATAACCCGGTCCTGTCTGACCACTTCTTAATAACTTTTGAATTTACTTTAACTGACCATCTTAAATCTGAAAGAAAATTTCATTATAGTAGAGCTTTATCAGACAATGCTGTAACAAGAATCTGTTCCATTCTTACTTTCCTCAGATTCTCAGAGTAACACAGTGGATGGCAGCAATTCTATCTCTAACCCTTCAGAAATTGATGATCTGGTTCACAGCGTTACATCCTCATTGCGTTTGGCATTAGATAGTGTAGCCCCCTTAAAAAGGAAAGTGGCTAGCAATAGGAGGATGACTCCATGGTTTAACACAGAGTTGCATACTTTAAAGCAGATTACTAGGAAGTTGGAGAGAAAATGGCGCTCTACACACCTAGAGGATTCTTCTTTAACCTGGAATAACAGTCTACTGCTGTATAAAAAAACCCATCGACAAGCTAGAACAGCATATTTTTCATCGTTAATAGAGGCGAATAAAAACAATCCTAGGTTTCTTTTTAGTACATTTTCTTTTTAGTACAATTGCCAAACTTACACAGAGTCATAGCTCTGTTGAGCCAACTATTCCCCCAGCTCTTAGCAGTGATGATTTTATGGGATTCTTCATAAATTAAATTAATTCTATAAAAAAGTAAATCATTGTTATCCTCCCAAACATGATTACTTCTTCCTCAGTAAATGAGGCAGCATCAGAAAGAACTGTAGAACCTCATTTGTGTGTAGGCAGTTTTGATTCAGTCCAGCTTTTGGAATTATAAAAAATATTATCCTCATCTAAACCTTCAACTTGTATGTTGGACCCAATCCCAACGAAATTATTTAAAGAAGTGTTCCATTTGGTTCCTGGCCCCATTTTGGATATGATGAATCTATCCTTAGTAAACGGATACGTACCACAAGAATTTAAAATAGCTGTAATTAAACCTTTACTCAAGAAACCTTCCCTTGATCAAGATGACTTAGTGAATTACAGACCTATATCTAACCTTCCTTTCTTATCCAAAATCCTTGAGAAAATTGTTGCTAATCAAGTCTGTGAGCATCTAAACAGTAACGAGCTGTTTGAAGAGTTTCAGTCAGGTTTTAGAGCTCATCATGGCACTGAAACAGCACTGGTTAAGGTTACTAATGATATTCTCGTGGCCTCAGATAATGGACTGGTGTCTGTTCTGGTTTTGTTAGATCTCAGTGCTGCTATTTACACAGTCGATCATAATATTCTCTTATAAAGGCTTGAACATGTTGCAGGGATCAAAGGAACAGCACTAGGCTGGTTTAAATCATATTTGTCTGACAAATTCTAGTTTGTTCATCTAAATGATCAATCTTCTTCACTCTCGAGGGTCACTTGTGGAGTTCCACAGGGTTCTGTGCTTGGACCAATTCTTTTTACCATATATATGCTTCCAATTGGTAGAATCGTTAGACAGCATGGGATACATTTAATCAGCTATGCTGATGATACACAACTATATTTATCCATAAATCCTGATGAACCCAGTCAGTTAGGTAGATTACAGGCATGTCTGGAAGCCATAAAAACAAACTTTTTGCTTTTAAATTCTGACAAGACAGAAGTTGCTGTCTTTAGACCAGAAGTTCTAAAAACGAAACTGATTAGTCAATCACTTCATCTGGATGGCATTAAATTGGCCCCCAGTAATAACGTAAAGAATCTCTGCATTATTTTTGACCAAGACTTGACATTTAAATCCCATATTAAACAGGTTTCTAGAATTTCCTTCTTTCACCTCCGGAATATTGCTAAAATTAGAAACATCCTGTCTAGGAGTGATGCTGAGAAACTAGTCCATGCATTTGTTACCTCATGGCTGTTCTACTGTAATTCTTTACTATCAGGTAGTCCACAAAATGCCATTAAAGCCTTCAGTTGATCCAAAATGCGGCAGCAAGAGTTCTGATGAATATTAAAAAGAGAGATCACATTTCTCCTGCTTTAGCTTCCCTTCATTGGGTCCCTGTTAAATCCAGAATAGAATTTAAGATCCTTCTTCTTACATACAAATCCCTTAATAATCAAGCTCCTTCATACATCAGAGATCTAATTGTTTCATATGATCCCAAAAGAGCACTTCGCTCTCAGACTGCAGGTTTACTTGTAGTTCCTAGGATTTCTAAAAGTAGAATGGGAGGCAGATCTTTTAGTTATCAGGCTCCTCTCCTGTGGAACCAGCTCCCAGCTTTAGTCCGTGAGGCAGACACTCTGTTTACTTTTAAGGCCAGGCTTACACCTTTCCTTTTTGATAAAGCTTATAGTTAGAGTGGCTTAGGTCATCCTGAGCTAGCTCTGTAGTTATGCTGCTATAGGCTTAGACTGCTGGAGGACAGACTGACCAATTTTCTTCACTCTGCTACTTCCTTTTCTACTACTACTCTCCAGTTGTATTACAGTACATTCTCCATAGAACATATACCTGGTCTGGTATCCTGCTTGGGTGCAATGCCCTGTTGGACCGGGGACATCGACTGGGATGATGCTCCCATTAACTGAACATCCACTGTGTCCTGTTATCAACTTTTTACTTTCTGTAACATAGAAAGTACTCTTATATCGGATGTTCTGTTCCTTCTGTGTCTCTGCTCTGTCTTCTCAAACCCCCAGACGGTCGTGGCAGATGGCCGCTCCTACTTAGCCTGGTTCTGTTGGAGGTTTCTTCCTGTTAAAGTGGAGTTTTTCCTCTCCACCGTCGCTAGATGCTTGCTCAGTATGAGGGATTGCTGAAGGAGTGCTGTGGTTGGAAAGTCTGCCCAACCTCACGCCAATGACTGACGCAATCTGCTGGGATTCCTTAAATAGGAAACTTTTTAACTGATTGGAATGATTGTATAAATGTATTGAAATGACTTCTTGTTAAGTGCCTTGAGATGACATCTGTTGTGAATTGGCGCTATATAAATAAACTGAATTAAGCTCTGCAATGGAGTAATGCATCTAAAAGTTGCAGAATGGAAGATCTTGAGGACAAGGGTTTGGCACCCCTGATTTACACTATCAGTCTTCAGTCAAGAGGTTGGGACCACAAGCTTTCTTTGTGTATTCATTGCATCCCTGTACTGCTATTCATTGTCATGTCTATAAAAAAAAAAGTAGCTCTTTTGATTGATCTGATTGGTCGGATTTCAGCTCAAATTCAGTAAGAGCCAGCACAGCACTTGGCCTCATAGGAAAAGAAGAAGAGGATGAGTTGGGGGCCCCACCAGGGGAGCATGGTGAGGTGGCCGGGGGCGGCGCGAGAGGCTGGAGGATTGTCGTCTTCATTCATCCTTGAACGATTTACAAGCCTCCAGTCACTAGGTGGCAGCAGTGCTCAAACTAATCAATAGGCTGTCTGTTCAAACCAGCAGAAGTAGTCTACACAGACACACTGGTGTACAGACTGACGGAGTAGCAGGGCTGTATGTGGTAGGGCTCTATGAAGTTCGCAATGTCGGACAGGTGGATGGAATCGTGGAATTTAACAAACAAAATGGAATACACATTTAAACGCTGTCCCTGTAGTGTTTTGGCGGTTGCAAATTTTATATAGGTTGCTACCTGGTTAGGCGGGGGTTAGGTCAGCCCTCCTCTCAACTCAGATAGAAAAACCCGGCCAGCCATGGCGAAAAACTCACTGAAACGACATCCTCCAAACAATAAAAAAACAAGCTCGAAGCTTAGCGCCAGGCTCAGGGTGTTTTGATTCTGGTTCTGTCTTGCTACAGTCCTAAACTAGTCCTGGGGCCTGTACCATGAAGCCGGATTAGGTGGCTAGCCAGCCAAGTTTCAGCTTAGTTTCCACCAACCCTGGGTTTTGGGTACCATGAAAGTGGCTCGGCTTTGATCGGTGTTCGTTGCCATGGTATCTTACGCTGCACGGCTAACCTGCTCCGGGGCAGGTTATGTTCTGGATTCGCGATCTCAGACTGAAGTTTGACCAATCAGTTGTGAGCAAAGAAACATATATATGTGACGTAACTAATTCCCAGCGTCTGTTCTCTGTTGCAATGGCTTCACCTTTTCTCCCTAATCCTGTGGACATCTCCGCGCAAATTGTTAGACGAGCACTTCGTAGAGAACGAGTTTTTAGGGACAGACAAAATCCATTTGACTTTCCTGATGCGTACTTGTATGAAAGATACAGATTTTCCGCGGAAGGAATGTCTTATCTCTGTGAGCTTCTTGAGCCGCACATAAAAAATGTGACTCATCGAAGCCATGCCCTGACTGTACAGCACATCCAATCCCATCCATAATCGGCCGCCCCTTGTTGTTGCTCAGAGCCAACTCCTCTGCCACAGTGTAATCTTGAGGAGGTGGCCCTCCCCCAGTTTTCCTTATTTCACATTTATTTTTTTCTGTTTGCTGCAAACAAGTGTTTGTGATTAAATGTTCTAAGAAAATAATAAAAGATATGGTAAATACTCACCACTTTGAATTATATTTTTATATTTTGTCTTGATCTGCTGCCAAGAACGTTTGGAGTTGGGGTTGCATCTAAAAATTAATGAATATCAATCTTTCTTAGGATGTAATAGCCTATACTTTCACATTTTACATTTATATTTATATATATATATATATATATATATATATATATATATATATATATATATATATATATATATATATCTATCAACACGAATACATTTTCATTTTAGCATTTAATATATTTTAATATGCTTAGCCTACTTAAATGTACATTAATTGTTTAACCCACGCATTAACACAATCAGTAATCTTCCTCCACGATTGTTCTCTTGCTTTGGCAGCAGATACAGTGTTACTGCGTGCTTGAAAAATATTTCTAAATTCTTCATATTTCTGGAGAATAATCTATTGCTCCTCCGTTGAAAAGTAGATAGCTCTCGCTCTATCCATATCGAACGCGATTGGTTGTTCAGTGTCGTCGTCACTCTTTTATGTGCACGCGCCTGTGGATTAATCATAGTTTAAGGATCAAAGCCTGAGTTGACAGATAAAGTTGCTAACCTGCGTCATGGTACCAATAAAGCCTGATTGCATCGGTTGGGTTTTGTCGATTCAAAACCAATCCTGTAACCCCGAGTTTGTTGAGCCACCTTCATGGTACAGGCCCCTGATTTAGAATTGTTACAGTCCTGTTTTAATCCCGGATCAGTTTTGGGTTTAGTTGAATTGTGGTTTAGTCCTGATATCTAGATGCAGCCCTGGTTATGTTCTGCCTTGTTGCTTAATTAATAATATAAGGTTAATGTGTCACATGTATGTGATATAACTTGTTTTCTTATATACATGCATAACAACCCTTTAGGCCTAAGCCCCTGGTGTGTATAAAATGTCTGGATCCGCCTCTGCTCAGGGCTAACAATGTTTATGAATCGGGAGAACAACCCTTCTATAAGTTGTCAGCTCACGGGCTGAAAGGTCTGCAGACACATGAGAGTTAAAGACAATTTCAGCGGAGTCTGGGAAAGAGTTAGGAAATAAAGATAAACAAAGTAAATCCTCGTGCTGACTTCCATAATGATTAGGACCTGTTTCCAGGTCTCTTTATGAGACATTTTAATGCTGAGTTCAACTAAAGCATTTTAAAGGGAGATTTTCTTTTAAAAAATGTAAAAAGATGATTGTTTGCACGTAATGTAATGTTCTTTAAAAATGACAGGGAAATGCTTGAACCCCAGCACAGTTATTTATGAAAATATTTGTGAATAACAGTATATGTGGGTCTCTTTGGCTATTGAGCTCTTAAATTACTTTTATTCACTACATAATTCTACACTTTTTGGTTAGTAAATACAGGTCCTTCTCAAAAAATTACCATATTGTGATAAAGTTCATTCTTTTCCATAATGTAATGATAAAAATTAAACTTTCATATATTTTAGATTCATTGCACACCAACTGAAATATTTCAGGTCTTTTATTGTTTTAAAACTGATGTTTTTGGCATACAGCTCATGAAAACCCAAAAATACTATCTCAAAAAATTAGCATATTTCATCCGACCAATAAAAGAAAAGTGTTTTTAATATAAAAAAAGTCAACCTTCAAATAATTATGTTCAGTTATGGACTCAATACTTGGTCGGGAATCCTTTTGCAGAAATGACTGCTTCAATGCTGCGTGGCATGGAGGCAATCAGCCTGTGGCACTGCTGAGGTGTTATGGAGGCCCAGGATGCTTCGATAGCGGCCTTAAGCTCATCCAGAGTGTTGGGTCTTGCATCTCTCAACTTCCTCTTCACAATATCCCACAGATTCTCTATGGGGTTCAGGTCAGGAGAGTTGGCAGGCCAATTGAGCACAGTAATACCATGGTCAGTAAACCATTTACCAGTGGTTTTGGCACTGTGAACAGGTGCCAGGTCGTGCTGAAAAATGAAATCTTCATCTCCATAAAACTTTTCAGCAGATGGAAGCATGAAGTGCTCCAAAATCTCCTAATAGCTAGCTGCATTGACCCTGCCCTTGATAAAACACAGTGGACCAACACCAGCAGCTGACATGGCACCCCAGACCATCACTGACTGTGGGTACTTGACACTGGACTTCAGGCATTTTGGCATTTCCTTCTCCCCAGCCTTCCTCCAGACTCTGGCACCTTGATTTCCGAATGACATGCAAAATTTGCTTTCATCCGAAAAAAGTACTTTGGACCACTGAGCAACAGTCCAGTGCTGCTTCTCTGTAGCCCAGGTCAGGCGCTTCTGCCGCTGTTTCTGGTTCAAAAGTGGCTTGACCTGGTGAATGCGGCACCTGTAGCCCATTTCCTGCACACGCCTGTGCACGGTGGCTCTGGATGTTTCTACTCCAGACTCAGTCCACTGCTTCCGCAGGTCCCCCAAGGTCTTGAATCGGTCCTTCTCCACAATCTTCCTCAGGGTCCGGTCACCTCTTCTCGTTGTGCAGCGTTTTCTGCCACACTTTTTCCTTCCCACAGACTTCCCACTGAGGTGCCTTGATACAGCACTCTGGGAACAGCCTATTCGTTCAGAAATGTCTTTCTGTGTCTTACCCTCTTGCTTGAGGGTGTCAATGATGGCCTTCTGGGCAGCAGTCAGGTCGGCAGTCTTACCCATGATTGTGGTTTTGAGTAATGAACCAGGCTGGGAGTTTTTAAAAGCCTCAGGAATCTTTTGCAGGTGTTTAGAGTTAATTAGTTGATTCAGATGATTAGGTTAATAGGTCGTTTAGAGAACCTTTTCATGATATGCTAATTTTTTGAGATAGGAATTTGGGGTTTTCATGAGCTGTATGCCAAAATCATCCGTTTTAAAACAATAAAAGACCTGAAATATTTCAGTTGGTGTGCAATGAATCTAAAATATATGAAAGTTTAATTTTTATCATTACATTATGGAAAAGAATGAACTTTATTGCAATATGCTAATTTTTTGAGAAGGACCTGTATGATCAGAATGGAAAAACTGGAATTCAGAAAAAATAATTGAAAAAAGGGAAATTTTGGAAAAATATAAAACAGAATTGGGAAAATAATAATAAAAGGAATAAAATGATGATGCTGGCAAGTTAAAGTTTTGAATGTTACTGTTAAGCCGAAAAAGGCACACCCCAGTGAATCATTAGTACTGTTTGTTTTCTGATAACCAGACTGAGCAGACTTGATTAAATGTTACAATTCGACTTAATACACTGAACTTGGAAATACTGAGCTGCAACAACAGCTCAATATTTTACTAATCTGTTTCAATTACCAGATTTTATGCAGAATGCTTTGTGCCAATGGTTTGTACAGATAAATAATTAAATATTCTTCTGCATAGTATTTCAATCTGGGGGGGGTGGGGCATGAAGAAATGTATGTTTCCTAGGGAGGGGGGGGGATGACAGAAAATAATTGAGAACCAATGGTGTATTGAAACCTTACTTTCTCCAAAGAAAGTTTTTTTTTGTCTTCACTTCTGCTTAGCATTGTGACATGGTGAGTTGAACACTAACCATAAGGTGCTAATTAGTCTAAAACGAATTACAATTAGTTTAAACAAATTTAGCTTCATTCCCAAAACTCCTCAATACAACCATTGGGCTTCAAGCATAAATATTCATACTGACATCACGATCAATTTATTGGTTATTGTTTCTACTTCTTTTGGTATTTTTATTATTTGTTCTTCCTTTCCCTTAGTAGTTTAGTTGTGTGTTACTAGCTTAGTGAGTTTGTTGATTAAAGCATTTTAACTGAAGGTTTATTTATTTTTGTAATAAACTCTTGTATTTTGGAAAGTCGTTGTTTGTTATTGTTACACATATATGTGTAGTAACTTGTTGTTCAAAGAACGCCAAGAACTTATTCCTTCATCTATTGTTTAATTATTTCAGTCTTATCAGGCAGGTAATCATAAACATTAATGAGACTGAACCATATTGCTACTATCCAAAAGGTAAGATCCTTTAATTATCTCCAGCAGCAGCCTCAATCACAAGATGTGACAGTCTTAGGAAACAGTTCTGTAACTTCCGACTCAGAGCCTAGAGCAGAATCTGTTTTTCCCAAAATTGATAGACAAACTCCAAACATTAAATCTTCACAGTTTACTTCCACAGAGACCGGGGGAGGAGTTGAAGCTGAGAATTCTGCCGGACATACAGCGTTTTGACCCAGATAATCCTGATTCAAACTTTCATGATTATCTGCAGGAGGTCGAACGCTGTCTTTTTGACCTAACTTTTCCCTCTTGTCGTGAGAAACTGAAGCTCCTCTGGAAATCCACCAGTAGGAGCGTTCATGTTTTCATACGAACTCTTCCAACAGAGATACGTAACAGTATCAACCTCAGCATGACAGAGTTTCTTAGATATTCCCAGCTTGTATGGGAATCACATGTCCGTGTGCCCCCAATGAGACGACGGATGGTGTCTTGTGGCATTTCCTCCCAGATCTGTGTAAGGGCATCCCTGAGCTGTTGTCTGAGGAGCAACCTGGCGGTGCCTAATGGACCGAAACATAATGTCCCACAGAAGTTCTATTAGGTTTAAGTCAGGGGATCGTGAAGGCCATTCAATGGTTTCAATTCCTTCATCCTCCAGGTACTGCCTGCATACTCTTGCCACATGAGGCCGGGAATTGTCGTGCATTAGGAGGAAACCAGGACCTACTGCACCAGCGTAGGGTCTGACAATGGGTTCAAAGATTTCATCTCGATACCTTATGACAGTCAGAGCACCATTTCCTAGGCTGTAGAGGTCTGTGCGTCCCTCCATGGATATGCCTCCCCAGACCATCACTGACCCACCACCAAACCTGTCATTTTGAACGACGTTGCAGGCAGCATAACGTTCTCCTTGTCTTCTCCAGACTCTTTCACGTCTATCACAGGTGCTCAGGGTGAACCTGCTCTCGTCTGTAAAAAGTACAGGGCGCCAGTGGCGGACTTGCCAATTGTGGTGTTCTTGACCAAATGCCTTTAGAGCTCCACGGTGCTGGGCAGTGAGCACAGGGCCCACAACAGGACGTCGGGCCCTCAGGCCATCTTCATGAAGTCTGTTCCTGATTGTTTGGGTAGAGACATTCACACCAGTGGCCCTCTGGAGATCATTCTGTAGGGCACGAGCAGTGCTCAGCCTGTTCCGCCTTGCACAAAGGAGCAGGTATCGGTCCTGCTGATGGGTTGAGGACCTTCTACAGCCTTGTCCAGCTCTCCGAGAATAACCACCAGTCTCCTGAAATCTCCTCCATGTTCTGGAGATTGTGCTGGGAGACACATTAAACCTTCTTGCTGCAGCACATGTGGATGTGCCATCCTGGAGAAGTTGGACAACCTGTGCAACTTCTGTAGGGTTAAGGAATTGCCTCATACTGCCAGTAGAGATAATTACTCAAGCCAAAACCAGCACGAGTGGAAAACCAGCCAAAAAAAGATCAAGAGGGAGAAACTTGAAATGACCTCCACATGTAAAACCATACCTGTTTTGAGGGTTTTCTAATTGTTGCCACTGTAGTGCACCTGTTGTTAAGTCCATGAACACCAATACAGCTGAAAGTGATTAACAATGCCCTCAGCTGCTTAGCCAACGAGAAAATTATCAGACAGGTTTAATTGATTTCATGCCAGGCCCAAATAAAAAAGTGTTAATTTTTGTGAGCAGTGTATTTTAGTTAGCCCTCTGCCCAGAGACCTGCCTGTGCTTCACATTACATTCACCCATTCACGCACACATTCACACACTGGTGATGGCAAGCTACACTGTAGCCACAGCTGCCTTAGGGCATACTGACAGAAGTGAGGTTGCTGAACACTGGTGCCACCGGGCCCTCTGACCACCACCGGTCGGCAGAAAGGTGATGCGAAGGTGAAGAAAAACGTAAAAACTATCAAACATTTTGAAAATACAAAACAGCAGTTTTAACCAATAAACAAAAAATGATTACCTAAATACAGCTTAGCTTAGGCTTTTCAATTCAAGTTTTCAATATTATTTTTGAATTTACAATATCCTTTCTTTCAAATTTACATTTTTTTTTTCAATTTAACAATGTCTATTTTTCAAGTTTAAATTCGTGTTCAAATTTAGAATTTTATTTTCAAATTTAGAATTCATCGAAACATTGACTGGCAGTTGAGCCCCATTAATTCAGACTCCAACTAGAGCAATCCCTCATACTGAGCAAGCATGTAGCAACAATGGGGTGGAAAAACTCCCCTTTAACAGGAAGAAACCTTCAGCAGAAGCAGAACCAGAACTTGACTCAGTAGGAGCGGCCATCTGCCACAACCGTCTGGAGGTTCAAGAAGACAGAGCAGAGACACAGAAAGAACAACAGATCTGATATAAGAGAACTTTCTATGTTACAGAAAGTAAAAAGTTGATAACAGGACACAGTGGATGTTCAGTTACTGGGAGCATCATCCCAGTCGATGCCCCCCGTCCAACAGGGCATTGCAGCCAAGCTGGATACCAGACCAGGTATATCTTCTATGGCGAAAAAAACATTGAGAGAAAACAAACTTAACACTCGAAATAACAGCAAATAATACAACTGGAGAGTAGTAGAAGAGAAAAGTAGCAGAGTGAAGAAAAGTGGTAAGTCTGTCCTCCAGCAGTCTAAGCCTATAGCAGCATAACTACAGAGATAGCTCAGGATGACCTTAGCCACTCTAACTATAAGCTTTATCAAAAAGGAAAGTTTTAAGCCTGGCCTTAAAAGTAAACCGAGTGTCTGCCTCACGGACTAAAGCTGGGAGCTGGTTCCACAGGAGAGGAGCCTGATAACTAAAAGATCTGCCTCCCATTCTACTTTTAAAAATCCTAGGAACTACAAGTAAACCTGCAGTCTGAGAGCGAAGTGCTCTGTTAGGAACATATGAAACAATCAGATCTCTGATGTATAAAGGATCTGATTATTAAGGGCTTTATATGGAAGGATGATCTTAAATTATAGTCTGGATTTAACAGGGAGCCAATGAAGGGAAGCGAAAACAGGAGAAATGTGATCTCTCTTCTTAATATTCATGAGAACTCTTATTTTATCCTTTAATCTCCCAAAGCACCTTGAATTGCTTTGTCACTGAAAGTGTGCTATACAAATATAATTACCTTGCCTTCTTCAGATATTCCAAAAACATGCATTAGGTCCATCTGTGAATCAAAGCAGCAACCAGATTATTGTAAACGGAAACAGTGAAGAAAATAGGTAAACATGAAGACTGTACAGACACAGCATTATCTGAAGTTTAAGTGTAAATTGTCCAGTTTCTGACAATATCATATTTGACAGTCTGAGAAGCCAGCTCTTATTAATCAGAACTGGAAATCTATTGTTACATATTAACCCTTGTGCTTTGGAGATGTGTAAAAGGGAAAATTATATATATTTATTTTTAAAGGATATTAAAAATTTTAAAGTTGTAACAAAACAAAACAAAAAGCTAAAGTTTTATTTTTTAACTGTTCCCACTGTTTGAAAGCTTCAGAAGCCAGGGATGTTTGGTTTTTGTTTTTTATCCCCAAAGTTATGTTGCCTTTAAAGTCATCCAAGAAAGGTGGCTTCAGATTGTTGGCACATGTATTTTGCCCTGGGGAACTCTAAGCTAATGTGAAACTGAAAGGATGGCTGAGTATCCATGGCAGCAGCAGTTATGCATGGCACACCTGTTGCAAACATGAAGATCTCCTTCAAGGTGTCTGAACTGCCATTTTCTAAAGGTAAAAACAAAACTAAACATTGCGATTGAGTTACTGAAAATGAAAGTCCAAAGCAACATTATCATGCAAACAAAAATAAAGTTAAAATGGATGCTACAGTATGTTTAGGGCTGAGCTACAGAAGTTTCTGACTTGACTCAACAAGTATTGCATCACTTACATTTATTAAACTTTGGAACAGAACCGGAGTGGGACTGATTTTCAGCCCTAGAGTTTGATGCCTCAGACCAGCCCACTATAAATCACAACAACCTATTATTATTATGATGATGATGAGGATGATGATTATTATAATGATCATTATTATTAAAATCATGGACGTATAAGCTTACATGTTAGGTCTACAATAGTAGACTGTTCTGTAAAGGCTTGTAATTCAGTGTACAGTATTTCTCTAACATTTTTCCAATTCAGTGCCAATAAGGGTTAATTGCTTCACAATGTAGATTAATTTTAACACAAGTGCACATCTCCAACATTGTTCTTTACAACACATACATTTCAACAATATCAGAATCTAGAATCTATATGATAGAATCTATATGATGAATCTATCCTTATGAAGAGATAAAAATTCTGTAAATGTTGAGCGTACACTTATTTTGTGTGTAAAATTAAGTCTTTTGTCTAACAGGGGGACACGGAAAAGACATCTGCGTGAGGAGGCATGTGGTCTTTAAAAATTATGTTCCTGCTTAATATATGACTTGTTGAGGGTTCATACAGAGTTCACAAAGTTGTTTTACGGGGGTCTGATTCTGCAGGGCATGTGAAAACACTTAGCAACAGTGATAATTCAAGAAGAGTATAGTAAATCAACGTTGCCTTATGTGAATTTTTTCTGTGAAAAAATGTTTTGTGGGGGGGTTCAACTTGTGTTTCAATAAAACCTATGCGGAGATGCAGAAAGATTGATCACTGAGTCCGTTTGCAGACGTTCTTGCTGGCAAAATTCATAACTGTTGTCTGTTTCTTCTTATTGCTGCTTTTTACAGAAATGAACGAATACGCTGGAAGGTGAAACAAGAGCCTGAGAGTTCCTATCCTGAGAGAGTCAGAAAATTAAATTGGTGTCTGTTCCTTTAAAGGAGGCCTTAGCTTAGATTGACAAAAATCACTTCCAACACACAGTAAATGGATACGTACCACAGGAATTTAAAATAGCAGTAATTAAACCTTTACTCAAGAGACCTTCCTTTGATCAAGATGACTTAGTGAATTACAGACCTAAATCTAACCTTCCTTTCTTTCTTCCAAAATCCTTGAGAAAATAGTTGCTAATCAAGTCTGTGAGCATCTAGGCAAGGCAAGGCAATTTTATTTGTTTAGCACACTTTCAAGTGTGCTATGCTAGAGTTGGAGGACCTGAGCGGTCTTGGGGGTTGGTACTGTGACAACAGGTCTTCAACATATTTTGGTGCTAAGCCATTTATAAACCAGTAGGAGTATTTTGAAGTCTATTCTCTGAGCTACAGGGAGCCAGTGTAAGGACTTTAGAACTGGGGTGATGTGCTCTACTTTCCTGGTTCTAGTGAGGACGCGAGCGGCAGCGTTCTGGATCAGCTGCAGCTGTCTGATTGAAATTTTAGGCAGACCTGTGAAGATGCTGTTGCAGTAATCAATCCGACTAAAGATAAACGCATGGATGAGTTTTTCTAGGTCCTGTTGCAACATCAGTCCTTTAATCCTAGAAATGTTCTTCAGGTGATAGAACGCTGATCTTGTGTGACCCTGGAGGTTCAGGTCTGAGTCCATTACTACAGCTAGGTTTCGTGCCTGATCAGTAGTTTCTAGCTGTATTAACTGAAGCTGTGTGCTGACTCTTGATCGCTCCTCTTTGGGTCCAAAAATAATTACTTCAGTTTTGTTTCTTTTCAGCTGGAGAAAGTTATGGCACATCCAAACATTTATTTGGTCAATGCATTTATTTAGGGTTTGAATGGGTTCAGAGTCACCTAGTGACATTGTAATGTAAAGCTGAGTGTCATCCACGTAGTTATGGTAGCTAATGTTATTGGTTGCTATAATCTTGCCTAGTGGGAGCATGTAGATATTAAATAAGAGGGGCCCCAGGATGGAGCCCTGGGGCACCCCACATGTGATTTCTGTTCGTTCTGATGAAAAGATTCCTATTGAAACATAGAAGTCCCTGTTCTTTTGGTAAGACTCAAACCAGCCAAGTAGTGTACCAGAAAGTCCAAGCCAGCTCTCCAGTCGTTCCAATAATATATCATGATCAACAGTGTCAAATGCTGCACTGAGGTTCAACAGAACCAGCACTGTGGTTCTACCACAGTCTGTAGTTATGCGAATGTCATTGAATACTTTGATGAGGGCCGTCTCGGTGCTGTGGTGAGCACGGAAACCAGACTGAAAAACATCAAAACGGTTTGTCATTGTTATGAAGCTATTTAACTGCTGAAACACAGCTTTTTCAATAATCTTACTGATGAATGGAAGATTAGAGATCGGCCTGTAGTTCTGCATTAACGTGTTGTCCAGATTCTTCTTCTTTAGTAGTGGTTTGACAGGAGGGATGAGTTCACTATTTGAACAAGATCAGACACAATAACAGGAAGAACTTTCTTTAGAAAAGCTGTGGGTAGGATATCAAGACAGCAGGAGGAGGAGCTAAATTGGATAATGATTTTTTTCAAGGCTGTTCTGGTTTAATTCGTGGAATTCAGACATTTTCTCTACATTGTTGTTGATTGGGGATGGCACTGGTTGTGGGTTCGATATTGAGGTACAGATTGACCGTCTAATTGTTAGAATCTTTTCAGTGAAAAAGCTGGCAAATTCATTGCAGGCCCTGGTAGAGTTTAGTTCTGGGGCTACTGTCACTAAAGGATTAATTAGTCTTTCCACTGTTGCAAATAGAGTCTGTGCATTATTAATGGTTCTGTTGATGATTTCAGAAAAGAACGATTCCCTAGCTTCTTTTATAGTTATCTGATATCTATTTAGTCTCTCGTTGTAGATCTCACAGTGAACCTGGAGTCGAGTTTTCCGCCATTTTCTCTCGGCTCGTTGACACTCTCTTTTTTCACTACGTACCAGTGGATTACTTGCCCACGGAGACTTCTTTCTAGCTGAGACTACTTTCACTTTAGTTGGAGCAATGGAATCCATGATTTCTGAGATTTCTGCAAGGAAATTATCTACCAGCTTATTTGCTGAGTTTGAGTTGGGAGATGAGGGGGATGTGGTGGAAGGGTAAATACGTTTAAAGTTTTCTACTGAACTGTCCCCTAGAAAATGCTTTTTTATAGTGGTCTTACTGTGGCTGGATAATTTAGCAGAGATGGTACGTTCAAAGAAAATACAGAAATGGTCAGATAACGCAATATTAATTACAGAGATGTTGGAAATATTTAAACCTTTGCTGATAATTAAGTCCAGAGTGTGTCCTTTATTGTGTGTTGATTGTTTGACATGCTGGATCAGGCCAAAGTTGTGTGGAGTATCATCTAATGTTTTTGCTTGTCTATCTTGGGGGTTGTCGGTATGGATGTTAAAATCCCCCACAATGATTAGTTGGTCATAGTCGATACATATTACAGAAAGAAGATCATTGAAATCATTAAAGAAGTTAGAGTTAAGTTTTGGTGCTTTATATAAACTTGGAAATAAAGCTTTGTTAGGCTCATTTATCTGGGTGGCTAGGTATTCAAAAGAATCAAACGTGCCCAGGGTTATCTTTTTAAAGTTCATTGAGTTGTGAAAAATGGAGGGCTACACCTCCACCTCATCTGTGTTTTCTGCTCTCGCTTAAGAAATTGTAATTTGGAGGAGTAGATTCTATCAATGCAGTTGTTTCGTTATTTTCATCTAGCCAAGTTTCTGATAAAAAAGGGCGTGTAAATTATGCTCAGTGATGAAGTCATTAATAAGAAAAGACTTCCCGGATAGAGATCTAATGTTTAATAAAGCTAACTTAAGTATTGTGATGATGGGCAGCTGAACCTTCTGACTGGTTATCAATTTAAAATTTTGTTTAATATGAGAGCGTGTGGTTAACAGTTTATGTTTCCTGCTGCTGATAATCACTGAAATCTTAGACTCAGGGGTGCCGGGCGAGTTCTGGGAGACAGTAGGGGTAGATCTACTGCCCGGTTCCCTCAAATATCAAATATCTGTAATAATCAGTGGGGGGAAGCTCCCAGGCTTATTGACACTAGTCCCAGGGGTTTGGTGTAGTCTAAGTTTAGGTGTTAATTGTGTCCCAAATTTGATTTGCTCATTCAGTCTGTCTGTAAAGTTTCTAAATGGAGACTCATTTGATGTGGCTGAGTCACAGGAAGATGAAGACTTAATCTCTGATGGTTGTATATCTGTTCGGTCCTGTGGTGTCATCATGACTTGCTGTTTTTGTTCTCTGATATCCATGGGCGCCTCAAGGTCAGCTTTTGAGAGCAAGTGTTTTGCCTTCTTATTTTGATAAGAGAAAATGTTTGCTGCCAACAGCCTTACTCTGGCCTTGTTAAGATAACGTTGGCCTGCTTTGAACAGATGATTAGCACTTCCAAATACTTTGAAATTATTAATAAATGTGAACGACTTCTCAGCTGATTGTTTCTTCAACCATTTATGGAGCATGCAGAGTCTGCTAAATCTTTCATCATTCCCTTCAGGTACTGGTCCGCTGATGAGGATGTTTACGTTAAGTCCATCAAGTCTCTGTAGGAGATCAGAAAAGTCTCTTCAGATTCTCTGATTGTCTCATCGCACTATCTGCTGATCCAGCGTGAATGACAAGCTTTTCCAGAGTAGGATGTTGGTCCAAAGATGTTCTGGATTTTTTCTGATATTTCTCTCACTGTATTTTTGTAGCAGCTATAAACTGGTGTTCTTGCTACAAAAAGCCTCAATTCCATTAATTGTTCCGTCTTGTATGATAACAATCTTTGCTGGGGGGGCTCTTACTTTGTTATGTGTCCGTTTGATGCGGCTGGGTTTCTCCCTGTGGCTTTGACTGGTCCCGGGGGCTGCGTCATCTTTCGGGGAACTCAAGGCTGCGAATCTGTTTTTCAGCGGGATTCTAGGTGGAGAAATATCTCGTTTTTGGCTGAAACCTATTATGTTCACTTTTAGAAGAAGCGGCAGGTCTAGGTTCAGAGCTTTCTCTGTGATGGAGTTTCTTTTCTTTTTTCTTCCTCGGAGAACAGGCTGGGGTTGATGATTCCATGCGTTTTAAAGCTGGCCAGTGTTCATTAGAGTGCGGATTTCTATCGCTCAGGCGCCTGTTGGCTGAGGGAGTCTCTGTGACACGGTTAGACCAATGTAACATCGGGCTGCGAGGCTGTTCCTCCGTGTGTGTATTCAACAGTAAAGTTGTGTCGTTTCCCTAATCAGCGTGGAGATCAAAATTAATTTCCAGATGATGTAGCTTCGTTTCAATGCCCTCAATTCTGTGGAGCAGTTTTTCAAAATCCTCAGCTGAGCAAAAAGCCATGTTGATAAGTCCATAAAAAAGTAATCCAAGAAGAGAGCCGCTCCAATACAGTAACTCCAGGGGTTGGGTAGATAAAGTAACTAAGAAAAAGTTAAGAAAAGAAAAGAAAACAAGAAAAGCAAACGGAAAAGAAAATAAAGTGAGGGGGGATCTGGAGAGAAACAAAGAGAGGCTGCTCCTCCTTCAGCAGTCTCAGAAAAGTGCTAAACAGTAACGAGCTGTTTGAAGAATTTCAGTCAGGTTTTAGAGCTCATCATAGCAGTGAAACAGCACTGGTGAAGGTTACTAAAGATATTCTCATGGCCTCAGATAATGAACTGGTGTCTGTTCTGGTTTTGTTAGTTCTCAGTGCTGCTTTTGACACAGTCGATCATAATATTCTCTTAGAAAGGGTTGAACTTGTTGCAGGGATCAAAGGAACAGCACTAGGCTGGTTTAAATCATATTTGTCTGATAGATTCCAGTATGTTCATCTAAATGATCAATCTTCTTCACACTCAAGGGTTACTTGTGGAGTACCACAGGGTTCTATGCTTGGACCAATTCTTTTCACCATATATATGCTCCCAATTGGTAGAATCATTAGACAGCATGGGATAAATTTTGACAGCTATGCCAATGATACACAACTATATTTATCCATAAATCCTGATGAACCCAGTCAGTTAGGTAGATTACAGGCATGTCTGGAAGACATAAAAACATGGATGACTCTAAACTTTTTGCTTTTAAATTCTGACAAGATAGAAGTTGCTGTCTTTGGACCAAAAGTTCTAAAAAAGAAACTGATTAGTCAATCCCTTCATCTGGATGGCATTAAATTGGCCCCCAGTAATAACGTAAAGAACCTCGGCGTTATTTTTGACAAAGATTTGACATTTAAATCCCAAATTAAACAGGTTTCTAGGATTTCCTTCTTTCACCTCCGGAATATTGCTAAAATTAGAAACATCCTGTCCAGGAGTGATGCTGAGAAACTAGTCCATGCATTTGTTACCTCAAGGCTGGACTACTGTAATTCTTTACTATCAGGTAGTCCACAAAATGCCATTAAAAGCCTTCAGTTGATCCAAAATGCAGCAGCAAGAGTTCTGATGAATATTAAAAAGAGAGATCACATTTCTCCAGTTTTAGCTTCCCTTCATTGGCTCCCTGTTAAATCCAGAATAGAATTTAAGATCCTCCTTCTTCCATATAAAGCCCTTAACACACAAAACACACAAAACATTTCATTTTCCTCTTTAGATAATTTAAATTCCCATGTGCAAAAGGGAGCAGAAAGAAGATAAAATCTTATAATATCTGTCCCCTATTCCAAAACAAAATAAATAAACTGAACTGAATTGAAAATATTCTGAGCTGCTACTTCTGTAATCCCATTTCCTCCAGTTTAATAGACTTGGCTGCACTTGTATCACAATAAAAAACAATATTCTGTAAAGCTTTTGCACATTTGACATGGAAAACACATTTTGACTTAATTAAGTATTTTCAATGGCAGAAATATGCAGGCTTATTTTTTATTAACTTTATTATAATCCCTTTCAGTTGTGGGCTTTGTGTATCTATTATCTTACTTTTAATGATAAAAAAATATAATGGGTCACTCTGTCATTTGGGTGAAGGAAGTGGTTATCCTGGAGATGAGTAATCCTACCTGCCAACTCTGGACTTGTGTGCTCACGGCTGGTGAGCTGGTGGTGTTGGATCTTCCTTTTAACTCTGAGGGGACTAAAATACAAAGTTTACCAGTTATGTGGTGTCACATCATACTGTTATTATATTCATTGACTTGATATTTAATTAACTTAAAGCGTGGTATACAGGCAAAGTTTGCTTTACCCCTTTCATCTTCCTTGTTTGACGTCACAAACCACAAGCTCATTTCTATGAAGAAGTTGACAATTTTTACACATTTAGCGTTGTCTGTTTCCAGAGCTTTCCTTTTATAAAATCTCTGAGCCAGCCTTGCTCTTTATACTTTACATAATTAAAAACCACTGACAGAGTGCACTAACGTGTTACATCAGGGTGCGCTGAAAAAATAAATAAAATAAAAAATAAATAAATGTGCAGTGGAGGCAGACCAGAGGCAGCGGTAACAGCGC
Organism: Valencia hispanica; assembly: GCA_963556495.2. Taxonomy (NCBI): domain Eukaryota; kingdom Metazoa; phylum Chordata; class Actinopteri; order Cyprinodontiformes; family Valenciidae; genus Valencia; species Valencia hispanica. The sequence goes on from OY747710.1 coordinate 54,119,982, forward strand.
GATCATCCTGGTGACATTATTGAACACCAGCCCTTGCAGCCCAAACATCAGACCAGTCCATTGGTAATTGTTCTGGTCTTCGCGATTAGCCACTCCGCCTGTTTCGGAACATGTATAATAAATGTTCTTGTGAAGGGGATAAAAAAAACATGAATGAAACATGAGCGCATGTATTGTATGTTGATTTTCCAACCAGTTGAAATACACAAAATATCCTTTATGTCTTCGGGTTTTAACCCATTGAAAAGACATGTTCAAACATTGCATTCATACATTGATACACAGATCAGTAGGCAACTTTGGGTTAAGTGCAGAAGCTGGAATCAAACCTACAACCCTCCAAATACAAGCCAACTCTTCTACCTAGCGAGCCACAGTCTGCAAATATTAAGCTTTAAAACGTTTTTAATAGAAATACTTATTCCAAAACCTATTTATGGCATGAAAGAGACACTCACTTATCTCAAACCATTTGGGGAAGTTTACTGCACAAATACAAGGCACTTCCAAGAATCTGGAAAATGTTTGAAAATCTGGTGCCTGATTGAAAGTAGCAACATCACCATCCTCTATACCACAGCCATTGGTCAGGCCTGTCTTCTGATTCCACTAAATCCTGACTGGATAAGGCACGAATGACTTAGTAGAAGCAGGTGGTTAGCCATTTTAAGCACTAAGTGAGGAACAAAGCATCCTTGTAAACACATCTTTAGAGGATGAGTCAGTGAGTGACGACTGGAACTCATTCTACTTCCAGAGGAATTATTGTGTAAATTGAAAGCCTCTCTCCTTCACACAGATGCTCTGAGCATCACTGCATCACCATCTGCTGGTAGGTTATAACAATGTCTTACATTTATTTTAGATTGACCAACAGAAGATAATAAACCTAGCAACCCCTTTCTCCATTTTATTCTCTATTAAAAATATATTTATGAGGAGATTAGGGCATCTTTTCTATAAACAGTTTTTCCTACATTGTGCTACTGTGGCTGATGCAGATCCATTGGGTTAAACAGTTGCAGCAATCTCTTCTGAACATTTTATAGACTGATAAAATGACAGTTGTCATTATTAGTTAGCATAACCAACTGTGGATGGTATAACTGTGAGAGGAATATAAAAGTAATCAAAGAAACCTTCAGGTTGGGACACTGGATCATCTTATTGTGAGGCTGCATTGCTTCATCATCAAAACATGTCATAACAGGTCATAAAGCCTCATTAAGTATTTTACTATGATTGTGTATTTTCTTTCAAAATAGAAAATATTCTATAATTTATTCATATAAAATACTTTTTTTCTGTTTACCTCTTTATCTTTACTAGACAGGGTCCCTAATGATGCTCTGGCTGCTGAAGGAGGAGCAGCATCTCCCAACCTCTCCCGACCTCTAGCCTTATTCTCTTTTCTTATTTTCTTTTCTTAGCTTTTTTCTTAGTTACTTTATACACCCAGCCTCTGGAGTCACTATATTAGACCGGATCTCTTTCTTGGATTACTTTCTGAAGGACTGTGGATAAACAAAATGACATTTTGCCCAGCTGAGGACCTTGAGAAACTGCTCCAGAAAATTGAAACAATTGAGATGAAATTACACCATCTTCAGATTAATTTTGATCTAAACACTGGATATGGAAATGAGACAACTTAACAGATGACTAAATTGTCAGGGATGTGTGTGAAGTATGGACCTAAACGCAGACGCTGAGGAAGTGAGTCTGGAGGCTCGGGTGATGGGGACGGTTCCTCCCTGACCCTCCCTGGGAGCTCTAGCGACGGGGACGGGTCCTCCTTGACCCTCCCTGGGAGCTCCAGCGACCCATTGGGAAATGTCGGTCGCTGGAGAGCTGCTGCTGTGACGGCAGGTTCTGGGACTGGAGCTGGAACGGGCTCACGGACTGGAGCTCTGCCTTCCTCCTCAGAAGCGCCCCCACCTCGGTGGTGTCGCCGTCTCCGGCGAGGCGCTGGATCTCCCCTGGAGCAAAGGTAGGCCGTCTTGTCCCCATGAAAAAATTCAAACAGCTCCTCTTCCCTGATGTGAGGAGCCCCCGAAGAGCCAGCTGGAGGAGGGACAAAGACGGCGGGGGAGAGAACCGGCGGTGCGTGCAGCACAGAGATGAGGCCGACGTTGGTGGTCCTTGTGGGAGCGCCGCTCTTCTCCCCGCTCCTGGAGACTCCGGCTCGCCGGGACCGCCGCCTGCGGCCAGATGGTGGAAGCGGAGAGGGCGGACCGGTGATCTGGTCCAACGCCTCCTGGCGAATCCTCTCCGCCTAGCGCCGCAGATCGGCGAGATCCCGGGCAGAGAAGACACTCCGGAAGTGAGGGAGCACTCCGAGGATCTCCTCAGCTCCGGAGATGCGCACAGGAAGGTGAGGAGAGGCTGCGAGCTTCATCAGGTTGGCCCTGATGTCCTGGCGGAGGGAGGCGATCTCTGCTGCGAGTGCTGGGTCCATTTTATGGCCAGATCATTCTGTCAGGGATGTGTGTGAAGTATGGACCTAAACGCAGACGCTGAGGAAGTGCAGGATATTTATTAAAGGGTGAGGTGATGGTGATGATGATGATGAAGAAGAGGACGACGGCAGGAACGGAGAGACTGGACATCGGGCAGGAACGAGACAGCAGGGAAGGCACACGAAACATCAATAGTAAGTAGTAGTTGTAGTTAATGATCCGGCACTGAGTGGAGAGAAGTGATGGGTTTTAAAGGCAGGAGGTGAGTAGGATCAGGTGTGACCTTATATATGTGAGTGTTATATGTGTGAATAGATAGATAAACTATCTATCTATCTATCTATCTATCTATCTATCTATCTATCTATCTATCTATCTATCTATCTATCTATCTATCTATCTATCTATCTATCTATCTATCTATCTATCTATCTATCTATCTATCTATCTATCTATCTATCTAATTATTAAAAGCTAGGCTAAAAAGGTGAGCCTTGAGCCTACTTTTAAAAACATGAACGTTCCCTGCGGCCCTGAGGTCCTCCGACAGCCTGTTCCAGAGGGAGGGCCATAAAACTCGAAAGATGCCTCACTATGAGTTTGTGTCCTGACTTGAGAGATGACAAGGAGATGGCTGCCAGAGGAGTGCAGAGACCGCGAAGGTTCATATGGTAAAAGCAGTTCTGAAAGGTAAAAAAGGCCCAAAACCATTAAGACAGTTAAAAACCATTAAAAAAAACCTTAAGATCCATCCTAAAACATACGAGGAGCCAATGCAGTGAAGACCTTAAGAAAGTTTTCCCTGTTATTGGGTCTGATCTGATTCAAATAGTGAACTCATCCCTCCTGTCAGGTGTCTTCCCCCAGGCTTTAAAAACAGCAGTTATTAAACCACTGCTAAAAAAGAATAATCTGGATAAGACGTTAATGCAGAACTACAGGCCAATCTCTAATCTTCCATTCATCAGTAAGATTATTGAAAAAGCTGTTCAAGCAAGTAAATAGCTTCATCACAATGACCAAACGCTTTGATGTTTTTCAGTCTGGTTTCTGTGCTCACCACAGCATTGAGACTGCCCTTGTCAAAGTTTTCAATGACACCCGCATAAATACAGACTGTGGTAGAACCACAGTGCTGGTTCTGTTGGACCTCAGTGCAGCATTTGACACTGTTGATCATGATATACTATTGGAACGACTAGGAAAGCTGGGTCGGACTCTCTGGTACAGTACTTGGCTGGTTCGAGTCTTACCTATAGAACAGGGACTTCTTTGTTTCAATAGGAAACTTTTCATCAGAACAAACAGAAATCACATGTGGGGTGCCCCAGGGCTCCATCCTGGGGCCCCTCTTATTTAATATCTACATGCTCCCACTAGCCCAGATTATAACAACCAATAAGATTAGCTACAATAAATATGCAGATGATACTCAGCTGTACATTATGATGTCACCTGATGACTTTGAACCCATCCAGTCCCTAAGTACATTAATCAATCAAATCAATGTTTGGATGTGTCATAACTTTCTACATCTGAACAGAAAAAAAACAGGAGAAATTGCTTTTGGACCTAAAGAGGAAGGATCAATAGTTAGCACACAGCTTCAGTTAATATAGCTAGAAAGTACTGATCAGGCCCGAAATCTAGGTGTAGTTATGGACTCAGACCTGAACCTCCAGAGTTACATAAAGGCAATAACAAGGTCAGCCTTCTATCACCTGAATAACATTTCTAGGATTAAAGGACTGATGTTACAACAGGACCTTGAAAAACTCATCCATGCGTTTATCTTTAGTCGGATTGATTACTGCAACAGCGTCTTCACAGGTCTGCCTAAAAATTCAATCAGACAGCTACAGCTGATCCAGAACGCTGCTGCTCGCGTCCTCACTAGAACCAGGAAAGTAGAGCATATCACCCCAGTTCTAAAGTCCTTACACTGGCTGCCTGTAGCTCAGAGAATAGACTTCTAAATACTTCTACTAGTTTATAAATCATTGAATGTCTTAGTACCAAAGTATGTTGAAGATCTACTGTTACTATACCAACCAGACCACCAGACCACTCAGGTCCTCTAATTCCAGTCTACTCAACATCCCTAGAATCAGAACCAAACATGGAGAAGCAGCTTTCAGTTTCTATGCTCCTCTAATCTGGATCAAACTTCCAGGCAACTCCAAAGCTGCTGAAACACTGAGTTCATTTAAATCACAACTAAAAATGTATCTGTTTAGAGCTGCCTTTGAGTAATGATTTGATGTATCATATGTTTTGTGTGTATGCTTCTTGTTTTACTGCTGTTTTTACATTATATGCTTTGTAATGCTTTGATGTATCTGTGTATGCTTCTTGCTTTATTGCTATTTTTACTTTATATGCTTTGTCTGTGTTTTACTGCTACTTTTATTTTACCTCTTAATCATGTAAAGCACCTTGAATCACCTTGTTGTTGAAAGTGTGCTATATAGGCATGGGCCGGTTACCGGTTTCAAGGTATACCGCGGTATGAAAAAGTCAAGGTTTCAAAACCACTCAAATTTTCCATCATACCGTCCCTACGGTATAAGTGTTTTTTTTTTAATGTGACATCTCCCCAGGGAGAAGGTAAAGGTCCCTCTCCCTCATGCTGTGTGAAGCTGCAGCGTAAAGCACCACTACCCCCCTCTCTCCCCCGCGCACACCTGCGTTTGTTGTGAGTGACAAATGAGCTGCGCTATGCTGCAAGCTGTGTGATGGCTGAAGGAGGCGAGCCTCCAGAACTTTTTCCACCGTCTCTAAGCAGATGTTTGAGAATACTTCGGCTACCATAAAAAGCCAGACATTCACGGCTTGGAAGAAGAAGGTCGCCCGACGTGCAAAACGTGCTTGAGAACAGTGGCAGCCCGAGGACACAATACATCGGATATGATAGCGCATGTTCGGGAGCAGCACCCATCATTGTATGCTAAATTCAAGGTAAAGTTAATGCTGTCTTGAAATGAACGAGCGTATTAGCGTCTGACATTATTGAAGTGAGCTTGTTACCTTGGCAGATATGGTAACTACTGTTGAGAAGGTGTTTTCATTCTAATTTAAAGCCTATTTTAAAGGAACAGACACACATTTAATTTATGACCCTGGCTCTCTGAGCTCTCATTTCACCTTCCCGCGTGCTCGTTCATTTCTGTAAAAAGGAGCAATAAGAACAACAAACAACATTTATATCTTTTAACAGTGAGACGTCATTCACTGGAGTCAGTTCTAGTAACTGAGTACAGCTTTATCTCAACTTTAGGTTTTTATTTGAAACAACAGTTAAAAAGGAAACTCCTCCCACATAGATCTTCCCCCACAGAATGGTCACAGCCTCCCCACCAAAAGGCACACAGCTTCTTCCCAAAAGGCACACAGGATGTGCCACATTCCTCTTGATTATTCACGGATTCTAAGTGTTTCCACATGCACTACAAAATTAGACCCTCACACAACATTAACAGAATTTATATCTCTACATGTCCCTCTCTTGATCTCTTATTTTTTTTAAGAGATCACCATATGTAAGTAAAAATGTCAGGCAAAGAATCATATCAATTTTGAGTCCATCTTCTCTGGAACTTTTCGGATCAGTAGTCAAGTCATCCTGTTCTGGCCGGGAATAGTGGTCGTCCGGCTCGCTCTTCTATGACCTAAGGTTGCCAGCACATCACCTATATGCAGCTAAAGTGTATCTTTTCAGTAGCCCTGAGTTTGAAAACTCTAAGGACTGCACGCAGACCAGAGGATCGTTCAGCCCCTTTTGGCAGGGGTCTCAGCTTCTTTTCCTTCAAACCCTGCTGCCCCAGCTGGGCAGCTCTGTGCTCCAAGCCGCCCTGCCACCTGATGGTGCAGGTGTGCTAAAGTTGGAAACCTCTCAGCAGAGGGTTCAAGTAGGTTGTGTAGTCTGCTCGTTGCTGTTCTTCTCCCGCTCTGGCTTGCTGCTCCTGGATGTCCTCTCAGGTTCGTCCTGACTCCTCAGTGGGAGTGCATTGGCTCCAGCCTTTTTCTGTAGTATGATTATCTGAGAGATTGTGGTCTGGTTGGCTGCTGGTCTCTCACCTGGTCAACAAAGCCTAAACGAAGAGCTTGCAACTAATTTGCTTTTTCCTGTTTGCTTTATCCATAATTGTATCTGTTTTGAGATTCCTTTCTTATGGATTTGTCCTCTTTTTTTTTTTTTATCAAATCCCTCACTCACCTCATAGTTTTAAGTAGTGCCGCACTGATCGGCCACACTAACACAAAATCAAATTATTATCCTGACTGCTTACTAACTAGGTCTATCTGTACATAAAGCTAATACTTTTGCTGTATGTAAATCACAAAAATCATCATTGATGCAAAGTGCACTCTAAAAATCCTGTATCAAAAATGAGCAACACTGGAACAACCTAGACCATAAAGAATATTTCTTCAAAATATATAGTAGAGGTTATAATGTAAATAAAAACTTCCAAACAAAGACTAAATGCATAAACATGCCACAAGGTAAGATGAATGGGTTGTGTGCTAAAACAACCAACCGCACAAAGGTGCCAAAACAGGATGGAAAACAGGAAACGTCTGGTTTTTTTGGATTGTGGAAATGGCATCATGAGCATGACATACCGCTCAAAAGAAAAATGTGCTGCTTTTAATCTCAATTCCTAGATCTCAGCTGCTATACCTTTCTGCCAGGGAAGAATTAACAAAACCACTGAATCTATAATTTAATGTGTCCAATCATAACATGACCTTACCCACCTCTGTCCATGGGAAAAAAGATAACAGAACCTTATTTCAATCACTCCATAATTTGTTTTCATTGGGCATATCGGAGCCCAGATGGGACCACAAGGGGCTGAAATATCACGCCTCCTCCTTCTGCTGTGTCGGATCTCCTCTGCAAATACAAGAAAAGAATGTTCTTTAAGTCTCAACAGAAGCACATCCACCATTCTCATTTTGAGGGTAATTGTGTCAGAGCCAAAATCCGCAGAGAATCAGCAGGTCGTCCATAGAAAAGTTCCCATCACATTCACGATATGGAGCACATACTATATACTTTTTTTCCATGTACCCAGAGTGGTATGAAAGTGTGGTCAGATTGTTATCATTTTCAAAACAAATAAATCTTTGGTCAGGTTTTAAGTGTACTGGTCCAGCTTTAACTATTTAGATTAATCCCATGTCGTCCCAGTCTCCAATTTAGCCTTACTTTTGTCATGGAAGTATACACATTTTTACCCATATAACTTCCTGTTCGTTCATGTACTGCACGCTCAGAATTTGTCCAAATCCCGGAGAGGAGTGTAACATCTGGAAACAGATCATTAAGATTAGTGGAAGCTTCTACATATCTGGGTAAATGTCCTACAGAATATGGCATCTGAGAACAAACAAAACAGTTAATGTTTTATTTATTTGGTAGATATCTTGCATATTGTCACCATACAATAGTTTCAAATGGGTTTCTGTGTGTCTTTCTCTGAGTGAACCAAGAAAATAAATCAGCATCCTCATGTGCTCTATGTCATTCTTCTGTGAGTCCTGACGTTCCTATTGAAATAACACCACCAAAAAACTGTAAAAATAAAAGTACTAGATAGCAGAAAAACCAGAAAAACCTTCATCGTCACTATCTCTCCCTTCAAAACAGTCTCTATAGAAAAGTGGCTCTCCTGGTTCTCTTCACTGAGGTTGAGACAAGTGGACCATATTGTTTTCCACCTCCCTTTGGAATCAGTCTTTAACCCCACTTTTCTTAGACTGCTTTCCCTATATCTAGTAATGGTCTCTGCTTTTTATAATGGATTAAGTGTATCCAACTCAGTCTCTACAGCCATTGGTGTGGTCAAAAATACCTGGAATGGCCCCTTCCACCTGGGTGATGCCCAATTTTCTGTTTACAGCTTTTAATCAGGATCCAGTCACCTCCTTTCAGCTCACTTCTTCCTGTAGGAATATAGGATCATCTGGCATATGATTAGTTTGCATTTATAACTCATGTACTTATCAGTATTCTGATCATGAAAACCCACCAGATCTTAATCAAATTGTTCTTTAGAAGAGAGTAAACCAATCTAAGGAATTCTTTATCTGCGCCCATAGATTATTTCAAATAGAATGAGGCCAATATTCAAATTTGGAATTATATGCATTTATAATTTACCAAATCAAGACTATCCAATTTTGTCCCGTTTCTTCCATCACTTTTTTTTTTCAATTTGCAACATTTTATCATAAAGTCATAAATCAGTTTATAATTGTTCCTCTTATTTTAATATACCAAACTGTAGGAAGGATAAGGTCTCATCAAATTCGTTCAATTACTTGGTGTTATATTCATATTTAACTTTATCATAACCAAACAGTATCTCCAATTCTGTTTAGTCTTATCCATGGCCTTTCTTAATCTGCTTTTAGAATCCAATTGTCTCTTAAAAATGATCTCTAATCTTTGTCCTATTTTATCAATTATTTCATTCACAAAATGTGTTCCGTTAGCACTATAGATCATTTGTGGATATCAAATCTAGGCATTATTTCTCTAAACAACATTTCTGCAACAGTTAGTGTATCTAAATGTTTCACCGTTAACATTACAAATCCATTAGGAGAAATTATCTTTTCTTACTAAATAGAGCTTCTTCAATACAGCCCCTCGTTTGCTCAAAGCTGTTTCTTAATTTTACATGAGAAGCTTTTCTTTTTTTTCCATGTCTGACACACTTCTCGTCCATGAACTAATCAGTTTGAGAATTGAATTGTCCGTAAGAAATCCTTTTATTAGTTCGCCACTAGAGGTCGCCATACCCCTGTTCCCCATTGTTGGCCAAATGCCAAAAACATTTAAAGTTCAATTTGAATCTTCTGGTAGCAATAATATGATTATTTATCTTCATCTGAATACAAACTAAAGTTAAAACTTTAATTTTTCTTTTTCCAAGTAGAAAAATTCTTTGGTAGCTGTCCCGTTTCAAGAATTTTGTGAAAATCTAAAATTTGGACTATTAATTTATCCCCTACAGAGAATATGCCCAACCTCAAGTGAAATAGGAAATCTCTTCCTAACAAATTAGAAAATAATCTCTAGATTTTATGATTATCACAACAGGTTTCTCCTGTAGCAAAATCTATTATTTTTATTTCATTTTTCTAACAACTCAATCTCATTTTTAGTGGAAAATAAAATTCCTAATTTTTTTTAATTATTTTTTCATCTGGCTTCACCAACTTCCTACCATTTTGTCAATGAGATAATCAGCAACTGATATTTCCATGACAAAACATCACATCTCTATTCCTTGCTCTCTACTTATCTGCTCCTTCATAAAGATTCTACAAATTAGCTTATTATTATGATTATATGTGAAAGAGTCTGTTGCTAGATGCCCAAAAAACATGGTCCCATTCTCAACTGATATTGGGGCGAGGGCCGGCATCCTCTCCCAATCTCAGGTGTAGGTCTAGACATCTTTCCTGCTTAATCAGACCCTTAATTTTGTCCCATTAGCAACAACTCCATTGAGTGTAAATATTGAAGTGCGCTTAAACTCAGTGTGCTACGGTAACTAAAGTTGAGTTTTGGAGTGCGTTACTACATTCCTTACTACGGTAATCCCGTAACGAACATATCTTCTCTTTTTTGCAGTCTCTAACCCAGCGCATTACAAGATTGTTAACTTTCAACATGTATCTTATCTGTCATTAAAATGTTAGAAGCAAACATCTGAAGCTGCCGCTTGTTACAAAGAATAAATTCACGTAGCCACCCAGCTGCTCCCCCACAGGTCCTGTAGACATCCGCCTGTATTTCAAAATAAAATCACTCTGCTCATAATCCGTCATTTTTAAACCATTTATTTTATACTATGAGAGATCTCACAGACATCCCATGAATATCATTAAAAATATTAGCTAAGTTTTTATTTATTTATTATAAAGTAACAGTTGCCGCTGCACTTAAGACATCTCAACCTTTTGTATTGAGCTGCACGCAGCTAAAACATCCCTCATTAACAGCTAGTGGGGGGAGGTGTGTTCCTCATCTTCTGCCTTCCGGCAGTTGGATAACCTTTAACAATTTTGAAACGCATGATGAATCTGGTTTCAAACAAGTCTTTCTCAGGAAGTCCATTTTACCGATTTCTGTCCCAACCCATCTCAGTTGGTTTGTTTATTAAGAGAAAAACTAACGACCCATTGTTGAGGGACAGAGGTGGGGATTGCTTGTTTATTATCAGAACAGCCCTTCCTTGAGGGGAAGGGGGGAAGGTGGTCGGTTTTTTAAAGATAATTCATTTAGATCACAGTAAAGTTGACCTTACCCTTCATAGGATTTTTTTTAAATATGTTAGTGGGTTTTCTCTTTTAATTTATTTTTTCTTTCGGCGGAACTTTAGGAGAAAACAAAGTTTAAAACGTTTCTATCCTCCCGGGTGCTAAAAAACACATCTGTTTCACGCATTAACCCCTCCTTTTTCTCTTCCTCCTTCAAGAATTCCTTTGAGACGCCAAATGTCTAATTCTTCAATTTTGACCTTTTTAGTTTTATTTTAGATCGCAACTACCAAGAAGTGCGCGAAATTACTCAGTCAATCGTCGTTTCAAATTCATAATCTTTATTTTAAAGAAATGTATTGTCTTTTCTCTTACATTAATTTTGCATCTCCTTTAAAATCTTCTTTGCTATTTTTTTCCCCATATTTCGATAAGTTACATTTTGCTGTTTTTATTTTTCATTTTTAAATATTAATCATTCTCGTTTTAATGAAGTAAATTCAGGTTTTATTTCTCTGTTATCTGATCTATTTATCTTATCGCAGTGTTATTTACTTAATTTTCAAACCATGAGACTCCGTTCAGCCTACAGCTGTTTCACCATAGAAATCTCCATTCACACACACACAATCATACAACCGGTTTATCACACATTAATATAATTATGTATTTATTATCATGCTTTTTCATTACTAGTATTATTATTTAGATATTTATCATTAGGCCTATTTCTAATTGAGATCCCAGACCTCTGCGCGCTTTTGGAGTCCAACTCCATTAACATGAATTTTCATTGTGAGATCCCGGATCATCACGCAAAGATCCCCGATCTTTATTTGCAAAACACAAACTTGCATTACATAGGTCCCGGACCTAGTTATTTTTTCTTCTTTCACGCATCACATTTTTACTCACTGGTTGTTGTCCCTGTGAAGGAAGACCCCATCCAACTGTTGCTCCGGGAGAAACCCCGGATCTGCCGGCCTCCTTTTTTTCTTTTACCTAACGGTGGGGTGGAGGACTTTGATACTGGTTCCGAACCAGGTTATGCACGGACTCTCAGCAGCCTGCGGTTCCTCCCGGAGATCCAGTCCGATCTGAGATCCTGGTCAAAGGAACAAGAAATGCCAGGGTTAAAATCGCTCTCTGATCTCTGAGTTTTCTTTTTTTTACATTCCGTGGTTTCTCAATCCACGAGCTGATCCCACTCAGCCTTCTTCGTGTCCAACACGCAAGCTTTCAGTAAGAAGCGTCCTAGCTTACCTTAGGGCCGGCCACACCCTGAGTTTACCGACCCGGTCGGCGTCTATTTAACTCTGCAGAAACAGAAATCAACATTTACTGGAGAACAACAGACAGAACACACTTTAAGATTAGTCAATTTTGCGCCTCGTGTGTCAGCGCTTACCAAATAACTTCAGACCTGGGTGACTTCCGTCCTCCGATCTCCAGTATCTGTTAATCACAACAATTTCCAAACTCACGTTTTCCTTTGCTTCTTCCAGAAATCACGTCGGGGTCACCATATTGTTGAGAAGGTGTTTTCACTCTAATTTAAAGCCTATCTTAAAGGAACAGACACACATTTAATTTATGACCCTGGCTCTCTGAGCTCTCATTTCACCTTCCCGCGTGCTCCTTCATTTCTGTAAAAAGGAGCAATAAGAACAACAAACAACATTTATATCTTTTAACAGTGAGACGTCGTTCACTGGACTCAGTTCTAGTAACTGAGTACAGCTTTATCTCAACTTTAGGTTTTTATTTGAAACAACAGTTAAAAAGGAAACTCCTCCTACATAGATCTTCCCCCACAGAATGGTCACAGCCTCCCCACCAAAAGGCACACAGCTTCTTCCCAAAAGGCACCCCGGATGTGCCACATTCCTCTTGATTATTCACGGTTTCTAAGTGTTTCCACATGCACTACAAAATTAGACCCTCATATAACATTAACAGAATTTATATCTCTACACTACCTTACCTTATCTTTTCTTCATCTCTATCCTTAGTAACTTTTTTTAACTGAGGCAGATATGGTAACTAGCATGCTATTGATGATTTATGTTAGCATGCTAGTTAGTTACCATATCTGGATCAGTAAAAAGTTTTTTCCTTAAAAATAAATAAAATACAGACATTCAAAATACACATTTTAGAGCTGTTTTCATAATACCGTGAAACCGCAATATTTTTGCCCACGGTTACCATACTGTCAGAATCTCATACCGGCCCATGCCTAGTGCTATACAAATAAAATTGCCTTGCCTTGCCTAAGCCACTGCTGATAACTCTATGTAATCAGATTTTCTTTTCTATAGAAAGTGCTCCTGTACTAGTGTTTTGTCTGTCTTCTTTTCAGTTTCCTTCTTGCCTTTTTTGGCACGTAGCAGGGTATCTCACAAAACAAATATATTTTTCAACAATTTGGCCTGTCATCCAAAGGAAAGTGCACATTTATAGCATCAATAATGATTATTTAAAAAACCTCCAACCAAAGTAAAGATCTGTGAATTCTCTGTTTAAACATTTCCTTGTGGACATAAATAGCCGGAGTTATAGGTTTCACACTCAGAAAAAGCATTGATGCCCTCAGAGCCGGTGATGGAGCACTCAAGTCCTGTACTCAAGTCCTGACTTGAGTCCTGTTTAGAGAGACTTGTGACGTGACTTGAGCAGCAACCCGATAACTTGCACTTGGACTCTGATTTGCAACGTTAGAACTTGATCTTGGAATTGGACTCAGACTCCGATATGTAAAATTCCTATTTTTGTAGGAATTTCAGTGTAGCCAATGCTAGGGTTAGCCTGTTAGATTAGGACAGATTACTTGACAAAAAGTATACGGGTGACATGTCAATTATTTAGTTTACATGTTTATTTGAAGTATGTTTTATTCTTTTGCACATGCTACTGTGTTAGCTTGATTTAGGACTATTCTACAGTTGTGGCCAAAAGTTTTAAGAATGACACAAATCTTAGTTTTCACAAAGTTTGCTGCAAAACTACTTGTAGATCTTTGTTTCAGTTGTTTTTGTGATGTACTGAAATATAATTACTGTCAGGTTCTGTGGATTTTGCTTTGTTTTCCTTCCACTTGATTTCCTTCCCCTCTGTGCCTTAGTCTGCTTTCTAGTTTTGTTCCCTCCTGTTTGTGTTTTAACCTGTTCTTTTCCTTATCTGGTCTCTTCATGTTAGATTATTTCCATGTCTTTATTAGTTTATTCTCTCTAGTGATTCCTTATGTCCCCTTCCTAGACTTATTATCTTTAGAGTTTTCTGTCTCCCTACCACTCTACCTCTCTTCCCAGCTGATTGTTTCCACCTGCTCTTTCCCTCTCACCTGCATATGATTCCCCTAATTGGTCATTGGTCTCCTCTCACTTCCTCATTTCCTCCCCCGTATAAATTCTACTCTCATTCAGTCACTACTCGCTGGTCCATCGTCATTCTTTCCCTGTTTGTTCCTGATTCCTGCCCAGTTCCTGTTGTTCCTCCCTCATCTCAGTATTTTTGGTTCTCCGAGTTCTGTAAGTTTTTGTTCCTTGTTTTTGTTAATTATTAAATCATTTTTTAAAGTTTCATATTTGCTGCCTTCGGGTCCTTTAAAAATACGCAAACATGACAATTACAAGCACTTTATACATTTCAAAGGCTTTTATTGACAATTACATGACCTTTATGCAAAGAGTCGGTATTTGCAGTGTTGGCCCTTCTTTTTCAGGACCTCTGCAATTCGACTGGGCATGCTCTCAATCAACTTCTGGGCCAAATCCTGACTGATAGCAACCCATTCTTTCATAATCACTTCTTGGAGTTTGTCAGAATTAGTGGGTTTTTGTTTGTCCACCCGCCTCTTGAGGACTGACCACAAGTTCTCAATGGGATTAAGATCTGTGGAGTTTCCAGGCCATGGAGCAAAAATTTCAACGTTTTGGTCCCCGAGCCACTTAGTTATCACTTTTGCCTTATGGCACGGTTCTCCATCGTGCTGGAAAATGCATTGTTCTTCACCAAACTGTTGTTGGATTGTTGGAAGAAGTTGCTGTTGGGGGGTGTTTTGGTACCATTCTTTATTCATGGCTGTGTTTTTTGGGCAAAATTGTAAGTGAGCCCACTCCCTTGGATGAGAAGCAACCCCACACATGAATGGTCTCAGGATGCTTTACTGTTGGCATGACACAGGACTGATGGTAGCGCTCACCTTTTCTTCTCCGGACAAGCCTTTTTCCAGATGCCCCAAACAATCGGAAAGAGGCTTCATGGGAGAATATGACTTTGCCCCAGTCCTCAGCAGTCCATTCACCAGACTTTCTGCAGAAGATCAATCTGTCCCTGATGTGTTTTTTGGAGAGAAGTGGCTTCTTTGCTGTCCTTCTTGACACCAGGCCATCTTCCAAAAGTCTTCGCCTCACTGTGCGTGCAGATGCGCTCACACCTGCCTGCTGCCATTCCTGAGCAAGCTCTGCACTGGTGGCACTCCGATCCCGCAGCTGAATCCTCTTTAGGAGACGATCCTGGCGCTTGCTGGACTTTCTTGGACGCCCTGAAGCCTTCTTAACAAGAATTGAACCTTTTCCTTGAAGTTCTTGATAATCCTATAAATTGTTGATTTAGGTGCAATTTTAGTAGCCACAATATGCTTGCCTGTGAAGCCATTTTTATGCAACGCAATGATGGCTGCACGTGTTTCTTTGCAGGTCACCATGGTTAACAATGGAAGAACAATGATTTCAAGCATCACCCTCCTTTTACATGTCAAGTCTGCCATTCTAACCCAATCAGCCTGACATAATGATCTCCAGCCTTGTGCTCGTCAACATTCTCACCTGAGTTAACAAGACGATTACTGAAATGATCTCAGCAGCTCCTTTAATGACAGCAATGAAATGCAGTGAAATTTTCATGGCAAAGAAGGACTATGCAATTCATCTGATCACTGTTCATAACATTCTGGAGTATATGCAAATTGCTATTATAAAAACTTAAGCAGAAACTTTTCCAATTTCCAATATTTATGTAATTCTCAAAACTTTTGGCCATGACTCTAGTCTTAAACTCTAAACCCTGCTCCCTTATTGTTAACTTGCTCCCAGGTGATAATGACTTGATTTAAAATGGAATATTCTTTTAAGGGCTTGTAGTTCCAACATTGCCTCCTGCTTGGTCAGGAGGAGGGATTGCTGCAAAGTTAATAACTCAATGACACTGTCTGGACTTCCTTACACAGGTAAGTTGTTGATCACTTGGCAATATTATCTGAATTATGTTTCTTGTTTTACCTTTAATCAATCAATCAATAAAACTTTATTTATAAAGCACTTTTCATACAAACATTGCAACTCAATGTGCTTTACAGATTAAATTGACCCCACATAAACCACATTCCCATCCCTCCCCCACAGATTAAAGAGCATGATCACAATTATACCCCCCTCCCCCCAACCCCCATGCGCATGCGCACACACACTCAAAAGCAACAATAAAATGTAGATTGGGCTGATTACAGATGAGCCAGGTAAGGAAAGGAAACGCCATCAAAGGAGCCATCTGCACCTGCAGCAGCACATCGACAGCAGCAGCCAAGGCACTGACCCAGGGCCCCCAGAGGAGGCAAGGATGAGACCCCCACCTCCACCCAAGTGTTATATGGAGAGCACCCGGTCAGCCACAGCCGACCACTGCTCCCAAGGCAGAGGGCTCCCATAGAGGAAACACTGGAAGGAAGATTAAAATAAGTTCAAAAATAAACAATGGATAAATATGATTAGACTAAGTAGTTAAACACTGATCAAATATAAGCAAGTAAAACATGCAGAGGAATTAAACAGACAATAATAAATAATAATCAGGTAAAAGAAAAGCTAAAAATAAACTGAATTGAATTGAATTGAAAAGGTGAGTCTTGAGCCTGCTCTTAAAAACATGACCCTGAGCTCCTCCCGCAGCTTGTTCCAGAGGTGAGGGCCATGATAATGGAAAGACGCCTCGCCAAGAGAGTGTGTCCTGACTTTAGGGATGACGGCTGCCAGAGGAGCACAAAGACCACCAAGGTTCAATTCAATTCAGTTTATTTATATAGCGCCGATTCACAACAGATGTCATCTCAAGGCACATAACAAGAAGTCATTTCAATACATTTATACAAACATTCCAATCAGTTAAAAAGTTTCCTATTTAAGGAATCCCAGCAGATTGCGTCAGTCATTGGCGTGAGGTTGGGCCCCGTTGATGCAGACTTTCAACCACAGCAATCCTTCAGCAAACCCTCATACTGAGCAAGCATGTAGCGACGGTGGAAAGGAAAAACTCCCCTTTAACAGGAAGAAACCTCCAACAGAACCAGGCTCAGTAGGAGCGGCCATCTGCCACAACCCGCTGGGGGTTTGAGAAGACAGAGCAGAAACACAGAAGGAACAGAAGATCTGATATAAGACAACTTTCTATGTTACAGAAAGTAAAAAGTTGATAACATGACATGGTGGATATTCAGTTAGTGGGAGGATCATCCCAGTCGATGCCCCCCGTCCAACAGGGCATTGCAGCCAAGCAGGATACCAGACCAGGTATTTCTTCTATGGAGAGAAAAACACTGAGAGAAAACAAAGTTAACAGTCGAAATAACAGAAGGTACTGTAATACAACTGGAGAGTAGTAGGAGAAAAGGAAGTAGCAGAGTGAAGAAAATTGGTCAGTCTGTCCTCCAGCAGTCTAAGCCTATAGCAGCATAACTACAGAGACAGCTCAGGATGACCTTAGCCACTCTAACTATAAGCTTTATCAAAAAGGAAAGTTTTAAGCCTGGCTTTAAAAGTATACAGAGTGTCTGCCTCACGGACTAAAGCTGGGAGCTGGTTCCACAGGAGAGGAGCCTTATAACTAAAAGATCTGCCTCCCATTCTACTTTTAGAAATCCTAGGAACTACAAGTAAACCTGCAGTCTGAGAGCAAAGTGCTCTGTTAGGAACATATGGAACAATCAGATCTCTGATGTATGATGGAGCTTGATTATTAAGGGCTTTGTATGTAAGAAGAAGGATCTTAAATTCTATTCTGGATTTAATAGGGAGCCAATGAAGGGAAGCTAAAACAGGAGAAATGTGATCTCAAATATGATTTAAACCAGCCTAGTGGTGTCCCTTTGATCCCTGAAACATGTTCAAGCCTTTCTAAGAGAATATTATGATCAACTGTGTCAAAACCAGCACTGAGATCTAACAAAACCAGAACAGACACAAGTCCATTATCTGAGGCCATGAGAATATCATTAGTAACCTTCACCAGTGCTGTTTCAGTGCTATGATGAGCTCTAAAACTTGACTGAAACTCTTCAAACAGCTCGTTATTGTTTAAATGCTCACTTACTTTAACTGACCATCTTAAATCTGAAAGAAAATTTCATTATAGTAGAGCTTTATCAGACAAGGCTGTAACAATTTTTAAAGAATATGTTCCATTCTTACTTTCCTTAGTGTCTCAGGGTAACAGTGGATGGCAGCAATTCAATCTCTAACCCTTCAGAAATTCATGGTCTGGTTCACAGGGTTACGTCCTCATTGCGTTTGGCATTAGATAGTGTAGCCCCCTTAAAAAAGAAAGTGGCTAGCCATAGGAGGCTGACTCCTTGGTTCAACGCAGAGTTGCGTACTTTAAAGCGGAATACTAGGAAGTTGGAGAGAAAATGGCGCTCTACACACCTAGAGGATTCCTATTTAACCTGGAATAACAGTCTACTGCTGTATAAAAAGACCCTTCGACAAGCTAGAACAGCATATTTTTCATCATTAATAGAGGCGAATGAAAACAATCCTAGGTTCTTTTTAGTACAGTTGCCAAACTTACACAGAGTCATAGCTCTGTTGAGCCAACTATTCCCCCAGCTCTTAGCAGTGTTGATTTTATGGGATTCTTCATAAATAAAATTAATTCTATTAAAAATAAAATCATTGGCATCCTCCCAAACATGATTACTTCTTCCTCAGTAAATGAGGCAGTATCGGAAAGAACTGTAGAACCTCAGTTGTGCTTAGGCTGTTTTGATTCAGTCGAGCTTTTGGAATTATCAAAAATATTAGCCTCATCTAAACCTTCAACTTGTATGTTGGACCCAATTCCAACCAAATTATTTAAAGAAGTGTTCCATTTGGTTCCTGGCCCCATTTTGGATATGATGAATCTATCCTTAGTAAACGGATACGTACCACAGGAATTTAAAATAGCTGTAATTAAACCTTTACTCAAGAAACCTTCCCTTGATCAAGATGACTTAGTGAATTACAGACCTATATCTAACCTTCCTTTCTTATCCAAAGTCCTTGAGAAAATTGTTGCTAATCAAGTCTGTGAGCATCTAAACAGTAACGAGCTGTTTGAAGAGTTTCAGTCAGGTTTTAGAGCTCATCATAGCACTAAAACCGCACTGGTGAAGGTTACTAATGATAGTCTCATGGCCTCAGATAATGGACTGGTGTCTGTTCTGGTTTTGTTAGATCTCAGTGCTGCTTTTGTCACAGTCGATCATAATATTCTCCTAGAAAGGCTTGAACATGTTGCAGGGATCAAAGGAACAGCACTAGGCTGGTTTAAATCATATTTGTCTGACAGATTCCAGTTTGTTCATCTAAATGATAAATCTTCTTCCCTCTCAAGGGTTACTTGTGGAGTTCCACAGGGTTCTGTGCTTGGACCAATTTTGTTCACCATATATATGCTCCCAATTGGTAGAATCATTAGACAGCATGGGATAAATTTCCACAGCTATGCAGATGATACACAACTATATTTATCCATAAATCCTGATGAACCCAGTCAGTTAGGTAGATTACAGGCATGTCTGGAAGACATAAAAACATGGATGACCCTAAACTTTTTGCTTTTAAAAAATTCTGACAAAACAGAAGTTGCTGTCTTTGGACCAGAAGTTCTTAAACAGAAACTGATTAGTCAATCACTTCATTTGGATGGCATTAAATTGGCCCCCAGTAATAACGTAAAGAACCTCGGCGTTATTTTTGACAGAGACTTGACATTTAAATCCCAAATTAAACAGGTTTCTAGGATTTCTTTCTTTCACCTCCGGAATATTGCTAAAATTAGAAACATCCTGTCCAGGAGTGATGCTGAGAAACTAGTCCATGCATTTGTTACCTCAAGGCTGGACTACTGTAATTCTTTACTATCAGGTAGTCCACAAAATGCCATTAAAAGCCTTCAGTTGATCCAAAATGCGGCAGCAAGAGTTTTGATAAATATTAAAAAGAGATCACATTTCTCCAGTTTTCTCCACTTTTGCTCACTTTGCTACTTTCTCTACTACTCTGCAAAGTTGTTGTTCTGGAATGTTTCTAACTTACTTAGCATCTCTCCAAATGATTGGTTTGAACTGAGTATATATTTATTTATATAAATCTGATTTGTTTGTTAGAGAGAGAGAGAGAGAGAGAGAGAGAGAGAGAGAGAGAGAGAGAGAGAGAGAGAGAGAGAGAGAGAGAGAGAGAGAGAGAGAGAGAGAGAGAGAGAGAGAGAGAGAGAGAGAGAGAGAGAGAGAGAGAGAGAGAGAGAGAGAGAGAGAGAGAGAGAGAGAGAGAGAGAGAGAGAGAGAGAGAGAGAGAGAGAGAGAGAGAGAGAGAGAGAGAGAGACCGGTCTACATGTGTTTTGTGGACTTGGAGAAGCCGTTCGACCGTGTCCCTCGGGGGGCCCTGTGGGGGGTGCTCCGGGAGTATGGGGTACCGGGCCCCTTGATACGGGCTGTTAGGTCCCTGTACGACCGGTGCCAGAGTTTGGTTCGCATTGCCGGCAGTAAGTCGGGCTTGTTTCCAGTGAGAGTTGGACTCCGCCAAGGTTGCCCTTTGTCACCGATCCTGTTCCTAACTTTTATGGACAGGATCTCTAGGCGCAGCCAAGGCGTTGAGGGGATCCGTTTTGGTGGCCTCAGGATCGGGTCTCTGCTTTTTGCAGATGATGTGGTCCTGTTGGCTTCATCGGAGCGTGATCTACAGCTTTTGCTGGAGCTGTTCGCAGCCGAGTGTGAAGCGGCTGGGATGAGAATCAGCACCTCCAAATCCGAGGCCATGGTCTTGAGCCGGAAAAGGGTGGGGTGCCTCCTCCGGGTCGGGGATGGGGTCCTTCCCCAAGTGGAGGAGTTTAAGTATCTGGGGGTCTTGTTCACGAATGAGGGAAAAATGGAGCGGGAGATCGATAGACGGATTGGTGGGGCATCTGCAGTTATGCGGGCGCTCTACCGGTCTGTTGTGGTGAAGAGAGAGCTGAGCCGAAAGGCGAAGCTCTCGATTTACCGGTCGATCTACGTTCCTACCCTCATCTATGGTCACGAACTCTGGGTGGTGACCGAAAGAACGAGATCACGGATACAAGCGGCTGAAATGAGTTTCCTCCGCAGAGTGTCTGGGCTCTCCCTTAGAGATAGGGTGAGAAGCTCAGTCATCCGGAGGGGGCTCAGAGTAGAGCCGCTGCTTCTCCACATCGAGAGGAGTCAGTTGAGGTGGCTCGGGCATCTGGTCAGGATGCCTCCTGGACGCCTCCCTGGTGAGGTGTTTCAGGCACGTATCACCGGGAGGAGGCCCAGGGGAAGGCCCAGGACACGCTGGAGGGACTATGTTTCTCGGCTGGCCTGGGAGCGCCTTGGGGTTCCTCCCGAGGAGCTGGAACAAGTGGCTGGGGAGAGGGAAGTCTGGGTCTCTTTGCTTAGGCTGCTGCCCCCGCGACCCGACCCCGGATAAGTGGAAGAAAATGGATGGATGGATGGAATTAATGCTTTACCATGACTATGCAGCAGTTCAGAAAGCAAGGTCTAAAGACACATGATTAAGTGAGTTTTCTGCTATAAGTTAACTGATATTACCTCTTGCTAAAAGAATGCCATCCATCTATGGCTGGATTGTATGGATAGGTCACCAATCCATCACAGGGACACACACAAGACAGACCATAAAAACAGTAATGTTTTTGTGCTGAGAGGAAGCCGGTGAGAATACCTGTAGGACTAATTACAGTGGAGAAGGTTCCATCATCACATAGAATACCCCATAGAAACTTTTTTTTACCATTTAAATATCAAACTAACTTTGACAGCATTGTTTGATAACTAGGGTTATATTGGAATGTATGTACCATAATTTTCGGACTATAAAAAGTGACACAGACTAGTGTGGAAAGATTATGTGCCGAAGAAGACACTACCAGTAGTTTTCATACGCACACCCTCATCATGGAAAGCAAACGAAGAATTGCAGCTTTTAAGTTTAAGACAATCAAGCTGGCCGTCAGAGAAGGAAATAGAGCTACTGCATGTCAGCTTGACATCAATGAATCGATGGTGAGACGTTGGAGGAGGCAGCGGGAAGAACGGAGTCAGTGTAAAAAGACGACAAAAAGCTTTCCGAGGACATAAAAACCCTGAAGAAGATGACATTAGTGGCTTTAGTGAGGAAGAGGAAGATAGTGACCAATTACTTTTCTGGTAGGCTAAAGTATGTTTTATTTTTCACTGTTTCCATCATGGGAGAAGAAGTGGAGGTGGTTGAGGAATATAAATTCCTCGGAGTTCACCTTGACAACGGACTGGACTGGAGACTGAACAGTGAAGCCGTCTACAAGAAGGGACAGAGCAGACTGGACTTCTTGAGGAAGCTTAGGTCCTTCACGGTTTGCAGCAAGATGCTGCAGATCTTCTCCAAGTCTGTTGTGGAGAGTGTAATCTCTTCAGCCGTCATCTGTTGGGGTAGCAGCATCAGAGCCAGGGATTTAAAAAGGCTCAACAACCTGATAAAGAAGGCTGGTTCTGTTCTTGGCACTACTGTGGAACATCTGGAGATGATGATGCAAAGAAGGATTCTTCATAAAAGCAAAAAAATTATGAACAACCCTGAGCATCCTCTTCATAAGACTGTCATACAACAGAGTGTCTCACGTCAGAGGCTTCTTCAGTTTCACTGAAATACAAACCACTACATGAAATCCTTCCTGCCCACAGCCATCATCATCTACAACAACTCCTCAAAGAAATAATTATATGAGCTATACCAACACTTAATTTCCCTCTGGGATCAATAAAGTATTTTTGAATTGAATTGAATTTTCTAACCAGGTGTGTTAATGTCGTGTTTAGATGATGCAGTGTTGACGGCCTACTGTCGATTTTCAGGCAGGGTTTGAAAAAAAACAAGTCTTAAATTAAAACTAGAAAAGCACTCAGACCTCCGTCACGACCACTCATCCCCTCCATCCTCATGTTGTTATCTATATTTCTAACTTTCTGTACTTTTCCCAAAAAATGTCTCCTCAGAGTCCTGCACTGGTCCAATTTTACCAACCCGCATGCATTAAGATGAGTTTTTAACCCAACCATTTACCCACAGTTATGTTGAGACTATGGCCTTTACTGAACGAACTGGATCTCCCATCATCCTTTCACTGAACGAACTGCATCTCCCAGCATCCTTTCACTGAACGAACTGCATCTCCCAGCATCCTTCCACTGAACGAACTGCATCTCCCAGCACCCATTGCGCTGCCCTCGACCCAGTCTCATTGGTCTGTGGCCAGTGATGACATCACAGAGTTGATAAAAGCAGCTCGAATATTGAAATCTTGGTCTTTTGGCTCCACAGCGGTGCCTGCAAGGAGACGCTTTAATCCACTGCTAGCATTTTCCCTTTTTTTCGTTCAAACCTGCTGGACCAGGAAGAACTTCCCTTTTAAACTTCGAAGTGAATCGGCCGAATCGGCCCTGGTTACCCCGTTGGCGTAACCAGGGAGTCAGCTGGCCATCTGAGCTCTATATAAACAGGCCCCAGAGCCTAAAGGTGGACGTCCACTTTTCCTGACCTCGGTTTTGCGCAAACTGCTCCTTTAAACTGGACACTTTCTAAGTTCTTCGTCGTGGACTGTAGAGAGCTGCCCCCACCAAGTAGGATTAAACTGATTTATATCTCTCGGTCTGGGTAGAGGAGAAGGTCTTGACGGTTAATATCCGTTTTCTGTTGGTTAAAATAAGTCTGTAAACTTGTTAACCACTGTTATTCTTGGTCGTCTGTCGCTGTACACCGACCCTGAATGTGCATGCTTTTTGTGTTTTATTATTTGACTTTAGTTGCAACCAGAAGCAGTATATTGTATTGTATTATTTCCTTGTTTGTTTATTGTCCGCTGCGGTCGGCGCGTGTCTGTTTAGACAGGTCGCGTGGACTCAGTAGATCTCCTTTCTCCGTCGCCCTCGTTTCCTTTGTCCAAGCCACCATTGCTAATGAAACTAGCCTTTGTTGAATCGCAACGCGGTCTTCCTTTGTCTTTCTTTGTGAACCGATCGCGCCAATTGATAAGGCTTGAGTTATTTATCGCATTGAAGGGTTGAGCTGAACCCCCCATTCGCTCGCTGTCTCCCACACACACACACACACACAGCCGCACACACACACGCCCCCTTCCCTCGACGTTAACTTTGTTCTATTTTTGCATGTGTTAGAATAGATGGAAATTATGAATGAAATGTAATCTGTAAGGTGACCTATTTCATTAATAAATTCCCTTAAGTAATGAGAAGTTTCCTGTGCTATTTCAGTGTGTGCTGTGAAGTTTGTTTTAACCCCGCGGACGAACTCTACGCCTTTTCAGAGAGACTGACTGTCGGGTTTAGTTAAAATTATCTCATTTATGAGATTGGTGCCCCGAAATCTTTAATAAACAGGTTAAACTCGAACGTCATCAATAATTATATTAATATTAAATTATTGATTATAATTATTGATGCTCAGAAAACCAGACAAGAAATATTTATTATTAATAGTTACAACATTAATGGTGCGTCCCGTGTGAAGCTGCTAGAAAACAAAAGAAATAAACGGCACACACTGAATAAACAGTAGTTCAGATTATTCGGCCAGATCTTAAAGTGATAAGGTTTGCAACTTTTCTTGGTAATAATATTCTGCTTTTGGAGTTTGACTAAGATGACTCTTTGATGGGATTAAGTGAGGAGCATTGTGCTGTGTTTGGCTTTTGAATGGTAATTCATCTTAACTGTGGTTTCTGATAAGTTCTGCACGTTGCCGCTGAGAAGCAGCAATTCTGCATTGTGCTGTAGTCTATGGAAGCATGATAGTGCTGAATTAACCTGCTGCTAATCAGATTAATTAAGATGTATTTTTAAATCCATTACTCAAGCTGTTCAATCTGCAATTAATTGTTCATATACTTTTTGTGCTCTTTAATGTTCATAAAAAATGTCAGTGTTCCAATTTCTTGAAAATTTTAATTGCTTAATCTGCATTTAAATTAATAATTCCAAATTTCAATCTGGAAGTAATGAGCTTATACATTTTCCTCAGTGTGTTGTGCAAAAGCACCCTGATTTAAATTTCAGCTAAAAATTTTAATTGCTTAACCTGCATTTAAATTAATAATTCCAAATTTCAATCTGGAAGTAATGAGCTTAAAATTTTTCCTCAGTGTGTTGTGCAAAAGCACCCTGATTTAAATTTCAGCTAAAACTTTAAATTGCTAAACCTGCATTTAAATTAATAATTCCAAATTTCAATCTGGAAGCAATCAGCTTGAAATTTAATTTCCCAGTGTGCTGTGGAAAAACACCCAGATTTAATTTCCAGCTATTAAATTAAATTGCTTAACCTGCATTTATTCATCATTGCTTAGGCACCATTTGAACTAATTATACAAGTTTAAAGAAAACCCATCCTCAATTAAACGCTTTTGCTCTTGGTACTTCTGAGAGAATTTGTTTTCTTTTTCAAGCATCTGATGTTTGTTTCCTTGTGTGTGTCCCTAATGTGTATTTTTGCCTGATTTTAACTACTGCTAACTCACTGCTAACCTTGATTAGAGAGAGTGAATCTGAGTTGCATTGCTAAATTCCCTTAAATGAAATAAGGAGTTCATATTTAACACATAGCATTTTGAAATACTATAAAGTAGTATTGTGTAAGTCACAAGTGATTTTGGCAGCTTGTGCAATTATTTATTTTGCGCACATAAACCTGTGGAATATGCAAAGAGACCAGTGCATATTTATCTGAGGTAGTGGCAAGTTGGTGCGTGTTTTGCTTTTGAGCAATTGTAAACTTTGCCTATTGGCTGCTTGAGATTTGGTCTCATTTTATTATCTCAATTTCTTCTTTTTAAATCTTTTAATTTATTCTCTTTCTGTTTCTTCTGGTGCCTTAAAAGATGGAAGCCTCGAGGGGGCACAGCTGAGCAGCGACATGTGAAAACGTGTTCTTGCGAGCTCTGCTTGAATTGAACATTTATTTAATTTTCCCACTCTCCTCTTCGTTCGTTCTGGTGCGAACCTGTCTTTAGTGTGCCTAATTCTTTGAATTAGTAGTATTTTTATTTACTTTTTAGTCCAAAGCTGCTCAAAATGCCTAAATCGCACAAGCCGAGGCCAGGGCCTGATGCCCCAGACTTGCCTGATGTGGAGTCGCCCGCGGAGGTGGGGTCAGGGTCGGATCTCGGTGCAATTATGGCTGCCATAAAGCAAACGGAGCAGAATGTGCTAGCCAAGATCGACTCGTCTGTGATGGCAGCTGCAGGTGAATTACACAAGAAAATAGACAACTTAGCGAGTGATTTAAGGACAGAAATCCTGAATGTGCGCGCAGAATTTGCGAAGGTTAATGAAGAAATACAGAAAGAAAGCGCCGCATTATCAACCCGCATTGATGATCTTGAGGAGGAAGCTGATGGCCAGGCTAACCGTGTTGTAGCACTTGAAGCTCAAGTTGATACGTTATCTACTCAAGTTGCCCGGTTGGCAGACAAGACCGATGATCTGGAGTCACGGCAGTGGCGAGATAATTGCAGACTAATCAGAATTGAAGAGGGATTCAGAAATATACTACCGGAGAGAGCCGTGGCTGAATTGTTGAAGGAAGCGCCAACCCTCGACTTTGCGCCGACGCTTGATCGGGCGCATAGGAGCCTGGAGCCGAGGCCAAAGGATGGGGATGATCCGAGACCAATAATCGTCAAGTTCCACTACTTTCAGGAGAAAGTGGATGTTCTTTGGAAGGCCATGGGAGCAGGGCCCATCACCCACAATGGGAAGCGTTTTTACATCTACCCAGATTACTCGGCCGCCGTCAGGAAAAAGAGAGCAGCCTTTACCGAGGTGAGAGGATTGCTTCGCCGGTGTACGGGCGTGAAATACGGTCTCCTGTTTCCTGCTACATTAAAGATCACGGCCCCAGCTGGTGAGCAGATGTCTTTCGATGACCCGATCAAGGCAAAGCACTACATTGAGACCAATCTGCGCGCACGGGAGACGGAGGGAGAGTGACAGTTAATTCACGGACCATAACAGGTATCACGCTGCATGTTAGCATTGCTGTAGTCTGTGCAGGCTTTGACTGGTAAACGCCGTCACGCTACAGTTGGATGCATTTTGTGTTTGGACAATGCATAGCTTACTGCAATATGTTGAGGGGTTATGTGGACATCATGTGGCCTGGAGAATATTTTATTTAAGAATATCTTTAATATCCTCATTTGTTTTCCCTTTTCTCTGTCACGTCAGTGTGGATAGCGCTGAGTCTCAAATTGACACTATAACCCCAATTGTATTTTTATTTTGTTTTCTAATGTACTCTGTTTAATTAATCCCATTATTACCACCAGTGTCATTAATTTTATTTGATTTTACTCTTTTCTTGTGGGATTATTTTCCAACTGTGAGTATTTGAAGCCGTGTCAGCCTGTAAACAGATGGGTAACTTACAGGCATGCATGTAGCAATAATAGTGTTGAGACAAGGGTCCAATTACATTTGGTTCTACCCTTGCTGAGTTCATGTAAGAGTTGAAGTTAGTGTAAACGTGTTATATGCCTAGGAGAGAGAGGAGAGTTGTCAGGGCGGTCTCAGGTTTAAGGAAGACCAGCCCAGGGGCCCAGGATGGTGAGAGATTTTTCTATGTTTATCTGTTCGTTTTTGTTAGTTTTGTTTTGGGTTTATTTGTGGTTTATGATTTGACTCAAACAGGCATTGAAGTAATGAGGTATAGTCAACGTGTTAGACTGGTTCATTATCAGTTGTGGCACTATGACTCTGGATAATGTAAATAGTCAACAAGGAGTGGTTTCATTCATTAGCTGGAACGTCAAAGGGCTGAATAATATGGTTAAAAGGAGCAAAGTATTTAGTCATTTAAAATCATTCAAACCTGATGTAATTTTCCTACAAGAAACGCACTTAAATATTAACTCCCATGAAAGACTAAGCTGTAAGTAGATTGGACAAATATACCATTCTCGTTTTAACCAGGGGAACAGCAATCCTAATTAGGAAGGGGATTCCATTTGAACACTCTGAAGTAATATCAGATGCTAATGGCAGATATATTGTTGTAGTGGGCAAGCTATTTAACACACCATTAATATTGGCTAATATCTATGGACCTATCTGGGACAATGCACAATTCTTTCTTAATTTTTTTTCGACTCTCCCCGATCTTAACTCCTACAAATTAATTCTAGGTGGAGACTTTAATTGTGTCCTTCATCCTCAGTTGGACAGGTCAAGCGTAAGGTCGAACAACGCTCTCTCGTCAGCTGCAGTGGCTATTAATTCTCTCCTTCGTTCTTACGGTTTATCAGACCCTTGGCGTATAATAAATCCAACTACGAAGCAATTTTATTTTTTCTCCCCTGTTCATCATAGTTATTCCAGGATTGATTACTTTATCGTCGATAACCAGCTATTACCCTTAATTTCTAGCACCAAATACCACAGTATAGTGATATCAGATCACAGCCCAGTACAGATAGATTTGGCTTTCTCAGGCAATGTAGCGCCCCAGCGAACATGGCGGCTAGATCCCCCATTACTTTTATGTAAACACTTTAGAATATTTCTCAATAATCAGATCGACTTCTTTTTGGAAATTAATGACACTCAGGATGTGTCAAGGGGAGTTTTGTGGGAATCTATGAAAGCCTATATTAGGGGCCAAGTTATTTCTAATGGTGCACATAGAGATAAGGAGCGTTTTAAACAACTTAAAGGGCTGGCTGACAAAATTGCAGATATTGACAAGCAATATGCTCTTTCACCTACGCCAGATCTTTTTAAGGAGAAATTACTATTGCAAACAGAATTTAACACGCTTACGACATGGAAAGCCAAAAAAAATATTTTTAAATCCAGACAGGTATATTATGAGCATGGAGATAAGGCGGGGAGGCTCCTTGCACTGCAGCTCAAACAGCAGTCGTCTGAACAAGCGATTTCAGGAATTGAAATAGATGCTGACTCGATATCTCGCAACCCCCGAGTCATTAATGATCAGTTTAAACAATTTTATTCTACCCTATATCAATCAGAGGTGGGTAGTAACTCGTCTGAGATCTACTCATTTCTTGATTCGCTGGATCTCCCCAAGCTTTCTCCAGATGCTCAGTCATCTCTAGAACAGCCGTTGTTGCCTGAGGAGATAGCGAGTGCCATTAAGTTGTCTCAGACAGGAAGGGCGCCAGGTCCGGACGGTTTCCCCATGGAGTTTTATAAGGAATTCTCTGCTAAACTCACACCCATCCTGAAATCAGTCTATGATGAAGCTTTGGCTACTGGAAATTTGCCGCAGACGCTTACCCAGGCCACGATTTCAGTCTTACTAAAGAAAGATAAGGATCCTGTACAGTGTAGTTCATACAGGCCAATAAGCCTTCTGTGCTGTGACTATAAGAACCAAAACTCTTGCACAAAGGTTAAAACCTATTGTTTCCACTATTATTGATGAGGACCAAACAGGTTTCATTCCCGGACGGCAATCATTTTTTAATGTGAGAAGCCTATTTAGTTTGATATTTTCCCCCCATTCAACGACACATCCAGAAGTTATTCTGAGCCTTGACGCTGAAAAGGCGTTTGACAGAATTGAATGGTCCTATCTTTTCGCAGTGCTAGAAAAATTCGGCATGGGTCCTACTTTTTGTAGGTGGATCAAAGTTTTATATTCAACACCTATGACGGCAGTCAGGACAAATGGTCTGATCTCTGAATATTTTCCGCTCTACAGAGGAACAAGGCAGGGTTGCTGCCTGTCGCCCTTCCTGTTTGACATTGCGATCGAACCATTGGCAATCGCTATCAGATCTGATGGGAGGATTAAGAGTATATCCAGGGGTGAAATAAAGCATAACATTTTGCTCTATGCTGATGATCTCCTTTTGCAGATATCAGACCCAATTGAGAGTATGCCCCATCTTCTTTATTGGCTACAAAAGTTTAGTAACATATCGGGGTATAAAATTAATCTGTCAAAATCTTTACTGTTTACATTAAATAATCTGGCAAAACAGATCACTTATGAAAATTCGCCTTTTAAAATTGAGAATGACAAATTTACTTATTTGGGAATAGAAATGGCTGGCTCAATTAAGGCTATTTTCCAGTATAATTACAGGTCTATCTTAGATCGTACCAAAACTGATCTGGATAGGTGGTCAAAAACTCCAATATCCCTGGCAGGACGGATAAATGCGGTGAAGATTACTGTAATGCCCAGGTTTCTTTATTTATTTCAAATGATTCCCATTTTTCTCCCCAAATCTTATTTTGATCAGCTGGACCGCTGTATCTCTTTGTTCATATGGAACAAAAAACCTGCACGTATGAAGAAAGCAAGCCTGGAGAGAGCTAAATCTGATGGGGGTTTGGGTTTACCTAATTTCTTGTTTTATTATTGGGCAGCCAATATTGTTAAGCTGACATACTGGATAACCATGTTCGCAGATAAGGAGGGTCCAGTCTGGTCTGATATGGAACTGAGATCTGCACTCCCAGTTTCTCCGATTTCGATCTTAACTGCCCCTCTCCCACTAAATATTAAATTAACTGAGCTGAACTCAAACTTGGTTGTTCAGAATTCAATTAAGATCTGGGGTCAATTCAGGAAACATTTTAATTTGAGAAATACATGTAGCCTCTCTCCAATAATGTTCAATCATCTCTTTGTACCATCTTAAATAGACCATTCATTTGCAGCCTGGCACAGAGACGGCTTGGTCTTCTTTCGAGATCTCTTCACTGAGGATGGCTTTGTTTCATTTAAATCTTTATGTGAAAACCATAATTTACCTAAGTCTCACTACTTTAGATACCTTCAGGCTCGGAGTTTTGCCTCTAAACTTTTCTCAGGATACCCATCCCCACCCTCTAAAGACCTACTGTATTCAGTTCTTAATGTGAGTCAACCAACTAAAAGAGCAATATCAAAGATCTATGCATTAATTCTTGATGGCTGCCCTCATACATGGGACAAAACCAGGGCAGCGGGGGAAGGAGAGTTCGGAGAAATGATACCGGAAGACATATGGAAAAATACCGTACAGCGTATACACACATCTTCTCTCTGTATTAGACATGGCTTGATTCAATTTAAGGTTGTCCACAGGTTGCATTACTCAAATGACAGACTGTCTAAATTATACCCTAATGTTGCACCAAACTGTCCTAGATGTCATTACTCCCCTGTTTCTTTGGGGCACATGTTTTGGTCATGTCCATCGTTGTATGATTTTTGGTCATCAATTTTTCAATCACTATCAGCTATATCTGGCGAAACACTGCAGCCTGACCCTTTGATAGCTATCTTCGGTGTAGCACGTGATGAGCTAAAGCTCTCCCACCTCCATAAAAATTGCATGCCCGCCGTCTGATACTGTTGAACTGGAAGGCGAAAAACCCTCCTTCCTATGTCCATTGAATTAGAGAGGTGATGTTGGGATTAGCTCTGGAAAAGATTAGATACACAGTGCACAGCTCGGAGGGTAAATATGACAGAACCTGGTCACAGTTCATAATGCATATCAAGAGTTTGCCTTTTGCTTGACTCATTATTTTTCTTATCTGTTGGTAATTTAGTTTCCCTCTCTGTTTTCTGATCACTGTCCCTAGTCTCCTCAATGCCCGTATTCTGATTAAGAGTTTTTTTTTTTTTTGTGGGGATGCCACCTGGATGGGGGTGGGGGGTGGGGTTCACACAACTTTTGTAATAAATGCTGAACTTATGTCAATGTTTTGTTGAAAATCATAAATAAAGTTGCAAAAAAAAAAAAAAGATGGAAGCCTCAAGCTACCATACAGCTGATGCTGTGGGCCCAGAGAGCACTGGAGACTGCCACCTGCAGCAGGTACTTGGAAATCTTATTCGCCTGCCATCACAGGAAAGCGAGTACCTACAAGGTTATGATATTGAAGCTTGTACAGAGAGAATACAGAGTTTGGTGGGATTTATGGAAAACCCAGATAAAGAAGTGAAGGTTTCCGATGTCCTCGGCCAGCTAACGTTGTTGCTTCAACGTAGATTGCAGTTGGAAAGCCAGACAGTAGCACAGTTAAAGCAAGAAAGAGACACTGCTATCTTTGAGCTTCCCGAAGATAAGATAGAGTTACAGAAGAGTGCTGAGGAAGAACGTGTCCCACCTCCCTTAGAGCAGATTCCACCCAGCCATCAGAGAGTTAAATCTCAGTGGCTGATTTCCGATCAAGCCGTTGTCACGCCACACAGGTCAGCGAATGACCCCTCCTTTCTTTCTGAAGCAGGGAGACCTCTGGTTGAAGCTGCGACCTCCCTTTCTCTGCCAGTGGTGAGTGAAGGTGTGAAAGCTGCAGCTGCAGCACCAGACCAAGAACTGCAACCTGCAGGCAGAGCAGAAAGAGGGGGGGCTCCCAGGGTGGACCACTATGCATCTGGCCCTCCACAGAGACCATGGGACAGGAGCATGTGGACTCCAGGTGAGCCAGATTTCCTGACACACCCTAGTGCGCGACAGGTGCAGAACCCGAAGCTGCGCCCACAGCATTACTTTGATCCCGACCCGCAGGAATGCTCATCTAGTGATTCAGAAGAGAGCGCTCCCTACCGAGAATCAGAAATCCGCATGCGTCAGTTAGAGTCACTTGCCAGAGACATAGAACAATTCAACCCAAGCTCAAATGATTCTAACATACATGACTATTTGAGAGAAATAGAAAGGGTTCTCTTAGATTTACCACAGCCTTCATCTCGTGAAAATTAAAACTGATCTGGAAGACAACTTCTCGAAGTGTCCACAGTTTTATGGAAACGTTATCGCCTGGCGTCAGAGATAGGTATTCAAAGTTGTGTGGAGCACTTAGAGAAGAATTCACAAATTATGCTGATGCAGCTTCTGCAGCCATAAACGCATTCCTACAGAAGAAACATGAGTCCCTGCGTAATTATTACCGGCGACTCAGAGCCGCTTATTTTCAGGGGCGGAGTGCTCCTTGCTTAGAAGAAGACCCGGCTTTCAAGTTTCTATTTCTCCACAATCTTCACCAGTGCCTTTGAAGTAACCATGCATTGTATAGTCAGAAACTTAAAGATGCAGGAAATTAGGAAGTATGCCCAGCTCACGTGGGAAACGCTGAGCAGGCCCCACCAAGTAGAGAAGGAAGCCAGAGTTTTGCAGGTTAGTACAGAAATGGACCCAAACCTTGCCCTGGAAGGTCGGGAAGCTCCCCCCACCAGGAACAAGGCTGGAGGTGGGTCCAGGAAACAGAACAAGTTCCCTAAACAGAACCAGGGGGGTGGAAACTGGCATAACTCAAAACCCAAGCTGACAGACCACACCCAGTCTGAAAAAGGTGCACCCCGTCAGCACCAGGTGAAACATAAGAGCAACTTTGAAGGTAAGGCTAAGAGTAACGGTTTAACCAAAAGAGACATAGATGTTTGTCGTAGGTTTTTCTCTGAAGCGGTCAAGCAGCTGAGAAATCCAGTCAGCTCAAAAGAGACACCTCAGCCTCGAGACGAGTCAGACCAGAAACCACCGTCTGCATGACTAGGCGTGGATCCGATTCCTACAGCTACAGTCTATGTAATCAGCTGGGGGAACGCAAAATCAACACCTCAGGAGCCCACTGGGACTACCCCAGTGGACACAAACACCATTTCTCACATTTCTTGGTGAACTAACTCACCAGAACCATGCACGTCGCCTTTACTGTCAGACCATTGTAGGAGGGTGCATTCAGGCTAACGCTCTGCTGGACACAGGTTCAGAAATTAGCTTAATGTGCTCAGCTTTGTTTGAACAGGTTACTCAGGCCATGATTTGATTAGGTAAACCATTTCAGCTTGAAAACTGCGATGTACAAATCACCAGCTACACACAAAATCAGTCATGCATCACTAAGCGGGTGTGGCTGGACATCACTTTCCAGAACATGACCTTGGTTCACCCAGTCTATGTCTGCACATTAGACACAGAGCCTCTCCTCATTGGACAGGACCTGCTCGAGAGGCTGGCCCCTCTCATCGATTGCCAGCAGGGGAAACTCTGGGCCCAGGTGGAGGTGCCAAAGCCACTAAGCACAGACAGCAGGCACCCAGCTTCCAACCATCAGGTAGCTAGCTTAGAGGAGACCAGAGAACCCTTGTCAAAGCTAATGCCACTCCCAGAGACGGTCCTGAACACCTCAGCAGCACCAGTGAGCTCAGTCAGGCAGGGAATCCCCCTCCGCAGTCATGCATCATTTCTCTGCTCCTTAAAGAACACAGGTGCAAAGCTCTACAGCCCCCGAGTGGTTGGAGGCATACACATTGGTGGCAGTTGCATCCCAGATGTGCTTCTAGCACTGTGGCTAGATAAATCAGCAGTCAGTAAGGATGTCTTTGACAGTCAGTGTCAGGAAGACCCCCTGCTGGTTAGTGTGACACGCAGGCACAGACTCCTGTCAGCTGAATGGCCTCAACTCCCCCTGAAAGCGGTTGGGCTCTGCACCCTTGGGGTGCGGATCGGGCCAAAACAGCTTTCACATGTTTTCAGCATTGTTCCCCATCTAGACCCCCCGTGTTCATCGGAGTAGATCTACTGGTTCGGCTCGGCACACAGTTCGGCTCGGCACACTTTCAACCAGGTCCTTTGGACGCGAGCCAGCGCACCTGCAGAACCCTTCCGGATGAACCCTGAAGTCATGCTGTCAGGCCAGACCATCCCTCAGGCCTGCCAAGATGCTAGTGAGAATAGCATGCTGATACCACCAAGAACAGCAGGGGTGGCAATACGCTTAGCGGTGATGAAAGGCAACAGCCATTGGGTAAGAAAGCGTTTTTCCAGCCACTCCCCTACTTCCTGAAACTGAATCTTGCTGTTTGCGGTTCACCCATTCTTGAGTTGAACAATCGTTCAGCCTACCTGCTGGTTGAAAATCCAACCCAAGTTGCAATCCCGGTGACAGCCAGAAAGCCTCTTGGCATGCTTATAGACTGCTCATTTCATGATTTCGAACTTTCAGTCCCCGTCATAGGGAATCTGCCTCTGTTCATGAATAACAAACAGTCCTTTTCAGACAGGTGGTTCACATTTCCTTCCAAAATGATCACGGTAAAGCGGCACGAAGCTTTACCTGAGGAGTCCTTCTGCAGTGCCACCTTAAGGCCTGAAGGTGACCTAATGGTGTACGCGCTGACGACTCATCCAGCTGAGCGCAGAATCCTGTGGGATTTCCAGAAACTGTGGCTCCCACTGTCACAAGTCCATCCCGCTGACGCCCTCTTCTGGCGACAGATGGGAATGAAAAATGAACAGCTCAGGTACAAACCTAAACACTTTGATGTGGTGAAGACGCAGGAATGATCCCAACAAGCTGGTGATTAACCGTTCAAGTGCATTAAAATAACCCTTTCAGGTTTTGCAGTTTCTCTCTTAGGAAGTGGTTATGTGATGAGTGACACATTGGTATCATTTAACACAAGACTTCATTAGAGAAGCTTATTTATCTGCACACTACCTCACTAAGTGGTGGTACATTTATTCTAGTCGCGATTTAGAAATCCTACAGAAACTCCTTAACAGGAACTGTTAGGAGCACAATCTAAACCCTTCAGGACACAAAGGTGCCTGTCAATCTACGTTCAACTCTAATTAACAACACCCTGAACACCCTGCAAGCTCTCTCAGATGTCGTAGAAAGATAAAATAATTGACTTAATGTACACACAGGTGGTAAGAGAATTAACGAAGGATCTTATTAGAGAAATTGGTTTATCTATGGAAAGTCCTGTGGAAGGACGAACTCATTTTTGTTAACCCAGATAATTTTGAACTTGTATTCATGCTGAACCTTCCGATCTTTGAAAGATGAACGTATATAGGCTTAAATCTGTGCTAAATGCTGGTTTTTGGAAAGGTAACACCCACCTACATTTAAAAACCCCATCCATACTAGCCTACCATGACAACGATCCCAAACTTTACCTCACTCCAAACCTAGACCTATGCACCAAAACTAAAGATCTCCACTGGAATTTTCCCAAGTAACCCGTTCATTAGAGATGTAACTGATTACCTCTGTGGTTTGAGGGATGACGCCCCTCAACAAAATAGTCAAGCTACAATGACATTAAAAGATGCAGGTATGGAACCTAAAGTTGAACGTGCAGGTAACCGAGGGCTAGTGAGCACACCAGTAGCAGAAGCTTTGATGTCATACGATCAACATGACACGGTCACCAAGGTAAAGTTGCTAAACCAAACTATGTTACTCAATATCCCACAAGGGACAGTAGTTCACATAGGAGAGACAATACTCCATCATCTCGACCTCGACAGACATGACACTGAGATCGAGATCATGGATGCATTTAACGGATATAGTGTCACGATTGATACCGAAATTTAGAAACAACTTTTGAAGGAGGGGACCAAATTGATTAAATTCAGCCTCACCTCTACGGCCTTGACTTTGACCCCCCTCCCTCGCTTTCCAAAGAAAGCTGATTGGACAGAAACACACACCTTGACATTCACAGTAATTGCACTTGTAATTGGGTGGTTCTTCACAGCGTTGATGGCTTACACCGCCCACAGGCAGGTCAAACAATTGCATGCAAGAATCGACTCCATGACATTTCTCACACCACGATTCATAGCTTCCCCCGGTCCCAAAGCACAAGCTGGTGTCAGTGCCTAGCGGTAGCTACACATTCGTGCCTTCTCCCTGTCTCATACTTAAAGCAGTGATGTAAATCATGAAGTATGACGATATCGAAAGGGGGTCGATTTGTTTTATTATTATTATTTTTTCTTATATTACTTTCTGAAAAAAAAAAATATTGGTGTGATTTTACTTTCTGTTGATTGTTTCTTACAATTATATATTTTAGTAGAATAGGTTAGCCTCTACCCAGACTAGGTTAACCTCTACCCAGACCCAATTCGGATCAGTGGACCCAGTATAGCTGCAAAGACTAAACTGCATTTCCATCCTTTACAACTAAGGGGGGAATGCTGGGACCAGATTTGGATTTAAGGGACTGAACTGTTACACTTTCCCGCTGAAGGACAGCGACATTCTTGGACGTAACTGACTGAACTGTTACACCTTCCCGCTGAAGGACAGCGGCATTCCTGGACGTAATGGACAATGAACTAGCTCCAAAGACTGAACAGTGCGCATTCTTTGGAACTAAAAGGGGGATGTTGAGGCTATGGCCTTTCACTGAACGAACTGGATCTCCCATCATCCTTTCACTGAACGAACTGCATCTCCCAGCATCCTTTCACTGAACGAACTGCATCTCCCAGCATCCTTTCACTGAACGAACTGCATCTCCCAGCATCCTTCCACTGAACGAACTGCATCTCCCAGCACCCATTGCGCTGCCCTCAACCCATTCTCATTGGTCTGTGGCCAGTGATGACATCACAGAGTTGATAAAAGCAGCGCAAATATTGAAATCTTGGTCTTTTGGCTCCCCAGCGGTGCCTACAAACCGCTCCTTTAAACCGGACACTTTCTATGTTCTTCGTCGTGGACTGTGGAGAGCTGCCCCCACCAAGTAGGATTAAACTGATTTATATCTCTCTGGGTAAAGGAGAAGGTCTTGACGGTTAATATCCGTTTTCTGTTGGTTAAAATAAGTCTTTAAACTTGTTAACTACTGTTATTCTTGGTCGTCTGTCGCTGTACACCGACCCTGAATGTGCATACTTTTTGTGTTTTATTATTTGACTTTGGTTGCAACCAGAAGCAGTATATTCTCCGTCGCCCCCGTTTCCTTTGTCCAAGCCACCATTGCTAATGAAACTAGCCTTTGTTGAATCGCCACGCGGTCTTCCTTTGTCTTTCTTTGTGAACCGATCGCGCCAATTGATAAGGCTTGAGTTATTTATCGCATTGAAGGGGTGAGCTGAACCCCCCCCCCCCCATTCGCTCGCTGTCTCCCACACACACACACACACAGCCACACACACACACGCCCCCTTCCCTCGACGTTAACTTTGTTCTATTTTTGCATGTGTTAGAATAGATGGAAATTATGAATGAAATGTAATCTGTAAGGTGACCTATTGCATTTATAAATTCCCTTAAGTAACGAGAAGTTTCCTGTGCTATTTCAGTGTTGTGCTGTGAAGTTTGTTTTAACCCCGCAGACAAACTCTACACCTTTTCAGAGAGACTGACAGTCTGGTTTAATTAAAATTATCTCATTTATGAGATTGGTGCCCCAAAACCTTTAATAAACAGGTTAAACTCGAACGTCATAAATAATTATATTAATATTAAATTATTGATTAACATTATTGACGCTCAGAAAACCAGACAACAAATATTTATTATTAATAGTTACAACAGTTATCTCCAGATTAAATCCCGACCCAACCCGCCCTTTGATTGAAAACCTCCATCGGTCTGTGTCCGCCGCAGCTATGCGCTCCAATCCTTCCATAACTCTCCATGGTGCTGTCAGCTGAGCTCTCAGATAGTGATGCTTTGAATACGTGTCCAGGTATGAGATGATATTCAGTCAGATGCTCTCATAGGAATCTTTTTTGATTGATTCAGCTACCTGTTGGGGGACACACAGCCATTGGGTGGCGCTAACCCACATTCTAGCTCCGACAGGAGAAGAAGAGGACCAGAGGTTATATAAGGGCCGGAGTCATTGGCGCAAATCCTCTTCAGTTGGGCTCTTGCAGCCAAACAGTGCTAGGAGGGACCCCATGTTTCCTTCGCTGGCGAGGGAAAAGACGCGAGTTCTGGGCCGAACCCACTCCAAGGACGACAAGACTGTTTATCAATCAGGTGAATCGCAAACCCAGTGTCTTGAGACAAACCCAACTGTTTTGCCCTGAGCCCTACAGAAACTCTCTGAATTTCAGATGCTACTGTGAGGAAGCGAACTGCTAACCAGCTACTGTTGCCGCAGAGCCGAGTCCAGACTATAGCCGTTACAACCACCGCCAATGGAGCTTATGTGAGATGAATGCTGTGCTGTAAGCTGCGAACTAAGGTACTTTTAGTGAAAGAGGGTAGAGCTGATCGCTGTTTAAGCAAGCGGGAGAGGACAACGACGTTCCAGCTCCATGGCTGCTACGCTACAACAGCCATACGGCCTACCGCTGCTAACCGACTGGAGCTATTGCTAGCCTGCCGGCTAACGTTGTGTTAGCTTCACCCATCATCCACGGAGCAACTTGGAGAACTTTACCCGTTCATTAAGGTCTGTCTGGGCAGAGGCGAGATTAGTTTGGT
This sequence comes from Valencia hispanica, assembly GCA_963556495.2. NCBI lineage: Eukaryota > Metazoa > Chordata > Actinopteri > Cyprinodontiformes > Valenciidae > Valencia > Valencia hispanica. The sequence goes on from OY747710.1 coordinate 54,159,256, forward strand.
TTAAACAAGATTTAAGGGTTGTTTATTTTCACTGTGATTTGTTAGTTTGTGTAAGATTTCATTTATTGTTTGGGTACAAACAGGCTGGTCGGCCTGGAGGTTTAAACAGGGATTTTCGAGGTTTCCGATGGAAAGTCGTTTTATATCCTGCAACCTGAGTTACTCAATCCGACAGTTTTCCTTTGTTTGGTGTTTAATAAATGAACCAGAGGTGTAAGCTACATGCTATAGCGAACCACGTGGGGCCGCCATTGACGGCTTTTTATTCATGAACAATAGTGCCATTAATGCTATTCAAAACAGAGATTGACTTTAAAACAGATAGTTTCAACCCTAAACTAATCCTTTAAGTCATTTTTGAGACCATGTTCTTGGTAAGTCAAAATACAAAATTAGATCGACATAATTGGTACTGCCGTTAACGTCAACATAAAGTCTAAATATTAATTTAGATAAATCACTGTGGTGACCAATCCATTAAATAGAATCAATTATCTGAAGGTTATTAATTTCTAATTCAGCGAAATGTTTAATGAAACATTGATTCTTTCAAAGAATGTTTTCTTCACTTCTGCTTTGCATTGTGAATTGGTGGTTTGAAAACAAACAAGAATGTGCTGATTAGTCTTAAACTAATCATAATTAGTTTAAAACTAACTTAGCTTAATTCCCAACACTGTTCAAGATAAGCCTTGGTCTTTGAGCAAACATATTCATTCTGAATCGTGGCAACATTATCAATTTATTGTTATTGTTTCTATTTCTGTGCATATTTATCACATTTACTGTTTTACTTCTGAGTGTTAGTTTTATTATAGTTATTTATTTCTTAATAGTTTAGTTGTGTGTTACTAGTTTGGTGAGTTGTTGATTAAAGTATGTGAACTGAAAGTTGAATTCTTTTTGTAATAAACTCTTGTATTTTGGAAAACCGTTGTTGTTATTTCACCTACATGTGTAGTAACTTGCTGTTCAGAAACGCCAAGAACTTATTCCTTCATATATTGTTTGATTACCTCAGCCTTATCAGGCAGGTAAGCATAAACCTAAACTGAGACTGAACAATTTGGCTATTGTATTCTGGAATCCAGGTGGTGCCCCTAAATTTGGTAATTTTTACATAAAATTATTAATTTTATTAAAAATTGCCCTAAGCAATTATTCATAATTATTCATAGCCAAAACCTAAATATCTGTGGCTCAACCTACCTGAACTCTGTGTGTAAAGTTGAAAATGTCTGCGCGTCTGCAACAGGGATGTGAATTGTAAACTGCTTGTGTTTAAAAAAAATAAATAAATAAAAACTGAAAATAACGTGACCACGTTTTACAATAAATTATTTCCCTTTTAATTTTCCCTGGAATGTTGCACAGCTGGTACTTATTTTATGCATAACTGTAGTGAAGTTACAGTTGAAGTTTCTTCACACAGAACGCCGAGGTTTGCAAGGGAAATGCGTTTGTTTTGTTTGTTGCTCATTCTTCTTCTGGGGCGTACATATTATTAATGGAGCCAACATTATACTTTGTGCTAGGATGTGGATAAACATGATTTTTCCCAGACACCAGTTTAATTATGGTTTTCAGCGCCGTTTGAAAAACTAAATAAAACATGATGGGCTTTCAATTTTTACACCTATTGTTACATCACAGTGTAGATTATAATAAAAAGTCAAAAGGATAAATACCTATATATGAATGATTATTTATTGTCCCCACCAATCTTCAAACCACACTCATCTTTATGGTTATTGTCCCTAGGAATTTTAAAAACAAACCTACGCCCTTGGGTGGGTGGATACGCACTTCATGTTGGATCAACCCCTTAATTTCATCAATTGTTCCTGGTCCCATTGTGGACATTTCCTTAAGATTTCATCAAAATCCGCCCATACCTTTTTGAGTTGTGTTGCTAACAGACAGACAAGCAAACAAACAGACAGACAGACAGACAGACAGACAGACGGGCCCGAAAACATTATCTCCTGGTAATTTAAAAAGAATATTCCGTCTTTCTGTGTAAATATCTCATGTTAAAACATGAAATTATGCATCTTGTATTCAGGTGTAACCTATATTTGTACAACATTTATTTTCTTTTAAAATCTATATGGTGCGCCTTATGGGTTAGGTGTGCTCAATAGTCCGAAAATTATGCTAGCTGTATGATTGGAGTGATTTTTCTGTAGTGCCTTGAAACAATATTTGTGAATTCAAATCTTGCAAAGCTGACTTTTAGGAATGGGGTTACATTACCAGAATATACATCTCAAACAATTAAAAACTATAGAAAAACAATAAGATGGTTATTTTTCTCCCTTGTTATCTTTGTTCATATGAGGTTTTCAGCATCGGTCATTGTTTCTACCCTTTACTTAATCTGAATAAATGGCAAACTTACTTTTAGCTGCCATTTATACAAATGGTTTACACAACAAAAGACTAGCCAGCATATAAATGGATGTTTTAAGTCAAGAAACTGTAAAGCAAACTTCTTCCATCACAGCTTTTAAAGACCTTCAAAACAAATAGATGTTAGATTATTTATAAAAAAACAAGAAATAACTGCTCAGATTTAAAATCAGCATTGATGTTGTACCTCCATTTACTAACTGTCCAGTGCATTACTGCAACAATCCAACATCATTAATATTGCAGCAACATTATTTCCACAACTGTCTGCACTTTAAGTCTCATCAGATAACCGGGAAAAGTTTGTCTTGTTCCGTTTAGAAGACTTCTCACATCAGTGCATCCTTGTTTCCTCTCATCGTACTTGCTTCACCCCTTTATCGCTTCAGAACAGCCGCAAATACAGAAAAACATTCTCAGTAATCGCAGACTTTAAAGGTCACAAGCTAGATGGGACAGAAGATGCAAAGGTGCAACATTAGTTAAAGGAGAGTCCGCAATAAATGTACATGTGACAAAATGCAGTCAGGGTTTGATTCACAACAGCTTTAAAGCTATGTTAGATTTTTTCCATTGCCATTTATTTTAACCAAACAGGTCCTTCAAAAATGCTTCAGTGTGACAGATGATGTGTTAACTATAAATCACATTAAAATTAACAAAAGAATCAAACACATTTAAACAAAAGTTGACTTTGTATTATGCGACACCTTGTTTATAACCAAACGTTTTAGTCTACAGGGAGCAAACCTCTCTGTGAGCCTGTTAAAATAAATGAACAGCACCTTGGTGAGTGTATGTGATGTTTCACAGTCCCCAGTAAGTAGCTTGATGAGCCACTCTGTAAGGCGAGTGCTGTTCGTACTCAACAAGGTGTATTTTTAATGAGATACACCGTGTTTGAATGCTGTGCAGAAAATGTTACTGTCACTTCCAATTCTACATTATCCTGTCCCACACCCCAAGCACACCTATCAGACGATGGTGCAAACCAGACTCTTGAATAATGAAGGCAGGTTAGAGTTTTAATGGAGAGTGCATGTCTGATTCTGAAGGTGTCTGTGGCTATTTTAGTAGACTAGAAACACAAGGCATGAATGCATCCAAGTGGAAGTAAGTGAATTAGTTAAATGGATACTGACATTTCATCAGGACTCCTTTGCATCACAAACCAATGCAGTTTTTTCACAATAGCTTCAACTACCTTTTTACCTTTCATTGAAAACTTTCTGAGGTTAATCACAAATGTTAGAATTCTGGATTCACAAAACTCAATCTTTAGAAAATTTTGCAAACTGGCTTTAATTCTGGAAAGCAAGCCAAGGCACCTTAATATGTAAAGCACACTTTCAACAAGGCAATTCAAGGTGCTTTGGGTGATCAGGGGAGAACAACAGTAAAAGCATAAAATACAACATTAGAGACACAAAACACATGACACATTTAAGCCTATGACATTGATTTAAAGGAATTCAGTGTTTCAGGTGCTTTGCAGTTGTCTGGAAGTTTGTTCCAAATAAGGGGAGCATAGAATCTGAAAGCTGCTTTTCCATGTTTGGTTCATATTCTAGACATGTTTAGTAGACTAGAGTTGGAAGACCTGAGTGGTATGGGTGTTTGGTATAATGACGACAAATCTTCAATATACTTTGGTGCTAAACCATTTAAGGCAAGGATATTTTATTTGTATAGCACACGTTCAACAACAAGGTAATTCAAGGTGGTTTACATGATTAATTCAATTTTCAATTCAGTTTATTTATATAGCGCCAATTCACAACACATGTCATCTCAAGGCACTTAACAAGAAGTCATTTCAATACATTTATACAAACATTCCAATCAGTTAAAAAGTTTCCTATTTAAGGAATACCAGCAGATTGCATCAGTCATTGGCGTGAGGTTGGGCCCCGTTGATGCAGACTTTCCAACCACAGCAATCCTTCAGCAATCCCTCATACTGAGCAAGCATGTAGCGACGGTGGAGAGGAAAAACTCCCCTTTAACAGGAAGAAACCTCCAACAGAACCAGGTTCAGTAGGAGCGGCCATCTGCCACGACCGTCTGCGGGTTTGAGAAGACAGAGCAGAGACACAGAAGGAACAGAAGATCTGATATAAGAGAACTTTCTTTGTTACAGAAAGTAAAAAGTTGATAACAGGACACAGTGGATGTTCAGTCACTGGGAGCATCATCCCAGTCTATGCCCCCCGTCCAACAGGGCATTGCAGCCAAGCAGGATACAAGACCAGGTATATCTTCTATGGAGAGAAAAACACTGAGAGAACACAAAGTTAACAGTTGAAATAACAGAATGTACTGTAATACAACTGGAGAGTAGTAGGAGAAAAGGAAGTAGAAGAGTGAGGACAATTGGTAAGTCTGTCCTCCAGAAGTCTAAGCCTATAGCAGCATTACTACAGAGATAGCTCAGGATGACCTTAGCCACTCTAACTATAAGCTTTATCAAAAAGGAAAGTTTTAAGCCTGGCCTTAAAAGTAAACAGAGTGTCTGCCTCACGGACTAAAGCTGGGAGCTGGTTCCACAGGAGAGGAGCCTGATAACTAAAAGATCTGCCTCCCATTCTACTTTTAGAAATCCTAGGAACTACAAGTAAACCTGCAGTCTGAGAGCGAAGTGCTCTGTTGGGAACATATGAAACAATTAGATCTCTGCACTGTAAGCCCGGATAAGTAGAGTTTACTTAAAAAATGTATAGAAACTGGTTGCCCTAAAAAAATTAAGTAATGTTTTGTTTAACGTAAAATCATTAGTAACATTAATTGCTTTGCCACTTCATTCTGCTGATAATTTTAAGTTAAGTGCACTAACCTTCAAGATAATTAAACTTACCATTATTAGTAAGATCAATTTCTTTACATATTTATTCCACTTATAACTTGAAGCTGAATACACTCACCTCCAAGTTGATTTACCTTAAAAATCCCTTTGCCCAAGACTGCCAGATTAAATGAAGGAAATAAAATGCAAAATCAGACGAGTACATTCTTGATTATTTATTTGTCTCCATACACAGAAATTTGACATGTTTTTTAAACTTGTCTTTATCTGATAATAAAAAAAGGTATGTAATTACAAAACAATAATTAAAAAAAAATAACAGTGTTCTGAATCAGGATGGCATTAAACTACAAAATCAAGAACGCTATACAACATAGGTAGCAATGGGAATTAAACTACATTCATGCTAAAAACATGAGTCATACACAATCAGTATGGAACCAAATTGCAAAATCAGTGGCAATGCATGAATAAAACTTGCATATCAAACAGTGCCAACAGTAATGGTATTTTTAAAGTGCAACATTACAAATAACCAAGCATTCACATCCAGAGCAATGGTTTAAGACCCCCATTTTAAACACACACTTACTTCTTCAAAGATTGAATTTGGGTTTCCGCCCACCTCTGCCAAAGTTGAGCCTGACCTAATGAATAAAGTGGGAGGTGCTTTTCATCCACTACAAAATCAATGCCAATGCAATAGGAATAAAACTACATCAGGGCTAATAACACGTACATACACTAATCAGGCATAGAATTAAACTACAATATCTCTGTCAATGCCATAAAACATACTTTGTCTTGAAATAGGAATGGAACCAAACTGCTAGATCAGTGCTGATAACAATCATATGCCAATCAGGTTGGAATCAAACAGCAAAATCCGTGGTAATGCATTAAAAAACTTGCATATCAAACAGTGCCCATAGTAAACATGGTATTTTTAAAGTGCAACATAAGAAAAAACCCAGCACTCAGATCTAGAGCAGTGGTTTAAACACATCGGAGTGCTTCGGCACAGCCCTGGAGAAAACACTTTCCAGCTGCGCCAATGCCAAAGCAATACAAGAAGAAACAGAACAAGAATACATGGGGAAGCTAATTGCTAACAAATTAGCAACGCTCGCTACAAGAACTGAGCGCATCATCAAGATGCCATAGGTCTATATCCACTCATCTGAGATGAGGGAAGAACAGAGTTGAAAACGGAAAAACTATGGTGCTTTCTTTAAGTACTCAGACCCCTGCTTTAAAGACAGTTGATTCTTCAAAGATTGAATTTTGGGTTTCAGCTCAACTCTGCCAATGTTTAGCATGACTTGTTGAATAAAGTGGAAGGTGCTTTTCATGCACTTGGGGTAATCCAAGTGCAAAGCATAGATCAGTCCAAAAAGGACACAGAAAGCCAGTGGTAGGTTGGCCAGCTCCTCCATTACCACACTCCCTTCCAAGATGATGCTCACTCTGGATGGGTTGAGTTGAGGATGTTCGTCAATGCACAGGATTCCCACTGGAGTTTCACTGTACAAGTCCTTGTCAGTTGCATCCTAACAGAAAAGAAACAGACAGAAAGAAGACAATGCAATGTCATTGCTGTATTGACCAATTTAAATCAGATTTGAGACAGAACTATTCAAGTACTTTTCAAGAAATAATAAAAATATACATATACACACACACACACATTCAACATATTTTCATTCCAACATAAAAATAAAAAACAGCAAAACTAAAAAACACATTCACTTCATCATAAAAATTTATTTAATAAATATTGATCAAATTAATCAGATGGTTTTATTTTGAATGTAAATGTCACCACTATTATAGCTCAAAGATTTTTTTCTTTGTTTTATTCTTTTGCATTAGACTCTTGTTTTTGACTGTTCATTTTTATATTATGTGTGAAAGTTGATCACGGGCGCTTTAGAATAGTACCTGCTCATTGACTGGTAATAGTAAAAAGAGAGTGACAACAGGCTTACTCTGATTCCTTGTTCTGTGTGTGGACTTCTCTGTAAGTACGAGTTGAAAGATTTCTTGGTGGGACCTCATAAGGACTAACTTGTTTTATGCAGACAGATTAGCATAAGCATTAGATGTATAGCATCTAATGCTTATGCGTTATGGTACATCAGGTATAAAACAAGTTAACAAGCTAACATAAAACCAGTTAGTCCTTATTAAGTCCCACAAAGAAATCTTGTGGCTCATACTTACAATGAAGTCCACACCAGGGAATCGGAGTAAGCCGGTTTTTATTATTACCCGCTTTTAAGTCCATTTGTCACTCAAAGAAAACTTGTTCCTGATTACGGAGTCTTTCCTCAATGGCGACCTACATGTGAATCAAGTTTTGATAAAAATAAATAAAAAGGAAATTATTTATGACATTTTAAGCTTATCATTATGTTGCAAACAGCAAAGTAAACCATATAGAGCGAACATGTCATTATAGCCGGAGTTCCCCTTAAAGAGAGAAATAGTGGATTTTCATGATATGTCTCCTTTAAGATTTGTGTCAAAAAGTAAGAATATATTTAACTTATGAATTTCTGTTTCCCACACTAGTTGATGACAGTTTCATAGAAATAAAGCCAAAGGTGAAAGTTCAATATTTTGAAAATGTTAATTTGTTTGTAATTGGTAGTATATAGTAGTAATTAATTATTTAATAGAAAATTCATATCAGATGGTTGTGTTGTGAATCAATAATGCAGATATTCAAAACAAACTCAGTTACTTACCGAGCAGCTTTTGAAGAATGCAGAAGGGTCATCCCCCAAGACAACTGTCAGTCCCCGAAGACAAAGGCACCTGATGTCTGTTGGCTCAGTGGTCTGGAAGATCATATACATAATTAAGTACACTCATACTGTATATGGTTAAATAGAAACCAGAAAAAAATGGCACAATTTAATTATTTTATTGCAAACTTCCTGGACAGAAAGTAGAGAGAAATGGATAGAACGACAGAAGATGAAGGAGCTATTTGTCAGTTTTGTTTTGTTTGTTTTTGAGTAAAGTTAAATTTAAGTTTATTCATTGTTTTTCCTTAGATTAGTTCATTAATTAGTAAAAGGGGGAATAATAGAGAGGAAAAACATTTCAAGTTGACAAGTCAGCCTACCTTTGTCTGACGTAAAAGGTCCGTTAAAAGTTGTCCACTGAGGCCTCTTTTCTTCCTGAAGAGGTCCATCAAGTTTGGTGAAAAACGGTCAAGTGCCTCAAAGACGTCTTCTTTGAGATTTTTTTCCCACCACTCTGTTGAACTCGTAAAACACCTGAAAATATAATGTATAGGTTCATGGTCAAAAGAAAGACATTTATAACACTCAACACGATTAGGGTCAGACAGTGTTGACCACTTTTTGTAAATACTCAAAACAGGCATACAAACCTGGCTTTCGGAGAACAGTGCTGGCCATCGCTCTACAACATGGGTAATGTTAGGTTAAAAAGTGGTTGACCTACAAAGAATCACACAAGGGTCGGAGAGAATATAGAGTCAATAAGCTCTGCAGAGGTAGATGTGGATAATCAGTTCTGCAGAGGGAGACCAGGAAAATACTATACGGAATGAGCCAACCGTGTCTGTCTGTTCTCAGCCTCCCAGTGTCATAGTCTCTGGTATCTGGTCTCTGGTCTCCAAGAGCATCCCCTCTGCAGTCTCTCTTTATTTAGTCACACTTCATTAACATATTAAAAGAACAGGATGTCATGCAAATGAGCATGTGACTGAAACCAAAATGACATTTAAAAAGTACATTAGAAAGACACCCTAAGAAAATAATAATACAACATTATTATTTTACCTAACATTTCCCCCCTGAAATGTGGTTTTTAAATGTGATCACGAACAACAAAAAGTTGTAAAATAGGTAACAACTCCAATAATGTAAAAATATAAGAATCATAAAAACCAGACAAGAAAAGGTTGCAAAATAAGTAGCATCCCAAATAAAAAAAAAATAAAAAAAAAAATAATAATAATAATAATAAGACATACAACAAAGAAATTGCAAAAGTAAGTAGCAATTTCAAAAAGATATTAACCCGAGCTTCACCTAGACATCATCCAATTAAACGCTACCTAAACAGTAGTTTAGATTAATGGAATCATAAAAAGGTTTTTACACATGTTAATTACACCCCATCTTCTTCTTCATTTCTGTCTTCATCTTCAAGCCTCTGATTAAGAAGAGAGTATTGGACCATTGTGTTAGTTATCATCTTATTCATCATTTGTTTCATACATGGGAGAACACAACTAACAAAAATGCAGAAAAGTATCAAAATTACAATGAATGGCATAGCTATTTTTAAAAGTACCTGATACCACCTGCCAGTTGTCAGCCAGCCCATGAGATCCCATTGTCCATTACTGCTTTCTTGTGATTGTAAAAAGTCAGTTAATCCCTGCACCCGGTCATGAATGAGAGTCCAATTATCATGTGAACTAGGAATGTAAGTACAACAGTGTTCACCAATTACAGTACAAAGTCCACCAAACCTCGTTCATCCGTTTTGTCAGGCTTGCAACTCCAACAGGTGGGAACATGGTGTGGAAGATTCCTTTTGCATCACTGTAGAGAGGTTTTCGTCCACCATTGTCAGAGAACGGGTTGAACACTTGTGGAGGGTTGAATTCCCGTTTATTCAGCTCTGTAGGTTTAGAAGGTGCTCCGTTTTCTGTTATGATGTATGAGGAGGGTTGCAGTCGAGCCAAACTGCATGTGCCACACCAATCCTTAGGTAGGTATTATTTAAGGTGGTTGGGACAGCAGTCATCGATGAGTGTGGGATCCATGAACAGACATAACAGCTGGTATTGAAACCTAAACGTTTTGCGGTCAAATTAACTATTTGGTACCAGGTGTTCTTGAACGCATGGTGGGTTAGAATTTTAGCTCTTCTTTCCTTTGATGTCTGGGCGTCATCAGGTGTGAGGAAAAAGCAGTGGAATAGAGGCAGGCAAACTGCCCGACAGGAGGGGAGCCAAACTAGTTTCATGTTGGCTAGAGGCAAATAAGAGGACTAGCCCTCCAAAACAGAGGTTTGACCACTAAGGGGACAGGGATGCTGTTCTGCTGGGTTTGAGACCAGAGGCCCTATTGGTCACTCTGTCCTTTGTAGCCCAGACTTCCCCACTCTCCCGTGTCTAGTCCCCTAATTGCCTTTGCAATTTGCAGTGTGAGATGTGTATCCACGAGGGTCTCTCAGCGATTTTCACAGCCGTGGGCGTGGTCAGCACCAGACTTCAAAAGGTCCTTCCCAGCGGGGACTCTTCCATTTAATCACCTTGATGAATACCCAGTCTCCAGGTTTGATTGGCTTTTCAGGATCCTGCAAAACAGAAGGAGAGATAGGCAGATTGTGTGCGTTTTGCACTTCTTTGGTTAGGATAATTTTCCTCATGTAATCAGCTAATGTGAGTTCCTCGTCTGCTTTTGATGGTCCCATTATGTCTTTCTACTAAACCTGCACTTTGGGGGTGATAGGCACAATGATTTTTTAGTTGGATGTCTAAATGTTTTGCCATATTTTGAATAACCTCATTCACAAAATGTGGTCCATTATCTGAATATATTACTTGTGGAATACCATGGTTTGCAATGATAGTTTTACATAGTGCTTTTGCCACTGTTAGAGCATCATTCTTTGCAGTGGGAATTATTTCCCGGCCATTTGGAGAAAGCGTCAATTATTACTAAGCAATATTTGTATAAGCCGCTCTGTGTAAGTTCAATGAAATCCATGTGGATTGTGTGGAATGGGTAGGCTGGTTGAGGAAATTGGCCTCGCTTGGGTCTCATATTCCCTTGTGGGTTGTGTTTGATACATGTTAGGCATGTCTTGCAAAAATGTTTTAAGTATGTTTCAAGGTTGTATGTTGTAAAGTGTTGCTGTATCATTGATACCATCCCCCCTGTGGAGACATGGCAAGGCCCATGGCTCACAAGCACAGCAGCTTTAAACAGTGATTTGGGTAGGATGGGTTTATTACGAACTTCATAAAGTCCATTTTCGTTTAGAATGGCACCTTTTGTTTTCCATAAATTGTAACACAACTCCGGCAGCATCTCTTCCTGTGTAATTTCCTCCTACATGGTGCCAATCTTTTCCCAACGATGCAGCCATAGCCTGTCCTAATTCATGACCGTTTAACCGGTAGGATTTGACCACATCAACCATATCCTCTGTCCATTTTTCTGGATCCTCCTTATGGCTGGTGATTTGTTCTACAACCTCTTTAACGTCTTTAAGTGACCATGGTCTAAAAACATATCTCGGAGTGCCATCGGCAGATGGTACTTGAATCATAGGGTTAACATCTATTGAGTCCTCTGGTTCACTCTCATAAGGCTTATCCTCAGATTTTTTTGGAGCTGACTTCTTTGTAATTCGAAGTCTTTGTTTTATTGTGGTACCATCTGTTTTTTCTTCAATTGCAAATTGATCTCTTGGAACAGGAGGATATAGACCTTCCCCTAAAGCCCCCGGCTGGTCTGATGGGGGTGTTGGTGCATAAGGTACTCCTCCAACAGCCCCAGGGGGTCTGTCTGGGCTGTAGGTAGAGGTGCATAAGGAGGGGGACACAGTGTGAGTTCGTCACCGAGCTTTTTCATAAGAAGATTTTCGGGGTCCTTTTTATGCATATACTTTGAATCTCCCTCTAATTTGTCGGTGGAAACATCGTTTCCCATCTTTGCGTTGTTTTTATATAACCCTTATTGGGTTCTATTAATTGGTCTGGTAAAGTCTAGTGTTAGAATACCAAATTGTTCTAGGAGGATAACGGCAATTATTAATATTAAGATTAAGGTGAATGAAAAAGCAAGAACTATTAAATTAGTCTGTCGAGTTAAAGTTAGTCATTTATTCTTTGATTAATTAAAATAATTTTTTGGTCATTTATTTGAGATTTTTAATTGTAATCAAATTCTGCTAAAACTGGATCGTATAGTTTTTACTCCAAGTGTCTCTTTTGTGCAACTAGATTGAGCCGTTTTATGGCTTTCTTAATCTAAGGATGTGTTGTGTAACCTATAATTCCGCACAGAATGTCTCTTGTAGTGCACGTCAAACCGTACGTTAACTCCGTTAGGTTTCAGGTTGGACTGGCATACATAAAGAATATGTCCTGTGCCTATCTTACTTTACCCACCTGGGGTGCGGTATATCGTTTTGATTCTGCTGTTTGTGTTTTTACTCCCATACACTGGCGTACTTTATTTCCCAGCGAGGTGGATTGGCTCGCAAACCTAACCCGTTACAACCGTTTCCCAGCAAGGTGGACCGGTTCGAAAACCTGGTCCGTTACACCCTTTTTTGGAGGTGGACAGGTTCGCAAACCTGTACCGTTACACCCTTTTGCTGTAGTAATTAACGCATTAATCACTTATGGATCAACACCTGATATTTTATCAGAGAGGCTAAAGCGTCCTTTAGGCCCAAACAGCAGAATATACCCTGACTATCTTAGAATTGTTTTTTTTTTTTTTTTTATGTGAAGGTGCACAAAAAAGACGTACTCACAATCTCTCCCCTAAGCGAGTGATTCAAACCGAATCGATCGCACGGGAGCACGCGCAGGGGGTCCTCGTGGAAGTTATGCAGCCGGCCAGTGCAGCAATTCAGCGATCTGGACGTCAAGAACAGTCCTTCGACGGAGACCACCAGCGGGAGTGCTCCGTACGTCGAGTCACGGCACCAAGATGTTAGGTTAAAAAGTGGTTGACCTACAAAGAATCACACAAGGGTCGGAGAGAATATGGAGTCAATAAGCTCTGCAGAGGTAGATGTGGATAATCAGTTCTGCAGAGGGAGACCAGGAAAATACTATAAGGAATGAGCCAACCGTGTCCGTCTGTTCTCAGCCTCCCAGTGTCATAGTCTCTGGTCTCTGGTCTCCAAGAGCATCCCCTCTGCAGTCTCTCTTTATTTAGTCACACTTCACTAACATATTAAAAGAACAGGGTGTCATGCAAATGAGCATGTGACTGAAACCAAAATGACATTTAAAAAGTACATTAGAAAGACACCCTAAGAAAATAATAATACAACATTATTATTTTACCTAACAGGTAACTGCAGGTTTGTCTATCACAACTTCTTTTCTCCTAAGGGCAAAGGTCATATCCATCTCTTTCTTAATAAGGGACTCATTTGGCTTTGCCTTCATCATCTCATTGACTAGAACCTGGCGAGATGCTTTCAGGTTATGTTCATCCAACCCCTCTGGGTACTGAGGCAGGAAATTTATTTCTCCTTTCCTTGGCTTCTTGATGTCCTTGTTTGGAGGGTCGCCATTTGAAGAGTATTTTCAACATTTACCACTGTTGACAGTGACCTCAAGTCGGCCCCGCTTGCACATTTTGGCTCTATAATTTCCAATCTTTTTTTTTTTTTTTACGTTTCCTGTTTGGCAGTGTGGAGCTCAGAATTGGTGTCTGAGTACCAAGTAGAAGCCCAACAGATTTAATTTCACAAGCGGAGCAGTACAGCTTTTGCTATAGTACTCCACTTGATTTATGTGTGAAAAATCTTTACTATGAATTGTTGGGGTTTTTATTTTCTGATGTTATGGACACGGAGACGGAAAATTAAGGAGAAGAAAGAAGGAAGATGAAGAAGAGAGGTAGGAAACAAAATGTCATGAGAGAGGGTGAGTTGAAAATACAAGAGAGGAAGGGGAACAAAGAAAACACAGGAAGACATTGAAGTCTGCCTCCATACCCACAGGATGGCAGAGAGAGGGGGAAAAACAAAACAAAACACGAAAAAGGAACATCGACAAAACCAACCAAACATTGTGAACTAAGAATTACACAACCACATCACACAAAAATAGATATAAAAATACAACAACAATGTCACAGAAAAACTCATGGTACCGATTAATCAAGCTCTAGTAATGATAACCTCAGCCCAAGAATATATCCTTAAACACCAGAGACCCCACATCTATGTGTGTGTGTTAGCATGCTGGTGCATATAAGGTTTCTCCATAAGAGTGTTCGATAGTTGGTGTGAGCAGACATCAATCCGTCTCCCAGGAATTGATGCAGACATGAAGGAGATCGGAGCAAAGACGTCCAAAGGACCGCCAGAGCCCCAGGCGGACCCGGGCGGGGCCGACCGCATCCCCCAAGAGAGGAGCAAAGGAGAACCCCAGGGGAACATCCAGCAGCCACTATGCAGGGGCCTGGGGGGCAGCAGTGACGAGCTCACGGGCTCCGCCGGCAACCGGCCGCGCCAGGGCGGGCCGGTCAGCGGACCAGGGGAGCCGGGGCCCAGGGGCACACCACCCCCCAGCAGGGACCCGACAAGGGACCGGCCGACGAGGGGCCCCCGGCACTGCAGGGGCCGCGGCCGGCCGCCACGCAATGCCTCCACCCTAGGCCAATCCCCACCGCCAACATCCCAGCGCCCCACCAATAGCCGCAGGGGACGGACAGCATACCCAGGCCGGGCTCAGCCAGCATCTGGACGCCAAGTTGTACCAGCTCCCGGGTCCTGATCCCGCGCAATGCAGGGCGCCGAGACCAGGGATCCAACGAGGGCCAGGGCCGGTCCAACCCGCCAATGAACCGGCCACGCACGGTGCGCACAGAACAGGTGATCAAACGAGCAGAGACGCCGGATCCGCATCCCGCCGAGCCACCGAGCAGGCACCACCCAACAATCCCAAACCTGGCACCTCTAAAAGAGGTGCCCCAACCAACCAAAGGAAGATATCGGCCCAGCGCATCGGCCGACCGACACACCGGCCCCCCCAGGCCCGGCCAGGCATGCACCAGGTCCAAATCGGATTGACCACCGGCGCACCGGCAGGCAGGGGCCCCCGTCACCGGCGGGGAGTGACGGAGGGGAAATAGGCCCCCCATTAAGTGTAAGCCCTGAGGTGCACCAGGCGAGGGGGCAGACCAAGATCCAACCTGACAGGTAGACAAAGACATACAGACACAGTCATACGTTCCCTCCCTCTTAAACCCATACATTCTCACCAACTCACCAAGACACCCAAGAAAATAACGCTGTACCCTCACTCACACACCCCATGCACACTTTATGCTCCCAGGTCCAGGTACCGATGCCCCAGTAGAGCCACCAGCCCCCGGACCCGGGAGGTGGACCCCCTACCTTCTAGGATGGAGACAAGTAGACCGCCAAGGGCCCCACAGTGGCAAAGCAGCCCGACAGCCCAGGACCCCGACCAGACCGCCTGTCCTCCTCCGGACCCCGACCCCTGATGGCCCGTAGCGAACAGGGGTGGGAAAAGACCCCTAGCCTCCATCCTCCCGCTCGAGTATGGTGTTGATGCGTGTTGTTATAATGTGCATTTAAAACAGAGGGGTGGGATGTGGGGGAGGCAGCCACACATCCCCCAACCCCCACCCCGAGCCCTCAGTGTCTATATGTGCTTTAACAGTGGGCACCGGCACCAGAGGTGAAGCTGATTGTACCGCTCCCCCTCTGGATGCCGAAAAGTGTGCCCACCCCAAAGTCCCTACATATGTGTCGTGTGAAAATGTTATAAGTGGGAGTGTCTAAGTTGTATATTAAAATTGGGACCCAGGACACCACGGGACAGCGAGGAGGGAAGCCCCTCCTCGCACCCCAGTGATGTGCCCATGCCCCAAGACCCTGTATGAGTGGTAAAGTGACAGAGCGGGTGGACAGAGGTGTCCAGGGATGGGGAGGGAAGGACTGGGAGACAAAATGTCTTCCCAGGGAGCCAGCTCCCCCACTGACCCCAATAGGCACAGCTGTTCACCGGGATCCACCAGGGGAGGGAGGCCATGGCACGTTCGACCCGGGGCCCACGGCCACAGCACCACAAAGCCCCACGGACCCCAAGGCAGTCCCCCCAGCCCCATCCCAGAAGGGGAACTAAACCCACCCTGACATTCGCTCTACTCTCAAAACACAAAAGACACTAGACACCCAGGTTGAGTTCGCCCCCCCCCCCCCTCCCGCACACACCTCCCCCCCGTCCAAGTGCCCTCGTAGGGGGAGAGCACCTGTTGCTACACAGCAGCAGCCTCCCCGCCAGCAAAGGAGGCCCCCAGCGCCACCCGCACACCCGAGGCCCCCGTAGCCCGAACCACATCGACGTACCTGCCCAGACCAGGAGCAAACCGATGAGCCGGGCGGCCGACCCACCAGGCCGACATCCACCAACCTCATTCTTTGTGGAGCGACCACTGTTGCTCAACGACCCGGCAGGAGACCAAACCCAGCGCCCCACCCACCTGCCCTGCACGCCCACCACCCGGCCAGTCCACCCCCAAGTCCGACCGATCCTGGCCAAATGCCCAACCCCAGCGCCCCACACAAAGACCAAGACCCAGGAGCCAAGTCCAGTGCAAAAAAGGACTGATCCGGCCCAGAAACGCCACCCAGCCGCCGCGACCAGCAGCCAGGCACCCCAACCAGCAAACAAGGCGAGACGCCATACAGGGACTGGCGATGACAATCGGCCCAGAGAAAAAGAGAGAGGCGGCTGCACATGCCGGCCGCCGGCCGGCCACGACCCCCACAGCCAACAGAGACCCCACGCCGGCCGACCCCCAGCCAGGACCACAGCTAGGGGGCGCGGCGCCCCCGAGCCCCGAATCCCCAGGCCCACCCCAGACCCTACCCAGGCGCAGCACGGCCACCAGGCCAGTAACCCATGTCCGCCAGTGCAACCCCCCCAAGGCACCGCATGCAGCCATCAGGAGTCACCACCCAAAGCCCAACCCCATATAATTTCCAATCTTGAACATCAAACTGTTCTTCCATCCAACAAACCCAGAGGGTGACCCTGTTTCTTTAAGACATGGGTGCGTCTGTACTAAAGCTTGGGCAGCATTTGCTAAATCTTCCTTTTTTGGGTATGCATCAAATGCATAGATAACCTCAGCCAATTTCTCAAGGATACCATGCTTTAATTCTTTGGTCACTTTAAGATAGGTTCCATCCCTGAGATATAACAAGTTACCTTGATGGAGTCTGTACTCAACATCAACTGAAAATTTAGGAATTTCAAACACCTCTGGCCATGGCACAGTTCTATCCATAGAGGAGTTGGATAGTATTTCGGTGTCTGCCAGACTGCTTGCATCACTACACAATGAAGATTGTTGAGCTGGCTGCTCAACTGGTTGAGTGACTGGTACCAATTCAATCATAGGGATGATTTTAATTGTTGGCTTATCGGGGAGTTCTGAGACATCTTGTAGGTTGCACAGTTCATTGTTAAAGTCGGGATCTTGGTACTGAAGAACAAAGTCGTAATTTGCTTGGAGAGTGCCTTTAAGCCAGCCAATCAAATCTTCAAGTGTGTCCAGTCGTGTTGACATTGTCAATTTTCTGATGTCTCCCTCTGAGACAATAACCCTCATGATGAATTTCTCCTGCAGAGCCATCTGGGGAGAAAGGATATGCAAAATAATTTAGCAAATAACATATCGTTTTAATGTTACCATAAGTTCTCCTTGGACCATGTATGCTGATAACGGGAGGACATCATTCGGCTCCGATATCTTGACCACATGTGTGGAGGGGATTTCACCACAGAGGAGTTGGTAAGATCTCAAATGCTCACAGTACCATGTGGTCATTTTGTGGCAGATAAAAAGGATTTCTGTGTTAGCTGCAACAATCTTTTCAATCTGGGCAAATTCAGAGAGACCTGAGCATGAGCCAAAAGAGAGAATCATCCCTGGTTGATACAGGATTCCATCTATGCAGACAGATGACACATCCAGAATCTACCTTTGCAATGTCTCGAGCAAATACTCTCTGCACATTCAAAGGGCAAGAGGCAAGCAAAACTGGGGTAACCCTCATCATCTCCACTGATGGTTTGAAAAATGCGCTGCAGTCAAGGTGATAACTGACCATTTTCTGGTGTTTTGTAGCGAGTGTCATTGCAAAAATTTTTAATTTTGAATATTCCGAATTGCTTTTTTAAAGAATTTATGTTTCCCCTCAAAGCGCATTGTTCAAACTTCCTCACAAGGTAAGGATAGTGTTCCAGATAGTGATGTTTCTGCTTTAACTGGAAATCTGGAAAAGTTGACTGCAGAAGCTGTCTGTGTTCTCTTATTTTACATTCCATGAAATGCAGTGTCTCTTCAGTATGCCTTGGTGCCACAGCCAGCTCGATTATGTCTTTAAGAAGCATCATAATTTCCCAAGTGTCATCCCCCTCAAGAACACAGTGACCAATAAGAAATGGGAGAAGCCTTATGAGACACCAATTCTCATGGGCATTTCCACCAATGCTTCCTTTGGTGGAAAATCCCCTTCCGATGATCTGAGGGCGGTTTGTTTTGTCTGTGAATGTGTAATTAAAGTGTCTGATAGTATGATTTAGCATATCTAATGTGAAAAACCTTTTGCTTATCAGATTATTAAGACACAGGGACAACTCAGTTGGCACAATGCCTTCAAAGAGATCATGCATGATGTCGGGAGGATACCCCGTGACCACATGAAAGTGCTTGAGATTTTCAGTTAATGGACATGATCTTTTCACACCATAAGTCTGAGCCAGTGCTGTGTCCTCTCTCACCTCCTGCACTTGCCTATCATGAGTCTTTGTCTCTAAGCTGAAAGAATCCAGAACATACCTCTTGCTGTTGTGCGTCTCTACTGCTTGCTAGACAAAATCTGCAGAACTTGTCAACCCTGAAGCTCTCCAGAAATCCTGCAAGAGAGTGAGCACCAAGATTATCAGCAGCAACATATAAGACTGTGCCCTTCACTCTTGCTCCTAGTGACTCTATGTAAAAACCATTTTGCTCCAATATCTTTAGATAATAGATGAGAGGTTGCAGAACTTTTGCATAACCACACTCTTTAACTGTAGAGGTATTGCATAGCAGAGCAAGCTGGATTGAGTTGAGGGTGGACCTGTATTTTGCAGGTATATTTGCAATGACCCAATATACTGCACACATTTTATGTTTCAGTTTTGACGTTCCCAGAGGATTGGCTACTTCAAAGTCGTCAATGTAAAGGCCAAGAGCAACTGTGAATTCATCACTTGCAAGAAGAGAATTTTCATTATAGTACTGCCCATCTGCATAAGATGCGTATTCCTGCAGTACATGGACTTTTTCTGACATAGCTTTGTCCAAAACATCAGTTTTGTTAAGCAACTTCTGGAGCATTGGTACAATGGGGACATATGCAAGTGTTTTTTTGCCTTTTTCCACAACATATTCAATAGGTTTTACAAATGGAAACTCTTTGCGTACATAGGCTGCTCTCCTTTTAGAAGTCCCTAAGGGTCCATCTATGGCACAAAATGACATCATGTCACACTCTGACACAGCACTGGTAATTTCACTCACAACTGTATCCTCTATATTATTAAAATATGCCAAGTTGTGCTCTAGCTGCTTTCCTAAATCATGAATATAATCCTCACTACCTTCTTCTCCAACTTCTTCCAACTCAGCCATGTCATCAGCATGTGATATTTGCTCTTGCGCATCACCCTGAACATGACCTTCATAATCACAACCAATGATTTCTGACTTAAACATCTTCCAGCTGTGTTCCTTGTGTGCTTTACTCTTGTGTGCCTTGAACGTGGAATAGACAGTGCTTTCAAAGTTACAGTCTTTATAAGGCCAATGGACTTTATGACTGACTTTTAAGTGTGCATTATGCAAGTGACTGAAGTAATCAGTTTCAGTAAAAAACTCAGAAAATCCACATGACAGACAACAAAACTTAAGGGGTACATCTACAGTTGGTTGTTGTTCTGAAGGTTTGGTGTGAAGGCCGGTTAAGTGTACTCTTAGTGCATTGAGTGATTTGAAAGTACACAGACATTCCTGATGTAAACATGGAAATGGTTCTGTTCTTGCATAGCTCCCATGTTTTAGTCTATAGTGCTTAAAAAGTTGTGATCTCTTCTCACAGTTGTAAGGGCAGTACTTGCACTTCCACAACATGTCTTCTGGAAACCTGCAACACAATAACAAAGAAAAAAAAAACATGAGAGACTGGAAGTAATGTTAGATTATCTGCTACCATCCATCTCTATTTTAAAACTTTTAATTCTGGACAGTGATAAGACTGTATAATGCCATTTATGACATTCACTTCTTAAACATGTACGTTACTTTTTGGATATACAGAAGGTCACATGCACACTGCAATTTCACAGACTGGTTACATGAATACATTTAATATTTCATAGGTAATGTACCAACAATTATTTGCCAATTACTTACAATAATAAAAATACACAATTAGCGAAGCAAGAGTAAATATTCCCAATGCTGAGAAACAGGAGCTTCAAATATATTTTAAAGCAACATTTTCAACCAGCCACAACACTGGAAGTTGGTTTACACTGCCGGACAAATATAAAATTACCACGTGCATTTAACGTTAGCTAATGAAAATATTTTTTCCCCCACTGCTTTAACAGTCAATGCAAACTTTAAGTCAAACGTACGACAGAGAAAACCGCGGTCGGTTGCTCACCAGATTCAGTCGTTCTGTCTTTTTTCCCCGTCTCTAGTTCTTCACTCGAGGCCCACAACGTCCTCGTCGTCTGGCAGGGCAGCCACCGGTGACGACGGCTAGTTTGCTGTGTGTCTTCGAAGAGAAAAGGTTCGTTAAAATGCTCTATGTTAAACTGCTAGCTAAATGTGTCTAAACATTACCACCCGAGTTTAGCTAATGAACACGTTTTTTTTCCACTGCTGTAAAAATTCTGGAATGAGTGCTAACTTTTAATCAAAAGCTACCACAGAGTGAAACGTAGTCGCACACTCACCAGCCTCAGTCGTCCTGTCTCCCTCCTTTTCTCATCTCCTGTTCGCCAAATAAATGTCGGGCACAACAGCATCGAACAGTTGAAAATTCGCAGGAAAAGTGACGTACTGCAACGGTCCTCAGACAGGTGCCTTATGCTGCGCTCAGGTGCTATTAGAATAATCGGTTAAATGATATCAGACTGAAAAAAACTCACTCAAACACTGATTAGCTACATCAAAAATCTGCCCATGAAGAGTAAAATAGATTTTTGATTTATTTATTTGCATGAACCATGATATGAAGTTAATATTTTTGTGATTTTAGGTACTGCAGAGTCTACTAGTAGAATACAACATCAAGTCTGGGGTAAAACCTTTGATATAAAGCTTAAAAAGTGTTTCTGCATAGTTGAACAACATCTAATATCAAAGGTAACAATTAGCCATGTCTTTTTAAATGCTTTTAGTATGACAATATAAAAAGTCTTCTTTGTAGCATCCACTAACTTGAAAAATGACTTCGGAAACTCTAAACCTCCCAACAGTCAATGAATGCAGCAGAATTTTGAGACCAAAACTTAAACATTCAATCACATTTAACTTAAAGTTACTCATCCATGACATTACTTTCAAATGTAAGATCATTCTACTTTGATTTTGTAGATTGTGCTTAAATTTGATAGTAATACTATGAAACTTAAATTGTTTATGTATATTGAAATTGATTGTTTGAGTAGAAATGAAATCCGGGCTAACAGTGTGATGTATGATGGAGCTTGATTATTAAGGGCTTTGTATGTAAGAAGAAGGATCTTAGATTCTATTCTGGATTTAACAGGGAGCTAATGAAGGGAAGCTAAAACAGGAGAAATGTGATCTCTCTTTTTAATTTTCATCAGAACTCTTGCTGCCGCATTTTGGATCAACTGAAGGCTTTTAATGGCATTTTGTGGACTACCTGATAGTAAAGAATTACAGTAGTCCAGCCTTGAGGTAACAAATGCATGGACTAGTTTCTCAGCATCACTCCTGGACAGGATGTTTCTAATTCTAGCAATATTCCGAAGGTGAAAGAAGGAAATACTAGAAACCTGTTTAATATGGGATTTAAATGTCATCTCTTGGTCAAAAATAACACAGAGGTTCTTTACGTTATTACTGGGGGCCAATTTAATGCCATCCAGATGAAGTGATTGACTAAGCAGTTTCTGTTTAAGAACTTCTGGTCCAAAGACAGCAACTTCTGTCTTGTCAGAATTTAAAAGCAAAAAGTTTAGGGTCATCCATGTTTTTTTGTCTTCCAGACATGCCTGTAATCTACCTAACTGACTGGGTTCATCAGGATTTATGGATAAATATAGTTGTGAATCATCGGCATAGCTGTGGAAATTTATCCCATGCTGTCTAATGATTCTACCAATTGGGAGCATATATATGGTGAAAAGAATTGGTCCAAGCACAGAACCCTGTGGAACTCCACAAGTAACCCTTGAGAGTGAAGAAGATTTATCATTTAGATGAACAAAGTGGAATCTGTCAGACAAATATGATTTAAACCAGCCTAGTGCTGTTCCTTTGATCCCTGCAACATGTTCAAGCCTTTCTAAGAGAATATTAAAAGCAAAAAGTTTAGGGTCATCCATGTTTTTATGTCTTCCAGACATGCCTGTAATCTACCTAACTGACTGGGTTCAAAAATAACGCAGAGGTTCTTTACGTTATTATAACAAGGAACTGTGTCAGCAGGAAACAGGACCTCGACTCCAGGTCAAGGGGTGAAACGAACACAATGCATGCTTAGTGTTGAAATATTTCCTGTTATGTATAGATGTGAATAGAGGAACTGGTTTAGACTGGTTGTAAAGGGGGAATACCAACGTCATAAGATAGGGCATGTGAGTCACTGCTGTTGTGGAAATTACTATCTGCTTGTGGCTATGTAAAAGGAAAAAGCCAATCACATGTTTTCATTGTAAGTAGAAGGAGGGATCGCCCCTCCTCTATAGGGTTGTAACTTGTAACAGAATTTCTAAGAAAAGGCATGGAGAAACAGAAAAGATTTCGAATAAAAGCATGGTACTTGATACAACACTTAAATTCCTGTTAATTGCCAAAGTGAGAACTCGAGTCTTTGTGAGTTATTTCTGTTGTGTTTACAGGGGACGCAGTATTAATCAACCGGGAGAGCAGTGAGAGGGGTTAGAGTCCCCCAGTAGAGTTAAAGTCTCTCTGTTAAGGTTTGAAATATGTTATGTTCATCAATTTGGTGTTTCCACCCGGTTACTGATATCCCCCACGTTAGCTAAGGACTCAGGACACCGGATCTTTGGCTGTGGGACAGAATGAGCCGGCTCAACTAAAGGGTAAGCAGTACCTTTTTAATTAAAGATTGCATATTGACTATGTTCAAAACGTGACTGTCCCATGACTAAGGTGAAGGTGGTCCGTTAAATGGAAATAGATTTCTGATTGTGGTGTGCTTTCTTTCCTTAAGGTGATCTCTCCCAAGTCACGTAGATGTCCCTTCACTGCCAGCTGTTTGGAACAGCAGATTGGACTAGGGAGTGTCCGGGTGACTGAGGATCCCCAAATTCTGTCTGGAAGGGCTAGTACGCATGAAAGAAGTAGGATAAGAGTTAGTAAATAAAGGCTGAATTTTGTGACATATTTTAAATAGGGACAGAAGTTGCGTGTAGTGGATGTGAGTGCGATCGTGAGTACAGCGTGTGGATGGGTCACAAAAAGATCTGTTTCATCAGGAAATGGTCATTGCACTTCTGTGAATTATAACCTTCATTTAGGAACTGAATAAGGAAATATAAAATTAATTTAGACCTGTGATTAGAACACCCAACAGGATCCCGCCCAAAGAACTAGTCCTTTGGGTAGAAGCTTGAATCCTGGGGACCGAACGAACGCCACTTAGGCATTTGACTGAAAACAGTTCAAAACATACTGAGGTGAATAAGATTGACATAACGTCAATCATAACGCAATTACAGAAGTATTTAACCAATGTGATTAAGATTACTTTTTCTCACAGTGAGGTTTAAATTAAACAGAAAAAGGCTGCTGAACCATTTAAAAAGATGTGGAAGAGACAGGGTAGTACAGGAGAGGACCGCAGGTGCTTAAGTCAAATGTGTTTCACAAAGGCAACTAAGAACAAAGAGGAAGCTGATGAAGCATGTAGGCTGACAAGAAGAAAGAGTATGTTTTTAAAGAAAGCAGCCAAGTGGTACGAACTTGGGATTTCTGGACAAGGAATAGAGCATCTGTGTAAAGAACCCGAACCGACACCTCCCCAGTAATATTTTCCTTTCTCCAGACCTAGGTTGCAATGACTCTCAATATCACTCCCCACCTACAGCTCCCCCACCTTATGATGGCTTATCTCCCTGCCTGTCTTGTCATGAAGCAGGAATGTTCCCCACAGTAACAGGCTCAAACAGTAAATTACAATGGGAGTTGAGGTGCCTCTGAACAAGTGGTTTATATTCTGAACAGAGAAAAACAAGATTGTGATCTGATTGTCCCAGAGGAGGTCTTGGTTTGGACATGTATGCATCCTTTATATTTGCATAAAACAAATCCAAGGTCTTGTTTTCTCTTGTAGAGCAGCTGACAAACTATTGAAATGTTGGAAGTGTAGTAGAGCGTGAGACATGATTAAAATCACCAGATATTGCCACAAATGCATTGGGGTGCTATGTCTGTAGCTTAGCAACAACAGAACTTATGATTTAATATAATATAATTATACAGTTTCTTTATGTGCGAATGTTGGTTTGTTGGTTTGTGCCTGTATTCCAGGGGGCAAGGATGGCATACACATTGTGGCCATTTTTCAGCCATGCAACACAAATACAGGTCCTTCTCAAAAAATTAGCATATTGTGATAAAGTTCATTCTTTTCCATAATGTAATGCTAAAAATTAAACTTTCATATATTTTAGATTCATTGCACACCAACTGAAATATTTCAGGTCTTTTATTGTTTTAAAATTGATGATTTTGGCATACAGCTCATGAAAACCCAAAATTCCTATCTCAAAAAATTAGCATTTTTCATCCGACCAATAAAAGAAAAGTGTTTTTAAATACAAAAAAAGTCAACCTTCAAATAATTATGTTCAGTTATGCACTAAATACTTGGTCGGGAATCCTTTTGCAGAAATGACTGCTTCAATGCCGCTTGGCATGGAGGCAATCAGCCTGTGGCACTGCTGAGGTGTTATGGAGGCCCAGGATGCTTCGATAGCGGCCTTGAGCTCATCCAGAGTGTTGGGTCTTGCGTCTCTCAACTTCCTCTTCACAATATCCCACAGATTCTCTATGGGGTTCAGGTCAGGAGAGTTGTGAAGAGATAGAAATTCTGTTAATGTTGTATGAGGGTTTAATTTTGTAGTGCATGTGGCAACACTTAGAAACAGTGAACAATCAAGAGGAATGTGGTACATCCTGTGTGCCTTGTGTGAAGAAGCTGTGACCATTCTGTGAATGAAGATCTGTGTGGGAGGAGTTTTAACTTGTTTCAAATAAAAACCTTAAGATGAGATAAAGCTGTGCTCAGTTACTAGAACTGAGTCCAGTGAACGACGTCTCACTGTTAAAATATATAATTGTTGTTTGTTCTTATTGCTCCTTTTTACAGAAATGAACGAGCACGTGGGAAGGTGAAATGAGAGCTCAGAGAGAGCCCAGGGTCATAAATTAAATGTGTGTCTGTTCCTTTAAGAGAGGCTTTAAATTAGAGTGAAAACACCTTCTCAACAATATGGTGACCCCGACGTGATTTCTGGAGGAGCAAAGGAAAACGTGAGTTTGGAAATTGTTGTGATCAACAGATACTGTAGGTCGGAAGTGACCCAGGCCTGAAGTTATTTGGTAAAGCGCTGACACACGAGGCGCAAAATTGACTAATATAAAAGTATGTTCTGTCTGTGGTTCTCCAGTAAATGTTGATTTCTGTTTCTGCTGAGTTAAATAGACGCCGACCGGGTCGGTAAACTCAGGGTGTGGCCGGCCCTAAGGTAAGCTAGGACGCTTCTTACTGAAAGCTTGCGTGTTGGACACGAAGAAGGCTGAGTGGGATCAGCTCGTGGATTGAGAAACCACGGAATGTCTAAAACAAAAAGAAAACTCAGAGATCAGAGAGCGATTTCAACCCTGGCATTTCTTGTTCCTGTCAGCAGGATCCCAAATCTGACTGGATCCCCGTGCGTGGCCTGGTCTAGGACCAGCTGGATCCTGGAGACCTCCAGCTCAGCGTGGAGGCCGGCAGATCGCGGAGTTCCTCCCGGAGCAACAGTTGGATGGGGTCTTCCTTCACAGGGACAACAGCCAGTGAGTAAAAAAGTTGATGCGTGAAGGAATAAAAAATAAGAGAGAAAAAATAACTAGGTCCGGGACCTCTTTAATACGAGTTTGTGTTTTTGCAAATAAAGATCGGGGATCTTTGCGTGATGATCCGGGATCTCACAATGAATATTCATGTTAATGGAGTTGGACTCCAAAGCGCGCAGAGGTCTGGGATCTCAATAAGAAATGGGCCTAATGATCTAATGATAAATAATATCTAAATAATAATACTAGTAATGAAAAAGCATGATAATAAATACATAATTATTTTAATGTGTGATAAACCGGTTGTGTGACTGTGTGTGTGTGAATGAAAGGAGATTTCTTCCCTGTGAAACGGCTGTAGGCTGAAAGCAGTCTCATGGTTAGAAAATTGAGTAAATAACACTGCGATAAGATAAATAGATCAGATAAAAGAGAAATAAAAGCTGAATTTACTTCATTAACACGGGAATGATAAATATTTAAAAATGAAAAATAAAAACAGCAAAATGTAACTTATCGAAATATGGGGAAAAAATAGCAAAGAAGATTTAAAGGAGATGCAAAATTTATGTAAGAGAAAAGACAATACATTTCTTTAAAATAAATAAAGATTATGAATTTGAAGGACAATTGAATAATTTCGCGCACTTCTTGCGATATAAAATAAAACTAAAAAGATCAAAATTGAAGAATAGACATTTGGCGTCTCAAACAAAGGAATTCCTCTTGAAGGAGCAAAGAAGAGAAAAAGGAGGGGTTCATGCATGAAGCTGATGTGTTTTTTAGCACCCAGGAGGATGAAAAATGTTTTAAACTTTGTTTTCTCCTAAAGTTCCGCCGAAAGAAAAATAAAATAAAAGAGAAAACTCACTTCCATATTTTAAAAAATCCTATGAAGGGTAAGGTCAACTTTACTGTGATCTAAATGAATTATCTTAAACAACCGACCACCTTCCCCCCTTCCCCTCAAGGAAGGGCTGTTCTGATAATAAACAAGCGATCCCCCCCCCTCTGTCCCTCAACAATGGGTCGTTAGTTGTTCTCTTAATAAACAAACCAACTGTGATGGGTTGCGACAGAAACCGGTAAAATGGACTTCCTGAGAAAGACGTGTTTGAAACCAGATTCATCATGCGTTTCAAAATTGTTAAAGGTTATCCAACTGCAGGAAGGCAGAAGGGAAGGAACACACCGTTAGCTGATAATGAGGGGGATGTTTTAGCTGCGTGCAGCTCAATACAAAATGTTGGGATTTCTTAAGTGCAGCGGCAACTGTTACTTTATAATAATAATAATAAAAAACGTAGCTAATATTTTTAATGATATTCATGGGTTGTCTGTGAGATCTCTCATATATTAGAAAAGAAATGGTTAAACAATGACGGATTATGAGCAGAGTGATTTTATTTTGAAATACAGGCGGATGTCTTCAGGTCCTGTGGGGTAGCAGCTTGGTGGCTACGTGAATTTATTCTTTGTAACAAGCGGCAGCTTCAGATGTTTGCTTCTAACATTTTAATGACAGATAAGATACATGTTGAAAGGAAACAATCTTGTAATGCGCTGGGTTAGAGACTGCAAAAAAGAGAAGAAATGTTCGTTACGGGATTACCGTAGTGAAGAATGTAGTAACGCACTCCAAAATTCAACTTTAGTCACCGTAGCACACTGAGTATAAGTGCACTTCAATATTTACACTCAATGGAGTTGTTGCTAATGGGACAAAATTAAGGGTCTGATTAAGCAGGAAAGATGTCTGGACCTACACCTGAAATTGGGAGAGGATGCCAGCCCTCGCCCCAATATCAGTTGAGAATGGTACCATGTTTTTGGACATCTAGCAACAGACTCTTACACATATAATCATAACAATAAGCTAATTTGTAGAATCTTTATTAAGGAGCAGATAAGCAGAGAACAAGGAATAGAGATGTGATGTTTTGTTATGGAAATATCAGTTGCTGATTATCTAATTGACAAAATGGTAAGAAGTTAGTGAAGCCAGATGAAAAAAAACAAACAAATTCAGGAATTTTGTTTTCCACTAAAAATGAGATTGAGTTGTTAGAAAAATGAAATAAAAATAATAGATTTTGCTACAGGAAAAATCTGTTGTGTTAATCATTTTATCTCGAGAATTATTTTCTAATTTGTAAGGAAGAGATTTCCTATTTCACTTGAAGTTGGGTATGTTCTCTGTAGGGGATACATTAATAATCAAAATTTTAGATTTCATAAAATTCTTGAAACGGGACAGCTACCAAAGAATTGTTCTACTTGGAAAGAGAAAAATTAAAGTTTTAACTGAAGTTTGTAATCAGATGAAGATAAAATAATCATATTATTGCTAACAGAAGATCCAAATTGAACTTTGCATGTTTTTGGCATTTGGCTAACAATGGGGAACGGGGTATGGCGACCTCTAGTGGCGAACTAATTAAAGCATTTCTTACGGACCATTCAATTCTCAAACTTATTAGTTCATGGACAAGAAGTGTGTCATACATGGAAAAAAGAAAAGCTTCTCATATAAAATTAAGAAACAGCTTTGAGCAAACGAAGGCTGTATTGAAGAAGCTCTATTTAGTAAGAAAAGATAATTTCTCCTAATGGATTTGTAATGTTAACGGTGAAACATTTAGATACCCTAACTGTTGCAGAAATGTTGTTTAGAGAAATAATGCCTAGATTTGATATCCACAAATGATCTATAGTGGTAACGGAACACATTTTGTGAATTAAATAATTGATAAAATAGGACAAAGATTATAGATCATTTTTAAGAGACAATTGGATTCTAAAAGCAGATTAAGAAAGGCCATGGATAAGACTAAACAGAATTGGAGATACTGTTTTGTTATGATAAAGTTTTATATATGAATATAACACCGAGTAATTGAACGGATTTGATGAGACCTTATACCTTCCTACAGTTTGGTATATTAAAATAAGAGGAACAATTACAAACTGATTTATGACTTTATGATAAAATGTTGCAAATTGAAAAAAAAAACGATGGAAGAAACGGGACAAAATTTGAATATTGGCCTAATTATATTTTAAATAATCTAGGGGCGTAGATATAGAATTCCTTAGATTGGTTTACTCTCTTCTAAAGAACAATTTGATTAAGATCTGGTGGGTTTTCATGATCGAAATGCTGATAAGTACATGAGTTATAAATGCAAACTAATCATATGCCAGATGATCCTATATTCCTACAGGAAGAAGTGAGCTGAAAGTAGGTGACTGGATCCTGATTAAAAGCTGTAAACAGAAAATTGGTCATCACCCAGGTGGAAGGGGCCATTCCAGGTATTTTTGACCACACCAATGGCTGTAGAGACTGAGTTGGATACACTTAATCCATTATAAAAAGCAGAGACCATTACTAGATATAGGGAAAGCAGTCTAAGAAAAGTGGGGTTAAAGACTGATTCCAAAGGGAGGTAGATACATTAGGTTCTACTTGTCCCAACCTCAGTGAAGAGAATCAGGAGAGCCAGAGAGACTGTTTGAAGGGAGAGATAGTGACGATGAAGGTTTTTCTGGTTTTTCTGCTATTTAGTACTTTTATTTTTACAGCTTTTTGGTGGTTATTTCAATAGGAACGTCAGGACTCACAGAAAAATGACATATAGCACATGAGAATACTGATTTATTTTCTTGGTTCACTCAGAGAAGGACACACAGAAACCCATTTGAAACTAGTGTATGGTGACAATATGCAAGATATCTAGCAAATAAATAAAAACATTAACTGTTTTGTTTGTTCTCAAATGCCATATTCTGTAGGACATTTACCCAGATATGTAGAAGCTTTCACTAATCTTAATGATCTGTTTCCAGATGTTACACTCCTCTCCAGGATTTGGACAAATTCTGAGCGTGCAGTACATGAACGAACAGGAAGTTATATGGGTAAAAATGTGTATACTTTCATGACAAAAGTAAGGGTAAGTTGGAGACTGGGACGACATGGGATTGATTTAAATAGTTAAAACTGGACCAGTACACTTAAAACCTGACCAAATATTTATTTGTTTTGAAAATGATAAAAATCTGAGCACACTTTCATACCACTCTGGGTACATGGGAAAAATATACAGTATGTGCTCCATACCGTGAATGTGATGGGAACTTTTCTATGGACGACCTACTGATTTTCTGCGGATTTTGGCTCTGACACAATTACCCTCAAAATGAGAATGGTGGATGTGCTTCTGTTGAGACTTAAAGAGCATTCTTTCTTGTATTTGCAGAGGAGATCCGACACAGCAAAAGGAGGAGGAGTGATATTTCAGCCCCTCATGGTCCCATCTGGGCTCCGATATGCCCCCTGAAAACAAATTATGGAGTGATTGAAATAAGGTTCTATTATCTTTTTTCCCATGGACCGAGGTGGGTAAGGTCATGTTATGATTGGACACATTAAATTATAGATTCAGTGGTTTTGTTAATTCTTCCCTGGCAGTTCTAAAAGGTATAGCAGCTGAGATCTAGGAATTGAGTTTAACTATAAATATACATGGAGATTAATCTACAATACAGGTGTTTATTAACTATACCATCTTTCAATTCAATTCAATTCAATTCAATTCAATTCAATTCAGTTTATTTATATAGCGCCAATTCACAACAGATGTCATCTCAAGGCACTTAACAAGAAGTCATTTCAATACAATTATACAAACATTCCAATCAGTTAAAAAGTTTCCTATTTAAGGAATCCCAGCAGATTGCGTCAGTCATTGGCGTGAGGTTGGGCAGATTTCCAACCACAGCAATCCTTCAGCAATCCCTCATACTGAGCAAGCATGTAGCGACAGTGGAGAGGAAAAACTCCCCTTTAACAGGAAGAAACCTCCAACAGAACCAGGCTCAGTAGGAGCGGCCATCTGCCACGACCGTCTGGGGGTTTGAGAAGACAGAGCAGAACACAGAAGGAACAGAAGATCCGATATAAGAGAACTTTCTATGTTACAGAAAGTAAAAAGTTAATAACAGGACACAGTGGATGTTCAGTTACTGAGAGGATCATCCCAGTCGATGACCCCCGTCCAACAGGGCATTGCAGCCAAGCAGGATACCAGACCAGGTGTATCTTCGATGAGGAGAAAAACACTGAGAGAAAACAAAGTTAACAGTCGAAATAACAGAATGTACTGTAATACAACTGGAGAGTCGTAGGAGAAAAGGAAGTAGCAGAGTGAAGAAAATTGGTAAGTCTGTCCTCCAGCAGTCTAAGCCTATAGCAGCATAACTACAGAGATAGCTCAGGATGACCTAAGCCACTCTAACTATAAGCTTTATCAAAAAGGAAAGTTTTAAGCCTGGCCTTAAAAGTAAACAGAGTGTCTGCCTCACGGACTAAAGCTGGGAGCTGGTTCCACAGGAGAGGAGCCTGATAACTAAAAGATCTGCCTCCCATTCTACTTTTAGAAATCCTAGGAACTACAAGTAAACCTGCAGTCTGAGAGCGAAGTGCTCTTTTAGGAACATATGGAACAATTAGATCTCTGATGTATGATGGAGCTTGATTATTAAGGGCTTTGTATGTAAGAAGAAGGATCTTAAATTCTATTCTGGATTTAACAGGGAGCCAATGAAGGGAAGCTAAAACAGGAGAAATGTGATCTCTCTTTTTAATATTCATCAGAACTCTTGCTGCCGCATTTTGGATCAACTGAAGGCTTTTAATGGCATTTTGTGGACTTCCTGATAGTAAAGAATTACAGTAGTCCAGCCTTGAGGTAACAAATGCATGGACTAGTTTCTCAGCATCACTCCTGGACAGGATGTTTCTAATTTTAGCAATATTCCGGAGGTGAAAGAAAGAAATCCTAGAAACCTGTTTAATATGGGATTTAAATGTCAAGTCTTGGTCAAAAATAACGCCGAGGTTCTTTACGTTATTACTGGGGGACAATTTAATGCCATCCAGATGAAGTGATTGACTAATCAGTTTCTGTTAAAGAACTTCTGGTCCAAAGACAGCAACTTCTGTCTTGTCAGAATTTAAAAGCAAAAAGTTTAGGGTCATCCATGCTTTTATGTCTTCCAGACATGCCTGTAATCTACCTAACTGACTGGGTTCATCAGGATTTATGGATAAATATAGTTGTGTATCATCGGCATAGCTGTGGAAATTTATCCCATGCTGTCTAATGATTCTACCAATTGGAAGCATATATATGGTGAAAAGAATTGGTCCAAGGACAGAACCCTGTGGAACTCCACAAGTAACCCTTGAGAGTGAAGATGATTTATCATTTAGATGAACAAACTGGAATCTATCAGACAAATATGATTTAAACCAGCCTAGTGCTGTTCCTTTGATCCCTGCAACATGTTCAAGCCATAACAAGCTGCAGATCTAGTCACACCTGATTAACAGGAGACTTATATAATTGGATGTTTCTGAAACAGAACTGTTTCAGAAACATAAAAGGGAGGAGATCCTTGGGCACTAGGGGAACTTAAATTTCAATTATTTTTTTACAAAACAAAGCCTTTAAATTTGTTGCTTTAAAAGCATTTCAGATAAATGAAAAAATAAATAAAAAACAGCATTTGTTTAGGGTTCAATAGTTTTTCTTTTTTGGTTAAATAGGTTGAAATTATAGTTTTCTTTTATAAGTATTGGGCTTCATCAGCTTAGAAAAATTAATAACAATAGTCGGTGATGTGGTAAAATCTTATAAGGCTATAGGTTTAATGAACTTAGTGTGAATGAATAAAATTAGACTGATCCTTTTCTGCGGGTTGAGATTTAAAGCAGCAAAGCATTTTTCTTTTGAGCGGTCTGTCATGCTCATGATGCCATTTCCACAATCCAAAAAGACCAGACGTTTCCTGTTTTCCATCCTGTTTTGGCACCTTTGTGCAGTTGGTTGTTTTAGCACACAACCCATTCATCTTACCTTGTGGCATGTTTATGCATTTAGTGTTTGTTTGGAAGTTTTTATTTACATTATAACCTCTACTATATATTTTGAAGAAATATTCTTTGGGGTCTAGGTTGTTCCAGTGTTGCTCACTTTTGATACAGGATTTTTGGAGTGCACTTTGTGTCAATTAGGATTTTTGTGATTTACATACAGCAAAAGTATTAGCTTTTTCTACAGATAGACCTAGTTTGTAAGCAGTCTGGATAATAGTTTGATTTTGTGTTAGTGCGGCCGATCAGTGCGGCACTACTTAAGACTGTGAGGTGAGTGAGGGATTTAATAAAAAAAAGGACAAATGCATAAGAAATGAATCTCAAATTAGATACAATTATGGATAAAGCAAACAGGAAAAAGCAAATTAGTTGGAAGCTCTTCTTTTAGGCTTTGTTGACCAGGTGAGAGACCAGCAGCCAACCAGACCACAATCTCTCAGGTATACTACAGAAAAAGGCTGGAGCCAATGCACTCCCACTGAGGAGTCAGGACGAACCTGAGAGGACATCCAGGAGCAGCAAGCCAGAGCGGGAGAAGAACAGCAATGAGCAGACCACACAACCTACTTGAACCCTCTGCTGAGAGGTTTCCAACTTCAGCACACCTGCACCATCAGGTGGCAGGGCGGCTTGGAGCACAGAGCTGCCCAGCTGGGGCAGCAGGGTTTGAAGGAAAAGAAGCTGAGACCCCTGCCAAATGGGGCAGAACAATCCTCTGGTCTGCGTGCAGTCCTTAGAGTTTTCAAACTCAAGGCAACTGAAAAGATACATATTAGCTGCATATAGGTGATGTGCTGGCAACCTCTCACCTTAGGTCATAGAAGAGCGAGCCGGACGACCACTATTCCTGGCCAGAACAAGATGACTTGACTGCTGATCTGAAAAGTTCCAGAGAAGATGGACTCAAAATTGATATGATTCTTTGCCTGACATGAAGAGATAGAAATTCTGTTAATGTTGTATGAGGGTTTAATTTTGTAGTGTATGTAGCAACACTTAGAAACAGTGAACAATCAAGAGGAATGTGGTACATCCTGTGTGCCTTGTGTGAAGAAGCTGTGACCATTCTGTGAACGAAGATCTGTGTGGGAGGAGTTTTAACTTGTTTCAAATAAAAACCTTAAGATGAGATAAAGCTGTGCTCAGTTACTAGAACTGAGTCCAGTGAACGACGTCTCACTGTTAAAATATATAATTGTTGTTTGTTGTTCTTATTGCTCCTTTTTACAGAAATTAACGAGCACGTGGGAAGGTGAAATGAGAGCTCAGAGAGAGCCCAGGGTCAAAATTTAAATGTGTGTCTGTTCCTTTAAGATAGGCTTTAAATTAGAGTGAAAACACCTTCTCAACAGTTGGCAGGCCAATTGAGCACAGTAATACCATGGTCAATAACCATTTACCAGTGGTTTTGGCACTGTGAGCAGGTGCCAGGTCGGCTGAAAAATTTTATCTTCATCTCCATAAAGCTTTTCAGCAGATGGAAGCATGAAGTGCTCCAAAATCTCCTGATAGCTAGCTGTATTGATCCTGCCCTTGATAAAACACAGTGGACCAACACCAGCAGCTGACATGGCACCCTAGACCATCATTGACTGTGGGTACTTGACACTGGACTTCAGGCATTTTGGCATTTCCTTCTCCCCAGTCTTCCTCCAGACTCTGGCACCTTGATTTCCGATGACATGCAAGTACTTTGGACCACTGAGCAACAGTCCAGTGCTGCTTCTCTGTAGCCCAGGTCAGGAGCTTCTCCCTCTGTTTCTGGTTTAAAAGTGGCTTGTAGCCCATTTCCTGCACACACCTGTGCATGGTGGCTCTGGATGTTTCTACTCCAGAATCAGTCCACTGCTTCCGCAGGTCCCCCAAGGTCTGGAATCGGTCCTTCTCCACAATCTTCCTGAGGGTCCGGTCACCTCTTCTCGTTGTGCAGCGTTTTCTGCCACACTTTTTCCTTCCCACAGACTTCCCACTGAGGTGCCTTGATACAGCACTCTGGGAACAGCCTATTCGTTCAGAAATTTCTTTCTGTGTCTTACCCTCTTGCTTGAGGGTGTCAATGATGGCCTTCTGGGCAGCAGTCAGGTCGGCAGTCTTACCCATGATTGTGGTTTTGAGTAATGAACCAGGCTGGGAGTTTTTAAAAGCCTCAGGAATCTTTTGCAGGTGTTGAGAGTTAATTAGTTGATTCAGATGATTAGGTTAATAGCTCGTTTAGAGAACATGATATGCTTATTTTTTGAGATAGGAATTTTGGGTTTTCATGAGCTGTATGCCAAAATCATCAGTTTTAAAACAATAAAAGACCTGAAATATTTCAGTTGGTGTGCAATGAATCTAAAATATATGAAAGTTTAATTTCTATCATTACATTATGGAAAAGAATGAACTTTATCACAATATGCTAATTTTTTGAGAAGGACCTGTACACAAATATCCACACATAAATTCAATCTCTTCCTCTCTCTCATATATATA
Organism: Valencia hispanica; assembly: GCA_963556495.2. NCBI lineage: Eukaryota > Metazoa > Chordata > Actinopteri > Cyprinodontiformes > Valenciidae > Valencia > Valencia hispanica. The sequence continues at coordinate 54,195,011 of OY747710.1, forward strand.
TATATATATATATATATATATATATATATATATATATATATATATATATATATACGCACGCATGCACGCACGCACGCACGCACGCACGCACGCACGCACACACACACACAGGCACAAAAGGATTTTAACAAAATAGTTACAAAAATTGTCTATATACAAAAATCTAAGAACACAATTAGAAAAAAAAATCGATATAAAATGGCTGACAGAGAAAAAGCATTAGCACTAGCTAGTTGGGACATACCTCTCTTCCTCCGGTAAAAATCAGGTTTTGCTCTTCTGATAACGAGTCCTCAACACAAACCTCAAATGAACTATCATTCCAAATAATCATCAGGGCTTCGTCAGTGATAATTCTCTTCTCTTGAAGCGCCATTTTTCGAACACAAACAAAACAATCGAAGCTGAATCATTAACTCTCGCTCTCAGCTGCTCATCTGATCACCTGCGCATAACTGCAGCAGGGTGCGCCCCCGAGCTAAACAAAATATCTGTTTTTGGAATCACACAGACCTGTAATTCCAGTTTCTATTGGCCGATTTGGATGATTGACATATGGTTGGAATCGTAAGATCCTATAGAATCACGCTGACATCAGAACTTTGAAGCAGATTGGACAAAGCAAATGTTTACATTGGAAAAGTTCACAGTGCGCATGACAGACAAGGTTGAGCCTCCTCGAATCAAATGTGAAAAATAATGGGAAAGGATTAGGTTTTTTTTTCCACTTTTTTAAATACACACTGGATATTTTAGTTATTCTGGAAATACAGTCAAATCACGGTGGAATATTCTTTTCAGCACGGAAAAAACAAAGCTAAGAAAAAATGTATGCTGCTCATTTGCTGAAATTTGCACGTAGCATGATGAAACTTGCAGCTTTTGAATCGGTGAGATGTTGGCTTTCAGGGAAGGCAACGTTTGCTCGGTTCTGTTTGGCAGGGTGACTGACAGGTTCAGTTGAATGTGTTTTTAATTGCTTGTTATTTTTTCTGGGTTTGGAGGTCACAAAAAAGATTTATATGAGTCTTTAGCTAAGATTCTGAGGTTTATATTGATAGGACATGCTTAGCAATCAGTGACCACAAGTCAACTAAATTCGGACATTCTCTCTTACCTTCCACCCCAGTGACCCAGCGGTGGGGCTGTGGGGTGTAACAGGTTAACCTGCACTTAAATTAATAATTCCAAATTTCAATCTGTAATTAATCAGCTTAAATAGTTTTCTCAGTGTTGTACGAAAGCACCTTTATTGAATTTTCTGCTAAAAATTTAAACTGCTTAACCTACACTTAAAGAGGCTACATGCAACTTTTCCCCTAAAATAAACGTAACAATAGCCTTTTCATTTGACCATTAATGACTCAAACATCTCCTGATGAGCATACTGACACCTTGTCAGCTCACAGTGGGTGCACCTATAAGCCTGTATCGAATTTTTTCTATTTTCTGTCGGGTCTGATTTTTCCGCGCTGTCTGCGGATGTGACATCAAGCGCAATGTTTCAGATCACTCTGCCACTACCGGTAGTCAGCACTGGCAAGCAGTTCAATGGATTGTGCGAATACACAGAAGAGACCCAGGACAACTCTGACATCAACAGTAACTCCACATAAGACTAAGAAAGTGAAACCCCTGACAAGTGCTCGAAAAAGATCGAAGATTGAGAGCGACCGGCGCACGAGCGCGCGCTGCGAGAGCGAGCAGAAAGGAAGAGCAGTTCCGTTTTTGGCCACATGGGGTCAGTCGCGAGTTTAAATTTCTGAAAATTGCATATAGCCCCTTTAAATGAAAAATTCCAAATTTCAATCTGTAATTAACCAGCTTAAATTGTTTTCTCAATGTGTTGTACAAAAGGACCCTGATTTAATTTTCAGCTAATAATTAAAATTCCTTAACCTGCATGTATTCCTCATTGCTTAGCCTGCATTTGAACTAATTATACAAGTTTAAAGAAAACCCAGCCTCAAACAATTAAATGCTTTGCTCTTGGTACTTCTAAGAGAATTTGCTTTCAAGCATCCAATGTTTTGTTTCCTTGTGTGTGTCCCTAATGTGTATTTTGCCTGATTCTAACTACTGCTAACTCACTGCTAACCTTGATTAGAGAGAGTGAATCTGCGTTGTATTGCTAAGTTCCCTTAAACGAAATAAGGAGCTATTTTTTAGCCATAGCGTTCTTGATACTGCTAGAAAGTATTATTGTGTAAGTCACAGGTTTGCCAGCCTGTGCAGAAGTAACACATAGCATTCTTAAATACTACACAAAAGAGTATTGTGTAAGTCACAAGTGATTTTGGCAGCTTGCGATTATTTATTTATTTTTGCGCACATAAACCTGTGGAATATGCATAGAGGAAAGTGCATATTTATCTGAGGTATTGGCATATTACCTCACCTCTCTGGTGGGGAAGGAGCCGGAGCTGGTGTGCGAGGTTGAGAGGTTCCGACTGGACATCGTCGGACTCACCTCGGCGCGCGGCTCTGGCTCTGGAACCCGTCTCCTCGAGAGGGGTTGGAATCTCTTCCACTCTGGAGTTGCCCCTGCTGAGAGGCGCCGAGCTGGGGTGGGCATACTTGTTGCCCCCCATCTCGGCGCCTGTACGTTGGGGTTTAACCCGGTGAACGAGAGGGTAGCCTCCCTCCGCCTTCGGGTGGAGGGACGGGTCCTGACTGTTGTTTGTGCTTACGCGCCAAACAGCAGATTAGATTACCCATCCTTCTTGGAGTCTTTGGAGGGGGTGCTGGAGAGTGCTCCTCCTGGGGACTCCCTTGTTCTGCTGGGGGACTTCAACGCTCACGTGGGCAATGACAGTGAGACCTGGAGGGGTGTGGTTGGGCGGAATGGCCCCCCGGATCTGAACCCGAGTGGTGTCTTGTTATTGGACTTCTGTGCTTGTCATGGATTGTCCATAACAAACACCATGTTCAAGCATAGAGGTGTCCATATGTGCACTTGGCACCAGGACACCTTAGGCCGCAGCTCAATGATGGACCTGGTGGCAGAGTCTCCTGTCAGAAGGAGCTTTAACTCACACCTCCGGCAGAAATTTGAACACGTCCCGGGGGAGGCGGGGGACATTGAGTCAGAGTGGACCATGTTCCGCGCCTCCATTGCCGAGGCGGCTGACCGAAGCTGTGGCCGCAAGGTGGTCGGTGCCTGTCGCGGTGGCAACCCCCGAACCCGCTGGTGGACACCGGCGGTAAGGGATGCTGTCAGGCTGAAGAAGGAGTCCTACCGGGTCTTTTTGGCTTGTGGGACCCCTGAAGCAGCTGATAAGTACCGACAGGCCAAGCGGGATGCGGCGCGGATGATTGCTGAGGCAAAAACTCGGGCGTGGGAGGAGTTTGGAGAGGCCATGGAAAACGACTTCCGTACGGCTTCGAAGCGATTCTAGTCCACCATCCGGCGTCTCAGGAGGGGAAAGCGGTCTGCCACCAACACTGTTTACAGTGGGGATGGTGGCAGACGCGGGACGTTTTGGGTCGGTGGATGGAATACTTCGAAGACCTCCTCAATCCCACGAGCACGCCTTCCAATCTGGAAGCAGGATTTGGGGATTTGGGGTCGGTCTCTCCAATTTCTGGTGCTGAGGTCACCGAGGTCATTAAAAAGCTCCTCGGTGGCAGGGCTCAGGGGGTGGATGAGATTCGACCGGAGCTTCTCAAGGCTCGGGATGTTGTGGGGCTGTGTTGGTTAACGCGGCTCTGCAATATTGCGTGGACATCGGGGGCAGTTCCCTTGGATTGGCAGACCGGGGTGGTGGTCCCCCTGTTTAAAAAGGGGGACCACAGGGTGTGTTCCAACTACAGGGGGATCACACTTCTGAGGCTCCCTGGTAAGGTCTATTCAGGGGTTCTGGAGAGGAGGGACAGACGGATAGTCGAACCTCGGATCCAGGAGGAACAATGCGGTTTTCGTCCTGGCCGTGGAACACTGGACCAGCTCTACACCCTCAGCAGGGTCCTGGAGGGTGCGTGGGAGTTCGCCCAACCGGTCTACATGTGTTTTGTGGACTTGGAGAAGGCACTGTGGGGGGTGCTCCGGGAGTATGGGGTACCGGGCCCCTTGATACGGGCTGTTAGGTCCCTGTAAGACCGGTGCCAGAGTTTGGTTCGCCTTGCCGGCAGTAAGTTGGGCTTGTTTCCAGTGAGAGTTGGACTCCGCCAAGGTTGCCCTTTCTCACCGATCCTGTTCCTAACTTTTATGGACAGGATCTCTAGGTGCAGCCAAGGCGTTGATGGGATCCGTTTTGGTGGCCTCAGGATCGGGTCTCTGCTTTTTGCAGATGACGTGGTCCTGTTGGCTTCATCGGAACGTGATCTACAGCTTTTGCTACAGCGGTTCGCAGCCGAGTGTGAAGCGGCTGGGATGAGAATCAACACCTCCAAATCAGAGGCCATGGTCTTGAGCCGGAAAAGGGTGGGGTGCTTTCTCTGGGTCGGGGATGGGGTCCTTCCCCAAGTGGAGGAGTTTCAGTATCTGGGGGTCTTGTTCACGAATGAGGGAAAAATGGAGCGGGAGATCGATAGACGGATTGGTGGGGCATCTGCAGTTATGCGGGCGCTCTACCGGTTTGTCGTGGTGAAGAGAGAGCTGAGCCGAAAGGTGAAGCTCTCGATTTACCGGTCGATCTACGTTCCTACCTTCATCTATGGTCACGAACTCTGGGTGGTGACCGAAAGAACGAGATCACGGATAAAAGCGGCTGAAATGAGTTTCCTCCGCAGAGTGTCTGGGCTCTCCCTTAGAGATAGGGTGAGAAGCTCAGTCATCCGGAGGGGGCTCAGAGTAGAGCCGCTGCTTCTCCACATCGAGAGGAGTCAGTTGAGGTGGCTCGGGCATCTGGGCAGGATGGCTCCTGGACGCCTCCCTGGCGAGGTGTTTCAGGCACGTCTTACTGGGAGGAGGCCCATGGGAAGGCCCAGCACACGCTGGAGGGACTATGTTTCTCGGCTGGCCTGGGAGCGCCTTGGGGTTCCTCCCGAGGAGCTGGAACAAGTGGCTGGGGAGAGGGAAGTCTGGGTCTCTTTGCTTAGGTTGCTGCCCCCGCGACCCGACCCCGGATAAGCGGAAGAAAATGGATGGATGGATGGATGGATGGGCATATTAGTGCGTGTTTTGCTTTTGAGCACTTCAAAACTTTGCCTCTTGGCTGCTTGAGGTTTTGTCTTATTTTCTTATCTTGTTTTCTCTTTTTTAATTTTTTTCTTTTTCTTCTCTTTCTGTTTCTTCCGGTTCCTTAAAAGAAGGAGGACTCAGGCAACTATGCAGCTGATGCTGTGGGCCCACAGGATGTAGGAGACCACCATCTGCAGCAGGTGGTTGGAAATCTTATTCGCCTGCCCTCACAGGAAGGCGAGTACCTAAATGGTTACGATGTTGAAACCTGTGAAGAGAAAATACAGAAGTTATTGGGATTTATTGAAAACCCAGATAAGGAAGTAAAGATTTCCGATGTCTTCGGCCAGCTAACGTTGTTGCTTCAACGTAGATTGCAGTTGAAAAGCCAGACAGTAGCAAAATGAAAGCAAGAAAGAGACACCGCTATTTCTGAGCTTTGCAAGGTCAGGGTAGAATTAGAGAAGAGCACTGAAGAAGCTGTCCTATCTACCTTAGAGCACATTCCTGGACACCATCTGAGAATTAAATCTCAGTGGCCGATTTCTGATGAGCCCTCCATGACAGGAAGATTAGAGCAGTGGTCTGACCAAATCGGTGTCACTCCATACAGTTCAGCCAACAACAAAAGAGACATAGAGGATGTTTGTCGAAGGTTTTTCTCTGAAGCAGTGCAGCAGCTGAGAAATCCACCTAGCTCATCTGCGACACCTGCTCCTCCAGAAGGACCAGACCAGAAACCACCGTCTGCATGACTAGCCATAGATCCGGTTCCTACAGCTACAGTCTAAGTAATCAGCTGGGGGACCCCAAAATCAACACCTCAGGAGCCCACTGGGAATTTCCCATTGGACACATCAAAAACACAATTTCTCAGATTTCTTGGTTAACTAACTCACCACAACCATGCACGTCATCTGTACTGTCAGACCATGGTAGGAGGATGGATTCAGGCTAACGCTCTGCTTTACACAGGTTCAGAAATTAGCTTGATGTGCTCAGCTTTGTTTAAACAGGTTACTCAGGCCATGATTTCATTAGGTAAACTATTCCAGCTTGAAAGCTGTGATGTACAAATCACCAGCTACACGCAAAATCAGTCATGTATCACTATGCGGGTGTGGCTGGACATCACTTTTCAAGACATGACCTTGGTTCACCAAGTCTATGTCTGCACATTAGACACAGAGCCTCTCCTCAATGGACAGGACCTGCTTGAGAGGCTGGCCCCTCTCATCGATTGTCAGCAGGGCAAAGTCTGGGCCCAGGTGGAGGTGCCAAAGCCACTAGGTTCAGACAGCAGGCACCCAGCTTCTAACCATCAGGTTGCCAGCTTAGAGGAGGCCATAGAACCCCTGTCAAAACTCATGCCACTCCCAGAGACGGTCCTGAACACCTCAGCTGCACCGATGAATTCAGTCATGCAGGGAATTCCCCTCCATAGTCATGCATCATTTCTCTGCTCTTTAAAGAACGCAGGTGCGAAGCTCTACAGTCCCCGAGTGGTTGAAGGCATACACATTGTTGACACCTGCATCCCAGATGTGCTTCTAGCACTCTGGCTAGATAAATCAGCAGTCAGTAAGGAGGTTTTTGACAGTCAGTGTCAGGAAGACCCCCTGCTGGTTAGTGTGACGTGCAGATGCAGACTCCTGTCAGCTGAATGGCCTCAGCTTCCCCTGAAAGCAGTTGGGATCTGCACCCTTGGGGTGCGGATCGGGTCAAGACAGCTTTCACATGTTTTCAGCATTGTTCCCCATCTAGACCCCTCCGTGTTCATCGGGGCAGATCTGCTGGTTCGGCTCGGCGCGCAACTGGACACTTTCAAACAGGTCCTTTGGACGCGAGCCAGCACACGTGCAGAAACCCTTCCTGGTGAACCCTTAAGTCATGTTGTCAAGCCAGACCATCCCTCAGGCCTGCCAGGCTGCTAGTGAGACTAGCATGCTGGTACCACCAACAACAGCAGGGGTGTCGATACACTTAGCTGTGATGAAAGGTCAACGGCCACTGGGTAAGCAAGCATTTTTCCAGCCACTCCCCTACTTCCTGGAACTGAACTTTGCTGTTTGCGGTACACCTATTCTTGAGTTGAACAATCGTTCAGCCTACCTGCTGGTTGAAAATCCAACCAAAGTTCTAGTCCCGGTGACAGCAGGAAAGCCTCTTGGCATGCTTATAGACTGCTCGTTTCATGGTTTTGAACTTTCAGTCCCTGTCATAGGGGATCTACCTTTGTTCATGAATGACAAACAGTCCTCTTCAGACATGTTGTTCACATTTCCTTCCAAAATGATTACGGTAAAGCGGCACAAAGCTTTACCTGAGGAGTCCATCTGCAGCGCCACCTTAGGGACCGAAGGCGACCTAATTGTGTACGCGCTGATAACTCATCCAGCTGAGCGCAGAATCCTGTGGGATTTCCAGAAATGGTGGCTCCCTCTTTCACAAGTCCATCACGTTAGCGCCCTCTTCTGGCAACAGATGGGAACGAAAAATGAACATCTCAGGTACATACCTAAACACTTTGATGTGGTGAAGATGCTGGAACATGATCCCAACTTTCATCTCATCCAGAAGCTGGTGATCAACTGTTCACCAGCAGATATGCTTCTGCCACCACCAAGTGCAGTCCATGTGCTAGAACCTTTTTCTTGCAGCCTTCCAGATCTTAGGCTGAAGACAGGTCCGTTGGTCTACGCCCACAACAAGCGAGGTCTCCTTCCATGGGCTAACCTAACAGACCAAAGGGGGGTCATCTTAACCCACAACCATGACTTTCTTACATGTGACCAGAAGACCCCCAAAGCCTCATGTGACATCTCCCAACAGCTGACATCCTGGCTTTCAAAGGCTCACATGACCGAGACCTGCACCCAAGGAGGCTTTTCCTGCTGCAAGCTCCATCCATCCTAGCTACTCAGCAGGAATCCCTCTCAGCTAAGGGGGGGCATATTCCCTTGGCTGCACCTGAATCCTGCAGGAGTCAACAAACACCTGCTGACAGTCAGAAGGAGCTTTATCAGATGTGAAAAAGCCCCTCCTAAGCTGAATGACATAGCAGTCATGACTGCTGCTCTTTTGCTTTACCACGGTAAGTTTTACCTCAAGGTCTCTTCCCTGAAGGCGGAGCCTGTCTCCACACCAGTGGAAACGGGGGACCAGTAAATAGTGCTAAAGGAACAGGTGCATGTTTCAAAACTCACCTCTAACATGCACTAACAACTAATTGCATCCATAATTTTTTTGTTTTGTTTGATAGTAATCTGGAGACGTACAGATTAACACCTTTCAGGCAACAGTAGTAACTGCAAATACATTCTAAATGCTTTTAAAATAACCTTTTCAGGTTTTGCAGTTTCTCTCTTTGGAAGTGGTTAAGTGATGAGTGATGCATTGGTATAATTTAACACAAGACTTCGTTAGAGAAGCTGATTCATCTGTACATTACCTCACTAAGTGATGGATCTACATTTATTCACGATGCGATTTAGAAATCCTACAGAAACTTCTCCTTCAACAGAGACTGTTATGGTGCGTTCACACCGGTCAGCACGTCCAGGCAGCAGGGCAGCTAGATTACATACAAGTCTATGGTATCTACGCATGTAGTGGGCGCCAAGCCGCCCCGCAGCAAGTCGCGCGCATCGGCGCAGCTGGCATCAGACCGTCGGAGCAGCTGCTGCGTGAAGTTGGGAAAACTGAACTTTCGGGCAGCAAACGCGGGGCGTCAACCAATCAGATCGACTCTTTGTACTGACGTAGTTACTCATTCCATGGGTGGATCGGCAAGTTTTTCATTCAAGATGGAGGATCAACTAACCGTCGCTGTGTGTAATGTTCGTGAATTGTATGACCCGTCTTCTTACAAAGACAGGAAGAGATCGGATCTTTTTTGGAGGAAGATATCTGAGGATATTTGAGTGCCAGGTAAGCAGTTAAAAAATTTTCCTTTAACTTTCTTATTTGTTTAGACGACGTTGTCTGGCTTGTGTGGCTTCATTAATTAAATAAACCCAAGCCACTCGACATGATCCGCCATGTTGTAAACAACTAGCAACAGACAAATCCACGCCCGCACGCTGACGTAATGACGTGATGCGCTGATGCCCCGACGCGCCGACGCGCCGACGCGCCGACGCAGACTACAAAGTGTGCAAGCAGCTGGGTTTTAATTTTAAAGCGTCGACTTTCGTCCGTTTGAGCGATTTGATGCCTGGACGTGCTGACGGGTGTGAACGTGCCATTAGAATCACAATCTAAAACCCTTCAGGACACAGTAGTGACTGTCAATCTACATTCTACTCTAATTAACAACACCGTGCATGCCTTGCAAGCTCTTTCAGATGTCATAAAAAATTGACTTAATGTACATGCAGGTGCTGAGAGAGTTAATGCAGGATCTTATAAGAGAAGTTGGCTTATCTATGGAAAGTCTTGTGGAAGGACGAACTCCTACACATTTGGTTCTTCTAGAACTTGTTGAAAATATTCTCAAAACCACCACAACAAACACATTGAAACCCTCACAAATTCACCTGGCATACAGCTCAGATAGTGCAATACCCATTTTTGTTAATCCAGATAATTTAGAACTTGTATTCATGCTTAAGCTTCCCATTATTGAAAGGATGAATGTGTATAGGCTTAAATCGGTGCTAAATGTTGGTTTTTGGAAAGGTGACAGCCACCTTCATTTAAAAAACCCCATCCACACTAGCCTACCATGACAACGATCCCAAACTTTACCTCACTCCAAACCTAGATCTATGCACCAAAACTAAAGATCTCCACTGGGTGTGCCCAAGTAACCCGTTCATTAGAGATGTAACTGATTACCTCTGTGGTTTGAGGGATGACGCCCCTCAACAAAATTGTCAAGTTACAATGACATTAAAAGATGCAGGTATGGAAACCAAAGTTGAACGTGCAGGTAACCGATGGCTAGTGAGCACACCAGTAGCAGAAGCTTTAATGTCATACGATCAACATGACACGGTCACCAAGGTAAAGTTTCTAAACCAAACTATGTTACTCACTATCCCACAAGGGACAGTAGTTCACATAGGAGACATAATCCTCCATCATCTCAACCTCAACAGACATGGAACTGAGATTGAAATCATGGATGCATTAACGGGTATAATGTCACGATTGATACCGAAATTGAGAAACAACTTTTGAAGGAGGGGACCAAATTGATTAAATTCAGCCTCACCCCTACGGACTTGACTTTAAACCCCTCTCTCGCTTTCCCAAGAAAGCTGATTAGACAGAAACACACACCTTGACATTCACAGTAATTACACTTGTAATTGGGTGGGTCTTCACACCATTGATGGCTTACACTGCCTACAGGCAGGTCAAACAATTGCAAGCAAGAATCGACTCCATGACATTTCTCACATCACGATTCATAGCTTCCACGAGTCCCAAAGCACAAGCTGGTGCCAGTGCCTGACAGGAGCTACACATTCGTGCCATCACCCCTTTTCATACTTAAAGCATTGATGTGAATCATGAAGTATGACGATATCAAAAGGGGGTTGATTTTTCTTGGTGTGATTTTACTTTCTGTTGGTTGTTTCTTACAATTATATATATATTTAGTAAAGTAGATTAGCCTCTACCTAGACTAAGTCAGCCGCTGCCCAGACTCAGTTCGGATCAGTGAACCCAGTATAGCTCCAAAGACTGTAAGCTGCATTTCCACTCTTCACAAATAAGGGGGGAATGCTGGGACCAGATCTATGGACTTAATGGACTGAACTGTTTCACCTTGCCCGCTGAAGGACAGCAACATTCTTGGACGTAATGGACAATGAACCTGGTTCTAGCTCCAAAGACTGAACAGTGTGCATTCTTTGTAACTACTAGAGGGATGTTCAGGCTATCGCCTTTTACTGAATGAACTTCATCTCCCAGCATCCTTTGCGCCGCCCTCAACCCATTTTCATTGGTCTGTGGCCGGTGATGACATCACAGAGTTGATAAAGGGGGCGCAAACATTAAACTCATCGTCTTTTGGTTCCGGCTGTGAAGCCACAAGGAGACGCTTTACTTAATGCTAGCAAACTTTACCCCTTTTCATTCAAACCTGCTGGACCAGGAAAGAACAACCCTTTTTAAACTTCAAAGTGAAACCGACTTCCCGTTTGTGCATCTAGGAAGCCCGCTGGCCTCTGAGCTCTATTGAAAACAGGCCTGAGTCCCAAGTCCTGACCTCGGTTGTGCACAACCTTTACTGCAAAAAAGGACATTCTCAGTAAAAATTTTACAGTTTTTCACATGGACTGGTGTGGACGGAAGAGAATCATCACCGAGTAGGATAAACCTGGTTTATTTCTGCTGTGTGTAGAGAAGTTTGGTCCAACGGTTTAGATCCGTCTTTCTTTTGGTTGATATAAATTTGTGAACTTGTAAACCACTGTTATTCTTGGCCAATTAACGTCGCCGTACGCTGGCCCTGAGTGTTGCATGCTTTTGTGTTTTATTGTTATTTTACTTGTTGGTTGCAACCAGAAGCAGTATATTATATTATTCCCCGAGTTAATTGTATTGTCCACTGTGGTTGGCTCCCGTGTCTGTTTAGGCAGGTCGCGTGGCCTTCCGTCGATCCCATTTACCGTTACCCCTTGTCTTTGTGCAACCCACCATTGCTAACTGAAGCTAGCCTTTGTCGAATCGCCATGCGGTCTTTCTTTGTCTCCCTTTGTGAGCCGATCACGCCAATTGATAAGAACTGACTTGATTTATGACAAAAGGGGGTGTAAGCTAAACCCCCCTCATTCGCTCGCTGTCTCCCACACACACACACACACACACACACACACATACACACACACACACACACATACACGCCGTAACCCCTCCCCTCAACGTTAACTGTTTTTATTCTATATTTGCATAGGTTAGAAAAGATGGAAATTATAAATGAAATGTTTGGCTGTAAGGTTGATCTATTTTCTAAATAAATTTCCCTTAGTTAATTAAAAGTTTCCTGTTTTCCCTCAGTGTGTGTACAGTCATTAATGTCCCCGCGAAAGGACTCTGCTTTTCAGAAGAGACTGACGGTCTGGTTTATTTAAACGTATCTCGAATCAGAGATTGGTGCCCCTATTATCTTTAATAAACAGGTTAAACTCGAACATCATCAATAATTATATTAATAGTAATTTATTGATTAAAATTATTGATGCTCAGATAAACCAGACACTTATTGCTTATGCTGAGTCAATTACAACAGACACCTGTCCACACCTTCAAGAGAGCTGGGACCACAGTTACAAAGGTTAGTATTAGTAATGCACTACGTCGTCATGAGTTAAAATCCTGCAGTCCCACTGCTTAAGCCAGCACATGTGTTGGCCTGTCTAAACTTGGCAGATACCATCTGGATGATCCAGAGGAGGATTAGGAGAATGTCATGTGGTCAGATGAGACCAAAATGGAACTCTTTGGTATAAGCACCCCTCGCCATGTTTGGAGGGGGAATAATGCTGAGTTCCATCCCAAGAACACCATACCCAATGTGAAGCATGGTGGTGGAAACATTATGCTGTGGGGCTGCTCGTTTAATTCTTTAAAAACCATACAAGGTGAATTACTGAAATCTTTTATACATTCTCACTCTCACAGTTAAAGTGTACCTATTATGAAAATTACAGACCTCTCTCATCTTTTTAAGCGGGAAAACAACCGGTGGCTGCCAGATACTATTTTGCCCCACTATATATATTAAGTGGAGTACTATAGCAAAAGCTGTAACGCTCCACTTGTGAATGCAAATCTGATGGCTTTCTACTTGGTACTTAGACACCAATTCTGAGTGCCACTCTGTCAGGCAGGACACGTTAAAAAAATTAAAATAATTTTTACTAAATTCCAACTTGCTCTGTCAAACTATGCATATCATACAAGTAGAATCTTAAACCTTTTGCACATTTGAGTTTTTGTCTATTCCAGTAAATGAAACCAAAGCTTTAAAGATTCAAGGAAACGCTGCTCTGCTCCATTTTTAACTAAGTGAACAGACATCGAATTGCTGAACTGGTATTGTTTCCAGCTCTAACAGTCAGTTGAGCTGTTTTTTACCCCTGTTTTGTTATTTTTACTCGGCCGCAAACAAGAGTAGTGTTCATTGGGAACAGTGGTATGTTTGGTGATTTCTTATGTGTTAGACAGGGATTGTGGGCAGGCAATGGACAGAATAATTAATAATAATAACAACTTTATTTATAAAGTGCTTTCAAAGCACTGAACATCAATTACAGAAAAATAAAACAATATAAAACAACAGTTTAAGAGCAATAAAACATTACTAACAATAAGAATACTATAATAGACATAATTTAAAATACATAAGATAACTTAAACAGGTGGGTCTTCAACTTTGCTTTAAACACCTCTATAGAGCAGAAGAAGTAGACCAGAATACTCTAATTAGTGGAGAGTCTATTTGCCTCTGAGGAGAATGTACTGTACTTGTGCTGGGACTGAGCTTTGCAGTGTGCAAAATGGCAGTGGCCAGGGGTGACGATTTCCTTGGTTGTTTTCCATTTTCTTATACAGAGGTAAAATCATTGATGGTGCACAGACAGGTGAGTGTTTTCCAAAATGAGCTGACATAGGAGTGGCAAGGAACTCGGGGGGATCTTTGGTGAGGTGGAGTTGAGTTAGTCAGTGTGGAAATTTTCCTGGAAGTCAGTGCAAGGAAAGCTTCAATGAGGGCTTTGCACAAAGAAATTTATTCAAGCAACAAGGGAACCTTATTAAGATGGAGAGGCAATCCTCTGCTCCTCCTGACTATACTTGATGTGAAATATACGGATCTTACATAGTGCCTTTCTAGTCTCACCACCAACTGCTCACATCAACATGTCACAGGAGGAAGCTGGAATTTAACCTACAACCTTCCAAACTGCTGGCCACACCTGGCAGCAGACAAGCACCCAGCCCAGCAGGATATACTGTAACAGGATCCTTTTAAATCTTTATGACACAATATTTAGTCTCCTCATTGCACATTGGTCTGCATCATACACAAAACATTTGAGTTCATAAATTGCCACAAGTGCCAATAAAGTTTTCTTACCGACAGCCATATTGGATTATGAGATCATGATTGATGAGAAACATTATTTCTATTTTTTGTAAGTTTAAATACGGACATTTTTTATTTTGAACAGGAAATTATTCTTGTTTTGTTTTTCCTTCCTTTTTATGAACACAAACCTCATGGATGGTAAGATCTTTGTAGGAAAGTGCTGCTAAAGAATAGATAATTAAAAAACATTTGGCATACATGGGATGGGGCATAGCTCCAAAGCTATTCTACTGTTGCTTGTTAACAAAAGACTGCACAGCAGGGCACCTTTCAACTTGCTCCAAGGAAATCACTACCAGGTTAATACTGTATGTCAGATGGTGAAGCAGAAGCACTTAACAGGTTATCTTTAAATCACAAGTAATTATCTAGGCTTTTTGTCAGTGTAATTTGTGTTGGTTTGGACATTACCTACACTGTTAGATAAACTCCAGCATCTCATTATGAGACAACAGATAGGGCTCAGCCTCACTACCTCTAGCCTTGATGGTTGTACACTAATGTTAGGCTCCATGGAATCAACAGCAATAGATTCTAATGGCTTTGTTTAGAATTCCAAAAAAGCTAAAATCTTTAGTTTAGTTCTTGCACTTTTCTGAGCTCAGTTCACAATGACTGTGCACATTCCTTCCCTAAAACACAGCAAGAGAGACTCTGAGCTTGACTGATCATGTATTAAATGGGAATTATTTAAGCTAATGGTCCATTACTGGCATCTTGACAGACTGTTTACTCTCTCCTTTCTTTCTCTCTCTGCACCGTTATTGTGATGTGCAATGGAAGCAGCTTAGTCCCTTTAAAGCTCAGGAAAAATATTAGAACTATGACCAAGATGGACAAAAACATAGTTTCTCTGTTAGTTCTTTTTCATACATTATATGTTAAAAAGCCTTATCTTTACAGAGGACATCAGACATTTAACTTTTAATAAAAGAATAAGAGTGACTTAATGGTTGATGAAGATGCATCTTATGCAACTCCCATCCTGTAGTAAAATTGTGGAGTAAAAAATGCAGTGGAATTTACCCAACCGATCCGAAGTTAACAAAGGCTAACTGCATTACCGCAGCAACCACCTCTGTAGTAGATTCAATTAGCTGTCCAAAGGTTTTACATTATTTATGATTTGCTCTGCGTAATGGATTATACAGATATAACTAAATTCATTGGTCTATTTGTGGTTAAAAGCAAAAAGTTGAATAGTTGAAATAAAAAAAACGTAAAGTTATTTGTTAGGAAGGTTTGTTGGTAATTTTTGAAGTAAGTTGCTGGCAGTGTATACAAAGCTTATTAACAGTGGGTATTTGTAAACCAGAAGCTGCAAAAACTTTAATTTGTCTGGATGTCCAGCAACTCAGACCTGTGTCCACTGCAAAATTTTTATTTGACTGTGTTACATATATATTTATTAGGGTTGTGCCAATGGACGATGCCAGAACGACACACTAATCCTATAGTCTCTTCTTTAGTTTAACTAAAATCTTTGCAGGGACTGCTTTGTAAACATTGAAAACATAGGCTAACTAATTCGTATGTGTTGGACAGTGGGAAATATTTGTATTTTTTTGTATTTTTTTGCATGGTTTGTTTGTGTGGATTTGGTGTGTTTTGTTGGCATTTGTTTTCCATCTGTGAAGCTCAGAGAGAAAAACAGAATTTATCTGAATTAGTCAGGAGGAGGAACGCAGCAATCAGCTGCTTTATTACAGGTGCGCAAAAACTTGTTAGGCGCTCACCGTCAATCTCTGCGCGGTCGCAGTCTCTGTATATGCGCTCGCGGTCTCTGTCTGCACGCTCACGGTCACTGTCTGTGCGCGCGCCGTCACTGTCTGTGCGCTCGCTGTCTCTATGGAATTAAATTTCTTTCACCTCTGTTTTGAGAAGCCAGCAAGGATCGTCGCACAGGCTGTTACCTGGGAGGAGAACGACCTAGAGTAGTAGGTGGATCCTGACCGCCTTCTTTATGGATGACTGAGGATCAGCGACTGGTCCACCACGAAAATACATCGTTGTGCTTTACAGCTTAGTTCATCAGTCTCTTTTTTTCCCTTACGTGCAACCGAGTGCCACGTATTAAAAAGCCCGGGTGAGTACAGTGGGTCCCATTTAAGTGGCCACTTCATTATTTCTTTCAATGATTCACACAGCTGCGTGAAATGTATTGCAACGTAGTACAACTTGTATTAGTGTAGTAAAATAACGGAAGTACAGTTTATGAAATTACGGTTTTTCCTACTTTATAAAGAAATTTTTTTAGGCCTATGTAAAGAGATATAGTAAAAAAAAAAAAACCTAACCCCCTCCCACCAGCCGCGAGGTGAACATATCTTCGTCCATCGCAACGTTTTACTGTAAACATCGTCAACTGCCAATTTGGGGGACATCGCCCAACCCTAATAATTTCAATTCAGTTTATTTAAATTGCGCTAATTCACAACAGATGTCATCTCAAGGCACTTAACAAGAAGTCATTTCAATACATTTATACAAACATTCCAATCGGTTAAAAAGTTTCCTATTTAAGGAATCTGAAGAGATAGAAATTCTGTTAATGTTGTATGAGGGTTTAATTTTGTAGTGCATGTGGAAACACTTAGAAACCGTGAACAATCAAGAAGAATGTGGTACATCATGTGTGCCTTGTGTGAAGAAGCTGTGACCATTCTGTGAACGAAGATCTATGTGGGAGGAGTTTCCTGCTAACTCTTGTTTCAATAAAAACCTTATGCTGAGATAAAGCTGTGCTCAGTTATTAGAACTGAGTCCAGCGAACGATGTCTCGCTGTTAAAATATATAATTGTTGTTTGTTGTTCTTATTGCTCCTTTTTACAGAAATGAACGAGCACGCGGGAAGGTGAAATGAGAGCTCAGAGAGCCCAGGGTCATGAATTAAATGTGTGTCTGTTCCTTTAATATAGGCTTTAAATTAGAGTAAAAACACCTTTCTAACAAATCCCAGCAGATTGCGTCAGTCATTGGCGTGAGGTTGGGCCCCGTTGATGCAGACTTTTCAACCACAGCAATCCTTCAGCAATCCCTTATACTGAGCAAGCATGTAGCGACGGTGGAGAGGAAAAACTCCCCTTTAACAGGAAGAAACCTCCAACAGAACCAGAACCAGGCTCAGTAGGAGCGGCCATCTGCCACGACCGTCTGGGGGTTTGAGAAGACAGAGCAGAAACACAGAAGGAACAGAAGATCTGATATAAGTTTTAAGCCCTGCCTTAAAAGTAAACAGAGTGTCTGCCTCACGGACTAAAGCTGGGAGCTGGTTCCACAGGAGAGGAGCCTGATAACTAAAAGATCTGCCTCCCATTCTACTTTTAGAAATCCTAGGAACTACAAGTAAACCTGCAGTCTGAGAGCGAAGTGCTCTGTTAGGAACATATGGAACAATCAGATCTCACAATCAGATTATTAAGGGCTTTGTATGTAAGAAGAAGGATCTTAGATTCTATACTGGATTTAACAGGGAGCCAATGAAGGGGAGCTAGAACAGGAGAAATGTGATCTCTCTTTTTAATATTCATCAGAACTCTTGCTGCTGCATTTTGGATCAACTGAAGGCTTTTAATGGCATTTTGTGGACTACCTGATAGTAAAGAATTACAGTAGTCCAGCCTTGAGGTAACAAATGCATGGACTAGTTTCTCAGCATCACTCCTGGACAGGATGTTTCTAATTTTAGCAATATTCCGGAGGTGAAAGAAGGAAATCCTAGAAACCTGTTTAATATGGGATTTAAATGTCAAGTCTTGGTCAAACTTAACGCTGAGGTTCTTTACGTTATTACTGGGGGCCAATTTAATGCCATCCAGATGAAGTGATTGACTAATCAGTTTCTTTTTTAGAACTTCTGGTCCAAAGACAGCAACTTCTGTCTTGTCAGAATTTAAAAGCAAAAAGTTTAGAGTCATCCATGTTTTTATGTCTTCCAGACATGCCTGTAATCAATCTAACTGACTGGGTTCATCAGGATTTATGGATAAATATAGTTGTGTATCATCAGCATAGCTGTGGAAATTTATCCCATGCTGTCTAATGATTCTACCAATTGGAAGCATATACAGTGGCTTGCAAAATTATTCGGCCCCCTTGAACTTTTCCACATTTTGTCACATTACAGCCACAAACATGAATCAATTTTATTGGAATTCCAGGTGAAAGACCAATACAAAGTGGTGTACACGTGAGAAGTGGAACGAACATCATACATGATTCCAAACATTTTTTACAAATAAATAACTGAAAAGTGGGGTGTGCGTAATTATTCAGCCCCCTTTGGTCTGAGACAGACAGCATTATGTAGCAGAGAAATAAATGCACTACAGCTTAACTACAGCATAGAGTAACATTACTTTATTATCATTAATATGAAACATAAACATGATGATAGGGAATTATCTGTGTGGTATTTAGCATCAGTTTTTATCAGAAACAGAACCAACTTAAACCTGTATCGTTAGTGGCACCAAGAGACGGAATGGACACACTAAATACTACTTGTTAAAACTTTACGAACACTAACTTAAACTAATACGATGTTATTCAAATATTTGGTTGTTTGCCATCTTACCACCAATGTACGCACAGATATTCATAGGATCATATAGAGAGATCATTGTCTGCCAATCTTGGTGGACCACCTCAACCAATAATGCCAGGGCCAAATTTATGTTCTAGTCCTGCCCTGGTAAAAACAAAAGACGGAAAATAAATCCTGTATTGACTTCATCCACTGCAAATGTTTAAAAATTGTGAAACATAACAACAACACAGAGTCGCTGCAGTGTTGCTACCAGGATTGTTTTACCCCTTTTAATCTCCTCAGCTCTTGCTACTACAGATAATAGCTTTCTGGGGACAAATATGAGGAACGAGAGACACTAATGAATTCTTGTATCACATCTGCCGGGGAGCTCACTACATGTCAAGTATTTACAGGAGGGTGATGGGGAGCTGTACTATTCTCACACATTAACTGTTACAGCTACCAGCTGCTCTTTCTGCCTCCCAGTGAGGCTAAACTAGCATCTGAAACTAAAATAACATTTTCATTCTTTTCTGTTAATATGTGCAAGCATGATTTTTACTAAGAGAAACAAATACATGTCCTCTTAATTGTAGATAATGAGAGTGATGCCTGCATTTTTTAAAAATATTTTTAAGACTGAAATTAATAGAAAATGGCCGTGATGAAAGCACATCAGGTATTCCAGTTTAAGATAAAATAAGTTCTGTAACCCAAATTTACATTTTGTACAAATGAAATGTCTCTGTGGAAAGATGGTACCATTGGAATGGCCCGCTTTAAGTTATCCCACATTCACTCAGTCAACCAGATAGACCATTATCCCTTATTATCTCCCACCCATCAGCCTCTCAAATGAACAGCAAAGAGAGAAAAAGGGCCCACGCAGATAAAAAGGTGATTAGGAGATTAGTCAGCTGCTGGAAAACTGGAGCAGTCCCAGAGTATCCACTGAGGTATAACTGGGAATAGGAGAAAAGATATGGACAATAATTTATTTTGAATCAAAATAGAAGATATGTTGTATATTTCTTAACAAATTATCACCAAACCATATAAATTTTGACTTATGAAAATATTGCATATCCATTAACTGAACATATTTAACTAGAATTACCTGTACGTTTCATGAATGTACTTACTACATATTGATAAAACACTATCTAATGACAGCTATTTAACTGACTTTAATTGTTGGTCTTCTTTGTATTCATGCAATATCAGTCCAGGAGTCTTTGTTTGAGACATTGTGTTTCTCATTCAAAAGTTTTTCTATTTTATTAATTTCTGTTTTGTTATTTTTAGCTATTAAATCAATAACTTAATGGTCAAAGTTATGGACTAGTATATTTAAAGTGTCACAATAGATTGTTGTTTTGCTCAAATTTCAATAAAAGTGTTTTCAATGGATGATGGACGGTGAGCAAGAAATCTGACAAAATGTCCGATACATTGGAATTGATCCGCTCTCTGGGTCTTGGAGACCTCCAAATTACATTTCCCCCTTTCATCTTGCCTGCAGCTTGACATGGGAATGAAGACCTGATGATTGGTCCTCCTGATGGTAGAGTTTTTCTAACATAGATATCATCCCTTCAGTCTGGTCTCTTCAGAGTCACCTTCATTGATAATTGTAGATTTATTCCATGTCTAAACCTCCTCTGGCATTCTCTTCCAAGTCCCTGTCTGCTTCCTCATGTTGTCATGATCGTACCAAGTTCAATGTGCCCCTCTGCTCTGCCCCTGCTGTACTACTGTCTGCTGATTGCTGATTAATACCAACTGTGCCACTGACTATATCAACTCCTAACCTGCATTCTCTGTGCAAGTTTGTCTGTCATCAAGTTCTGTCACAGCCTTCGAGACCTCATGAAATCCTGATTATGTACCTAAGGTGCAACATTTCTAGTATTAAAAGACTGATTTCACAACAGCACCTTGGAAAACTCATCCATGCATTTATCTTTAGTCGGATTGATTACTGCAACAGCGTCTTCACAGGTCTGCCTTAAAAGTCAATCAGACAGCTGCAGCTGATCCAGAACGCTGCTGCTCGTGTTCCTCACTAGAACCAGGAAAGTAGAGCACATCACCCCAGTTCTAAAGTCCTTACACTGGCTCCCTGTAGCTCAGAGAATAGACATTAAAATACTTTTACTAGTTTATAAATCATTTAATGGCTTAGCACTAAAGTATGTTGAAGACCTTCTGTTACTATACCAACCCCCCAGACCACTCAGGTCCTCGAATTCCAATCCACTCAGCATTCCTAGAATCAGAACCAAACATGGAGAAGCAGCTTTCAGTTTCTATGCTCCTCGAATCTGGAACAAACTTAAAGACAACTGCAAAGCTGATGAACCACTGAGTTCTTTTAAATCACAAATAAAAACATATCTGTTTTGAGCTGCCTTTGAGTAATGCTTTGATGTATCATATGTTTTGTGCATGCTTCTTGCTCTATTGCTGTCTTTACTTTATATATTTGTCTGTGTTTTACTGCTATTTTTATTTTACCCCATAATCATATACAGCACCTTGAATTACATTGTTGTTGAAAGTGTGCTATACAAATAAAATTGCCTTGCCTTCCCTTGGGGTCTCATTTATAAAACATAGTGTAGATTTCTTACTTAAACCGTAAGTAAAACGTTTACTTACGCCAAGTAAGTTTCATATCTATCAAACGTTGAGTACACACAGCTGCACGCAATTTCCACTTTATAAATCCCACTCTCCCTAGAAATGAGCTCAGGTGATTTTGGATCATATACCGCCTCCTACACACACTCACGTTCTGCCATAAACAGTCAATGCAAAGTTCCTAGTAAATATTCGGCATAGACCTAAGCCGGCTGATACAGTATGGGGCGTTCACTGGTAACCATGGTAACTGAGAGGTGGAGAAACTACAAATTCACAGAGACTGAAGGTGGCACGTAGAGACATGGAAAACAGTTTTATTTCAATCAATCAATCAATCAATCAATCAACCAATTTTATCTATATAGAGCTTTACTCAGTCAAAAGGTGACCAAAGTGCTTCACATTAATATACAAAAATATAGTTAGCAATAAGAAATTGTGTAACAAGATTAAAAAGATCAAATAAGAGTCACATGACGCAGGGATAAGCGATGGCAGGTTGAAACGTATGCTCCTGCTGTCCTTTGGGTTTATATCCTTATTATATCCTAAAATACGTTCAGATATAGGTTTTTTTTATGTTACGTGGAACGCAAAATGTCAGAAGAAGGCAAAAGTTCGTCTTGTGGATGCAACACTGAACAAAGAAAACTTTGCTCAGCCGCACAGTATCAGCTCAACATGTGCACGAGGGGAGCAACAGCTAGCAAAGAAGCCACAGGTAGTACTACCACAGAGCCTGACATGGCTCAGATTCATGGGATGCTGAGCAACATACTAGAGGAAACAGCGGATTTGAAAGAAATTCGTCTGTCCCTGAACTCTGTGGATACAAAGCTTTCCTCCCTCATTTCCCGCATCACGGAAGTGGAAGATCGAGTGAGTCAGTTAGAGGACGAGCAAGCTAACATAAATGCTAGACCGATGTAGCTACTAAAGAGGACATACAACTATTGATAGATAAGTTGGCCACAGCTGAAGACAGATCTCGACGCAACAACCTCAGATTCGTGGGGATACCAGAGGGGGCTGAAAAGAACAATGTTACCGCGTTCCTGAGCGAGTTTATCTCAGCGACTCTTAGCATTGATCCAACCCCGGGAGGAATCAAGATGGACCGCACTCATAGGATTGGGAAACGGCTGGAAGCGGGGGATAAGAATTATGGCCGAACGATTGTGGCGCGCTTTCTAAGATACAGAGACTGCCAAGCCATCCTGGAAAAGAAACGCTTGATGTGGAACGACAAACAAGGTATGATTTTCCCGGATTATTCAAGGGAGACGCAAAGGAAGCGAGAAGTATTCTCCCGCTGCAAGAAAGCCCTCCATGAGTGCAAGATTAAATTTGGCATGCTCTACCCTGCACTTCTGAAGATTTTCATCATTTGACAGAGTCCAAGGGTGTTTGATTACCCAGATAAAGCAATGGAGTACAATGAGAGACGCTGAGGTACGTGTCTGACACGATCCGTGACATGTTATGGATGTGCCTTGGAAACTACAAGATCCTGCTGTGTCTGTACGTTCCGGAAAGTAACGGTATGTGAGTTAGTGGGTGTGTATATGCAAACTGGCAGAACTCTATTTTGTTTTCTGGACATGGACAGATTAGGTCAAAATACAGGCTATGCATTTCATAAAGGATTTAGAGGCTGATTTTTGAGCTTATATTTCGCATAGGGGCAGGTGTAGCCAACAATTTTTATTTTTCTATAGAAACCCCTATGTTCTCCTTAATTTAATACCTGAACACAATTTTGTATATGATACTCAGGATGGTGGGCCTTCGGGCTGCCCTTGTTCCATAAGTCATGGACCTAAGAGATTCACTTTTCTGTTTTATTTCAACAATGTTCCTTGTTCTATTGTTCTTTGTGCCAGACTGGTTTGCAGTCTGCTGGTTATTGAAATCGCTATTGATTGATACGTTTTTTCTTCTTCTTTTTTTTCTTATTAATGTGTATAATTTATATTGCACCATGGATCTTATGTTATAATAGAATGGCCACTTATTCTACTCTAAAATACATTAAGATTGCTTATGACTAGTAGTGGGAGTACATTATATTATTCAACTTGGAAAGTGAATGGCCTGGGTTGTCCAATAAAAGGAAGAAAATACTGGGACATCTGAAAACTAAAAAACAAGATGTAGTATTCTTGCAGGAAACACATTGTTGTCCCCAGGAATCAGTTAAATTATGTAAGGACTGTGTAGGACATGTTTCCTTTAGCGCTGGGTCATCTAAAAGTCGAGGAGTAGCTATATTAATTGACAAAGGCTTACAGTTCAGGCTCAGGAGGGAGGTTAAAGATGAGGATGGCAGAATAATTATAATATTAGCTGAGATACCATGACATGCTCTGATACTGGCCAATGTATATGCACACAATGTTGGTCACCCTAAATGTTTCATTGACGTAGAAAGTAAGTTGCATGATATTGGACAGTACCCCATAATTCTGGGAGGAGACTTCAAATTTGTGTTAGGTCCAATCCTTGATAGAAGTAAACCAACATTAAGTAGAATGCCTGACTCTGTCTTATTGGTTAAGAGGATGTGTTCATCTATGGGCCTAGTAGATGTGTGGAGGCTGAACCACCCAACGGACAGAGACTATACTTTTTATTCAGGAGCCCACAAAGTCGATTCAAGAATAGATTTTTTTTCTAATTTCAAGCTCCTTGCTATCTGCAACACTATCCTGTTTTATTGATAGCATTCTGTTGACGGACCATGCCATGGTCAGATTACAAATGACCCCATATCAGGAAACAGAAAGATCACAGATGTGGTGTTTTAATTCATCTTTATTACAAGATGTAGGATTTAGGGAAGATCTTCGAGCCCAGATTAGGTTATATTTGGAGACCAATGTCCCCACAGCTCCCTCTGCCATAGTGGCTTGGGAGGCCATGAAGGCCTTTATAAGGGGATTTATTATTCAATATTCTTCTTATAAGAAGAAGGTTAATGCTGCTAAATTTACAGATCTAGAAAGGAAATTTAAGAACACTGAAGCTAAATTTATAAGGAATATATCTGAACCTACGTTAAAAGAATCGACCCACCTTAAATATGAATATAATATTATAATATCCAAAAAAAACAAAGATCTTCTGTTCAGGGCCAGGCAGACTATTTTTGAATCTGGGGATAAAGCAGGGAAAATTTTGGCTAGGTACATTAAACAAAAAAACTGCAAATCTTCGGTAGCAGCAGTGATGGCTGAGGATGGGCGCCTGGCAACTAAATCGAGGGAAATAAATGATGTATTTAGGAAATTTTATATAAATCTTTATACATCTGAAAACAATGCAACAGATAAAGAGATAATGTAATTTCTTAATCAAATAAACCTTCCTAAGCTGAGTGTATCACAACAGGAGGACTAAGATTTACCTATTAGTTCACAGGAGATTCTTGATGCAATTAAGGCTCTACCAGCAGGTAAATCCCCAGGCCAAGATGGGTTTACAGCAGAATTTTTTAAATGCTATGCAGAACACCTATTACCATTATTTGAAAATATGCTTGCAGAAGCATTTGAATCTGGCAAATTACCTCCCTCCTTAAACCAAGCAATTATCACTCTTATACTTAAAAAAAGAAAAGGACCCGACTGACTAAAAGCTATCGTCCAATAAGCTTAATATTCAAATTCAATTCAATTCAAATTCCAAAATACTTTATTGATCCCAGAGGGAAATTAAGTGTTGGTATAGCTCATATAATTAATTCATTAAGGAGTTGTTGTAGATGATGATGGCTGTGGGCAGGAAGGATTTCCTGTAGCGGTCTGTATTGCAGCGAAACTGAAGAAGCCTCCGACTGAAGACGCTCTGTTGTTGTATGACTGTCTCATGAAGAGGATGCTCAGGGTTGTCCATAATGTTTTTGATTTTATGAAGAATCCTTCTTTGCATTATCATCTCCAGATTTTCCACAGTTGTCTCAAGAACAGAACCAGCCTTCTTAATCAGGTTGTTTAGCCTTTTTAAATCCCTGGCTCTGATGCTGCTACCCCAACAGATTACGGCTGAAGAGATTACACTCTCCACAACAGACTTGTAGAAGATCTGCAACATCTTGCTGCAAACCTTGAAGGACCTAAGCTTCCTCAAGAAGTCCAGTCTGCTCTGTCCCTTCTTGTAGACGGCTTCACTGTTGCGCCTCCAGTCCAGTCAGTTGTCAAGGTGAACTCCGAGGTATTTATACTCCTCAACCACCTCCACTTCTTCTCCCATGATGGAAACTGTCTTTGACTTATCCCTGTTTCTTCTGAAATCTACAATCATCTCCTTTGCTTTGTTCACATTCAAGGTGAGACGGTTGTTTCCACACCATGTCACAAAGCGGTCCACCAGCTCTCTGTATTCAGCTTCTTGTCCATCTCTGATACGCCCGACAATTGCAGAGTCCTCTGAGTATTTCTGCAGATGACAGGTCTCTGATTTGTACTGGAAGTCTGAGGTGTATAGGGTGAAAAGGAATGGTGAGAGTACGGTCCCTTGTGGTGCTCCTGTGCTGCTGACCACCTGGTTTGACACACAATTCTTCAGTCTCACAAATTGTGGTCTGTTGGTCAGGTAGTCATTGATCCAGGCGATTGTTGAGGGCTCCACCTGTGTCTTGTTATTAGGGAAGCATCTCACTGTTCTGGTGGGGATGATGTTGTCCACACAAAAGTTTATATAGTCAGTCACACACTCAGTCATGGCATTGATGTCCTCTCCATGTGCTTGGCAAATAGTCATCCAGTCTGTGGTTGCAAAACAACCCTGCAGGGCTTCTTCAGCTTCCTGTGACCATTTTCTCACAGTTCGTTTTGTCACAGGTTGCCTCTGAACAAGGGGTTTATATTCTGAACAGAGAAAAACAAGGTTGTGATCTGATTGTCCCAGAGGAGGTCTTGGTTTGGACATGTATGAATCCTTTACATTTGCATAAAACAAATCCAAGGTCCTGTTTTCTCGTGTAGAGCAGCTGACAAACTGTTGAAATGTTGGAAGTGTAGTAGAGAGCGAGGCATGATTAAAATCACCAGATATTCCCACAAATGCATTGGGGTGCTGTGTCTGTAGATTAGCAACAATGGAACTGATGACATCACACGCATTGTCGGCAACGGCTGAAGGTGGAATGTAAACAACTGCCAAAATTACACTGGTGAACTCTCTTGGTTAATAATATGGTTGAAAACTCACTGCCAAGAGTTCAACATCTGGGCTGCAGAGACGACACTTCACAGTAACATGTCTTGGATTACACCATCTGTTGTTGACAAGCACTGCTACTCTACCACCTTTCCTTTTTCTGCTCGTCTTCAGATCTCTGTCTGCTCGTACAGTCAGGAAGCCTGGCAGACAGACGTTGGAGTCGGGGATATGATCCAGCAGCCACGTCTCCGTAAAACCCATAACACTGCATTCACGGTACTCTGGCTGAGTCCTTGTAAGGGCTTGGAGTTCATCCATCTTGTTAGCCAGTGATCTCACGTTGCCCATTATGATCGATGGAAGAGATGGTTTGAACTTCCTCTTTCTCTGTCTCCTTTTCGCTCCTGCTCTGCATCCACGTCTCCTCCTTATCAACTCATCAGGGATTTGTGGCTTCAGTTGAGGTATTATTTCAGCTTTTGCGATGTTAATCAGCTGCTCCCGGTTGTAAACCACATTGTTGCCATGGTTACGCATCATAACAAATTGTCAAAAAGGGAAAAATTTACATCCAAAATCCTTCCAGCTTCACAGCACCAAAAACTAGAAAGTATACAGGTCAAAAAAATTTAATCTTCTTTAAGAAAAAAGAGGAACCAATGTACAAAAAACCAAAACTTAATATTTAGCCAACAGAGCCACTCCAACATGCAGCCACCCAGAGCAGCGCAATAAAAAAAATATCCGTTGATTGTAGACTTTTAACTAAAATACTTGCAAATAGATTGGATAAAATACTTGGGTCACATATCCATCCTGACCAAGTGGGCTTTATAAGATGGAGAAATTCTTCTGATAATGTGAGACGCCTTATAAATATTATGTGGTTGGTACGAGACTCCAACAGCAGCTATCTCACTTGACGCTGAGAAAGCCTTTGACAGACTGGAATGGAGGTATATGTTTCACACGCTTAAAGCTTTTGGATTCGGTCAAACATTTCTCAGATGGATAGATATTCTTTACAAAGACCCACATGCCGCAGTGAGAATAAATGGTTTGATTTCCTCCTATTTCACACTTCATAGAGGCACCCGGCAGGGCTCTGCATTGTCACCAGGGCTTTTCTGTTTAGCTCTTGAGCCTCTTGCGGCAGCTATTCGCAAGAATCAGAATCTTCAGGGAGTTAAAATTAATGAGCTTCTGCTTTACGCGGACAACATTTTGTGGCTTGCTTCGGACCCAGCCAGATCTGTCCCAGCACTACTGGACGTTATTGACTCGTTCTCCAAGATATCAGGGTATAAAGTCAACTGGTCCAAGTCAGAGGCCCTTCCATTGACTTTATACTGTCCAAGAACTTTATTTCAGGCGGGGCTGTTTCAGTGGCCTAATGTAGGCATAAAATATCTTGGCATTCTCTTCCCTCATCAAATTGATCAAATAATCTAAAAGAATTTGAACCCACTCTTTAATAAAATTTCATTAAATACAGATAGATGGTCACCACTATTTTTATCATTATGGGGAAAGGTCAATGTCCTGAAGATTAATTGTATTCCGAGGTTGAATTATTTACTGCAATGCCTTCCTATTACAATACCCCAAAAGTACTTTAAAAGGTTTGACCAAATTTGCAAAAAGTTCTTATGGAATGGTAAACATGCAAGGATAAAATTAAAAAGGCTACAGGTACCAATCAATAAGGGTGGCATGGGTCTCCCCAAACTAGCCCTGTATCGTTATGCCTTTTGCTTGAGACATATAGCTCAGTGGACACTGCCACCTGAGAGAGCTCCTCCCTGGTTTGAGATTGAACAGAGACTTTTCTCTCCACTTTGCCCTATAAATGCTTTGTCTAGCAGTATACCCGCCAAATTAAAATCTCACCCTATCATACCCAACCTCTTTAATGTGTGGAAGAAGTTTTTTAAAGCTTTAAATATTAATGTCTATCTTAATTCTGAATCCTGTATTTGGAATAATCCAATCTTATGTATTAATAAACATTCTCTTCTATGGAAAGATTGGGTTGAAAAAGGAATTATTACACTTGCAAACCTGTATGAGAGGGATAATATAAAGTCTTTTGAAAGGTTAGCTGGTGAATACAATTTGCCGAGAAACAATTTCTGTAAGTATCTTCAAATGTGTCACCTTCTAGTTACTGTCATAGGGAAAGGAATAGAACCTCAGCAGTCAAACCTTCTCTCCCAGACTACGAAAATAATGGGTTTGGGGCATGAAGCAGCAATCTTTTGTGCAATGTTATTACAACAGACAGTTACTGTATATTATGCAACAAGATTAACTTGATGGCCAGATTTGAACATTGATGTCACACATAAAGAGTGGGATCGTATCTGTGAAAACATTAAGAGGTGTTTCAAGAGACATAAAAATTAGATTAATCCAGTTTAAGATTCTTAATCGATTTTACTGGACTCCGGCCCGGTTGTTTAGGCTAGAGCTGAGAGATAATGCAGCTGCTGGAAGTGCTGCAGCTCAGAAGGATCTCTTATTCATCTGCTCTGGGAATGTCCCATGATTCAGAATTACTGGCTAAAGATTCATGACCGCATTAAAAATATTACCCAGACTGGTCTGGAGTTCTGCCCGAGGTTGTATGTTTTAAATGATCCACAGATGACATCGAACTGTGGAGAAGCTGACTTTATTCAGACCAGTATAATGGTAGGAAAACAAATAATAATGAGAAACTCGAAAAACCCAGGTGAGCCCTCTTTCCAGGAGTGGAGCATGGAATTGGCAAAAGTGGCATTTTTCTTTGTGGCAAAATTTCTTTCAAAATCTATGACAGGTCAGAAAAATATATGTTGCAAAATGGAGAAAATACTTGCAATATATTGCTACTAGATGAGAGCGGGGTGCTTGTTGAAAAAGGTTTGATTTAATTTGTTTGGTTATTTGTCTGTTCTTCTATTTATTTTATTTGTTTGCTGTTTATGTATTTCTATATGATTTTAATTATTCCTTTTTGCTTCTTTTTATTTAGTTGTGTACACTCAAAACGTCTCATCACTATCGGATACATGTTAAGATGTTAATTGTAAAGTTGACTACAATGTTGATTATAATGTAACAGTGATGTTCAAAAGCTCAATAAAATGCTAATTATAAAAAAGATCAAATAAAAATAAAAGCAGCAGCACGAACGATAAAACAAATAAGAACAATACATATAAAGTTTGAATTATATGATCACTTCTTGTAGCAATAAGATTGGAAGTAAAGGAAATTAAAAAATATAAAAAATAAATTTCAGCAGAATGTAATAAGTTTCAGCACTCCTAGATAGTTCAAGCCTGACAGAAAAGGTGCATTTTAAGTCTACTTTTAAAAAGTATCCCTACAAAATAGGATTTGGGGGTCATAAATAAACAGAAGAGCTTTGAGTCACTGCTTTGAAGCAACAGCGTGCCTTAAACAAAAAAGAAAGTGGAGGTAAAGAGGAAGACAAACCACAGGGTTTCAGTTGGTGATTATTTCTAACACCGGGCCTAGTTCAGCTCAGACTGAACGTAAGATATCGGTCTTCAAAGACTTTGTTAGTAAATTATTTGATTTTTGATATTAAAATTGATTTGTTTTGTCTCCCAGGATTTTGCCAGTATAAATGAGTCATCTCCTTCCAATTATTTAAATTTTCACATTCCTAGTACTGGGTGAGGAGGAGTTGCAACCATTTTTCATTTAGAGTTATTAATTAATCCCAGACCAATTAATCGCTACAGTTCTTTTGAACCTCTAACCCTTAGTTTTCCCTAATCTAAGTTGCAAAGCATTAAAACCATTTTTGTTTGTGGTTTTGTATCATCCTCCAGGTTCTTAGTGGAAGATTTCACTTCTCATTTGAACACTGAAAGTGATAGCCTAAATACAGCCTTTGATGCTATCTTAGACTCCATTGGCTTTACTCAAAAAGTACAGGGACCCATCCACTTGGGTCAACACAGTTTGGACCCTTTACTGACATACGTCACTGAGTGTGACCCCACTAACACAGAACATTTTGGGAACGTTAGGGAACGTTAGTTTATGGTTCTCTAAAGGTTATTTCGAATCCAACCAAAAACTAACGTTTAGGGAATGTTAGGGGATCAACCAACTAAAACGTTCTCCTGTAGTTGCACTGTACCTACACACAACGTTCCCGTTTGGTTGTTTTTGTTTATTTAAACATAAGGTTTGCAGTCACTTGATTTAGATTCACTCAAAATTGATTGGTCTTATGAAATCTAAGTAAGATAAACAACATAGCAAGAGCATACGTGGTTGCGGGGAACTTTAACCACGTGAAACTGACGGACACTCTGCCAAGTTTTTTCAAGCATGTCACCTTTCCTACACGCGGAGAAAATACTCTGGACTATCTGTACAGCAACATCCACGATGCATATAGAGCTTTTCCTCGCCCCCATCTTGGCCTCTCCGACCATATCTCCATCCTGCTGGAGCCAGCATACCGCCCCCTGCTGAGACGTATCAGGCCAACGAAGAAAACTATCACTGTGTGGCCCAGAGATGCGGCCTGTGTGCTCCAGGACTGTTTTCAGTGCACAGAATGGCAGGTCTTCAAAGAGGCAGCTACACATGAAGGAAAGGTGGACCTGGAGGAATATACATCATCTGTCCTTGGTTTCATCTCCAAATGTGCTGATGATGTCACCACCACCAGGATAATAACCTACTATCCGAACCAGAAACCCTGGCTGAACTCTGAGGTGAGAGCTCTGCTGAAAGCTAGGGATGCTGCATTCAAGGCAGGTGAGGCATCAGCACTCAGAGAGGCCCGAAAAGGACTGACTGCGGGCATTACGAGGTCCAAAGCCACATACGCCCAGAAAATCCAGGGTCACTTCACCACCAATGACCCTCGGCGCATGTGGAGGGGCATTAAATACATCACGGACTACAACACCAAGGATGTACAATGCCCAAGAGACCCCTCCTTGCCAGATGCACTCAACCATTTCTATGCCCGCATTGAGTTCCCTGATGTCTACCCCAGCACCAAACTTGTACCACCACCTGGTGACATGCTGAAGAGATATAAATTCTGTTAATGTTGTATGAGGGTCTAATTTTGTAGTGCATGTGGAAACACTTAGAAACCGTGAATAATCAAGAGGAATGTGGCACATCTGGTGTGCCTTTTGGTGAAGAAGCTGTGACCATTCTGTGAACGAAGATCTATGTGGGAGGAGTTTCCTTTTTAACTGTTGTTTCAAATAAAAACCTAAAGTTGAGATAAAGCTGTACTCAGTTACTAGAACTGGGTCCAGTGAACGACGTCTCACTGTTAAAATATATAATTGTTGTTTGTTGTTCTTATTGCTCCTTTTTACAGAAATGAACGAGCACGCGGGAAGGTGAAATGAGAGCTCAGAGAGCCCAGGGTCATAAATTAAATGTGTGTCTGTTCCTTTAAAATAGGCTTTAAATTAGAATGAAAACACCTTCTCAACAATATGGTGACCCCGACGTGATTTCTGGAAGAAGCAAAGGAAAACGTGAGTTTGGAAATTGTTGTGATTAACAGATACTGGAGATCGGAGGACGGAAGTGACCCAGGCCTGAAGTTATTTGGTAAGCGCTGACACGAGGCGCAAAATTGACTAATCTAAAATGTTCTGTCTGTTGTTCTCCAGCAGATGTTGATATCTGTTTCTGCTGAGTTAAATAGAGCCGACCGGGTCGGTGAACTCAGGGTGTGGCCGGCCCTAAGGTAAGCTAGGACGCTTCTTACTGAAAGCTTGCGTGTTGGACACGAAGAAGGCTGAGTGGGAGCAGCTCGTGGATTGAGAAACCACGGAATGTCAAAAAAAGAAAACTCAGAGATCAGAGAGCGATTTTAACCCTCGCATTTCTTGTTCCTTTGACCAGGATCTCAGATCGGACTGGATCTCCGGGAGGAACCGCAGGCTGCTGAGAGTCCGTGCATAACCTGGTTCGGAACCAGTATCAAAGTCCTCCACCCCACCGTTAGGTAAAAGAAAAAAAGGAGGCCGGCAGATCCGGGGTTTCTCCCGGAGCAACAGTTGGATGGGGTCTTCCTTCACAGGGACAACAACCAGTGAGTAAAAATTTGATGCGTGAAAGAATAAAAAATAACTAGGTCCGGGACCTATGTAATGCAAGTTTGTGTTTTGCAAATAAAGATCAGGGATCTTTGCGTGAATATTCATGTTAAAGGAGTTGGACTCCAAAAGCGCGCAGAGGTCTGGGATCTCAATTAGAAATAGGCCTAATGATAAATAATATCTAAATAATATTACTAGTAATGAAAAAGCATGATAATAAATACATAATTATATTAATGTGTGATAAACCGGTTGTATGATTGTGTGTGTGTGAATGGAGATTTCTATGGTGAAACAGCTGTAGGCTGAACGGAGTCTCATGGTTTGAAAATTAAGTAAATAACACTGCGATAAGATAAATAGATCAGATAAAAGAGAAATAAAAGCTGAATTTACTTCATTAACACGAGAATGATGAATATTTAAAAATGAAAAATAAAAACAGCAAAATGTAACTTATCGAAATATGGGGGAAAAATAGCAAAGAAGATTTTAAAGGAGATGCAAAATTAATGTAAGAGAAAAGACAATACAACATTTCTTTAAAAAAAAGATTATGAATTTGAAACGACGATTGACTGAGTAATTTCGTGCACTTCTTGGTAGTTGCGATGTAAAATAAAACTAAAAAGATCAAATTTGAAGAATTAGACATTTGGCGTCTCAAAGGAATTCTTGAAGGAAGAAGAGAAAAGGGAGGGGTTAATGTGTAAAGCAGATGTGTTTTTTAGCACCCGGGAGGATAGAAAACGTTTTAAACTTTGTTTTCTCCTAAAGTCCCGCCGAAAGAAAAATTAAATAAAAGAAAAAACCCACTAACATATTTTAAAAAATCCTATGAAGAGTAAGGTCAACTTTACTGTGATCTAAATGAATTATTTTAAACAACCGACCACCTTCCCCCCTTCCCCTCAAGGAAGGGCTGTTCTGATAATAAACAAGCGATCCCCCCCCTCTGTCCCTCAACAATGGGTAGTTAGTTTTTCTCTTCATAAACAAACCAGCTGTGATGGGTTGTGACAGAAATCGGTAAAATGGACTTCCTGAGAAAGACTTGTTTGAAACCAGATTCATCATGCGTTTCAAAATTGTTAAAGGTTATCCAACTGCCGGAAGGCAGAAGATAAGTAACACACACACCTCCCCCAGCTAGCTGATAAGGAGGGGAATGTTTTAGCTGCGTGCAGCTCAATACAAAAGGTTGGGATTTCTTAAGTGCAGCGGCAACTTTTGCTCTATTATAATAATAATAAAAAACCTAGCTAATATTTTTAATGATATTCATGGGATGTCTGTGAGATCTCTCATATAGTATAAAAGAAATGGTTTAAAAATGACGGATTATGAGCAGAGTGATTTTATTTTGAAATACAGGCGGATGTCTGCAGGACCTGTGGGGGAGCAGCTGGGTGGCTATGTGAATTTATTCTTTGTAACAAGCGGCAGCTTCAGATGTTTGCTTCTAACATTTTAATGACAGATAAGATATATGTTGAAAGGAAACAATCTTGTAATGCGCTGGGTTAGAGACTGCAAAAAAGAGAAGAAATGTTCGTTACGGGATTACCGTAGTAAGGAACGTAGTAACGCACTCCAAAATTCAACTTTAGTTACCGTAGCACACTGAGTATAAGCGCACTTCAATATTTACACTCAATGGAGTTGTTGCTAATGGGACAAAATTAAGGGTCTGATTAAGCAAGAAGATGTCTGGACCTACACCTGAGATTGGGAGAGGTGGCCGGCCCTCGCCCCAATATCACTTGAGAATGGGACCATGTTTTTTGGGCATCTAGCAACAGACTCTTTCACATATAATCATAATAATAAACTAATTTGTAGAATCTATATGAAGGAGCAGATAAGTAGAGAGCAAGGACTAGAGATGTGATGTTTTGTCATGGAAATATCAGTTGCTGATTATCTCATTGACAAAATGGTAGGAAATTAGTGAAGCCAGATGAAAAAAAATAATTAAATAAAATTAGGAATTTTGTTTTCCACTAAAAATGAGATTGAGTTGTTAGAAAAATGAAATAAAAATAATAGATTTTGCTACAGGAAAAACCTGTTATGATAATCATAAAATCTAGAGATTATTTTCTAATTTGTTAGGAAGAGATTTCCTATTTCTCTTGAAGTTGGGCATATTCTCTGTAGGGGATAAATTATTAATCCAAATTTTAGATTTTCATAAAATTCTTGAAACGGGACAGCTACCAAAGAATTGCTCTACTTGGAAAAATAAAAATTAAAGTTTTAACTTTAGTTTGTATTCAGATGAAGATAAATAATCATATTATTGCTAACAGAAGATTCAAATTGAACTTTACATGTTTTTGGCATTCGGCCAACAATGGGGAACAGGGGTATGGCGACCTCTAGTGGCGAACTAATTAAAGCATTTCTTACGGACAATTCAATTCTCAAACTGATTGGTTCATGGACAAGAAGTGTGTCAGACATGGAAAAAAAGAAAAGCTTCTCATATAAAATTAAGAAACAGCTTTGAGCAAACGAAGGCTGTATTGAAGAAGCTCTATTTAGTAAGAAAAGAAAATTTCTCCTAATGGATTTGTAATGTTAACAGTGAAACATTTAGATACACTAACTGTTGCAGAAATGTTGTTTAGAGAAATAATGTCTAGATTTGATATCCACAAATGATCTATAGTGGTAACGGAACACATTTTGTGAATTAAATAATTGATAAAATAGGACAAAGATTATAGATCATTTTTAAGAGACAATTGGATTCTAAAAGCAGATTAAGAAAGGCCATGGATAAGACTAAACAGAATTGGGGATACTGTTTGGTTATGATAAAGCTATATATAAATATAACACCAAGTAATTGAACGAATTTGAAGAGATCTTATCCTTCCTACAGTTTGGTATATTAAAATAAGAGGAACAATTACAAACTGATTTATGACTTTATGATAAAATGTTGCAAATGGAAAACAAAAAGCGATGGAAGAAACGGGACAAAATTGGATAGTCTTGATTTGGTAAATTATAAATGGATATAATTCCAAATTTGAATATTGGCCTCATTCTATTTGAAATAATCTATGGGTGAGATATAGAATTCCTTAGATTGTGTTACTATCTTCTAAAAAACAATTTGATTAAGATCTGGTGGGTTTTCATGATCAAAATACTGATAAGTACATGAGTATAAATGCAAACTAATCATATGCCAGATGATCCTATATTCCTACAGGAAGAAGTGAGCTGAAAGTAGGTGACTGGATCCTGATTAAAAGCTGTAAACAGAAAATTGGTCATCACCCAGGTGGAAGGGGCCATTCCAGGTATTTTTGACCACACCAATGGCTGTAGAGACTGAGTTGGATACACTTAATCCATTATAAAAAGCAGAGACCATTACTAGATATAGGGAAAGCAGTCTAAGAAAAGTGGTGTTAAAAACTGACTCCAAAGGGAGGTGGAAACCATATGGTCCACTTGTCTCAACCTCAGTGAAGAGAACCAGGAGAGCCACTTTTCTATAGAGACTGTTTGAAGGGAGAGATAGTGACGATGAAGGTTTTTCTGGTTTTTCTGCTATCTAGTACTTTTTTTAATAGTTTTTTTGGTGGTGTTATTTCAATAGGAACGTCAGGAC
Source organism: Valencia hispanica (assembly GCA_963556495.2). Lineage (NCBI taxonomy): Eukaryota > Metazoa > Chordata > Actinopteri > Cyprinodontiformes > Valenciidae > Valencia > Valencia hispanica. Next base: position 54,231,315 of record OY747710.1, read on the forward strand.
TCACAGAAGAATGACATAGAGCACATGAGGATGCTGATTTCTTTTCTTGGTTCACTCAGAGAAAGACACACAGAAACCCATTTGAAACTAATGTATGGTGACAATATGCAAGATATCTAGCAAATAAATAAAACATTAACTGTTTTGTTTGTTCTCAGATGCCATATTCTTAGGACATTTACCCAGATATGTAGAAGCTTTCACTAATCTTAATGATCTGTTTCCAGATGTTACACTCCTCTCCAGGATTTGGACAAATTCTGAGCGTGCAGTACATGAACGAACAGGAAGTTATATGGGTAAAAATGTGTATACTTCCATGACAAAAGTAAGGGTAAGTTGGAGACTGGGACGACATGGGATTGATTTAAATAGTTAAAACTGGACCAGTACACTTAAAACCTGACCAAATATTTATTTGTTTTGAAAATGATAAAAATCTGACCACACTTTCATACCACTCTGGGTACATGGGAAAAAAGTATATAGTATGTGCTCCATATCGTGAATGTGATGGGAACTTTTCTATGGACGACCTACTGATTCTCTGCGGATTTTGGCTCTGACACAATTACCCTCAAAATGAGAATGGTGGATGTGCTTCTGTTGAGATTTAAAGAGCATTCTTTTCTTGTATTTGCAGAGGAGATCCGACACAGCAGAAGGAGGAGACGTGATATTTCAGCCCCTGATGGTCCCATCTGGGCTCCGATATGCCCCCTGAAAACAAATTATGGAGTGATTGAAATAAGGTTCTGTTATCTTTTTTCCACTGGACCGAGGTGGGTAAGGTCATGTTATGATTGGACACATTAAATTATAGATTCAGTGGTTTTGTTAATTCTTCCATGGCAGAAAGGTATAGCAGCTGAGATCTAGGATATGAGCTTAAATACTGTATACATGGAGATTGATCTACAATACAGGTGTTTATTGAACTATAACATCTTTCCGTAACAAGCTGCAGATCTAGTCACACCTGATTAACAAGAGACTTAAATAATTGGATGTTTCTGAAACAGAACTGTTTCAGGAAAAGGGAGGAGATCCTTAGGCACAAGGGGAACTTAAATTTCAATTATTTTTTACAAAACAAAGCCTTTCAATTGGTCTCATTAAAAGCATTTCAGATAAATGAAAAAATAAATAAAAAACAGCCTTTGTTTAGGGTTCAACAGTTTTTTTTTGGTTAAATCGGTTGAAATTATAGTTTTCTTTTATAAGTATTGGGATTCATCAGCTCAGAAAAATGAATAACAATAGTCGGTGATGTGGTGAAATCTTAAAAGACTATAGGTTTAATGAACTTAGGCTGTTAGCAGTGTAAATGAATAAAATTAAGCTGATCGTTTTCTGCGGGTTGAGCTTTAAAGCAGCCCATTTTTCTTTTGAGTGGTGTCATGCTCATGATGCCATTTCCACAATCCAAAAAGACCAGACGTTTCCTGTTTTCCATCCTGTTTTGGCACCTTTGTGCGGTTGGTTGTTTTAGCACACAACCCATTCATCTTACCTTGTGGCATGTTTATGCATTTAGTCTTTGTTTGGAAGTTTTTATTTACATTATAACCTCTACTATATATTTTGAAGAAATATTCCTTATGGTCTAGGTTGTTCCAGTGTTACTCATTTTTGATACAGGATTTTTAGAGTGCACTTTGGGTCAATGATGATTTTTGTGATTTGCATACAGCAAAAGTATTAGCTTTTTCTACAGATAGACCTAGTTTGTAAGCAGTCAGGACAATAATTTGATTTTGTGTTAGTGCGGCTGATCAGTGCGGCACTACTTAAAACTATGAGGTGAGTGAGGGATTTGATTTGATAAAAAAAAGAGGACAAATCCATAAGAAATGAATCTCAAAACAGATACAATTATGGATAAAGCAAACAGGAAAAAGCAAATTAGTTGCAAGCTCTTCTTTTAGGCTTTGTTGACCAGGTGAGAGACCAGCAGCCAACCAGACCACAATCTCTCAGATAATCATACTACAGAAAAAGGCTGGAGCCAATGCACTCCCACTGAGGAGTCAGGACGAACCTGAGAGGACATCCAGGAGCAGCAAGCCAGAGCGGGAGAAGAACAGCAAGGAGTAGACCACACAACCTACTTGAACCCTCTGCTGAGAGGTTTCCAACTTCAGCACACCTGCACCATCAGGTGGCAGGGCGGCTTGAAGCACAGAGCTGCCCAGTTGGGGCAGCAGGGTTTGAAGGAAAAGAAGCTGAGACCCCTGCCAAAAGGGGCTGAACGATCCTCTGGTCTGCGTGCAGTCCTTAGAGTTTTCAAACTCAAGGCTACTGGAAAGATACACTTTAGCTGCATATAGGTGATGTGCTGGCAACCTCTCGCCTTAGGTCATAGAAGAGCGAGCCGGACGACCACAATTCCCGGCCAGAACAAGATGACTTGACTACTGATCCGAAAAGTTCCAGAGAAGATGGACTCAAAATTGATATGATTCTTTGCCTGACATTTTTCCTAACATATGGTGATCTCTTAAAAAATAAGAGATCAAGAGAGGGACATGAAGAGATATAAATTCTGTTAATGTTGTATGAGGGTCTAATGTTGTAGTGCATGTGGAAACACTTAGAAACCGTGAATAATCAAGAGGAATGTGGCACATCCGGTGTGCCTTTTGTGAAGAAGCTGTGTGCCTTTTGGTGAAGAAGCTGTGACCATTCTGTGAACGAAGATCTATGTGGGAGGAGTTTCCTTTTTAACTGTTGTTTCAAATAAAAACCTAAAGTTGAGATAAAGCTGTACTCAGTTACTAGAACTGGGTCCAGTGAACGACGTCTCACTGTTAAAATATATAATTGTTGTTTGTTGTTCTTATTGCTCCTTTTACAGAAATGAACGAGCACGCGGGAAGGTGAAATGAGAGCTCAGAGAGCCCAGGGTCATAAATTAAATGTGTGTCTGTTCCTTTAAAATAGGCTTTAAATTAGAATGAAAACACCTTCTCAACAATGCCCATCAGTGTGACCACAGCAGATATAAGGAAGACCCTTCAATGTATCAAACCTTACAAAGCAGCAGGACAACATCCCAGGGCGGGTACTGAGGGACTGTGCACACCAGCTGGCTGCGGTGCTGGCAGACATCTTTAACACCTCACTGTCACTGTCATCTGTCCCCACCCGCTTAAAGACTTGTCCGCATCCCCAAGTGCTCCACAGTGACAAGCCTGAATGACTATCGGCCCATAGCTTTAACCCCAGTAGTCATGAAGTGCTTCGAGAGGTTGGTCATGACCCACATCAAAGACGCCATCGATATCACTGTGGACCCCCACCAGTATGCCTACAGGAAAAATCGCTGCACTCACGACGCCATTTCATCGGTGGTCCACACAGCCTTGACCCATCTGGAGATCAGAAGCTCCTATGTCCGTCTGCTCTCTCTGGATTTCTCCTCAGCCTTCAACACCATCATCCCACAGACGCTGGTGCAGAAGCTCTCCTCCCTCGGACTGAGTCCCACGCTAGGGAACTGGGTCCTGGACTTCCTGACCAATAGACCTCAGATTGTTAAGATCCACAACACCATCTCCTCCTCCATCACCCTCAGGACAAGCTCACCACAGGGCTGCATGTTGAGCCCCCTCCTGTTCACTCTGCTGACGTATGACTGCTCAGTGAGACACCCCAGCTGTCATATAGTTAGGTTTGCGGATGACACAGCAGTAGTGAGACGCATCACTAACAACGATGAGTCCAAATACAGAGAGGAGGTGGAAAACCTGGTGCAGTGGTGCAGAGAAAACAACCTCTGCATCAATGTGAAGAAGACCAAGGAGATGGTGGTGGATTTCAGAAGGGACAAGCGTCCTCTCCTTCCCCTGTACATCAGAGGAGCAGCTGTAGAAATGGTCTCCAGCTTCAGGCACCTGGGTGTGCACATATCCAATCCATATCAAGAAGCCCCACCAGCGTCTCTACTTCCTAAGGAAGCTGCGGAAAGCTGGACTATTACTGTGCAGTGGAGAGCGTCATCTGCACCTGCATCACCATGTGGCACGGCAGCTGTACTGCTGCTGAGAGGAAGGCTCTGCAGCGGGTGGTGAAAGCTGCATAAAGGACTGTAGGGAGCACGCTTCCCACCACCTTGGACCTCTACACATCCCGAAGCAGGGGATGGGCCCTCCGCATCCTGAAGGACTCCACCCATACGGCCCATAGCCTGTTTCAGCCCCTGCCCTCAGGCAGGCGGCTGAGGAGCATACAAAGCAAGACCAAAAGGCTCAATAACAGCTTCTTCCCTGCAGCAATTAGACTGCTGAACTCCAGCTGTGTCCTGTAGAGCAAATTTATTTATATATTACATTTATTTATATAATTTTTTTCACTAATTTAATTTAAATGGCTTATAATTCCGGACCTGAGTCCTAATTTCATACCATCACATGTAACGTGAGATGGTATGACAATAAAAGTTCCTTGAATCCTTGAATCCTTGCTTGAATCCTTGAATCCTTGATTTCGGTTTTTTAACTGTCTATGACGAAAATACTTAAAACAAGAACTCTATCAATAGAACAATTTTCACAACTAAGAAAATTCACTTCTTTCATTTCACATTTTACTAGTGGCTCAGATCAGTGTACAAATCCAACTGTTACATCCCCACTCCAGCAGGGGGTAGTGCCTCAGATTTCAGGTGACCAATTGAAGTCCTGTCCTGACTTCCGTGTTGTGCTATTTGCATACACCAACATCCTTCTGGATTTAAACAGTAGATAAAATTTAAAACAACTCCATATCTAATGTTTAAGTGCAGGAAAAAACAAAACAAAAAAAACAACATATATGTGGGTAGTACCACTGTGTCGGAGAGAGCAACACAGTCCATTTTAGTTTAAAATTGCCCCCTAAAATACTGATTGGCCAGGTTACCTGAAGTCAAGGCATGTGACACAACACAGACGTTCCTAATTGGCTGGAAAAATGGATAAGTCTACATGGAATGTAGTAGACCATTTACCATCAGGAAGTCTTGGAAAGCAACCTACACAGCTTCACATTCCCATTAAAAAGTAAGTGAAATACGTTACAGTTTCATGATGTTTTTTTATCATAAAATTTTTATTAAGGAGAACAGGTAGAATAAACGTCTTACAAGTTCAATAACATTTGTTCCCCTTTTTTATAGATAATAGCCCCCCTCCTCTCCCCCCGGATCAGGTGCCATCCCCATTCTATGCCTCACAACTGGGGTTAGGTATGCTCTATGGCAATATTTCAAATGTATATAGCGGTGATTAGAGTTCTTTGAGGCTTCCCCAATATTATGCCAAATTAACTCCCAGTCAGGAATAAAAGTGTCATTTGAAATTTCTTGTTCCCAAACTTTCATTCCCACTGAGGGCACCACATTTTGATTCAATAGTTGATCGTAAACATATGACACTATCCTTTTAGGGGCATTTCGTAACAATTCAGAAATGGGGTGATGGCTTAGTTCCAATCCCTAGGGGACTCCATAGGCTTTACATGCAAATCAAATTCTTAAATAGAAAAATAAAGAGTGTTTATCAATGTTATAATTTGCTACCAAATCTCGAAAACTAAGGATACATTCTTCCCCATTAATGTCTTGTAATACTCTAATTCCTTTGTAATTCCACTCTTTATTCGTAAATGGCTTTCCTCCTGAGAGGAAATTACTGTTGTACCACAATGGTGATGATTTATGCCACTTTTGTTTTTGCTTTAGATATATTTCCACCGCTCTAAATACAACCAACATGTATGACAGAATCGGACCATACCGCAAATGACATTTCTTAGTTGGCAATCCTAGAAAAAGGAAGTCTCTCAGCTGTAGTGGCTCAATAAGTTTACTTTCAATGGATTTCCATGCTGATTTCTTATCATTTAACCAATAAGACAAACTCCTCAGCACGAAAGCCCAATTATAGAGTTTAAAATTGGGACACGCACATCCACACTTAGACCTTTTCATTTGCAACACTGACCACTTAATAGCAGGGCGCTTGCCATTCCAAATATATTTACGAAGCAAACAGTCAAGATTTTGCCAAGAACCAGTAGGAGGCGGCAGAGGAATCATGGCGCTTACAAAATTTATTCTAGGCAATATATTCATTTTAATAGCTGCTATTCGTGCTGGGACAAGGGCTGGCAAGTGCGTCCACCTACTGATGTCCTCTTCAATTTTCTTTAGGACAGACATGTAGCCATTTTTTTGCAGTCAGTGTTACATTAGGCGTGACCTGAATACCCGAGTAAGTAGTTTCTGTAACTGTTGGTCGATCTGGAGGAGCATCGGCTCTACTCTGAGCCCCTCCGGATGACTGAGCTTCTCACCCTATCTCTAAGGGAGAGCCCAGACACCCTACGGAGGAAACTCATTTCAGCCGCTTGTATCCGTGATCTCGTTCTTTCGGTCACCACCCAGAGTTCGTGACCATAGATGAGGGTAGGAACATAGACCAACCGGTAAATTGAGAGCTTCGCCTTTCGGCTCAGCTTTCTCTTCACCATGACAGACCGGTACAGCGCCCGCATAACTGCAGATGCCCTACCAATCAGTCTATCAATCTCCCGCTCCATTTTTCCCTCATTCGTGAACAAGACCCCCAGATACTTAAACTCCTCCACATGGGGAAGGACCTCATCCCCGACCCGGAGAAGGCACCCCACCCTTTTCTGGCTCAAGACCATGGCCTCGGATTTGGAGGTGCTGATCTTCATCCCAGCCGCTTCACACTCGGCTGCGAACCGCTCCAGCGAAAGCTGTAGATCACGTTCCGATGAAGCCAACAGGACCACGTCATCTGCAAAAAGCAGAGACCCAATCCCGAGGCCACCGAAATGGATCCCCTCAACACCTTGGCTGCGCCTAGAAATCCTGTCCATGAAGGTTATGAACAGGATCGGTGACAAAGGGCAACCTTGGCGGAGTCCAAATCTCACCTGAAACAAGCCCAACTTACTGCCGGCAATGCGAACCAAACTCTGGCACCAGACGTACAGGGACCTAACAGCCCGTATCAAGGGGCCCGGTACCCCATACTCCTGGAGCATACCCCACAGTGCCCCCCGAGGGACACGGTCGAACGCCTTCTCCAAGTCCATAAAACACATGTAGACCGGTTGGACGAACTCCCACGCACCCTCCAGGACCCTGCTGAGGGTGTAGAGCTGGTCCAGTGTTCCACAGCCAGGACGAAAACCGCATTGTTCCTCCTGGATCCGAGGTTCGACTATCCGTCGGACCCTCTTCTCCAGAACCCCTGAATAGACCTTACCAGGGAGGCTCAGAAGTGTGATCCCCCTGTAGTTGGAACAAACTCTGTGGTCCCCCTTTTTAAACAGGGAGACCACCACCCCGGTCTGCCAATCCAAGGGAACTACCCCCGATGTCCACGCAATATTGCGGGGCCCCGTTAACCAACACAGCCCCACAACATCCCGAGCCCTGAGGAACTCCGGCCGAATCTCATCCACCCCTGGAGCCTTGCCACTGAGGAGCTTTTTAACGACCTCGGTGACCTCAGCACCAGAGATTGGAGAGCCCGACCCAAAGTCCCCAACCCCTGCTTCCAGATTGGAAGGCGTGCTGGTGGGATTGAGGAGGTCTTCGAAGTATTCCATCCACCGACCCAAAACGTCCTGCGTCGAGGTCAGGAGCACACCATCCCCACTGTTAACAGTGTTGGTGGCAGACCGCTTCCCCCCCCTGAGACGCCGGATGGTGGACCAGAAGCCGTACGGAAGTCGTTCTCCATGGCCTCTCCAAACTCCTCCCACGCCCGAGTTTTTACCTCCACGACCATCCGGGCAGCACTCCGCTTGGCCTGCCAGTACCTATCAGCTGCTTCAGGGTTCCCACAAGCCAAAAAGGCCCGATAGGACTCCTTCTTCAGCCTCCCTTACCGCTGGTGTCCACAAGCGGGTTCGGGGGTTTCCGCCGCGACAGGCACCGACCACCTTGCGTCCACAGCTCTGGTCTGCTGCCTCGACAATGGAGGCGAGGAACATCACAACACTTTTGGGCCTTCCAGGTCTGTCCGGCGTCCTCCCCCACCATCGGAGCCAACTCTTCACCAGGTAGTGGTCATTGGACAGCTCAGCCCCTCTCTTCACCCGAGTGTCCAGAACATGCGGCCGCAGATCAGATGAGATGACAACCAAGTCAATCATCAAGCTGCGGCCTAGGGTGTCCTGGTGCCAAGTGCACATATGGACACCCTTATGCCTGAACATGGTGTTTGTTATGGACAATCCATGACGAGCACATAAGTCCAATAACAAGACACCACTCTGGTTCAGATTGGGGGGGCTATTCCGCCCAACCACACCCCTCCAGGTCTCACTGTTATTGCCCCGCGTTGAAGTCCCCCAGCAGAACAACGGAGTCCCTGGGAGGAGCACTCTCCAGCACCCCCTCCAAAGACTCCAAAAAGGGCCGATAATCTGATCTGCTGTTTGGTGCGTAAGCGCAAACAACAGTCAGGACCCGTCCCCCCACCCGTAGATGGAGGGAGGCTACCCTCTCGTTCACCGGGGTAAACCCCAACGTACAGGCACCGAGATGGGGGGCAACAAGTATGCCCACCCCAGCTCGGCACCTCTCAGCGGGGGCAACTACAGAGTGGAAGAGAGTCCAACCCCTCTCGAGGAGATGGGTTCCAGAGCCTTGCGTCAAGGTGAGTCCGTCGATGTCCAGTCGAAACCTCTCAACCTCGCACACCAGCTCCGGCTCCTTCCCCACCAGAGAGGTGACGTTCCATGTCCCAAGAGCCAGCTTCTGCAGTCGAGGATCGGACCGCCAAGGTCCCTGCCCTCAGCCGCCGCCCATCCTACACAGCACCCGACCCCTATTGCCCCTCCCACAGGTGATGAGCTCATGAGAAGGGGGACCCATGTAACCTCTTCGGGCTAAGCCCGACCAGGCCCCTGGGTAGAGGCCCGGCCACCAGGCGCTTGCCAATGTGCCCTGCCTCCAGGCCTGGCTCCAGAGGGGGGCCCTGGTGACCCGCGTCTGGGTGAGGGAACACTGAATCCAATTTTCTTTTCCGTCATTGGGGTCTGGTAAAATATCTATTGCACTAACTGCCGGGAGAAGACTAGTACACACCAGAATATAGTCGATACGGGAAAATGTTTTATGTCTAGCTGAATAAAAGGTATAATCCTTTGCCGATGGGTTATGTATACTCCATACATCCTTTATGTTTAAGTCTGTCATAAAATGATTGAGTGCCTCTGAGGCAGCATCTTGAGAGCTTGAAAATACTGAAGTTGTTTTATCAATGTTCATGTTAACTTGGGCATTCATATCAGACCCTATATACAATTGGTAGCCAGAGAGTGTCAGCAATCTTTTTGTTATTGAAGGGAAAAAGTCACTTTCAAAAGTATTTGGTGCATACAAACTAATAAGTGCAACCTTTTTACCCTGAGCTGAAACACAACAGTATGACATTCTACCTGCTTCGTCCGAGCCGGTCTTCTCGATTAACAAATTCAAATTTCATCTCATAATTATCATGACTCCTTTAGTACGCGTACCATCAGATGACCACGCAACTGGCTTGTACAATCTATTCTGCATTCTAACCACATCATTTGGACTCAAGTGAGTTTCCTGAAACATTGCTATATCTACTTTCTTTCTGTTGAGAAAACCTAAAACCTTGGATCTTTTATAGGGAGAGTTTAAGCCTTTGACATTAAAATACATAATTTTGAAGCATCGCGGTTTAATAGCATCAGTACCTTTAATAGTATGACCCTTATTACTGGTGGTGGCAGCACTTTTGTATTTCACCTTCAGGGTTGCTGGATAGACCAGGAACGCTTCCATGCCTTTCTTCCGAAGTCTGGCTCAAACATCATTGAATCCTCGTCGTTTCTTACTTGTCGCCTTGCTGTAATCTGCATAAAACCACAGCGGAGTGCCATCTGGGAGGCTCGGCTTGGATTTTCTTGCTCGCTCCAGTATAGCCTGTCGGTGAGTGTAACGCAGAAGACGGAATATCATGGTCCGAGTCTTCGAAGTGTTGTTGGAGTAGATCCGATGCGCTCTGTCGATTTCCACAAGAGACCCACGGAGAGACTGAATCCAGGTGGGTAGCATCTTCTGAATATACCCGCGCGGGTCGTCACTCTCCGCTCCAGATGGTAAGTTTAACAGCCACACGTTGTTTCTTCTGGCTCGATCTTCTTGCTCAGTCAAGTCCTGGCGCAATTTTGCTATCTCCTCCCAGCAGTGCGCAGTGTCCTTCTCATTTTTTCTGAGGTTAGCTTGAATGCTATCCACTTTGTATACCTTGCAAACCTTGTTCTCTTCTTGATGTCATTGTTAGATAACTCAGCGCGCACCTTCACTCAATTTAAAAAGTCGTTGGGTTTTGCAAAAAATATCAAATATTGCAGGGGTTTGCTCGGAGCTCAGCGCATCGCCACCATCTTGCCTCGTGCCTCACCGGAACTCCCACAGTTTGATGATGGTGTGGTTATAATGCAAGGGTTTGGGGTTTTACCTTAATCCCTTTCCCTCGTAGGACTTTGTTTTGTTCCGGCACTGCGCATGCTCGTATGACTGTTCCGGGTGCTGTAGCTGTAATGGATATAACGTTAGCTCCAGCTAATGGCTGTTATTCACCATGTGTTCTATTATTACATCCATGGTATTATCTCATGATACAGCCGACGGATGGACGGACGGAGGGACGGACGGACATATATACGTACGTAGTGCTTGTTACATGAATGTAATGTCATTAGCATTTCCCAAAACTGCGGGTGCTATCGGCTTAAGCTAAATAATGAAGCTAGGTAGCTAACTTTAAAGGGGTGGTCCGGAGTAAAATCAACCTAGGGTCATTTGCACCATGACATCAAGCCAAACAATTTGTAAGTTTGTAAGTACATCAGTAGTTTATTGCCTGAGGGCGAATGCTACTGCTGATGTGTATGTTGACGTCACTTCTGTGAGTTAAGAAAAGCAGGTAAAAGTCCTGGCAGAAAGCGATGCATAAGGATGTACTGTAACGATGCCTAGTTTCAGGAATGCACATTTTTTTGGTAGTACCAGTTTATAACCATTATTAGTTAACTCTTAAGTTGTCAACACTTTGGAAAAAAATAACAATTTGACTTTACACATTATGTTTACCGTGGATGTAAGAGACACGAGAGAAGCTCATGAACGTGCATGTTGCTGCCGGTTGCTACGACAACCAGAATAAGTTGTTGCTAGCTTTGGTGAGTTACAATTTAAATGGATTGCATATATATTGCGCTTTGCATATATATTGGGCTTTGTTTGAGTCTTTTTTTCTGGTGTGCACAACGTGCATTGTATGTTTTGTGTATAATGTCAACCTGCTTCCGTTCTTTTAATTACTTAATCAGCATTTCTATGGCTGCTGTGTCTCCCCATTAGAAAGTCTCTGGGCTACAATGTGAAAATCCTGAGAAATCTTGTCACATGCAACGTTAACACTGTATGCAATTATATTTGATTTGAACAGGAACTCTTTAATTCGTATACAATGAGAACAAGGACAGAGCGGTAGGCCTACACAAAGCGATTGAAGAGGGCACAATGAGAGATGGCACGACTGGAACAGACTGAGCAAGAAGTGGCGCATTTTTGCCAACATCAATAACCACAGCTACAATTGCAAGAGGAGTGTGCAGAGGAGCCAGAGCTCATGACAATGCTAGCAAGTTCTGTCAGCAGCTCTGAGGAGGACAGCAGCAGTTTTGCTTCTGCAACTTGGCAGTCTTTCAGACCTGAAAATGTGGGAGACGTCCATGGACAAACCTATAAATGAGACCAGTGACTCCTGCAGCGAGGAACACAACCCACAAGGTTCACTCAGGAACTTCTTACAGCACTGGGCCTTAAAACACCAGATTCAACACTCTCCTCTTGATGATCTCCTTGTGGAACTGAAAGCCATAGACATCCAGAGTTACCATCAACAGCCAGAACCCTTCTATCAAACCCGAGAGATATCAGGTCCACCACAGAATCGGGAATGGAGTATGTCCACTTTGGTTTAAGGAGAACTCTGGAAGGATAACTCAACCAGTACCCAGGGGAGGCTCGGAAAAAAATAAACAAACTGGAGTTGTCGCTCAAGACTGACGGACTTCCACTATCCAAAAGTACCAAGATCAGGCTGTGGCCTGTCTTGTGTGCCATCCACCTGACTCCAACATGTGTATTTCCTATAACTCTAACTTATGGTCCTTCAAAGGCTAAGGATTTGGATTTCCTCAATGCTGTGGTTGCAGAAGTGCAGGATCTGCTTGCAAAGGGAATTCAAGGAAAGAAGGTTTTGATGTGTTGTGTTGTATGTGATGCTCCAGCCAAAGCAATGGTCAAAGCAATCAAACTGCATTGGAAACAATGGTTGTGACAAATGTATACAGAAAGGGCAATAGGTGGATGGCCATGTAACATACCCTGAGGTTCAAAATATCTTGCGAACCAATGAGATGTTTACAAGAGAGATGGCTGCTAAGGAAACAGAGGGGCTTACAGTTTCCCCGTTTCTGCAACTTCCCATTGATATTATCTGTTGTGATTACATTTCTCATAAGATGAACTGAACACACTTTTGGACAGCTGGAAGCCATCTTAAAAGATGGACTAAGCATACTACATTTCCCAGCAATCCTAGCGGTGACCCCCCAACACACTCCCATTGGTGCGTGGCCACCAATGGTGACATCAACGATGACATCACAGCCAAAGGCCTATAAGAAGTGGTGGAGGCCATTTTCTTTTTTTTGGAGGCCATTTTCAAACTTGTTCTCAAGCCAGAAGTCTTAGCAAGAGACCCTGGCTAAACAGAGGACATCTCACCTGTGCAGATTCTCTTTTGTTCTGACCCGCTGGACCGGGAAGAACTCATTTCAAAGCTTCGAAGTGCACATTCGATTTGTGTATCTAGTTTGAGCCATAAACGGACTGTTCCCAGACAGTTCGTTAGACGTCGACCTACAGGCCATCCAGCCTGCCTTTGGGCCACACAGTCCTAAATCCTGTTTAGATTTTTTATAACTCTTTCTTTTTATGCTCAACTACGGACACAATTCACTCTCCTCCTAGTGGACTGGACCTCCTTCAAAGCAAAGTAGGACTGACCCAGTTCATTTATACTAATACTGTGTCTGGGCAGAGATAAATAGAGAAATTAGAGGTTTAACGAGTTAGATCTCATTCATTGTTGGTTGAAAGTGTTTTTAAGCGCTGTACCTGTTTGCTCATTTTTGCGTCGCCGCACACATAAGTTTGAGCTGTAATTGCTGTGTTTGAAACTGTTTGTTTTATCCTGAGCAGATCACGCCTTTCTTTCTTTTTCCTTCCTTTCTTTTCCTCTCTCTCGCTCCCCGATCACCCGGTCGGCAGAGTCGGGCTCGGTCCGGCCTGCGTTAGCTGGTCTTAGCTGAAAAGGTTAAATCCATTGTTCTTTAGTCTGTTGCTAAAGCAGAGGCCTTCCACATGAACGCTTCACCCATGTGCTCCTTTAGCCAAAGCTAGTTTTATGACCCCTTTCTTAGACTCCATGTGCTGATCACCATCTTGGCACAGAGTTGAGATTTATGACTCTTTGTTCCACAGACAAACTGTGACTTGGGCCCCCTGGAGGGAGGGCCTCCCCCTCCTTTTCTGACCCGAAGCTCAGCTGTTCTCACTAATTCATTTCATGTTAATTGTGTTTAATGTTCACCTATTATTGTTTTCTAAGATCTGTAGTAGTAGTTGCATGCTTTAGAATAGAGGGGATACATTTATGAAATGTTTGGCTGTAAGGTTGAGCTATTTTCTAAATAAAGTCCCCTTATCTTAAAGAGAAGTTGTCTGGGATTACTTGGAGTAATGGGTACAATTAATGTCCACAGCGTAAGAACTGATTCCTTCATCCATTGTTGAATTATCTCGGCCTTATCAGCCGGGTAATCATAAACATAAACTGAGACTGAACAATTTGGCTATATATATATATATATATATATATATATATATATATATATATATATATATATATATACACTCAACAAAAATATAAACGCAACACCTTTTTGTTTCTGCTCCCATTTTTCATGAGATGGACTTAAAGATCTAAAATTCATTCCAGATACACAATATTACCATTTCTCTCAAACATTGTTCACAAATCAGTCTAAATGTGTGATAGTGAGCACTTCTGCTTTGCTGAGATAATCCATCCCACCTCACAGGTGTGCCACATCAAGATGCTGATCTGACATCATGATTAGTGCACAGGTGTACCTTATACTGCCCACAATAACAGGCCACCCTGGAATGTGCAGTTTTGTCTCACAGCAAAATGCCACAGACGCCACAAGCATTGAGGAAGGGTGCAATTGGCATGCTGACAGCAGGAATGTCAACCAGATCTGTTGCTCGTGCATTGAATGTTCATTTCTCCACCATAAGCCGTCTCCAAAGGCGTTTCAGAGAATATGGCAGTACATCCAACCGACCTCACAACCGCAGACCACGTGTAACCACACCAGCCCAGGACCTCCACATCCAGCAGGTTCACCTCCAAGATCGTCTGAGACCAGCCACTCAGACAGCTGCTGAAACAATTGGTTTGCATAACCAAATAATTTCTGCACAAACTGTCAGAAACCGTCTCAGGGAAGCTCAACTGCATGCTCGTCGTCCTCATCGGGGTCTTGACCTGACTCCAGCTCGTCGCCGTAACAGACTTGAGTGGGCAAATGCTCATATTCGATGGCGTCTGGCACATTGGAGAGGTGTTCTCTTCACGGATGAATCTCGGTTTACATTGTTCAGAGCAGATGGCAGACAGCGTGTGTGGCGTCGTGTGGGTGAGTGCTTTGCTGATGTCAATGTTGTGGATCGAGTGGCTCATGGTGGTGGTGGGGTTATGGTATGGGCAGGCATCTGTTTTGGATGAAGAACACGGGTGCATTTTATTGATGGCATTTTGAATGCACAGAGATGCCATGATGAGATCCTGAGGCCCATTGTTGTGCCATACATCCATGAACATCACCTCATGTTTCAGCAAGATAATGCACGGCCCCATGTTGCAAGGATCTGTACACAATTCTTGGAAGCTGAAAATGTCCCAGTTCTTGCATAGCCAGCATACTCACCGGACATGTCACCCATTGAGCATGTTTGGGATGAGCTTGACCGGCGTATACGACAGTGTGTACCAGTTCCCACTAATATCCAACAACTTTGCACAGCCATTGAAGAGGAGTGGACCAACATTCCACAGGCCACAATTGACAATCTGATAAACTCTTGTGGTGGAAAATTGTTAAACGATTAGGAATTAAGTGTATATTCTCTGTTTAGTGAATGCATCTAGGGTAAAATGACAAGGTTATTGTTCCAGCTTAATGTTATGAGAAAGATATATGTGTCAGGTCACCAGAGAGACAGACGCCGGGGCAGTAAGATAACAGTCTGGCCTTCGGATGAGCTGCTTTATGCGTTGATATAAGACTCGCATGAAGCAGTTCTCCGGAGGCGGGGCGTGAACGTTGGAGAAGACATCTACAGAGATAAACAATGATTGCTGAATACTATTTAAGCGGTTAGTTAGAAAGGTTGGTTAGGGTGATGCACGAGTAACTCTGTCCCCTCCGTGTCTGGCCAGACATGTTTGAATTAAATACTTAAACGCCTTCTGGGACTCAAATCTTCTTTATTATGGAAACCCTGAGATACTATTTTTTGCCATTACACTTGGCGCCCAACGCAGCCTCAGCGAACGGAATGGACCGCCAGGGATGGGGTCAAGGGAGTTGCTAGCGTCCTGGGAAATGTTCTCCCAGCCTCTTACCTCCAGTAGCTGTTTGGGAGATGGAGGCCTTGAAGCGTCTCTGTCGGCCCTGCTGTCGCCTGAGACAGAACCTGGTAAGACTATGTTCTTTAAATAAATAGTGAAACAGAATTTTTTATGCACTCTCAGGAGGTGAAATATTTGCTAGCGGTTTTGTGTTTATTTACTTACACGCGGTTGATTGATTGATTACTTAATATAATATATATACTTATATATAATTGTATGGTTAATTATTTAATCAATGTTAAAGAAAGTAACGGTTTTTGCTCCGGGTTTTACCTGGGAGCACGGCAGTTGGACAAGTGGTCAATTAATTAAACTGATTGATTATTTTCCGACGAGGGTTTTTTTAAGCTTTTGTTTCACTCAAGGAAACTAGAAAGCGATGGGGGAGACGTCCTTCATTGGAACTGGGTACCCAGGCAGACAATCGGGTCTGTAATCTAGCAACAGACAGTCCAATATGTCAACAGAAAAATAAAAATAAAATAAAAATAAAAGAATTAATGGGCCCAGGGGAGGAATTTGGATAATCTGAAAGAAAATCTAAAAGTTATGTAATTTCTTTGTGGTTTATTTATGGGGTTTTGTTTATTTCTCTTTTATTTACTCTTGTTTGCTTCTTCCAGAACTGGAGTGTTTGAGCATTAAGATCATTTGCTTGATGGCTTGGTATAATGCAGAATGACACACACACAGTTATTGTTACACATTCCATCGTAGGACTGTGGTGAGTTTCGCTGAGTTGTCCTGTGTTTTTCTTCAGGCTGGTTGGGACCCCTGCCTTCGGTCCAGCGGCGCCTGGGGAGGGCCACAAGGAGCCCTAGTACCTCCCCCACCCTTGGAATGAGGGGTTTGGCAGCCATAACAAAGGCGGAGGCCGGACTCCGGCCGGAATGCGGGCTGACCAGTGGGCAGAGGGGAAAACTCTTGCTCAGGTCAGATGAGTTATTTGGGGGCTGTGGTCCCTGGAACATGGCGATTAGCTGGATCGTGAGGGGGGGGCCCTGGGCCGGCCAGCCTGCAGATGACCCAGTGAAATTCAGGCAGGACAAAAATACACAGGCAGGACAAAAAAACAAAGCAGACAACGAATCTGCTACGGCTCTGAAAAGGTGATGATTCGTCGTCCGGTGACTTTAGTCTAATCAGAGCTTAAAGACGGTGTTGCACATCTATTATTTTTAGGGCAAGAGAGTGAACTGATCATTTGTCTTCTGGGGAGTTATCTGGTAAATGGTCAAGAAATCTTTTCTTTTCTCTCCTAATGCTCTCTGTCAGGAGAGCCCACATTTATTTCATTTTGGTTGAAAGTTATTTGATGGAACCGTTATTATTATTTTTTTTGAGTTGTTATTACACCAAGATCAAGTTTCCTTAGCTGTCGCAGCTTGTGTGCACTAACTTAGAAATGGAAACGTTCCTATTTTACGACTAGAACAAATAAAGTTGATTGGGGCATTTAGAGTAGGTTGTGAATTATACCCTGACTGACTTGATTTTGACTAAGCTGACTGACGGTGAAAACATATTTTTCTTTCTTTCTGGGACAATTGGGGCTGAATTGTTTCCTTGTATTTTGGGGTTTGTTGTAAGAAAGTAATAAATTTTAGATCTGTGAACATTAACTAAAGTAACTTGGACCTTTACAGCAACACTGCTTAGATTTCTCCACAGCTGTGAAGGACGAATTTTTTATCAGCTTACAAGGCGCTAATGTAAACAATCGCGAGACTAAAAAATAACAAGACCGTGCTGTGAGCACCAACAGTAAAACAACATTGTTTAGGCTATAATTTGAACACAACTATAAAAAAAATAAAACTTTAGGTTTCTGCTGGGTATCATTAAAATAAAGATGACTGGTCCTTAGGCTACTTAGGTCTTAAATAAATGGAAAAAAGGTAAATATTAATCTTATCTGGGGAACATTCAAGCGTCAGAGCAGTTAGTGGGCCTTATTAGAAATTTTGCTTGGAAAATTACTGAATTGATCTGAAGCTGTGAAGTATTCCGTGTCTCCTTCCAGGATAAGGGGGCAAGAGGTCAGGAAAGGTTTGATCCTAGAAATCTGATGGTTTTGTCACACTCTGGTGGGTAAACACAGCAAGTTATATAAGTGGGTCTTAATGTAAGGCACCTGACTTTGTAATTAAAGGGAAGTCGTCTCAGTGTTTTAAGTAAATATTAATATACCTCAAATGTTTTTTAGGGGCCATCAATTATAACAATACAGTGGTCCTGTAGGTTTGGAATTTTGCTTATGACAACCAATGCAATTTTCAATTTTCAGCTGAACCAGAATGCAAATCAGGCTGGTTCTCATTCTTTTTTGGGGGTTTTTCTAGAATGGACTGACCACTTTGTCCACAGGGGAGGAATCATTTTCGAGATTCAATCCAAAAAGGTATGGACAAGTGGCTTGGGAGGTTACCTGTGTGTACCTGAGTTTGGGGGCTGCTTATATATTTTGGCTTATTTGGGGCTATGGTGAAGGGAATTCAAATTCTAACATTTTCTCTTAGACCTTACAAGGGAGGCTCAGAAGTATGATCCCCTGTAGCTGCAAGAACACTCTGGGGACCCGTTTTCTTTAAAATAGTAATAATGAAACGTAATAAGAACATGAAATGTTGGAATTTAATTGCTTGTTTCCAAATGAATGAGCATACTGAATTACTAATGTTGGACACTGTTCAGCCAATTGTTTTACTTTCTTGTAGTAAAAGCAAATCCAACAAAACGTAATTGTTCGTCAACAGTGACGTATCATTTTTCAAATTAAGAAAGCAAATAATATATAATCACTTGGTGTTTATGGGTAAAAATCTAATCCTGAACTATAGATTTCACAGTTAGTTTTGTTGTAGCTCTCTTGGCTTTTATCACAGCCTAAATTATTTGAGGCCTGTTGTGAGAATTTTTCTGCGTAGCATTTTTTATAAAAGAAGATTTTAATGGCTTAATGTGGAAAAATATGTTGATCATGTTAAAGGTTAAGTCTCTGTGTTAACTGAGATATGTATTGTTATGTTGAACCAACATGTGAAAAGCTCAAGGATACTCTCTGTGTCTTGGGTCACCAATTGTGAGATGTGTCTGCATGCTGACTGAAGGACGTGGAAACACTCCATTATCTTTTCTCCTCCTTGTTAAATATTATTTCCATAATAGGCTTTTTAATGCATTTGACATCCATTTAGTATCAGTGGTTTGTTTGGGATCTCAGGATTATAAATATGTCATCGCTCTATCTGAAAAACTAAACGCAACAGATCTAGGAAACTGCAATCTTGGATAAAAATAGATCAAATAAAACAGAGAACATTCCAATTTAAAGCATAATGAATGATGGATGATTATTATGATCTATATTGGTGCATATGAGTCAGATTTAATGTTTAAACTAAACTATATGATCTTGAAAACTTGCAATAGTTTTAATGGTGATAATATAATGATTAATTATCTAAACGTGACTCAGTGATTTACTGGAGAATAAATTCCTACATTTTTGAAAACATATTTGCTGGAACACATTTCCAACAATCATTAATAATGATACTTTTCTGCAAGGTGCAAATATGAATAAACATTCTTTAGTCTATTTGATTTATTATGCTGGTTTTTCCGAAGCAATGCTTCAAATTAATGTGAGAGATGGAAATTACATTTACCTCATCAATCTAATATTTGAGTATTTTCTAACCTGAATCCATATAAATTTTATAGCCTATTAAATGGGTGAGCTGTACAAAGTGAGTTACAGCTGTTAGATTTGCGCTAATCAATTAAAGCCTCGGGGGGAATAATGTAAAAAGGTAAATGGTAATATAACATTTGAACTATTGTAAGTGATTAAAACGGGTTCGACCTAAAACTATAACACTCTGTGTTCATGAGATAAGGGGCGGCCGCGTTCGGCCCGGGAACCTTAGCTTGAAAACTTGCTTTTAAGATTCTATGAGAAACGATGCAATTCAGCTATAAACTAGATGAATGATGTTTCTATGTTTAACTAATACTTTTGATAAACGTAGCCGACTCCGCAGTAAATAGAAATAACACGGAAAACGCACGGTTAGAATCGGACATATATTGAAAACCAACTCCAGTTAATACAGATGCAGTGGCCGTATGAAAGTATTTCAGTCTTTTGAGTAATTTACAGAAAACGAATAGAAAACAACGCGCGTAAAACACTCTAAGGTTAATCTTAGCCAGCAACTTATTAACTATAATGTGGTGAAAATGATCTGAAATAAAGTCCGTTGCAGGTTTAATATGATTCTCTTGTTGCTAATCAGCTAATGGAGCCACAAACTTCTTTCTTACGACCGATGTGCTGCGATTCTCTGGTTGTAAACAATCACAGATCCCGACACTGATGACGCGTTAATAGCGCTCTGCGGCTGGAAGTCTACAAATAGGAACTTAAACACTTGTTTAGACGAAAAGTTTAGTCTTGAGTTTTCAGTTGCTTCCTGGATGTTAACGAATCCGGGTTAGTCAAACTGTTTGTTTTTTGCGCAAAACCACTTCCTGTTTCAAACATGAGCTATCCAAATTAAAATACAGTAATGCTTAACTTCATGAATAATCCTTTTATTTTCCCGAGAAGGGGAACTTCTGCTGTACCTGCAGCAAAGTGACAGATAGTAGAAGCATTTAGATCATAGACCGGATATAAATTTAGATTCACACAAAGAAGGTAGAAATCATAAAACAAACTTAGGATTAGAACATTAAATGATAAAGAATAAAGCTTTAGGCATACCTCGACCAAAAAGAACTTTTCCTTAATGATAGTAATGTTTAATAAAAAATGTTAAATAATAATGACACATTTAGGATACACTAGTCTACCTGTTTCAGCTGCATGATGTTCTTCTGTACAGCACTTTGGTCGGCCTCGGCTGTGTATAAACGTGCTATAAAAAATAAAGTGGTATGGTATATGTGAAAATTATGCTTTTAGTGCAATCTTTAAGCAAACAGATGTGACCTACACACACACACA
The DNA here is from genome assembly GCA_963556495.2 of Valencia hispanica. NCBI lineage: Eukaryota > Metazoa > Chordata > Actinopteri > Cyprinodontiformes > Valenciidae > Valencia > Valencia hispanica. Next base: position 54,252,186 of record OY747710.1, read on the forward strand.
GTGGGGTTTAACTTGGTTTCTATTTTTCAAAATTTAGGTTGCTTCATTAAGACAAATGATGATAAAAATAGATTCAGAATTTCGGTCACTGTTCTAAAGACGGGAAAAATGTGGAAAATATTCAGTTAACACCTGTGCGCATTATATGCTATAGATCGCATAAAAAACAACAACAGGGTGTCAGTATAATAAATGTGAGACCTACTATCAAACCGCAGTTAATTCTATTCAGTTGTAACACTTTTTGATGTTTGAGGGTTTTTGTGTGTTCCTTTTAATAAAAGATTAAATGAAACAGGAGTAACAAGGCTTATTTTAAAATATAAGCTGTCTAAAGTACTGAGTAGAGGTAAAAAGTTGGCAAATAGATAATTACTCCGGTAAAGTATAAAGTATAACTCAAGTCCTACACAGAAACTGCAATGAAGAAAAGTTTCTTTCTTAAGCAAGAGTATCAGATACAGGTAAAAAGGTTACTTGACATCATTGTTATTAAAATAGAAGTGGCATACTCAAATCTGAATGTGCAACTGAGTTAAATAAATTGAATTAGAGATGTTTTACAGTTGTACAGGTTTTAAAATTGTGCATTTAGAATAAATGTATTATTTTTTTTCATGGAGTTAACAGAGAATAAACTGTAAGAAACAGATGAGCAAATAACAGCAGCAGAGATATTAATTAGGTAAATAAACTGTGTCCTGAGTAAAACAATTTTAACTAAGGTGGTTGCAAAGATAATCCTTATTGTAACATCAATTAGATTCTGGAAAAGCAGGGTCTGAAGAAGTTGTCTAATTCAATTCAAAATACTTTATTGATCCCAGAGGGAAATGAAGTGTTTTGTAGCTAATGCAAGTAGGACTAAATTTCTTAAATACATTAGGTAACTATGTGGGGAATGTATTATTTTGTTTTGTTTTTGCAAGGCAAGGTAATTTTATTTGTATAGCACACTTTCAACACCAGGTAATTCAAATATAAGAACCTAATTGCAAAACTAGATGATTGGGATATGGTCATCTGGGGGTTGAAGCTGCCTCAGCAGCGACAGCAGCAGGATACACAGGTTCTGAGGTTATGTCTTATGCATGACCTTTAACCTTCTATGTTTCTTTTCTTGACACTGGAGAAGCAGTTGAAGTTATTGTTTCCTTGTTTCTTTATTTTTTTAAGGCATGTGCAAGACGATGCCTTAAAAAAAGGGGGGGAAATTGGATTTGATAGTAATTGGAACAGATTTTTAAGGGATTATGAAGAGAATTGTAACTTGCAAGTAATTGAGTTTCTTGTGAATCATAACTCCGTCATAAATTAATGAGGGTTTTTACTACCTGGACTTGACGTCTGACTTCATATTCCATTTCAGTTCGGGTTCAGACTTGTAGTACATATTGTGTCTCGGAACTTTAAAAAGTTTTAATTTGATCTGAAAACCTTTACTTCTTGCTAGGAGTAGTTGATTCTTGGGATTTTTTGCTCTCACAAGTTGGAATGGTTGGTTTTCTTTTTCTTGGCATGGATTTAGTACAGAGTGATTTGGAGACATTTACCTTAATTGTATTCTAGCTTCAGTTGATGAGGTTTGGCTCATTAAGGCAAGGCAAGGCAAGGCAAGGCAATTTTATTTGTATAGCACACTTTCAACAGCAGGGTAATTCAAGGTGCTTTACATGATTTGGTGATTTAAAAGAAACACATAAAAGAAACACACATTACACATGATACACAATAAAGCAAGAGAAAAATAAATAAATAAAAAAAGCAAGAGAGCATGAACACATTTCATACATATAACATCAAGCATTTACTCAAAGGCAATTCTAAACAGATGGGTTTTTAGTCTCGATTTAAAGCAGTTCAGAGTTTCAGCAGCTCTACACTCGTCAGGAAGTCTGTTCCAGATAAGGGGAGCATAGAAACTGAAAGCTGCTTCTCCATGTTTAGTTCTGAGTCTAGGGATGTTTAGTAGGCTAGAGTTGGAGGACCTGAGTGGTCTTGGTGGTTGGTACCATGACAACAGGTCTTCAACATATTTTGGTGCTAAGCCATGTAATGATTTATAAACTAGTAAAATTATTTTAAAGTCTATTCTCTGAGCTACAGGGAGCCAGTGTAAGGACTTTAGAACTGGGGCGATGTGCTCTACTTTCCTGGTTCTAGTGAGGACGCGAACGGCAGCGTTCTGGATCAGCTGCAGCTGTCTGATTGACTTTTTAGGCAGACCTGTGAAGATGCTGTTGCATCTTAACCATTAACCAGGTTGAGTTGTTTAGAATTGCTTTTGCACACAGTTGCATCAGGTTGATCTGAAACCATACTCCGAGGGTGTTGGTTATGCTTGTCATAATCATCCTATTCATCTTTTGTGAATTGGTTCACCTGTGTTTGAACATCAATGCTCTAATACCTAATTAGCTCAGCTCCCAAGGGTCGCATTGGGAGGTTCTCACTGGAGGACCTTCTGAGGGGTGACCACTCTCTCCTTTCTGAGGAAGGACTGAGGCTGACTTCACGGCAACAGACAGCAAACAGCGCAAGGGAAGAGTATACATTTCAACATCTAGTGTTGATGTAATACCCTCTGAAGTGTACTGGAAGATGCTACATAATTTCTCCTTTGTTCTGTGTTTTATCTAGAACATCCTGACCGATGACGAGACCTGTGGATGGCCGCCTCTGGGGCGAGGGGCTGTTGAGATGACATTTTGCCCACAAGAAAATGGCGTAAGAAGACCCCGTGGGTTTTCGGTCTCAATGCACAGGAGTCTCAGCAAAGTCATCGGGAAGGATCTAATATTTGTCACTGTGAGCTAATTCCATGGCCAAGCATGTCTCATGTCTGATTGTAATTTGTGTTATGAACATTGTCTTTTTTTTTATCAACCTACCAACCTTTTAGGGAGATTTGTGATAGCACTTTTGAATTTTCCTTTATATTTATGGTATTATTTAAGTTAATAAAAGCAGGGAATTGTGGTGGAAAATTGTTATGCAATTAGGAATTAAGTGTATATTCTCTGTTTAGTGAATGCATCTAGGGTAAAATGACAAGGTTATTGTTCCAGCTTAATGTTATGAGAAAGATATATGTGTCAGGTCACCAGAGAGACAGACGCCGGGGCAGTAAGATAACAGTCTGGCCTTCGGATGAGCTGCTTTATGCGATCTACAGATGTATGCAGTTGTGTATATTGCTTTTTCTTCACAATTTCTTTTACCATTCTAAATTTTCTCATCACCACAATCTAAGAAATTATCTGAAATAAAGTAATTTTTTCCAAAAGGCTGTCTTCTGCTACTGAACTGCGCATAATGTGAGGGCCAAAGTCAGCGCGTGTCATTTGCCCAACAAAAGCTGGGCCAAATATCCAGTCAATAGAATCTGGCTGTGTACAGGTGACCTATTGCCTCTCTATCTATCTATCTATCTATCTATCTATCTATCTATCTATCTATCTATCTATCTATCTATCTATCTATCTATCTCTCTCTCTCTCTCTCTCTCTCTCTCTCTCTCTCTCTCTCTCTCTCTCTCTCTCTCTCTCTCTCTCTCTCTCTCTCTCTCTCTCTCTCTCTCTCTCTCTCTCTCTCTCTCTCTCTCTCTCTCTCTGTCTGTCTGTCTGAGTTCTGTCTATGTTTTCTCTGTATGGAGATACTACTTTGTTCTGCTACTGACAAAAATGTTGTTCTCTTAAGATAGATTCCTACGCCAAAGCCATTGAAAAATGTCAGCGGCTGATGGACACTTCCAGCATTGAGACAGAAGATGGTGCAAGCGTCCACAAAAGGCAGTGTAGACGCCCAAGGAGGTTCATGACGGATTAGTCAAGTGATGGTAAGACCTAAGTACAGACGACATTATTTACACAATTTTTGCAATCTATACAAATTGTTTGGTCTTTTATTTCAGATGAATCTGTTCCACAAGCGAGAAAGCATTCCAGGATGAGTATGTGTCTGGAAGCCCTGCCTGTAAGTTAACATTTATTCATGCATTTAAGAAACCAGAGTCCTATTTCCTACCATGGAACTACTGGCATTCAACATGTTGCATATCATGAGACTGCTCCAAATGTGTTTCTCTTCCTGCCTTTTTTTTCAGGTCAGAAGATGTCACTGCCTCCACCACCTGCATGTACGTTGCTGGGTTTTTTTGGAGGGGGGGTTTGCGATGAAACTACCATAAATGAACTGAACAATAATCATATCTACTTTTTTTTTCAATGAGTCAACACCACACAAAAAACCAACCGGTCGCCCACAATTCAATTCAGTTTTCAATTCAGTTTATTTATATAGCGCCAATTCACAAAAGATGTCATCTCAAGGCACTTAACAAGAAGTCATTTTAATACATTTATACAAACATTCCAATCAGTTAAAAAGTTTCCTATTTAAGGAATCCCAGCAGATTGCGTCAGTCATTGGCGTGAGGTTGGGCCCCGTTGATGCAGACTTTCCAACCACAGCAATCCTTCAGCAATCCCTCATACTGAGCAAGCATGTAGCGATGGTGGAGAGGAAAAACTCCCCTTTAACAGGAAGAAACCTCCAACAGAACCAGGCTCAGTAGGAGCGGCCATCTGCCACGACCGTCTGGGGGTTTGAGAAGACAGAGCAGAAACACAGAAGGAACAGAAGATCTGATATAAGAGAACTTTCTATGTTACAGAAAGTAAAAAGTTCATAACAGGACACAGTGGATGTTCAGTTACTGGGGGGATCATCCCAGTCGATGCCCCCCGTCCAACAGGGCATTGCAGCCAAGCAGGATACCAGACCAGGTATATCTTCTATGGAGAGAAAAACACTGAGAGAAAACAAAGTTAACAGTCGAAATAACAGAATGTACTGTAATACAACTGGAGAGTAGTAGGAGAAAAGGAAGTAGCAGAGTGAAGAAAATTGGTAAGTCTGTCCTCCAGCAGTCTAAGCCTATAGCAGCATAACTACAGAGATAGCTAAGGATTACCTAAGCCACTCTAACTATAAGCTTATCAAAAAGGAAAGTTTTAAGCCTGGCCTTAAAAGTAAACAGAGTGTCTGCCTCACGGACTTAAGCTGGGAGCTGGTTCCACAGGAGAGGAGCCTGATAACTAAAAGATCTGCCTCCCATTCTACTTTTAGAGATCCTAGGAACTACAAGTAAACCTGCAGTCTGAGAGCGAAGGGCTCTGTTAGGAACATAAGGAACAATTAGATCTCTGATGTATGATGGAGCTTGATTATTAAGGGCTTTGTATGTAAGAAGAAGAATCTTAAATTCTATTCTGGATTTAACAGGGAGCCAATGAAGGGAAGCTAAAACAGGAGAAATGTGATCTCTCTTTTTAATATTCATCAAAACTCTTGCTGCCGCATTTTGGATCAACTGAAGGCTTTTAATGGCATTTTGTGGACTACCTGATAGTAAAGAATTACAGTAGTCCAGCCTTGAGGTAACAAATGCATGGACTAGTTTCTCAGCATCACTCCTGGACAGGATGTTTCTAATTTTAGCAATATTCCGGAGGTGAAAGAAAGAAATCCTAGAAACATGTTTAATATGGGATTTAAATGTCAAGTCTCGGTCAAAAATAACGCCAAGGTTCTTTACGTTATTACTGGGGGCCAATTTAATGCCATCCAGATGAAGTGATTGACTAATCAGTTTCTGTTTAAGAACTTCTGCTCCAAAGACAGCAACTTCTGTTTTGTCAGAATTTAAAAGCAAAAAGTTTAGGGTCATCCATGTTTTTATGTCTTCCAGACATGCCTGTAATCTACCTAACTGACTGGGTTCATCAGGATTTATGGATAAATATAGTTGTGTATCATCTGCATAGCTGTGGAAATTTTTCCCATGCTGTCTAATGATTCTACCAATTGGGAGCATATATATGGTGAACAGAATTGGTCCAAGCACAGAACCCTGTGGAACTCCACAAGTAACTCTTGAGAGTGAAGAAGATTGATCATTTAGATGAACAAACTGGAATCTATCAGACAAATATGATTTAAACCAGCCTAGTGCTGTTCCTTTGATCCCTGCAACATGTTCAAGCCTTTCTAAGAGAATATTATGATTGACTGTGTCAAAAGCAGCACTGAGATCTAACAAAACCAGAACAGACACAAGTCCATTATCTGAGGCCATGAGAATATCATTAGTAACCTTCACCAGTGCTGTTTCAGTGCTATGATGAGCTCTAAAACCTGACTGAAACTCTTCAAACAGCTCGTTATTGTTTAAATGCTCACAGACTTGATTAGCAACAATTTTCTCAAGGACTTTGGATAAGAAAGGAAGGTTAGATATAGGTCTGTAATTCACTAAGTCATCTTGATCAAGGGAAGGTTTCTTGAGTAAAGGTTTAATTACAGCTATTTTAAATTCCTGTGGTACGTATCCGTTTACTAAGGATAGATTCATCATATCCAAAATGGGGCCAGGAACCAAATGGAACACTTCTTTAAATAATTTGGTTGGAATTGGGTCCAACATACAAGTTGAAGGTTTAGATGAGGCTAATATTTTTGATAATTCCGAAAGCTCGACTGAATCAAAACAGCCTAAGCACAACTGAGGATCTACAGTTCTTTCCGATACTGCCTCATTTACTGAGGAAGAAGTAATCATGTTTGGGAGGATGCCAATGATTTTATTTTTAATAGAATTAATTTTATTTACGAAGAATCCCATAAAATCATCACTGCTAAGAGCTGGGGGAATAGTTGGCTCAACAGAGCTATGACTCTGTGTAAGTTTGGCAACTGTACTAAAAAGAAACCTAGGATTGTTTTTATTCGCCTCTATTAATGATGAAAAATATGCTGTTCTAGCTTGTCGAAGGGTCTTTTTATACAGCAGCAGACTGTTATTCCAGGTTAAATAGGGATCCTCTAGGTGTGTAGAGCGCCATTTTCTCTCTAACTTCCTAGTATTCTGCTTTAAAGTATGCAACTCTGCGTTGAACCAAGGAGTCAGCCTCCTATGGCTAGCCACTTTCTTTTTTAAGGGGGCTACACTATCTAATGCCAAACGCAATGAGGACGTAACGCTGTGAACCAGATCATCAATTTCTGAAGGGTTAGAGATAGAATTCGTGCCATCCACTGTGTTACCCTGAGACACTAAGGAAAGTAAGAATGGAACAGATTCTTTAAAAATTGTTACAGCGTTGTCTGATAAAGCTCTACTATAATAAAATTTTCTTTCAGATTTAAGATGGTCAGTTAAAGTAAATTCAAAAGTTATTAAGAAGTGGTCAGAAAGGACCGGGTTATGTGGGTGGACTGTTATTTCCTCACACTCAATACCGTATGTCAGTACACGGTCCAAAGTGTGTTTGCCCGAGTGGGTCGATCCCTGTACTTTTTGAGGAAAGCCAATTGAGTCTAAAATAGCACTAAAGGCTGCATTTAGGCTATCACTTACAGTATCCACATGAATATTAAAGTCCCCCACTATAATAACCCTATCAGTATTTAATACTAAATCAGATAAAAAATGTGAGATCTGATCCAAGAATTGAGAGTAAGGGCCTGGTGGACGATACAAAACCACAAACAAAAATGGTCTTAATGTTTTGCAACTTGGATGAGGAAAATTAAGGGTTAGATGTTCAAAAGAACTGTAGCTATCAATTGGTCTGGGACTAATTAGTAAATCAGAACGAAAAATGGTTGCAACTCCTCCTCCTCGCCCAATATTTCTAGGAATGTGAAAATTTTAATGACTTGAAGGAGTTGACTCATTTATACTGACATAATCCTCCTGCTGCAACCAGGTTTCTGTGAGACAAAGGAAATCAATGTGATTATCACAAATCAAGTCATTTACTAACAAAGTCTTTGAGGAGAGAGATCTTATGTTTAATAAACCACATTTAATAGATTTATTTTTCTGTTCAGTCAAAGTTGTATTTATTTTTATGAGACTTCCATAATTTGCTTTTGTTGGCTTAACTTTTAATCCATTTAATTTTGGCCGTGGGCAAGACACTGTTTCTATAGAGTAATGGGGGGGTAACAGTACAGAAGCAGCAGAGAGGTGGGTTAAACTACGACTCTGCTTCCTGGTCTGGACCCTGGGTTGTCAGTGTTTTGGAGGACTAATAAATTCGGCCATATTCCTAGAAAGAAGAGCTGCTCCATCCAAAGTGGGATGGATGCCGTCTCTCCGGATCAGACCAGGTTTTCCCCAAAATGTTCTCCAGTTATCAATGTAGCCCACATCGTTTGCAGGACACCACCCAGACAACCATTGATGGAATGACAGCATGCGGCTAAACATGTCGTCACTGGTCCGATCAGGCAGGGGACCAGAAAAGATTACCGAGTCTGACATTGTTTTGGCAAACTTACACACCGAAGCAACACTAATTTTAGTGACCTCCGATTGGCGTAACCGGGTGTCATTACCACCAGCGTGAATAACAATCTTACTGTATTTACGCTTATCTTTAGCCAGCAGTTTCAGGTAGGATTTGATGTCGCCCGTTCTGGCCCCTGGCAAGCATTTGACTATGGTCAATGGTGTCTCTAATGCCACGTTTCTGACTATGGAGCTGCCAATTACCAGGGTCGGCTTCTCAGCGGGTGTGTCGCTGAGCGGGGAAAATCTGTTAGAAACGCGGACCGGTTGGTGGTGGCCCGTGGGCTGGGTCCTAGAACTATGCTTCCTACATACAGTCACCCAACCAGCCTGAGGTCCCGGCTGCGTGGGCTCTACCGGAGGACAGCTAGGGGGTTCTATCCTTGTTGGCTCCGCGCTGGCTAATGGGCTTCGGCTATCTGCTGGTTTTTCAACAGCGCGGAGCCGTGCTTCTAATTCTGATACCCTCGCCTCCAAAACTACAAAAATATTACATTTATTACAGTTACCATTATCACTAAAGGAGGCAGGGAAGTAACTAAACATCTGACAGAGAGAGCAAGAGAGAAGAGAAGAGTTAGAGACAGGAGAGAGAAGAGTAGCCATAGCCGCAATGAAGCTAAGCTAACTGAGCTAGCGAGACCTTACCACCCCAAGAAAAGCTGTGTGAAACACAAGGAGTTCCCAAAACGTAAAGTACACCACCACAAAACGTGTGTTTTAGTGTGCTTGTGTGTTAAAATAACTTAGAAAGGGCTCAGCAGAGAGAAAATAAGATCAATTCAAGAGACTCTGAACACCAAACAGTTTACAGGGAGCGCAACAGTGACAACAGGAAATGACGCAATACGGCTTACCCTAGTCGAATCAGCTGGTAGCACTCGGTCTATTGTAATGCAAGCTCGGCATGAAGGTACAGTGGCTTTGAATTTTTGATTTCCAATTAAAGACTATTTCATGACAAGGAACTTGAGAGTAACTTGAGATAATTTTTTTGTTGTTAACAGCAGAACTCATCACACAGAGGGAGATGAGTCTTCACATAGAGGGAGGTGGCTTAGCCATGGAGACTGAAATAAGAGGTAAGTCAACAGTCACAGAGCTGGAGGAGATCGACAGGAGTCTCAGTCAACTGGAGGGACAAAATGGTAATTAAGTGGCCTACCCTGCCTTAAGATTACACATTATAACGGAACTGACGGCTCTTACAAAATGCTCTCTACTTTGTTCTACATGTATAATTTGTATTTATATATGTTTCACAGCAACTTTTTCTGATCACCTTTGGAGGTTTGACCGGAGGTTTGCCATCCGTCGCATGCTAAGACGCGTGGCAATCAACAACATGCTGAAACATTAAAGTCTACATAGCAGTAAGGCAAAGAAAGCCTTCCAGGACCTGACAATCTGCAGTTATAACTGGCATGTGTTATTTTATTGTTAACATCTGTATTTTGCTTAGCTTGGAGGTTTTAATTTGACTTGTAACTTTGATTCATTTTGACTTCCACTCTAGCAGCCTCCCAGAAAAACTTCCCTGTGCTGACTGCAGCAGATGTGGAGGACTTGATTGGGCAAGTGCTGAAGTTTGCCCCACACAGACTGTAAATTGAAATGTGTCTATGTGATGTTCATAATAATCAAAGAAAGGGGAAAACTATCAATATTTGTGATAATTAAAAAACAGGGTTGGTAAGGCAATTTGTCTTGCTTTTGTCTATGTCTTCATTTTTAGTATGACATTTTATATATCAACCATTTGTTTCTTTCGTTTTATGCCAGCTGAGAAGGGATTAAAGAGCCTTCAAAACCATGGTGATCTACTTTATTTTTTAAATATTTGTTTTGTAATTTTTTTTAAACAATTGTATTTTTGGCACTTTGGCCATTGAGCTAAACATTACATATTTAATTATTCCAAAATGCATCTTGCACACTACATTTGCATTACTTTGCACTCTTCATCCCACTCCGTTTGTACTTGTATTGATATTACGTCTTATTTGTATAGTTATATACTAAAACTTTATCAAATTGATACTGATTCTTATATTATATTTTTAGGCCTTTTATTGTTCATTTTATATAGTATATTAAAGTATTATATTTAAATCCCATCATGTTTGCTCATCCATTCCTGCTAATATATAATAATTCAATCTTCCTCATGCACAGTTTAAAGTAATAATAAAATTGTTAAAGTTTTTTAAAGGTTAGGGGAATGTAAAAAAAGAACTAAAAACTAACGTTCCTTAAAGGTTGCAATGTAACTAAAAACTAACGTTCCCTAACTTTAAGAAAACCTAACCAAACCCTAACCTTAAGGGAACGTTCCCGCAACCAAAAACTAATGTTCCGAGAACGTTCTGTGAACCATATATTGTTAGCTGGGGAGGAAATAACAGTCCTCCAACATAACCCAGTCCTGGCTGTCATTTTTGGATAACTTTTGAATTTATTTTAACGGAGTACCCCAAACCTGAAAGAAATTGTCATTACAGTAGAGCTTTATCAGACAGTGCTGTAATAAGTTTTAAAGAATCTGTTCCATTCTTACTTTCCTCAGTGTCTCAGAGTAACTCAGTGGAGGGAAGCAATTCCTTCAGAAATTGATGGTCTAGTTCATGGCGCTACTTCCGCATTGCGTTTGGCATTCGATAGTGTAGCCGCTTTAAAAATAAAGTAATTAGCCATAGGAGTTTGGCTCCCTGGTTTAATGCAGAGCTGTGAACTTTAAAGCAGAATACAAGGAAATTAGAGAGAAAATGGCGCTCTACACACCTAAAGGGTTCCTTTTCAATCTGGAAAAGTAGGCTGCTGCTTCGACAAGCAAAACAGCTTATTTTTAACATTAATAGAGACGAATAAGAACAATCCTAAGTTTCTTTTTAGTACAGTTGCCAAACTTACAGAGTCATAGCTCTGTTGAGCCAACCATTCCCCCCGGCTCTCAGTAGTGATGGCTTTATGGAATTCTACATATATAAAATGTATTATATTAAAAATAAAATCATTGGCATCCTCCAAAACATGACTAGTTTTCTCTCACTAAGTGAGGCAGCATTGGAGAGAAATTCATTTGTGTTTTGACTGTTTTTATTTAGTCAAGCTTATTGAATGATCAGAAATACTAGCCTCATCTAAACCTTCAACTTGCATGTTGGACCCAATTCCAACCAAATTATTTAAGAAAGTGGTCCCTTTGGTTCCTGGCCCCATTTTAGACATGATGAATCTATCCTTAGTAAATGGATAAGTACCACAGGAATTTAAGGTTAAATTAAACCTTAACCTTCTCTCGATCATCATGACTTATACAGAGCTATATCCAACCTTCCTTTCTTATCCAAAATCCTTGAGAAAATAGTTGCTAATTAAGTCTGTCAGTATCTAAACAGTAACGAGCTGTTTGAAGAGTTTCAGTCAGGTTTTAGAGCTCACCATAGCACTGAAACAGCACTGGTGAAGGTTTCTAATGATATTCTCATGGCATCAGATAGAAAGCCTTGAACATGTTGCAGGGATCAAAGGAACAGCACTAGGCTGGTTTAAATAATATTTGTCTGACAGATTCCAGTTTGTTCATGTAAATGATAAATCCTCTTCACACTCAAGAATTACTTGTGATGTTCAACAGGGTTCTGTGCTTGGACCATCCATCCATTCTTACTGGTGCCTATCTATCTCCAGCTGTCATGGGGCGAGAGGCGGGGTACACCCTGGACAGGTCGCCAGTCCATCGTATATATATATATATATATATATATATATGCAAATCTCAGACCCTTTCCAAAAACATCATGGAAAAGTTTATTTATATCCATAATTCCATTCAAAATGCTAAACTTCCATAGATCATAGATTCAGGGCCCACAACAATTTCAAGTATTTTGTTGTTTATTTTTACATACTTTGGACTTCCAGCTCATAAAACCCACGAAAACAGGAATTCAGAAAATTTGAATACTTTAAAGAAATCACCATTTATTTCTCAGTTTTTGCACACACACACACACAAAAAAATTAGGATCACATCAAATCAATCAAAATATGGTACTTTCAAAGCGATATGTCAATCTTCAATGCTTGGTAGGGAATCCCTTTGCCTTAATCACTGCCTTGATGCACCATGGCATTGAGGCAATCAGCCTGTGGCATTGCCTGGGAGTTATGGAAGCCCAGATTTCCTTGATGCTTGCTGTCAGCTGTTCTTTGTTTTTGGGTCTGGTGCCCCTCATTTTTCTCTTGATAGTACCCCAGAGATTCTGAATGGGGTTTTGGTCTGGCGAGGTGGCTGGCCAGTCAAGTACTGTGATGGCATGGCCATCAAACCAGGTTTTGGTGTTTCTGACGGTATGGGCAGGGGCCAGGTCTCCATACAGATCTTCAGCAGAAGGAATCATGAAGTCTTCTAAAACTTTCTGGTAGACTGATGCTGTGACCTTGGATTTAAGAAAGTAGAGTTTACCAACACCTACACCGGACATTGCACCCCAAAGCATGACTGTGGACATTTCACACTGGACCTCAAGCAGCTTGGGTTGTGTTCCTTGGACCTTGATTCCTGAATAAACGCACACTTCACTTTCATCTGAAAGGAGGACCTTGGACCACTGGCCAACAGTCCAGTCCTTCTTCTCTTTGGCCCAATTGAGACGCTTCTGAATGTGGTGGTTTTTGAAGCTGTGACTCCAGCCTCATTCCACTCTTTCTAGATCTCTGCCAGATTCATGCATCTTCTCTGTTTGATAATCCGCTGAAGCCCACAGTCAGCTGTTCTGCTGGTGCATCTTCCCCTGCCACATTTTGCCCTTCCACTAGACTTTCCATTGATATGCTTTGACACAGCACTCTGTGAACGGCCAGCCTCCTTAGCTATGAACTTTTGTGGCTTACCCATCCTATGGAGGTTATCAATGATGGTCTTCTGCCCAGTTGTCAAGTCTGGAGTCTTCACCATATTGAACTTAACTGACAAAATTAAACCAAAGGGAAGCAATTTAATGACACCTGGGAAAACATGTCCAGGCACTTTGAGTTTAACAGATGAGTCGTGTGTGACACTCAGTTTAAAACATTCATGGCCTGTAAAATTTGGGCTGATTTCTTCACAGTATTCTAATTTCTTGAAATCCTGTTTTTGTGGTTTTTTTGAGCTGGAAGCCCAAATTATGTTCAAATAAACAACTAAATACCTAAAATTGTTTTAGCTGTGGGCCCTGAATCCATAATCTATGGACGTTTAAAGTTCTGAATGGAATTATGGAAATAAACTTTTCCATGATATTCTAACTTTTTGGAAAGGGTCTGTATACTGTATATATGCTTCCAATTGGTAAAATCATTAGACAGCATGGGATAAATTCATTAATTTTGATATGTATTTAATTCATTTTGACTTAACAAAATGGTGTCACATTGCTGAGACTGATTTATGCTTGGATATTAATATGAGCAGAAAATTATGTGTTCAGTGTACACTCAAGTCTTAAATTAAGATTCTATTCCTGCAATTTGTGGTTCCAGGGCACAACCCCATGTCTGCAACCACCTACCAGATCAAAGATCTCATCACTGACTTCCAATTCAGTCATGTCTTACCTCTGGTGTTCTGAAAACTTCATTGTGCTCTTTTAGATATGAGGAATAAAACAATGTGACAGGTGACAGCTGACCACTCCACTGTGTGTTCTGACAGGAAATGTAGAGAACCTCTGGACCAACACACTAATGTCACATCATAGAGACAAGCAGCAAGCTACAAATCACATCACCATGAGTGACATCAAATCAATACACACGGAGAGCTCAGAGTTTGTGTGTGTGTGGGGAGAGGAAAAAGACTGTTGGTGTGTGGGTTTGTACCAGGAGAAAGCTTTGAATGTTTTGGTTTGTATTTCATTGTGATCCGGTGTTATGTTGTGTGTACAAATGTGTGTATATCTGGCCCTGTGTGGATTTGCACAACATGTAATTACAAACACCTCTGAATCGTTCCTTGTGGAATGCAGGGAAAATACCATTAACCTCTGTTGCTTGGCTTCACAGCTACTGCAGGAGGATGTGGTGCTCAGAGATTACCGCTACTGTTGTTGGCCGCTGGGAGCTGGCCGCTAGAACCGCATTCTTGTACTACTGGACTTCTGGGAGGTTTTTTTATGCAGTCAGGGATTTGTTTTAATGCAGTTTGATCCTTTTTGACAGAGGGGTCAAACAGCTGCACAGCAGCAGAATATAATCCAATGTTTTCAGCCTGGCCTTAAAGGACTTGCTTGTAAAAAAATGTTCTTTCTGCATGTTGTTTATGAAGCTAATTCATTTTACTTTCCTGACCCACATGCAGAATTATAAACATGATGCAGAATGACAAGATAAAAGGAGTCCATTTACAATAATATTTAGAAATATGTACAAGCAAAGCGAGGTTTGGGTCTCAGGTTTGGTGGTATCTGCAGGGAGAGATGAGCGGTTAGCAGAGGAAGAAGCTGCCGTTGAATCTTGGTAAACAGGAGGTAATAGTGGCTCACGGTTCAGAGGGGATGGAGCGAGCCTAGCTGTCTCACCGCCCTGACAGGGGCCCCTCCCGTTCACTACTCTCTCTCACTGTCTGTGCCCATGTGCAGTGTAAAGTAAATAAACATGAGCACTTATCGCTCTGAAAGGGAAAAAAGAAAGGGAAAAAAAGAGGAAGAAGAGAAAATAAAACAAGACACTGGTAAGTGTGATACTTTAATGTGCCCTTTTTTAGCTGAATGTATTTGGCTATTTATGCAATTTTAACTTAGCTGTTAATGCTTGTTTGCTGATTAGCAAGAATGGTTTACATAAAATAAAAAACTGTCCACCTAAACAAAAGCTTATCATTTTTATCAAACGAAAATTGTTAAGACAGCTAAGCTAAAAAGGGAAATTTATTGACTTTCTATGTTACTTTCTGTAACATAGAAAGTACTCTTATATCAGATCTTCTGTTCCTTCTGTGTCTTCTGTGTCCCTGCTCTGTCTTCTCAAACCCCCAGACAGTTTAAATAATATTCAGCAATCACTGTTTATCTCTGCAGCACGTCTTCTCCAATCTTCATGTCCAGCTTCTGGAGAACTGGTTCTTGCCAGTCTGATAGAAAGCATGAACCAGCACATCCTAGATCAGACTGCTCCGTAGTTATCTTGCTGCCCCGGCATCTGTCTCTCTGGTGATCTGACACATCTTTATCAGAAACATAACCTTGCTTCCCCTAACTTTGTCATCTTGCCTTAGATACATTCACTAGACAGATACTATGTACTTAAATACTAATTACATAACAATATTCCCACCAGTTATATATATATATATATATATATATATATATATATATATATATATATATATATATATATATATATATATATATATATATATATATATATAATAAAATATATGTAGTATATACATGAAGTATATATGTCTGTATATGTACCAATACGTTATTCTGACAGCTTTAACATGTAAAGTAGATAAGAAATGTGATCATTTCAAATCTTTGTCAACCAAGCAGCCTTATCTTAGAGGCACATCTGTTAAAAAAAATACATATTTTTTTCCAACTAACTCCAGATATATTTCATATTTTGTTGGCAGAGATTTTTTACTTTTTAAAAATCTACAAGAGTTGTCAGTTAAGGCATTAAGCATTTCTGATATGCTGTCAAATGGGATTCACCTTCATTGTTGTTCTTTTATACATACACCCATCAGTATTATGTCTGTGTGGTCATTTGTTTACAGAACGTTTGTCTTGTTGTGGTGAGATGGTTTCCAACTAAGATGGGCAATGTTGAAATTTTAAGTTGTTTTTAAAATACAATGTTTTTTTCCTTACATATCATATCAATCACCTAAAAGTACAGGAAGATCATAAGGAGAAGTACTTAACATTATATGTGCATCACCTTTAATGCCACTTCTTTCATATCCTTAGGTGCTGTCTGGTTTTTGTTTGTTTTGATTAAATAAACAACAAATGTATGAATTTTGTCTTTTTCTTTCACACAAGATATTTTTTCAATTTCGAGAAAAATAAAACCATAGTTTTCTAACCGCATAAGAAGTATGATTTGGCTTTGTAATATTGCAGATGCCAAGGTTTATTTTAATATTGAGATGCTGAAGGAATTTATCAGATTTAAAAATGCAGTTGGCTGATTAATTACTTGTTTGACTTCTTATTTCTTCCCTTGTTATATACTGTTGAAAGAATTTTCAGTCATCATAGAGAATAAAACATTTATTTTTTTAAACACAAGATTCTATAAAAGAAAGGGACACAGATAAAAAAACAAGGGTGGCCAGAAGGCAAAAGAGACTTATGTACCGTAAAATGGGGTTGGGGGGGGGGGCAGAGTTGTCAGCAGTGTTATGGCAACAGATGTAATTGTTGAAATAAAAAAACTACATCAACAACACATTAGACATAACAACCAGGGCTATATTTATACATTTTGCTTTAAGATCAATTGTCCAAAAGGACGGTCATGTCTAATGTGAGGATGCGTAAAGATGGCACCATTTAAACTAGGAATAAAAGAAGCCCTAACACTGTTGACAAACTTCCTGGCCTTTTCTATTTTTGCTGGGCTTACACCCGCCCTCTACCGACGCCTTTGGGTGATGGAGGAGAAGATGATGGACATCTGAGGGTGGAGAAGGTTAAGCTGGTGTATATATATGGTGTATATATATATATATATATATATATATATATGCTGCTTGGTCCATGGGGAAATTTAATCCCCCGCGATGACTAGTGAATGCAGCCACGCCTATTAACTCCCCTCTGCAGCCTGTGTGAAAATCAGCTGCACTGCCTCATTTGTCCACGGGGAGGAGCAGTGATTGGGCTAAGTCCTGAAGTAATCATCAATCACTTTTCCTCCATGTTTCTTTTTTCCCTCAGACGGATTGCCTCCAAAACAGGCGATCTATAGTACAGTAAGTAGCTTCAAAGATACATAAACACAACACAAATAAAAATGTATATCACTCGCAGTTTACTTGAAAACAGACTTTGCATTGTAATAAATGTTTGCTGTGGCTTTAGTGTTAACACTGAAGCATACGGTGTGCAAAAAAAGCCCAACGAATACATAAACAACAGGTCAACTTGTCCGTGAATATACACTGAAAGCAGAGCATGATCTTTGTGACTGCAGGCGTGTTTGACTTGGCTGAGTCCTTCTTATGGCTGATTTGGTGGTCAGACGAGAGCTTCATATCTCATGGGCGGCTATACAGTGAGCAGTGTAGCCAAGCTGGACGAGTTCGTCACCGTGATGACTGCAAGGATGGAAGATGTTGCGGCATTTAATCTAAAAAACTTTCATGTTTAATATTTTGCCTTTTCAGCTGCCTGACAATAACAAGCAGGGTGAAGAAATTCAAAACAAAAGAAATAGAAACATTTATTTGGATGGGGTAGAAATAAATCAACCTACCAGGATTTAATAAATTCAGATCTGCGCTGTGGTTTCCCACTTAATTTTTTTTCTTCATTTCTATTTATTCCTTGTGTATAATGTGCTGGGGGTCTGAAAGAGACTTATAAATTATTATTATAATTATTATAAATTATTCTGTGTGGCTGTGAATAACACGAAGGGGGAGCGCGAAGCTGGCATAAGGAAAGATAGTATTCACACCAATAAGTCCTTGCATTGTGGGTCTTTGAATTAAACAAATCAATATTATTCAGAGGATTTGTGAAATTATTCCCCATGTGTTACATTGACATAACTCCAGTTGTGCTTCATATTAAGTATATAACTTGGAGGCTGCAGGACATTTAGTGTTGCTTTGCTGAAGCAGCCAAACATGAGCCTGTCCAGGTTTAGTAAAGATTAGTCTCATTGCAATATAAAATACCAAGGCTGTTTGAAATCATTTTGTAGCCTAATAACATGGAAATGAATTTATTAATGGGAGCGTTACATGTAAGTCCGGACAGAAAATTGGAGTTTGCGTCAGCGAGAGGTTAAACCAATCAGCACCAAGCTCAGCGAAGGCAGATCATCGACAGGCAGCTCGACTACCTGCATTATTTTTTTTTTACTTTATTAACAAACAGAGCAGTACAATACAATTTGTCCGCCGGGAATTATAATGTCTAAATATTTCTTGTAGGCTAGGCTACACTTTCACCTTAACTAGAAATGAAAAAAAAAATCTACTGTGTTTATTCCATTACAAAAAAATTGACTAGACATTTATTTATTTTTTGGGGTCGTGGAGATACGTCACGACAATGTCAGTCACCTGACTTTTTCATAGCGACCTGAGCATCAGTAGAGGCTCACTGTTGCTAAGGTAATTTGATGGCCAGCCAAGTCACCAACGAAGGCGAACTTGAAAAGTTGTTGTTGGGTTGCTCTTAGTTGTGATTTTGATTTGGAGAATGGAGAGGAGTAAGAAAAAAGAAAGCGGTGTTTATCGAGATTGTCTTGTTGCTTCTGCGAGGGATATATGTGCAAAAGTTAAAGGAGGTGGAGAATGTCGATCCTGAGGATGGAGCAAAGACCTCAACATTTCCACCTTTCACTCCGATCGACATCACAAACTATCAGACTAACTATTAAACTACACTCAGACACAGTTCGAAAGCTAGCTACAAGTCACTGGATGGTTACAAGTTGTTTAGCTGTGGCTGGTTGCAAGACCTGATGTGTGTGGGGGGGCCTTGGTGACACCCGCCTGCTGACTGTCCATGGCTTTGCCCCCTCATCCACAAAGAACTGACAGATATTACTCCAACCATTGCACTGTATACAAGGGTGTCAGTTTGTTTTTAAAACTGCTGTGGACAATTATTGATTATTCATATAGCCTATGATTATTCAGCCGTTGGCTACATAGGCTATATGATATTAAACGCGTTCCCTTTACAACCCTTGCTGTTCTGTGTGGGGAAACTTTAACAGTTCAGAGTCTTGCAATGGGGCGGGTACCCGCGGGTGGAATATTCCAAAGCAATAAAAGAGAAATAATTAATTTTATTATAATTTACATTAAATCAGCGATCCCATTATTTTCTGTCTTTGACAGATTTTTAAACTTTGAAAAAATCTGAAACATATTTAATATTATTTAATTCTTCATTCATTTTAGTTAATATTCAGCCCGAACAATCAGAAAAAAGAATCTCCATGGTGCCATAACACATGGAGCAGATGAAAACATGTACTAAATATGAACATTTTACCTGCAGTCTCACAACTTTCTCATGGTCTATGGACGTGAATTGCGCACCTGCTTGTGCGTAAGGGAGGCTGAATCCGCTCCGCTGGCACACTGCAGACTGGAATAAAAAGAGCCACTTCTTTCTCAACGGGGACTTTCCTTATTGCCTCAGCAGGAGGAAATAGCGTTGCGCTGAGTACGGTGTCCAGGTCTGAGATGATGATGCTCCGATGCTCTCATAAGAATATTTTTTAAATGATTCAGTTTCCTAAACTCTGTGCGTAAAGTTGAAAATGACTGTGCGTCTGCATCAAGTGGTCAGTGGCATAAATTGTAAACTTTCAAAATGAAGGATGTCTGTTAGTTTGCATGTCCACAGGTGTTTCTGATTATTGTACTGACTGATGAATAGAGGTTGCGCAATAAACTGACGGCAAAAGCTCATCACACAAACACTCTTCAGATGGTGTTCCTTTTTGTGAATGCACTCACTACCTGATGGAGTAGTGGAGTGGTTGAGTCGCCCGTCAGAAAGTGAACTTTTGTCTGATGTCCTGCTTCATTTTCTCACTCCTCATTCATTTCCTGCCACATCTTAAGGAGCCCTGCTAACTTCGGCCTTTACATTTTTCCATTACAGTTTTAAAAAACCGATCAAAGACGGAAAATGACACTATCCCAGATTGATTGTAAATTATATTACAATGAATCAGGTCCCTTTTAATTCTTTGAAATATTGTACAGCTGATATTTATTTGATGCAGAGATCTGTGTGCAGAAACAAAATATTGTCCACAATCCCTGGCTTTATCTGCGCTCTCCGTTCCTGAATCACAAATTCAGTCGCAGAAAAATCTCTCTGGCAGCGCAGGGTGCATAGATAGTGGGAACATTTTGCTGCCAGTGCAAAGTTGGGGGAATATTCTGGCATGCTCTCTCCACAAGCACAGTATATCAACATCATTCTCTTTGGGAGTGTTAAACAAACAAAAGTATTAAATTAATATTTGTTAACCTGCAGTAAGAAACTTCAGCTAGACCCATGAAATTTAATTGATGTATTTTTCCATCTTGAAACGGGTACCAGCGGCACTGCAGGACTCTGGTCTGAACGTGTTTGTATACGGACTAGTCTTTTAAACCTTGACGTATCCACTGCTAAGAATGCTGAAGCATCTGCAGAGAAAGAAAGCATGACTCTATAAAAAAGTGCAATGGAGTAATTTTAATAATAGTTCAGATACTGTGGAAATTGTGCTGGGAGCACAAGTGGATGTTAGATCGGCGCTGGTAGGAAATAACAGCTGAAAAGTCTCACTCCATTGTCTTAAGTCTAAAGCCGCGTTCACACCGGTCAGCGCGTCCAGGCGCCAAATCGCTCAAACGGACGAAAGTCGACGCTTTAAAATTTAAACCCAGCTGCTTGCACACTTGTGGTCTGCGTCGGCGCGTCGGGGCATCAGCGCGTCACATCATTACGTCAGCGTGCGGGCGTGGATTTGTCTGTTGCTAGTTGTTTACAACATGGCGGATCTTGTCGGATCAGCAGCGCGTCTTCAACTACCGGCTCTCCCGGGCCCGGCTGGTGGTGGAAGATGCATTCGGGATCTGGTCTGCACAGCGGAGAATGTTTCACCGCAGACTGGAAGTCAACCCCGAAGTTGTGGAGAAGTGTGTGAAGGCGACGTGTGTTCTCCACAACTTCATGAGGGTTTCTGGAGATGGCCAGGTACCTGCAGTGAGGGGAGCTGCCGCTGCTCATGGAGAAAGACCACTTCCAGCTGTGGGGCGAATCGGAGCCAACAACGCAACCAGAGAGGCAGTGGAGACCAGAGAAGTTTTCATGGCCCACTTCAGTGAGGAGGGGGCAGTGCCATGGCAGCCGGCAGAATAGTCATGTCCATACAGGACTGACCCAAAACGGCTCTTTTAAGAGCCACCCAATAAAAAAATTAAGAGCAAAACTTTCTGAAAATTTCCACATCTATATTTACCATATTATATTTTAGTAATTTGTTTTTCTCTATACATTCATATATACATTCACAAATCCCTTTCATTTATGGATTATTGTTTGTTCTGTACCTATATACTTTTGACCTGTTCACCTGTACCTCTCGTTTCCAGGTAATCACTGACAGACTGCTCTGCTTTCTCCCACAAACTCGTCTATGGATATGGTGAAATCAATCAAATAAACTCAAATAGTTCTTGCTTTTGTACTTCTGTGGTATTTTATATAGTCAATAAAAAGGTATATTTCATTAAGGTAATTATTAGCTGTTATTAAAAACAATATTTTCACCCAAATGGCATTACATAGGACAGTAGAATTAAATTAAGGAAAGTAGCTGACCAAAATGTTACATATAAAAATATTTAATATAAAAAAATACATACAACATATATACATATAATAAAACAATAAAATAAAGAACAGGAAGAGAAAGGACCTTATTTGGAGGAAGTGCAGTGGAAGACAGGAGGGACACAGAAAGGAGTCTCCTTCCTCCCCTGAAAAAGGTGTCAGCCCGATCAGTAAAACTACTGAGTATTGTCCAAATGGGTCAAATTGTTCATTCTTTCAAAAATCAGTCTATGAATGTCAAATTTTAGGATGTCTCTTTCTAGAGGTGACACCCTTTTCAGGAGAGGATGAAGAGAGAGAAGGAAGTGCATTTCATCATCTGCAGGAGGAGCAGGAGCTGGTTCAGGCCGGGCCTTGAGCGCATCAAGCAGCTTTTGCTGGAACGCTGTTGGCACTGACAAGTCCTGCTGCCTCCGCCTTCGTTTTCTTGTAGGGCCTGTGAAAAAACACAGTAGAAAAATGTGTTAAAAATGCTTACAATTATGTTGAACAAATATACAAATTAGATAAAATTATAAGCAACATTTTAAGTCTGTATGAAAGGCTGAGTGTGAATTCCAGGGTATACACAGACATTTCAGAAAGTACAAAAAGTAATTCGCCAAGTGTCTGGGAACCCAAAGAAACAGATTGACATCTTTGAATAAAACCTAGATTCCCAACCTTTCCAAACAGCACTACACACCTGCAGGTGCTGGAGCAGAGGAAGGGCCAGGCTGGTCAGAAGAAGAAGCAGCAGCAGAGGAAGGGCCAGGCTGGTCAGAAGCAGAAAAGGAAGGGCCAGGGGACTCTGGTTCAGCCATGTCACCTGCCTCCATGTTAGCTGGATCTGTCAAGACAGAAAGGAATATTATTGACCCTCCTCTTTATTATGCTTTATACCAAGATCACAAATACTTCTACTGCTAGCACTAATAATAAAAAGCAAAACTTTGTAGTAGCAAAATGATGTAGGTTTCAGCTTTACAATAATTATTTTCATGTTTCTGAGCACGTTTTTGTGTGTGTTTGTGTGCCACTATGTCTGGGTTTTCTTCTCAAAATCACCAACCTTCTGCCTCTAACCGCCCTGCTGCTTCTTCTTCTGGCTCCTCTGGGTGGTCGTACCCCTCCGCCTGCTCCTCCTCGACCCCCATGTTGCTCGATGTTTCGCGGGGGGCGATGAAGGGTTCGAGGAAGGACAGGACAGAGAGGTACTTCCATTTCTGCACTTTCCCTCCTTCTGCTCCGCTCTTTCTTCTCTCTTTCTCTTTTCTGCTCTGCCTGACATATGTGTCCCTCAATGTCTTCCACCGTTTTTTGCAGATCTCGTCTAAATACACAATGGGAAACTGGTAATGCGTATTTAGTACCGTAGTTGCCCTAACCGCTTTTGGCTAGCGTAGCGTTAGCTAACATAACAAGAAAGTTAAAAGAAATAATATTTTTTTCTATGTTTAACTGCTTACCTGGCACTCCAATATCCTCCGATATCTTCCTCCAAATCAGATCCGATCTCTTCCTGTCTTTGTAAAAAGACGAAGACGGGTCATACAATTCACGGACATTACATACAGCGACGATCAGTTTGTCCTCCATCTTGAATAAAAAATTTGCCGATTCCCCCATGGAAGGAGTTACCACGTCAGTACAACGAGTCGCTCTGATTGGTTGACGCCGCGCGTCTGCTGCCCGAAAGTTCAATTTTCCCAACTTGAGCAGCAGACGCCCCGACGGACCGTCGGGGCGTCCGGGCATCAGCTGCGTGGACGCGCTGATGCCAGCTGCGCCGACGCGCGCGACTTGCTGCTTGGCAG
Source organism: Valencia hispanica (assembly GCA_963556495.2). NCBI lineage: Eukaryota > Metazoa > Chordata > Actinopteri > Cyprinodontiformes > Valenciidae > Valencia > Valencia hispanica. The sequence continues at coordinate 54,275,921 of OY747710.1, forward strand.
CTTGGCGCCCACTAGATGCGTAGATACCATAGACTTGCATGTAATCTAGCTGCCCTGCTGCCTGGACGCGCTGACCGGTGTGAACGCGGCTTAAGACCAGCTAACGCAGGCCGGACCGAGCCCGACTCTGCTGACCGGGTGATCAGGGAGCGAGAGAGAGAGAGGAAAAGAGAGAGGAAGGGAAAAGAAAGAAAGCCATGATCCGTTTAGGATAAAACAAACTGTTTCAAACACAGCAATTACAGCTCAAACTTATGCGTGTCGCGACGCAAAAATGAGCAAACAGGTACAGTGCTTAAAAAGACTTTAAACCAAAAATTAACGAGATCTAACTCTCATAAAACTCTATTTTCTCTATTTATCTCCGCCCAGACACAATATTAGTATAAATGAACCGGTTCAGTCCTACTTAGCCTTGAAAGAGGTCCAGTCCACTAGAAGGAGAGCGAATCGTGTCCGTTGTTGAGCAAGATAAGGAAGAGTTATAAAACATCTTGTACAGGATTTAAGGACCATGTGGCCCAAAGGCAGGCTGGATGGCCTGTAGGTCGACGTCTAACAAACTGCCTGGGAACAGTCTGGATATGGCTCAAACTAGATACACGAACAGAATGAGCACTTCGAAGTTTTTAAATGAGTTCTTCCCCAGTCCAGCGGGTCAGAACAAAAGAGAATCTTCATTTGTGAGATGTCCTCTGTTTAGCCTAAGTTTCTCTCTGAAACTTCTGGCTTGAGAACAATTTAAAATGGCTTCAACTCCCACTCTTATAGCCCCTTTGGCCATGATGTCATCGCCGATGTCACCATGGGTGGTGACGGACTAATAGGAGTGTGTTGGGGGTCACTGCTAGGATTGCTGGGAAATGTGGTCTGCTCAGTTCATCTTTGAAATAGCTCCCAGACATCCAAAAGTCTGTTCAGTTCATGTTATGAGAAATGTAATCAGAACCCCCCCCCCCCCCTTAGTTCTAAAGCATTGAACCAATGTTCAGTCTTTGGAACTAGAAGTTGATTCATTTTCCATGTGAACCACGAAACGTTGCTGTCCTTCTGCAGCAGGGAAGGATGCTTATCTTAAGGATATAATGACGGGTGGGTGCTTGAGCGCTCTTTTTTTCTTTCCTTCTTTTCTTTTTGTTATTCTAATGCCTCTCGTAAAGAGGCCTTATCCTCCCTCTGCTCGTCTTGTATGCCTGTTTTGTGTGTGGCCGCGTCTGTGTGTGTGTGTGTGTGTGTGCATGTCTGTCTCCGTGAGATCCTGGGAAAATGGTTTTCTTTAATCTTTTATGGGATTTAACGACTTGACATATGATGGAGATGATATACACCACTGTATTGATGTTGATAACAACATAACCTGTAAATATTAGGATCCTGACCATGTAAAATGTCAGAATATAGTAAATAACTTTTCATTTCTGCACCTAAACATAAGAAGCTTGAATAAACATCACGATGAGCTTGTCCCCCTACTCTCAAACACTGAATGCTGCTTTAACATAACTGGTTGTAGTGAGACGTGGCTAAATGAAAAATCGTACATAGATGCCCTAAACCTCGAAGGCTATAATTTATATCATAAGGACAGATTTGGCAGATCTGGTGGTGGGGTATGCCTCTATATACATTCGAACATGCATGCCGATGTTTGCGATCTTGCTGTTAATGACAATCACACAGACTCTCTTTTCATTGAGATAAAAAATGACAAAGGTAAAAGCAGTATTGTGGGCGTAATTTACCGCCCCCCCAGACTCTGATTTAAACATTTTTAATAACAAACTTGAAGAAATTTTATTACACATAAAAAATTAAACAAAGACTGTGTCAAAAACAACTTCATTAATACACTCTTCCTCTTTTTTTCCCAACTATAAATATATTGACTAGAGTCACAAATACTTCTACAACTACCATAGACAACATCATCACAAATATACGAAATCTCAAGCTGGAATGTTAACTTTGTTTTCTCTCAGTGTTTTTCTCTCCATAGAACATATACCTGGTCTGGTATCCTGCTTGGCTGCAATGCCCTGTTGGACGGGGGGCATCGACTGGGATGATGCTCCCAGTAACTGAACATCCACCGTGTCATGATATCAACTTTTTACTTTCTGTAACATAGAAAGTACTCTTATATCAGATCTTCTGTTCTTTCTGTGTCTCTGCTCTGTCTTCTCAAACCCCCAGACGGTCGTGGCAGATGGCCGCTCCTACTGAGCCTGGTTCTGCTGGAGGTTTCTTCCTTTTAAAGGGAAGTTTTTCCTCTCCACCATCGCTACATGCTTGCTCAGTATGACGGATTGCTGAAGGTTTGCTGTGGTTGGAAAGTTTGCATCAACAGGGCCCAACCTCACGCCAATGACTGACACAATCTGCTGGGATTCCTTAAATAGGAAACTTTTTAACTGATTGGAATGTTTGTATAAATGTATTGAAATGACTCCTTGTTAAGTGCCTTGAGATGACATCTGTTGTGAATTGGCGCTATATAAATAAACTGAATTGAATTGAATCAGGAGCTTTACTTTCTGATATATCTGATCATTACCCCACAATACTGTATGTTAATCTTGATTACAAATGTTTACCTTTATGTCACCCGGCAAAAACCAAAGTAGTAAACGACAGAACACTGTACCCACTTAAGGCAAGTCTTCAAGCTAAAGCATGGAACTCTGTCTATTGCTTCTGCGATCCTGACACTGCATATGATTCCCTGTTAAATGAAATAACAGATTCCATTCGCTGCTCCATTCCTACAAAAATTGTCACACGCAATAGGGCAGAACACAAACCCTGGCTAACAAGGGCAATCTCTAACTCTATTAAACAAAAAAATAAACTTTACCAAAAATATGTTAAAAAAACAAATATAGAGAATAAAACCAAATATAGCGTCTACAAGAATAAACTGACACACATAATCAGGAAAAGTAAACGTAGTCACTATTCTGAACTTATAAAAGCCTCTCAGGGAGACTCCAAGAAATCATGGAAAGTGCTGAATAATGTCCTGAATAGGGGCCATAACGACACCGTGCTACTAGACACAATAAATAATACTGATTTTGCAAATGAATTTAATAATTACTTTGTATCAATAGGGGCTAATCTCTCAAAAAATATTACTCAACCACACAGTGTCTCTTACAAACAATACATGTCAGGCAACTATCCAAACTCCTTCGTCTTAAAGCCTACAGATGCTACTGAAATGTATAATATCATAATGGCTCTTAAGAGCTCAAACTCTGCTGGAGAAGATGAAATTAGCAGCAAAATATTAAAAAGTATTGCCAAAGAAATAATTGAACCACTTGCACACTGTATTTATCTCTCAATGCTCACAGGAACTTTTCCCAAAATTACAAAAATTGCAAAAATAATCCCGATTTTTAAATCTGGTTATAAAATGACAACAAATTATCGTCCCATATCCACTTTACCAACTCTTTCCAAAATATTGGAAAGAGTGGTTTACAATAGACTTATTAATTATCTCAATACACTGAACATACTCAACCCAACCCAGTATGGCTTTAGGAAAAAAAACACCACCTGTATGGCGATCCTTGATCTTATTGAAAAGATCAATGATGCCATTAAAAAGGGGGAATATGGTATCGGTGTATTCTTAGACCTTTCAAAGGCCTTCGACACCATCGACTTCACCATACTACTGTACAAACTGCACCATTATGGAATTAGAGGCCAACCACTGAACTGGTTCAAGAGCTACTTACACCTGAGGCAACAATATGTAACTATTCACAAACAGACTTCAGAAAACAAACACATTAAATATGGTGTCCCACAAGGATCTATATTAGGTCCTCTCCTCTTTATTATTTACATTAATGACCTGGAAAATTCCTCAAAGACTCTTGTTAGGTAAATTCAGGTTACCTAAAAAGAATCACACACAGGAGACGGAGAGATGGAGTAGTTTTGGCTCTGCAGAGGAGAACTGGGTTAATCAGATAATAGAATAAACTGACCGTGGATCGTCCCAAGTTCTGAAGAACCAGCTCCTCGCAGTTCTTTTTATTACAACGGTTGCATGAGAAGGAGATCAAGATACATGAGTTCAACCAATCAGAAGCGAGGCAGACTAAGTAAGATGAGTTGCTACTTCCTTATCACATTTCCTGAAACAGTTTGACCATAAAACACACCCAACGCTTAAAACAACTTCATGTCTTGCTACGTTGAACTGGTTAGATAAAAAACATTTAAAAAGCACATTAATATAAATGGAAAACTCCAACATTTCCTCCCTGAAATGGGGTTTTTAAATGAATATATGAATGATAAAAAGTAAGGAATATAAATGAAAAACAAGTATGTGGTTAACTAATAAACGGTTTCTGAGCTTATACGTCAGAGCCTATTTCAAAAAAACGTACAATAAAAGACTGCAAAATAAGTAGTAGTCTAATCTTTAAAACATATACTTGAAACCTAAGTAACATCTTCCTCAGCCAATGCTTAATCCAGACTAACCTAGGGGAAAGCTTCATTCAAATAACTGCTACACTTTAAGTAGTTTAAGTTATTGAAATCATAAACCTAAATTAATCAATTTTAAACAGTGACCTTTACTTCTTTTTCCTCACAATCAACCTTCTGTATTAGAAGTGTGTATTGTACCATAGTATTAACTAGCATTTTACTCATCATACCTTTCAAACAGGGGATCACACAACTAATAAAAATACAGAACAGGAGAAGAATAACAAAAAGAGGGACCAGGATCTTCATCAGGAGGTGCCACCAGGGGCCAGAGGTGAGCCATGACATAAAGTCCCAAGGTTGACGACTTTCTTTTGATTTCAGGAGTGAAGATATGTCCGCAACTCGTCCATGGATTTCAGTCCAATTACCTGAAATGTCAGGAATTAATGTGCAGCAGTGGTCTGGGCCAACCATGGCACAGAGACCTCCTTCTGCTGCAAACAGGGTGTCCAGGGCGAGTCGATGTTGCATCAGCATGGAACGTATGGCTTTTTTCTCAGGGTCGTTGGTGAGGAGGGAAGTTACGTCATTCAGTATATCAGTTATATTCTCCAGGGTCCACCAAACTTCATTCATCCTTTGCATGAGGTCTGCTACTCCAACCATCGGAAAGATGGTGTTGAAAATGCCTTTCACGTCCCCGAAGAGACTTTGTACAGGCTTGAAGTCTCCTTTTTTCAGCTCTCGGTTCTTGTGATTTACACTGTCAGCAGAGATGATGTAAGAAGATGGTTGCAGTCGAGCCAGGCTGCAGGTACCACACCAACCCTTTGGCAGGTATAGGTAGAAGGTCATTCCACACTTAACCTTCAGGGGTGCCCATGCCCCATTGTTGGGGCACTTCCAATAAGTGTGTGGTGCGTTTGAGTTTGATCCCTCCAACTTTTTGGGACAAGGTAGTGAGATTCAGGGTCACGATACCACCAGTATCGCCGCCTTATGAAGTCAGAAGCCAGTGGCGAGTCGTTGCCGTGTTTGCATTCGTGCTGTTCCAATTGGATAGAGGCATTACCTCTACGCAGGGAGAGTTTCCCAAAGGGGTATTTCCAACCCCACATGGCATGGGGCCATGCAATACCATTTGTTTTCCAGCGGTGAACGGGGGTCAACCTTAGCTCTTCTGGACACTTTGGTGAGGTTTGGTGTTACGTGAATGACTGTGAAGATTATCAGTAGACACCAGGTGGCACTGAGGATCCATATTGGGTGTAGGGATGCTATTTCTGGCAGGTTTACAGGTTATTAGGAGACTAGCCCCAAACTGGTGGGTTACCGCTAGGAGGCAGGGATATTTTTGCTGCTGGGTTTGAGACCAAGGGCCCAATGGGTTTCCTCGTCCTTTGAAGCCCAGACTCCCCCACTGCCCCGTGTCTAGTCTCCCAATATTCTCTGTAGTTTGCAGTGAGACAGGTGGATCCAAGATGGTCGCTCAGCAATTTTTACAGCGGTGGGAGTGGTCAGTAGAACTTGATAAGGGCCTTCCCACCGTGGACTGGTCCAGTTCTTTCTTTTTATTACTTTGATAAAAACCCAGTCACCAGGTTTGATGAGTTGCTGGTTTTCCTGTAAGACAGAAGGAAAAGCGGGCAGGTCGTGTGCATATTGAATTTCTTTAGACTGTATGATCCTTTTCATGTAGTCAGCTAATATGAGTTCTTCATCTGGTGCGCAAATAGGGAGTCGGTAAGGTCTACCATAAATTATTTCAAACGGTGTTAACCCTTTGTTTGTTGGGGTTATTCTCATATATAGTTTTACCAAATCCAGGCACTCAGGCCAAGGTCTCTTTGTTTCGTCTATGCATTTCCTGAGCCTACTTTTCATTGTGCCATTGTTTCTTTCCACTAAACCAGCACTCTGTGGATGGTAGGCACAGTGGTTTTTTAGAGTAATACCTAGATGTTCAATCATGTGTTGTATTACTTCATTGACGAAATGTGGGCCATTATCTGAAAGAATAGTCTGAGGGACTCCATGGTTTGCTATTATGTTTTTACAGAGAGCTTTTGCTACTGTGAGTGCATCATTTTTGGCTGTAGGTATAATTTCTACCCATTTTGAAAAAGCATCTATTATAACCAGGCTGTACTTGTAAGGGCCACTTTGCGTTAGTTCAATGAAATCCATATGGATTGTTTGGAAGGGGTATGCTGGCTGTGGAAACTGTCCTCGTTTAGGTCTCATGTTTCCCCGGGGGTTGTGTTTGATACATACAATACAGGATTTACAAAAATGTTTAAATAGGTTTCTAGATTGTATGTTGTAAAGTGTTGCTGTATTATTGATACCACCCCCCTTGGGGAGACATGGCATGGCCCATGGCTCAGAATTGCAGCTGTTTTAAATAATGATTTAGGTAGGATCGGTTTTCCACAGACAGACATAAGTCCGTTTTCATCAAGTGAGGCCCCTTATGTTTTCCAAAGCTGTTTCTCAGCGGCAGGTGCTTGGTTCTGCATGTCTTGTAACACAGTGTGATCAATGAGTTCCAGTTCTTCTGTGTTTTGTAGATAAAGATCAGGGGAACCGAAACTGCCTTGTGCAACGGACTTTACAATTTCATCAGCAAGTTTGTTTCCACAGGAAACAGAGTGTGTGTGTGCTGCATGTGCCAGGCAGTATTTCTCTTAACAATAATTATGCAACATAGTATATCTAAATGTTTCAGTTCAAATAGAGCTTCTTCAGCCCAGCTTTTGTTTGTTCAAAGTGATTTCTTAATTTTATGTGAGAAGCTTTTCTTTTTCCCCTGTGTGACACATTTCTTGTCCATTTAGTAATCAGTTTAAGAATTTAACTATTCATAAGAAATGCTTTAATGCTTTAATTAGTTCGTCACTAAAGATCACCATACCCTTGTTCCCCCATTGTTGGCCAAATGCCAAGAAAACATGTAAAGTTCAATTTGGATCTACTGTTATGATTATTTCATCTTCATCTGATTACAAACTTCAGTTAAAACTTTATTTTTATTTTTCCAAGTAGAACAATTCTTTGGTAGCTGTCCCGTTTTAAGAGTTTTATGAAAATCTACAATTTGGATTATTAATTTATCCCCCACAGAGAATATGCCCAACTTCAAGTGAAATAGGAAATCTCTTCCTAACAAATTAGAACAGAATCTCGAGATAATATGATTAACACAACAGATTTTTCCTGTAGCAAAATCTATTATTTTTATTTCATTTTTCTAACAACTCAATCTCTTTTTTTCGTAGTGGAAAACAAAATTCCACCAAATTCATAATTTTTTCCCATTGGACTTCAATAACTTAATCCAATTTTGTTATTGAGTTAATCAGCAACTAATATTTCCATAATAAAACATCACATCTCTATTCCTTGCTCTCTGCTTATCTGCTCTTTCATAAAGATTCTACAAATTAGCTTATTATTCTGATTATATGTGGAAGAGTCTGTTGCTAGATATCCAAAATGTGGTACCATTCTCAACTCAGACTGGGGCGAGGGCCGGCAACCTCTCCCAGTCCCAGGTGTAGGTCCAGACATCTTTCCTGCTTAATCAGACCCTTAATTTTGTCCCATTAGCAACAACTCCATTGAGTGTAAATATTAAAGTGCGCTTATACTCAGTGTGCTACGGTAACTAAAGTTGAATTTTGGAGTACGTCACTACATTCTTTACTACGGTAATCCCGTAACGAACATTTCTTCTCTTATTTTCAGTCTCTAACCCAATGCATTACAAGATTGTTCCCTTTCAACATGTATCTATCTGTCATTAAAATGTTAGAAGCAAGCATCTGAAGTGATTCAAACCGAATTGATCGCACGGGAGCAAACGTTGGTGATCTCCGGAGAAGCTACGCAGCTGGTCAGTGAGGCAATTCAGCGACCTGGACTTGTCAGGGTTGTACCAGAAGCGGCCCTTCTGCAGCGACCGCCAGCGCTGAGCTCCGTAAGTCGAGTCACGGCACTAAGATGTTAGGTAAATTCAGGTTACCTAAAAAGAATCACACACAGGAGACGGAGAGATGGAGTATTTTTGGCTCTGCAGAGGAGAACTGGGTTAATCAGATAATAGAATAAACCGACCGTGGATCGTCCCAAGTTCTGAAGAACCAGCTCCTCGCAGTTCTTTTTATTACACTGGTTGCATGAGAAGGAGATCAAGATACATGAGTTCAACCAATCAGGAGCGAGGAAGACTAAGTAAGATGAGTTGCTACTTCCCTATCACATTTCCTGAAACAGTTTGACCATAAAACACACCCAACGCTTAAAACAACTTCATGTCTTGCTACGTTGAACTGGTTAGATAAAAAAACATTTAAAAAGCACATTAATATAAATGGAAAACTCCAACAACTCTCCACAAAGTAATCTTTGCAGACGACACAAACTTGTTCATATCACACAAAAATGAATTTGAACTTCAACAACTACTCAACAAAGCAAAGCAGCCTGTTTGTTTTCCTGTTGTCATTTGCCTTCCCATAGCTTCAACAGATATGCAAAAATGTTGAATGTGAAGAAAGAATACAGGCGTTGGCGGAATTCATGAAAAACCCAGATAAGAAGGTTCCGATTTCAGATGTGTTTGGACAACTTGCCTTGCTCTACCAACGGAGAAAGAAATGAGAGGCTGAAAGATGTGCCAGATTGACTCAGGAACGCGATGAAGCCCTGGACAGGGAGCAAGCAACTAGAATAGAGCTCTCCAAAGTAGAAGCAAGGGTTGAACTGGCTGAGAATTGACTGAAGGAGCTGGTTGACACTGAGAACACAGAAGAAGGGGTGGAAGAGCAGACAGAGGAACTACCTGACGTGGGTCAGATGGAGCTGAATGTTTGTCCAAGGTTTTCAACCCACATTAAAGCCACACCTCTCATCTCCACAGAACCTAGAGTAGGTGTGGATGCTAATTTGACAGCTGTCAGTGTCAGCAAGCCACAGGGCCTGGGGTCTGCAGGGGGTCCAAAGTGGAGGAGCAGAATGCAGCCAGCTGATCTGACTCACAGCAGCCTGTACCTTGAACCAGTGTCTCCTCAGAAACAACCAGAGGGCCATCCTTGGGACTCAGGTGGACCAGACTATCCTTATTCCGATGAGGCAGGCCTACCCAGTGAGTACGGCATGCAAAAGAGTTGCTAAATAGCAACAGCCACAAAGACAAACAACAAAACAAACAAGCCTTAGCTTTCAAAAGAGTTGCTGACAAACAACAAACAGCAAAAAAAACAAGCCTTAGCTGTCAAAAGAGTTGCTGAATAGCAACAACACGGGCTTCAACTGACACTTCAAAACACCTCTTATAAGTATGCACGCTCTCCTATGCATATATGGATGTGGTCATGTGCGGTTAAATATGTGCATAAGCTAAGAAATCAACCTGTAACTTACCCAACACTGTGATCAGTGTTAAAATTGCTATTGTGTTTAACTGGTGCATAGGCTGACAGTTCAGTCTATGACTTATCACCCACTTTAAGTGTTAAAATTGCTTTTCCTATTCTTTAAGGAAATCTCAGCAATGCCGTTAAGAAAAGAAAATCACTCTGTCTAGTCAGATTAGCAGGAGGTTAGCCAGGATAAATTAACTCTGGAAGTTAAATCAGGCAACATCCATGCTTAAAAGGTTACACACAAGGGAAGAGAAACACCAAATAATTGCAAAATCTCTCCAAGAAATGTCAAGTGAAATGGTGAATTAACTGCAGGCTAGGTCACTGTGATAGCAGCATATGGGATTAGCTGCAAGCTATCCTAGGCTGTGATCTGCAGTTAACACAGAGCACACTGAAATTTGTTTAATGGTATGAGCACAGGTATTGAAAATCTGAGTAATTCATTTAAATCCAATTTAAATAAATGCAAGTTACCATGAAGTTAACTGCTAATTAGAACAGAGGGCTGTGTTTACACAAGCACAATAAAGGTCTAAATTTAGAATTTCAGGTTCTGGAAAAATTTGCGTAGTCAATTTAAATGCAATTTATATAATGAATTTAAAATGTAGTAATGAAATTAACTGCAGGTTAGCTCAGGGCTCCTGTGTTTTGTACAAAGCACACTGAGATAAGTTGCAGCTTGATTACAGTTTGAGAAATTTGAACAATTAATTTAAATGTACTTTAAATAATAAGAATAGTCCAAATGTAGGTTAACTGATATGATTAACTGCAGGTTAGCTCAGGACTCCTGTGTTTTGCACAAAGCACCCTGAGATAAGCCGCAGCTTCGGAGCATCAACATGCAGAAAACTTTGATTAAAGTCCACTGTTTAAGCTGAATTAAACATCCAAAACCACACAATGCAGTATCAGAATCACCTGAAACTGATCTATGTAGCTTAATTGAGCTTTAAAGGCAAGAGAGGAAATTTTAAGAGTTATCAACACCTGTCCGCTTCAAGGTTTGGAATAATAACTCTAAATATGTCACAATCTATATTATTTATATGTATGCAGAACAATTATATCCACTCAACGTGCCTCACACGGGCAGCGCCAATTATGTTGTGCCACAGCTGGTAGGGTTTGGCTATGAATAAATATGAATAATTGCCTAGGGCAATTATTAATAAGATTAATAATTGTATGTAAAATTATAAAAAATTATAAAAAATAAAAAAAATTTGGGGGCACCATCCTGGTGGATTCCAGGAATATATATATATATATATATATATATATATATATATATATATATATATATATAGCCAAATTGTTCAGTCTCAGTTTATGTTTATAATTTTCAGCCTGATAAGGCCGAGATAATTCAACAATAGATGAAGGAATAAGTTCTTACGATGTGGACATTAATTGTACGCATTCTGGTGGAAATTTTGAGGAGTCCTGATGAGATGAAAACGATCAGTTGGTTTCAACAAAGTTTATTACTTGCAGCAAGGAGAAGTCAAAAAGAGACTCTACAGTTATTACTAAGACATGAGTATATATCTGTAAGTAATGCACCTGAACAACCCCCTCCCATCCCCACGAACCGATTAAGCCTGGTTCCTCAGTTAGTGTCTTATGAGAAAAAAAGTCCTTATTAGGGTTTTCCGTGCAGCTTCAAGAGCTGAACATCTCCAAGGTCAGAAGATAACTCTCAATTGATAAAAACAGTTCCGGATCCAGGAGCTGAGAAGTCAGTACACAAGTAACTCTGAAATACATATCTTTAACTGAATAAACACATTTTATGAAATGAAACAAATAGTGAAACGATAAGAATAAACAAAGATATTTCTTCTACATTTCCTCTCTTTTGGTCATTTCATGACCAATCTTTAATAATGAAATTTCTTTCAGGTGATTACTGTATGTACAATGGTAACACTTGAACATCAGAGAAGGCACACCCGCGTGGGTTTAAGACAACTCTTCATAAGGTGTTACTACGTAAGGAGCAAAAGGAATTTAATAAAAGTGTTGGAACTATTAATAATAAATATTTGTTGTCTGGTTTTCTGAGCATCAATAATTGTAATCAATAATTTAATATTAATATAATTATTGATGACGTTCGAGTTTAACCTGTTTATTAAAAATTTCGGGGCACCAATCTCATAAATGAGATAATTTTAGTTAAACCAGACAGTCAGTCTCTCTGAAAAGGCGTAGAGTTCATCCGCGGGGTGAAAACAAACTTCACAGCACACACTGAAATAGCACAGGAAACTTCTCGTTACTTAAGGGAATTTATTAATGAAATAGGTCAGCCTTACAGATTAAATTTCATTTATAATTTCCATGTATTCTGACGCATGCAAAAATATAGAACAAAGTTAACATCGAGGGAAGGGGGCGTGTGTGTGCGGCTGTGTGTGTGTGTGCAGCGCTGTGTGTGTGTGTGTGTGAGACAGCGAGCGAATGAGGGGGGTTCAGTTTAGCACACTCAATGCGATAAATAACTCAAGTCTTATCAATTGGCGCGATCGGTTCACAAAGGAAGACAAAGGAAGACCGCGTGGCGATTCAACAAAACGCTAGTTTCATTAGCAATGGTGGCTTGGACAAAGGAAACGAGGGCGACGGAGAAAGGGGATCAACTGAGGCCACGCGACCTGTCTAAACAGACACGCGCCGACCGCAGCAGACAATAAACAAACAAAGAAATAATACAATATAATATACTGCTTCTGGTTGCAACCAAAGTCAAATAATAAAACACAAAAAGCATGCACATTCAGGGTCGGTGTACGGCGACAGATGACCAAGAATAACAGTGGTTAACCAGTTGACAAACTTATTTTAACCAACAGAAAACGGATATTAACCGTCAAGACCTAATTCTCCTCTACCCAGACCAAAGATATAAATCAGTTTAATCCTACTTGGTGGGGTCAGCTCTCCACAGTCCACGACGAAGAACGTAGAAAGGGTCCAGTTTAAAGGAGCGGTTTTGCACAAAACCGAGGTCGGAAAAGCGGACGTCCGACTTTTAGGCGCTGAGGGACTCAGGCCTATTTTCAATAGAGCTCAGATGGCCAGCGGACTACCCGGTTGCCCGTACAGGAAAGTCCGTTTGATCAGCCGATTCACTTCGAAGTTTAAAAGGGAAGTTCTTCCTGGTCCAGCAGGTTTGAACGAAAAAGGGGAAAATGCTAGCAGTGGATTGAAGCGTCTCCTCACAGGCACCGCTCTGGGACCAAGAGAGACCAATAGAGACGCTTATTTCAATATTCGCGCTGCTTTTATCAACTCTGTGATGTCATCATTGGCCAAAGACTAATGAGAATGGGTTGAGGGCAGCGCAATGGGTGCTGGGAGATGCAGTTCGTTCAGTGGAAGGATGCTGGGAGATGCAGTTCGTTCAGTGGAAGGATGATGTGAGATCCAGTTCGTTCATTGAAAGGATGATGGGAGATCCAGTTCGTTCAGTAAAGGCCATAGCCTCAACATCCCCCTTTTAGTTCCAAATAATGCGCACTGTTCAGTCTTTGGAGCTAGAACCAGGTTCATTATTCATTACGTCCAGGAATGCCGCTGTCCTTCAGCGGGAAGGTGTAACAGTTCAGTCCGTTACGTCCAAGAATGTCGCTGTCCTTCAGCGGGAAGGTGTAAGAATTCAGTCCATTAAATCCGAATCTGGTCCCAGCATTCCCCCCTTAGTTGTAAAGGATGGAAATGCAGTTTACAGTCTTTGCAGCTATACTGGGTCCACTGATCCGAATAGTAGTAGAGGTTAACCTAGTCTGGGTAGAGGCTAACCTATTCTACTAAAATATGTATAATTGTAAGAAACAATCAACAGAAAGTAAAATAAAACCAAGATTTTATTTTTGAAAGTAATAAGAAAAAAAAATTATAATAAAACAAATCGACCCCCTTTTAATATCGTCATACTTCATGATTCACATCACTGCTTTAAGTATGAGACGGGGCGAAGGCACGAATGTGTAGCTACCGCTAGGCACTGGCACCGGCTTGTGCTTTGGGACCGAGGGAAGCTATGAATCGCGGTGTGAGAAATGTCATGGAGTCGATTCTTGCTTGCAATTGTTTGACCTGCCTGTAGGCGGTATAAGCCATCAATGCTGTGAAGACCCACCCAATTACAAGTGCAATTACTGTGAATGTCAAGGTGTGTGTTTCTGTCCAATCAGCTTTCTTGGGAAAGCCAGGGAGGGGGGTCAAAGTCAAGGCCGTAGAGGTGAGGCTGAATTTAATCAATTTGGTCCCCTCCTTCAAAAGTTTTTTTCTCAATTTCGGTATCAATCGTGACATTATATCCATTAAATGCATCCATGATCTCGATCTCAGTGTCATGTCTGTCGAGGTCGAGATGATGGAGTATTGTCTTTCCTATGTGAACTACTGTCCCTTGTGGGATATTGAGTAACATAGTTTGGTTTAGCAACTTTACCTTGGTGACAGTGTCATGTTGATCGTATGACATCAAAGCTTCTGCTACTGGTGTGCTCACTAGCCCTCGGTTACCTGCACGTTCAACTTTGGTTTCCATACCTGCATCTTTTAATGTCATTGTAGCTTGACAATTTTGTTGAGGGGCGTCATCCCTCAAACCACAGAGGTAATCAGTTACATCTCTAATGAACGGGTTACTTGGGCACACCCAGTGGAGATCTTTAGTTTTGGTGCATAGGTCTAGGTTTGGAGTGAGGTAAAGTTTGGGATCTTTTTCATGGTAGGCTAGTATGGATGGGGTTTTTAAATGTAGGTGGGTGTCACCTTTGCAAAAACCAACATTTAGCACAGATTTAAGCCTATATACGTTCATCTTTCAATAATCGGAAGGTTCAGCATGAATACAAGTTCAAAATTATCTGGGTTAACAAAAATGGGGACATTTAGTTCTAGAGGAACTAAATGTGTCAGAGTTTGTCATTCCACAGGACTTTCCATAGATAAACCAATTTCTCTTATAAGATCTAATAATTCTCTTACCACTTGTGTGTACGTTAAGTCAATTATTTTATCTTTCTACGACATCTGAGAGAGCTTGCAGGGCATGCAGGGTGTTGTTAATTAGAGTAGAACGTAGATTGACAGGCACTTTGTGTCCTGAAGGGTTATAGATTGTGCTCCTAACAGTTCCTGTTGAGGAGTTTCTGTAGGATTTCTAAATCGCATCTAGAATAAATGTACCATCACTTAGTGAGGTAGTGTGCAGATAAATAAGCTTCTCTAATGAAGTCTTGTGTTAAATGATACCAATGTGTCACTCATCACTTAACCACTTCCTAAGAGAGAAACTGCAAACCTGAAAGGGTTATTTTAATGCACTTAGAATGTATTTATGGTTACTACTGTAGCCTGAAAGGTGTTAATCTATGCGTCTGCAGATTTCTATAGAACAAAACAAAAATTATGGATGTAATTAGTTGTTAGTGCATGCTAGAGGTGAGTTTTGAAGCATGCACCTGTTCCATTAACGCTATTTACTGGTCCCCTTTTTCCACTGGTGTGGAGACAGGCTCCGCCTCCAGGGAGGAGACCTTGAGGTGAAACTTACTTTGGTTAAACAGAAGAGCAGCAGTAATGACCGATGTATCATTCACCAGCTGTATTAATGTAGATGTATTAATCACCGGCTTCTGGATGAGGTGAAAGTGGGGCTCACATTCCTTGATCTTCACCACATCAAAGTGTTTAGGTTCGTAACTGAGCTGTTCATTTTTCATTCCCATCTGTCGCCAGAAGAGGGCGTCAGCGGGATGGACTTGTGAGAGAGGGAGCCACAGTTTCTGGAAATCCCACAGGATTCTGTGCTCAGCTGGATGAGTCGTCAGCGCGTACACCACTAGGTCGCCTTCGGTCCTTAAGGTGGCGCTGCAGATGGACTCCTCAGGTAAAGCTTTGTGCCGCTTTACCGTGATAATTTTAGAAGGAAATGTGAACAACATGTCTGAAAAGGACTGTTTGTTATTCCTGAACGGAGGCAGATTCCCTATGACTGGGACTGAAAGTTCGAAATCGTGAAATGAGCAGTCTATAAGCATGCCAAGAGGCTTTCCGGCTGTCACCGGGACTGCAACTTGGGTTGGATTTTCAACCAGCAGGTAGGCTGAACGATTGTTCAACTCAAGAGTGGGTGAACCGCAAACAGCAAGGTTCAGTTCCAGGAAGTAGGTGAGTGGCTGGAAAAACACTTGCTTACCCAATGGCTGTTGGCCTTTCATCACCGCTAAGCGTATTGCCACCTCTGCCTCTTGGTGGTATCAGCATGCTAGTCTCACTAGCAGCCTGGCAAGCCTGAGGGATGGTCTGGCCTGACAGCATGACTTCAGGGTTCATCCAGAAGGGTTCTGCAGGTGCGCTGACTCGCGTCCAGAGGACCTGGTTGAAAGTGTCCAGCTGTGTGCCGAGCCGAACCAGTAGATCTGCTCCGATGAACACGGGGGGGGGGGGGGGGGGGCTAGATGGGGAATAATGCTGAAAACATGTGAAAGCTGTTTTGGCCCGATCCGCACCCCAAGGGTGCAGAGCACAACCGCTTTCAGGGGGAGTTGAGGCCATTCAGCTGACAGGAGTCTGTGCCTGCGTGTCACACTAACCAGCAGGGGGTCTTCCTGACTGTCAAAGACCTCCTTACTGACTGCTGATTTATCTAGCCAGAGTGCTAGGACCACATCTGGGATGCAACTGTCACCAATGTGTATGCCTCCAACCACTCGGGGGCTGTAGAGCTTTAAACCTGTGTTCTTTAAGGAGCAGAGAAATGATGCATGACTGCGAAGGGGGATTCCCTGCCTGACTGAGCTCACTGGTGCTGCTGAGGTGTTCAGGACCGTCTCTGGGAGTGGCATTAGCTTTGACAAGGGTTCTCTGGACTCTTCTAAGCTAGCTACCTGATGGTTGGAAGCTGGGTGCCTGGTGTCTGTGCTTAGTGGCTTTGGCACCTCCACCTGGGCCCAGAGTTTCCCCTGCTGGCAGTCGATGAGAGGAGCCAGCCTCTCGAGCAGGTCCTGTCCAATGAGGAGAGGCTCTGTGTCTAATGTGCAGACATAGACTGGGTGAACCAAGGTCATGTTCTGGAAAGTGATGTCCAGCCACACCCGCTTAGTGATGCATGACTGATTTTGTGTGTAGCTGGTGATTTGTACATCGCAGCTTTCAAGTTGGAATGGTTTACCTAATGAAATCATGGCCTGAGTAACCTGTTCAAACAAAGCTGAGCTCATTAAGCTAATTTCTGAACCTGTGTCCAGCAGAGCGTTAGCCTGAATGCACCCTCCAACAATGGTCTGACAGTAAAGGCGACGTGCATGGTTCTGGTGAGTTAGTTCACCAAGAAATGTGAGAAATGGTGTTTGTGATGTGTCCACTGGGGGAGTCCCAATGAGCTCCTGAGGTGTTGATTTTGCGTTCCCCCAGCTGATTACATAGACTGTAGCTGTAGGAATCGGATCCACGCCTAGTCATGCAGACGGTGGTTTCTGGTCTGACTCGTCTCGAGGCTGAGGTGTCTCTTTTGAGCTGACTGGATTTCTCAGCTGCTCGACTGCTTCAGAGAAAAACCTACGACAAACATCTTCTATGTCTCTTTTGGTTAAAGCGTTATTTCTAGCCTTACCTTCAAAGTTGCCCTTATGCTTCACCTGGTGCTGACGGGGTGGACCTTTTTTAGACTGGGTGTGGTCTGGCAGCTTGGGTTTTGAGGTTTGCCAGTTTCCACCCCCCTGGTTCTGTTTAGGGAACTTGTTCTGTTTCCTGGACCCACCTCCAGCCTTGTTTCTGGTGGGGGGAGCTTCCCGACCTTCCAGGGCAAGGTTTGGGTCCATTTCTGTACTAACCTGCAAAACTCTGGCTTCCTTCTCTACTTGGTGGGGCCTGCTCAGCGTTTTCCACGCGAGCTAGGCATACTTCCTAATCTCCTGCATCTTCAAGTTTCTGACTCTACAATGCATGGTTACTTCAAACCCTATGGACTGTTGAAGATTATGGAGGAATAGAGACTTAAAAGCCGGGTCTTCTTCAAAGCCAGGAGCGCTCCGCCCCTGGAAATAAGCAGCTCTGAGTCGCCGGTAATAATCACACGGGGACTCATGTTTCTTCTGTAGGATCATAAATGCGTTTATGGCTGCAGAAGCTGCATCAGCATAATTTGCGAATTCTTCTCTAAGTGCTCCACACAACTTTGAATAACTATCTCTGACGCCCGGTGATAACGTTTCCATAAAACTGTGGACACTTCGAGAAGTTGTCTTCCAGATCAGTTTTAATTTTTCACGAGATGAAGGCTGTGGTAAATCTAAGAGAACCCTTTCTATTTCTCTCAAATAGTCATGTATGTTAGAGTCATTCGAGCTTGGGTCGAAACGTTCTATGTCTCTGGCAAGGGACTCTAACTGACGCGTGCGGATTCCTGATTCTCGGTAGGGAGCGCTCTCTTCTGAATCACTAGATGAGCGTTCCTGCGGGTCGGGATCAAAGTAATGCTGTGGGCGCAGCTTAGGTTTCTGCACTTGTCGCGCACTAGGGTTTGTCAGGAAATCTGGCCCACCCGGAGTCCACATGCTGCTGTCCCATGGTCTCTGTCGAGGGATAGATGCATAGTGGTCCACCCTGGGAGCTCCCCCTCTTTCTGCTCTGCCTGCAGGGTGCAGCCCTTGGTCTGGTGCTGCAGCTGCAGCTTTCACACCTTCACTCACCACTGGCAGAGAAAGGGGGGTCGCAGCTTCACCCAGAGGTCTCCCTGCTTCAGAAAGAAAGGAGGGGTCATTCGCTGACCTGTGTGGCGTGACACCGGCTTGATCAGAAATCAGCCACTGAGATTATACTCTCTTATGGCCGGGTGGAATCTGCTCTAATGGAGGTGGGACAGGTTCCTCAGCACTCTTCTGTAACTCTATTTTGGCCTCGTGAAGCTCAAAAATAGCAGTGTCTCTTTCTTGCTTTAACTGTGCAACTGTCTGGCTTTCCAACTGCAATCTACGTTTTAGCAACAACGTTAGCTGGCCGAGGACATCAGAAACCTTTACTTCTTTATCTGGGTTCTCCATAAATCCCAGTAAATTCTGTATTCTCATTTCACAGGCTTCAACATCGTAACCGTGTAGGAACTTGCTTTCCTGTGATGGCAGGCGAATAAGATTTCCAACTACCTGCTGAAGGTGGTCGTCTCCAGCGTCCTCTGGGCCCACAGAATCAGCTGCATGGTAGCCTGAGGCTTCCATTTTTTAAGGCACCAGAGGAAATAGAAAGAGAATAAAATACAAAGATAAAAAAAAAAAAAGAAATTGAGAAATAGGAAACTTTTTAACTGATTGGAATGTTTGTATAATTGTATTGAAATAACTTCTTGTTAAGTGCCTTGAGATGACATCTGTTGTGAATTGGCGCTATATAAATAAACTGAATTGAATTGAATTGAATAATAAAATGAGACCAAATCTCAAGCAGCCAATAGGCCAAGTTTACAATTGCTCAAAAGCAAAACACGCACCAACTTGCCACTACCTCAGATAAATATGCACTGGTCTCTTTGCATATTCCACAGGTTTATGTGCACAAACTAAATAATTGCACAAGCTGCCAAAATCACTTGTGACTTACACAATACTACTTTATAGTATTTCAGAATGCTATGTGTTAAATATGAACTCCTTATTTCATTTAAGGGAACTTAGCAATGCAACTCAGATTCACTCTCTCTAATCAAGGTTAGCAGTGAGTTAGCAGTAGTTAAAATCAGGCAAAAATACACATTAGGGACACACACAAGGAAACAAACAGATGCTTGAAAAAGAAAACAAATTCTCTCAGAAGTACCAAGAGCAAAAGCGTTTAATTGAGCATGGGTTTCCTTTAAACTTGTATAATTAGTTCAAATGCAGCCTAAGCAATGATGAATAAATGCAGGGTAAGCAATTTAATTTAATAGCTGGAATTTAAATCAGGGTGCTTTTCCACAGCACACCGGGAAACTAATTTTCAAGCTGATTGCTTCCAGATTGAAATTTGGAATTATTAATTTAAATGCAGGTTAAGCAATAAAAAATTTTTTTAGCTGAAATTTAAAATCATGGTGCTTTTGCACAACACACTAAAAAAATTAAGATGATTATTTCCAGATTTAAATTTGAAATTATTAATTTAAATCCAGATTAAGCAATTTAATTTTTTTTTATGAATTTGGAACACTGAAATTTTTTATGCACATTAAGGAGCACAAAAAGTATATGAACAATTACTTGCAGATTGAACAGCTTGAATAATCTATTTAAAAATGCATTTTATGTTCCTAACAGAGCCCTTCGCTCTCAGACTGCAGGTTTACTTGTAGTTCCTAGGATTTCTAAAAGTAGAATGGGAGGCAGATATTTTAGTTATCAGGCTCCTCTCCTGTGGAACCAGCTCCCAGTTTTAGTCCGTGAGGCAGACACTCTGTTTACTTTTAAGGCCAGGCTTAAAACTTTCCTTTTGATAAAGCTTATAGTTAGAGTGGCTTAGGTCATCCTGAGCTATCTCTGTAGTTATGCTGCTATAGGCTTAGACTGCTGGAGGACAGACTTACCAATTTTCTTCACTCTGCTACTTCCTTTTCTCCTACTACTCTCCAGTTGTATTACAGTACATTCTGTTATTTCGACTGTTAACTTTGTTTTCTTTCAGTGTTTTTCTCTCCATAGAAGATATACCTGGTCTGGTATCCTGCTTGGCTGCAATGGCCTGTTGGACGGGGGGCATCGACTGGGATGATGCTCCCAGTAACTGAACATCCACTGTGTCCTGTTATCAACTTTTTACTTTCTGTAACATAGAAAGTTCTCTTATATCAGATCTTCTGTTCCTTCTGTGTTTCTGCTCTGTCTTCTCAAACCCCCAGACGGTCGTGGCAGATGGCCGCTCCTACTGAGCCTGGTTCTGTTGGAGGTTTCTTCCTGTTAAAGGAGAGTTTTTCCTCTCCACCGTCGCTACATGCTTGCTCAGTATGAGGGATTGCTGAAGGATTGCTGTGGTTGGAAAGTCTGCATCAACGGGGCCCAACCTCACGCCAATGACTGACGCAATCTGCTGGGATTCCTTAAATAGGAAACTTTTTAACTGATTGGAATGTTTGTATAAATGTATTGAAATGACTTCTTGTTAAGTGCCTTGAGATGACATCTGTTGTGAATTGGCGCTATATAAATAAACTGAATTGAAATTGAATTGAAATCCCAAAATTCCTATCTTAAAAAATTAGCATATTTCATCCGACCAATAAAAGAAAAGTGTTTTTAATATAAAAAAAGTCAACCTTCAAATAATTATGTTCAGTTATGCACTCAATACTTGGTCGGGAATCCTTTTGCAGAAATGACTGCTTCAATGCGGCGTGGCATGGAGGCAATCAGCCTGTGGCACTGCTGAGGTGTTATGGAGGCCCAGGATGTTTCCATAGCGGCCTTAAGCTCATCCAGAGTGTTGGGTCTTGCGTCTCTCAACTTCCTCTTCACAATATCCCACAAATTCTCTATGGGGTTCAGGTCAGGAGAGTTGGCAGGCCAATTGAGCACAGTAATACCATGGTCAGTAAACCATTTACCAGTGGTTTTGGCACTGTGAGCAGGTGCCAGGTCGTGCTGAAAAATGATCTTCATCTCCATAAAGCTTTTCAGCAGATGGAAGCATGAAGTGCTCCAAAATCTCCTGATAGATAGCTGCATTGACCCTGCCCTTGATAAAACACAGTGGACCAACACCAGCAGCTGACATGGCACCCCAGACCATCACTGACTGTGGATACTTGACACTGGACTTCAGGCATTTTGGCATTTCCTTCTCCCCAGTCTTCCTCCAGACTCTGGCACCTTGATTTCCGAATGACATGCAAAATTTGCTTTCATCCGAAAAAGTACTTTGGACCACTGAGCAACAGTCCAGTGCTGCTTCTCTGTAGCCCAGGTCAGGCGCTTCTCCCTCTGTTTCTGGTTCAAAAGTGGCTTGAAGCCCATTTCCTGCACACGCCTGTGCACGGTGGCTCTGGATGTTTCTACTCCAGGCTCAGTCCACTGCTTCCGCAGGTCCCCCAAGGTCTGGAATCGGTCCTTCTCCACAATCTTCCTCAGGGTCCGGTCACCTCTTCTCGTTGTGCAGCGTTTTCTGCCACACTTTTTCCTTCCCACAGACTTCCCACTGAGGTGCCTTGATGCAGCACTCTGGGAACAGCCTATTCGTTCAGAAATTTCTTTCTGTGTCTTACCTTCTTGCTTGAGGGTGTCAATGATGGCCTTCTGGGCAGCAGTCAGGTCGGCAGTCTTACCCATGATTGCGGTTTTGAGTAATGAACCAGGCTGGGAGTTTTTAAAAGCCTCAGGAATCTTTTGCAGGTGTTTAGAGTTAATTAGTTGATTCAGATGATTAGGTTAATAGCTCGTTTAGAGAACCTTTTCATGATATGCTAATTTTTTGAGATAGGAATTTTGGGTTTTCATGAGCTGTATGCCAAAATCATCCGTTTTAAAACAATAAAAGACCTGAAATATTTCAGTTGGTGTGCAATGAATCTAAAATATATGAAAGTTTAATTTTTATAATTACATTATGGAAAAGAATGAACTTTATCACAATATGCTAATTTTTTGAGAAGGACCTGTATTGTAGACAAAGAACCAGCGTGACGGCAGCCTAAAGGGAACGGTGAAGTAAAATTCTTCGAACATATGATATTTATAGAATCTGTCCTTGTGAGGAACATTGGAGTTTTCCTTCCTGTTTGACAAGTCTCATTTGCAAAAGCTGTCTTTCAACTGTATCCACAGTCAGCTCCATAGTTTATGATAATTAGACATTATATCAACTCTGATGCTGCAGCGGTTTATGGATTTTAACATGATAGATGGATAGCGAGTTTTCCTCTTGGGAACATAAACATGTTCACTGAACTCTACTACACTCTGCACAGGTTCTGATAAGGTCAGTCTCTCTGAATACTGATTAGATTGTTGATATTTTGCAACAGTGAAACCAGTTTTAATTGCTGTTTTTGTATAAGGAGCATCTTATAAGTGTGGTGTTTGTATAACTTACAATAATACTTCAAAGAACATTAGGATTCTGTTATTCTCATGAAAAGTTTTATCTTGTCATGCAAATTTGTTACACTATGGCCCGAAAAAACAGCAACATGTTGATAGGGTAATTTTTAACCCATGTTAATTAAATAACTTTCCCATTAGAAAAACAAATATTCAGTCCAAAGATGTTACTGTGAATATCTCAGGAAAACGAAAAATGTTGAAGCTAAGCTTTACAAGCAGAACTATGGATTATAGAGGGAATGTTACGGATAGTATTTACCTGCTTGGTTATGCTGCACAAACTTACCTCTCAGTCCAACAGTGTTGTCACCTGGCCAAGCCACTTAGCAGCCAGCTATCTATTTAACAAAAGGTTTTCTTTTGGTTTGGTCTCTTCAGAGTTGCGTCAGTTTGCTCACAAGAAGTTGGAACAATTTATCAGGATGTCACGGCACTTATTGCCCTCAGCTGAACAAAAAGCCATTTAGACCCCACTGAAGATTAATTCTATTTTGAACTGTCATATTTTATCAGGGGCAGCACAGTGGTGCTGTTTGTAGCACTGTTGCATTGCAGCAAGAAGATCCTGGGTTCAAATTCCACCATGGGGTCTTTCTGCATGGAGTACTCCGGCTCCCTACCACAGTCCAAAAATGTGGCTGTTAGGTTAATTGGTCTCTCTAAATTGCCCTTTCAAGGATTAAAGGACCTCAAAAAACTCATCCATGCATTTATCTTTAGTCGAGCCATGCGTTTATCTTTAGTTGAGCCAGTAGGCCAGTCTTCACAGGTCTGCCTAAAAAGTCAATCAGACAGCTGTAGCTGATCCAGAACGCTGCTGCTCATGTTCCTCACTAGAACCAGGAAAGTAGAGCACATCACCCCAGTTCTAAGGTCCTTACACTGGCTCCCTGTAGCTCAGAGAATAGACTTCTAAATATTTTTACTAGTTTACACAATAGCACGCTTTACACAATGTTGTTGTGTAAAGCGTGCTATACAAATAAAATTGCCTTGCCTTGCCCTTAGATATGAGTGTGTGTGTGTGTGATGCGTGCGTGTGTGTGTGCGTGTTATGTGTGTGATCCAGCACTCCAGCAGAACGAAGCTGGCAGGCTCATTATCATAGGCCTCCACTAAAACAGATAAGGTAGAATCCATCGGCCTGAAATGATGGGACCTGAACTGGCTTCTAATGGTAGTGCCGGTTGCCAGGTTGGCCTCTGTAAATGGATTTCTACTGCGATCTGCTGTTTGTTTATTGGAGTGTCTGTTGTTCTGGATGCACTCCATAGAGGATACAAATTGCATTATACACGGCAGGCAGGCTGGTAATGGCAAGGATGAATGATGTCCCCTATTTCTCTCCTGACAGAGAAGGTCGAGAGAGGAGCTCTATACAATTACACACAAGTTTGTGTTCAATCAGTGGACAGCTACGGGTGAAGTGCTCGCTGTATGCAGGAGGCCTGAAGGAACAGAGTTTAGGGAAAAGAGCACTCGGCTTCCTCTCAGGGTTTCAAAGTATGAAGTGCAGCGTTACTAAATGAATTTGCCTTTGCTAAATTACATTCTGAACTCAGATCTCAGGGGATATCTGCTATTTTTTAAAAGTCTTGCTATTGATTTTTCTCACTAACTCCCTTTAGATTCAGTAAACAACCAGCTAACATAGCAAACATCTTTTAAAAAGCTTTAGGATAGTTTTTTCTGTCTGGGCTTTTCATTCTTCTCTATTTTCCTTTCCAAAACACAAAGCAGACAGAAACATGGATGATGTTCCAGGATTCCTTTTTGGATCAGAGCCATATGTCGGTTTACCTCAACATGCCAATAAGAATCATGAAATAACAGATTATAACCTGTCAGAACCATCTACTTTTGGCATGATGGATGTTCTGCCCCAAAACACAGTCAGAGGCAACCTGCCCACGCTTCATGAGGCTGACACTTTGTTAGCACCTTTCATCCCTTCAAGCCATTCACAAGTGTCTGTCATTACTTCTCCATCAGCTGACAATCAGCCAAAATGTCTGATATTGTTATCAATTACTTCAGCTTTCATGTTCTTTGACAATTTTTTCCACCTAGCTACCTTTTCCACCAGCTGTCTGAGACCTGCCTGTATTGGAGGTCTTTATGGGTTAACTTGCTGCAGAGTAGGACCCTAACTAGGCCCAAAGATTTCTTAGTCTAGACATTGTTGAAAATCTTTCAGTTCTTCTAACATTGCTGGTCATATTAATTGGCACCCCTGATGCATAATTATGCTAAGATGGCACCATTGTTTGTGGCTGGCCGTCCACCTCTGCTTCAGATGCTACTTGTTTTTGTGTTATGTCTGCTTTTTCTACAAATTGCATCTCCTTTGGTTATGTATGGCTGTCAGGCCCAATGCGCTGCCCTACAGCACTCGCCGCTGCTGAAGACGCGGTAAAAAAGGTGGACGACTTGTGAGTTTACGGGCTCACCTGGATTCACTCCTTGGATATGCTTCCTATACTTCGTTATCCAGGATCTCTTGGGAATTCGTCCACTTCCACGTACATTACCCTACAGAGTATAACAATCATTGGCTTCGACCGCCTGATCCAGGTGCTGGCCGCACGTCTCTTCGCTGCTGGCGTGTTAAGATCTGCAGGCGAGGCCATATACAGGAGAACGTTGCTCATGTGTCCCAGCAGACAGACCATTGCTCCATTTGTATGCCTCTGCTTAACTCTATATCAGTAAAAAATAAAACTTGGATCCTCAATGACTTTCATTCTCCCTACCTGGATTTCTTTCTGTTGACGAAGACGTGGTTAAAACCAGGTGACAACAGTCAGTTTTCAGAGCTCCTTCCACCTGATTGCTCCTTCTTCAACACCCCACATCTGACTGGAAAAGGTGGAGGGATTGCAGTTGTGTACGAGCACATTTTTAAATGCAGACATATGCCTGCTATGCCTTATTCCTCTTTTAAATTGCAGCTATTTATGGCTGAACTTACAAATCCTAATTTGTTGTTATTTACCACCCACCTAAATATGATAAGGATTTTCTACAACAATTTTTTTGAATTTTTAGCAAATTGGATTCCTATTTATAACAACCTTTTAATTTGCCGAGATTTTAATATTCATGTCCACTGTCCTACTGACTCCCTGGCCTCTGAGTTTTTAAAGCTTCTGTCCTTTTTTGGTTTGATACAATCAATATGTGAACCAAAACCTCACCTTGGACACACACTTGATCTTGTTTCACATGGGTTGTGCATTTCTGGTTGTAAAATATCTGAGACTGCTGTCTCTGATTATTTTTCTATCATTGACTTTGAAGTTCCATGTCCAGCCAGTAGGCCACTTTCAGCAGGCTGTTACCGCCATATTCTTACGCCAGAATTAGCTGGTCAGTTCATCACTGCTTTTATGGAATCACAGCTTTATGGCTTCGATGGATTGGACACCTCCTTTTGTTGTAATGATTGTCTTTCATCATTTAATGAGACACGTCATGGGATTCTGGATTACTTTGCCCCTGTAAGGGATAGACCTTTTAGACCCAAGCATGAGCCTTGGTTTAATGATGTCAAGTGAACAACATTTATGGGGTGGCAAGAGAGGGGCAACTATTTTTCAGGGGTGGCACCATATGCCAGAATATATATATATTTATTTATATTATTATATATATAGTTTTTGCGCTCAATTCCTTCAAAGTGTATCGGAGAGCGTTTTGACCAAAGTAAGAGAATGATTAAGAATGTACCTATAAATATCTATAGACTGAGCTGGGCCAAGGTGAGAATATTGTGTTGAAAAAAAGTTTTACTGTAACAAGGTACAAAACTTTGGTTTTATTGTTCAGTCAAAACACATGCTTCACCTCTTCACTCAGCAGTATTTACATATATGACAGATACATACATGTATCATGTATTTGTTTTGCTTCAGGTTATTTAGAGAAATGTTTATCTGTTGTAGACAGCACAGATTTTCGAACCTCTTGGTTTTATCTAGAGAAGGATGTCCAGATGAGGTACTGGAAGAACTCAAGAAGAAACGGCCCCCTGGGGTGTTGTAAATCAAATAGTGGTTCCTCAGTGCTTTCGGTATCAAATCAAAGCCCTAGCTCATGAAAGCAAATGGTCAGGACATTTAGGCATAAAAAAGACTTACCTCACAGTATTGGACCATTTGTTTTGGCCAGGCATGAAGAAGGATCTTGCTAAATTTTGCAAACAGTGCCATACATGTCAGATGGTGGAAAAGCCAATCCAACCCATTATTATGGTACCATTGTCTCCAATTCTTGTTATAGGAAATCCGTTTGATCATATCGTAGTTGATTGTGTGGGCCCTTTACCCTGCACACAAACTGGTAAAAAGTACCTGTTAACAATCATGTGTAGTGCTACTAGGTTCCCAGAAGCAGTACCCATGGCCTCCATTACCTCTAAGTCAGTTATCAAATCCCTGGCCGGTTTCTTTTCACTTTCCGGGTTGCCCAGAATGAAACAAACCGACCAAGGTTCAAACATTAAGTCTGAACTGTTCCAAAATGGTCATGCTGCCCTATCCACCCTCTCCTCATCATTGTCGCTCACCTGTGTCTTTCCAATCATCCACACCTGATCCTTCTCACACCTTCTGCCTTCATAACCCGTCACTTCCCCTCACTCAGCGCCGGATCATTTTAGTACATCTCCATGGTGTGTTGTCCTGCTGTTACCCGTCCTGCTCATCTGCTGTCCTGTCTCTCCATTCCTGCTGTCACCACCACCATCATTACCTCCTCTACCAACAGCACCCAATAAATAGCCTTGCACTTTCTACAGGCGTCTGCGTTTGGGTCCATGCTTTACACACCGCACTCCTGACAAAAATATATCAATTCATCTTGTAATATCGTCTCCTTAACATCCTGAATTGCAGGGTATGCTAGAGCGATGGCATCAAACCTTCAAGATTATACTTAGGAAATATTGTTTCAGTACGGTTCGCCAATGGGACGAAGGAGTTCCCTTTTTGCTGTTTGCAGCTAGAGACACCCCAAGAGTCATTAGGGCATGGACCCGCTCAGCTTGTGTTTGGCCATACTCCATGGGGTCCCCTACAAGCTCTGAAGGAACGTTTTCTGTTGTCTTCAAGTTCTAAAAAGATAAACATAAATCAGTATGTTAAACTGTTCTGGAAAAGGGTACATTATGCAAGCAAGTTGGCTCGTGAGCACCTTAAAGATGCTCAAAACACCATGAAAGTTAAATATGATAGAAAGGCTAAACAGCGTGAATTCCTTCCTGGTGACAAAGTTTTAATCTCCCCAGTGGCAGGAGATTAACTCACTGCCTGCTTGAAAAGCCCTTTTGACATTAGTCATAAGATCAGTGACAAGACTTATGCTATCAAAACACAGCAACGGAGAAGACAGATCCGGGTGTGCCACAGCAATTTGTTGAAATCTTATCTTCCTCAGACTACAACTCAGGAGATACCCCATGAGGGCCCAGTGTGAGCAGCTGGTGTTGTCTTAATGTCCCTGAACCCTGACGAAGAAGTAAGAACCAGCTCTCTTAGAGCTGTGAGTCCCCGACTAAAAAACTCTGAAGCTCTTAGGTTGGATGAGAAGTTTTCTGTCATGGTTCCAGGGTGTTTGTGTTTTGTTAATTTTCCTTATTTAGTTCTATTATGTTTTAGTTGTTCTTTGTCTCCCTCTGGTGGTCTTGTGTTGGGTTGCAGTTTGTGTTAATCTCTATTTTCCCCAAGTTCATATTAATACTTATCCTTCGTTAGTCCCAGTGGTTATATTTTATTCCTCCTTCTGTTTTCCAGTGTTTCACTAGATTCCCTTCCAGACTTATCTTTAGTTTCTTAAGAGTCTTCTGTCTCCCAGCCTTTTTACCTCCTATCCCAGTTGATTACTTCCACCTGCTCTCTCCCTCCCACCTGCATCTGCTCCCACTAATTGATCATTGGTCTTCTCAGTCACTTCCTCATTTCCTCCTCAGTATAAATTTGGTCCTCTCTCAGTCACTACTCGCTGGTCCGTTGTCGTTCTTCCCTTGCCGGTTCCTGCCCTCGTTGTTGCCCATCCTGGTTCCTGTTTTTCCCTGTTTGCTGCCTGTATCCTCCAGAGTTTTGTAAGTTCCCCTTCCTTGTGTTTTTTTCATTAAATCCTTTTGACGTTACTCTGCTGCATTTGGGTCCTCCCTAACCTTGAACCATGACATTTTCACACTTAGAGAACATTCATCAACATGAAGTCAGTTTCAAGATAAATTTATGCCAAGTCCTTCTTTGCCATTTCCTATATTTATTGTCAAGTGATTTGACGGGGGTAAGCTGTATTGCGTCATTTCCTGCTGTCACTGTTGTGCTCCCTGTAAGCTGTTTGGTGTTCAGACTCGCTTGAATTGATCTTATTTTCTCTGTGCTGAGCCCTTTCTAAGTTATTTTAACACACAAGCACACTAAAACACACGTTTTGTGGTGGTGTACTTTACGTTTTGGGAACTCCTTGTGTTTCACACTTTTTCTTGGGGTGGTAAGGTCGCGCTAGCTCAGTTAGCTTAGCTTCATTGCGGCTAGGGCTACTCTTCTCTCTCCTGTCTCTAACTCTTCTCTTCTCTCTTGCTCTCTGTCAGATGTTTAGTTACTTCCCTGCCTCCTTTAGTGATAATGGTAACTGTAATAAATGTAATAATTTTGTAGCTTTGGAGGCGAGGGTATCAGAATTAGAAGCACGGCTCCGCGCTGTCGAAAAGCCAGCAGATGGCCGAAGCCCATTAACCAGCGCGGAGCCAACAATTATAGAACCCCCTAGCTGTCCTCTGGTAGAGCCCGCGCAGCCGGGACCCCAGGCCGGCTGGGTGACTGTTCGTAGGAAGCATAGTTCTAGGACCCAGCCCCCGGGCCA
Organism: Valencia hispanica; assembly: GCA_963556495.2. Classification (NCBI taxonomy): domain Eukaryota; kingdom Metazoa; phylum Chordata; class Actinopteri; order Cyprinodontiformes; family Valenciidae; genus Valencia; species Valencia hispanica. The sequence goes on from OY747710.1 coordinate 54,305,775, forward strand.
CCACCAACCGGTCCGCGTTTCTAACAGATTTTCCCCGCTCAGCGACACACCCGCTGAGAAGCCGACCCTGGTAATTGGCAGCTCCATAGTCAGAAACGTGGCATTAAAGACACCATTGACCATAGTGAAATGTTTGCCAGGGGCCAGAACGGGCGACATCAAATCCTACCTGAAACTGCTGGCTAAAGATAAGCGTAAATACAGTAAGATTGTTATTCACGCTGGCGGTAATGACACCCGGTTACGCCAATCGGAGGTCACTAAAATTAGTGTTGCTTCGGTGTGTAAGTTTGCCAAAACAATGTCAGACTCTGTAATCTTTTCTGGTCCCCTGCCTGATCGGACCAGTGACGACATGTTTAGCCGCATGCTGTCATTCCATCAATGGTTGTCTGGGTGGTGTCCTGCAAACGATGTGGGCTACATTGATAACTGGAGAACATTTTGGGGAAAACCTGGTCTGATCCGGAGAGACGGCATCCATCCCACTTTGGATGGAGCAGCTCTTCTTTCTAGGAATATGGCCGAATGTATTAGTCCTCCAAAACACTGACAACCCAGGGTCCAGACCAGGAAGCAAGAGTCGTAGTTTAACCCACCTTTCTGCTGCTTCTGTACTGTTACCCACCCATTACCCTATAGAAACAGTGTCTTGCCCACGGCCAAAATTAAATGGATTAAAAGTTAAGCCAACAAAAGCAAATTATGGAAATCTCATAAAAATAAATACAACTTTGACTGAACAGAAAAATAAATCTATTAAATGTGGTTTATTAAACATAAGATCTCTCTCCTCAAAGACTTTGTTATTAAATGACTTGATTTGTGATAATCACATTGATTTCCTTTGTCTCACAGAAACCTGGTTGCAGCAGGAGGATTATGTCAGTATAAATGAGTCAACTCCTTCCAGTCATTTAAATTTTCACATTCCTAGAAATACTGGGCGAGGGGGAGGAGTTGCAACCATTTTCGGTTCTGATTTACTAATTGGTCCCAGACCAATTGATGGCTACAGTTCTTTTTAACATCTAACCCTTAATTTTCCTCATCCAAGTTGCAAAACATTAAGACCATTTTTGTTTGTGGTTTTGTATCGTCCACCAGGCCCTTACTCTCAATTCTTGGATCAGATCTCACATTTTTTATCTGATTTAGTATTAAATACTGATAGGGTTATTATAGTGGGGGACTTCAATATTCATGTGGATACTGAAAGTGATAGCCTAAATGCAGCCTTTAATGCTAATTTAGACTCAATTGGCTTTACTCAAAGTACAGGGATCGACCCACTCGGGTAAACACACTTTGGACCTTGTACTGACATACAGTATTGAGTGTGAGGAAATAACAGTCCACCCACATAGCACTGCCCTGTCTGACCACTTCTAAATAACTTTTGAATTTACTTTAACTGACCATCTTAAATCTGAAAGAAAATTTCATTATAGTAGAGCTTTATCAGAGAATGGTGTAACAATTTTTAAAGAATCTGTTCCATTCTTACTTTCCTTAGTGTCTCAGGGTAACACAGTGGATGGCAGCAATTCTATCTCTAACCCTTCAGAAATTGATGATCTGGTTCACAGCGTTACGTCCTCATTGCATCTAGCATTAGATAGTGTAGGCCCCTTAAAAAAGAAAGTGGCTAGCCATAGGAGGCTGCCTCCTTGGTTCAACGCAGAGTTGCGTAATTTAAAGCAGAATACTAGGAAGTTGGAGAGAAAATGGCGCTCTACAAACCTAGAGGATTCCTATTTAACTTGGAATAACAGTCTACTGCTGAATCGAAAGACCCTTCGACAAGCTAGAACAGCATATTTTTCATCATTAATAGAGGCGAATAAAAACAATCCTAGGTTTCTTTTTAGTACAGTTGCCAAACTTACACAGAGTCATAGCTCTGTTGAGCCCACTATTCCCCCAGCTCTTAGCAGTGATGATTTTAAACATGATTACTTCTTCCTGAGTAAATGAGGCAGTATCGGAAAGAACTGTAGAACCTCAGTTGTGCTTAGGCTGTTTTGATTCAGTCGAGCTTTCGGAATTATCAAAAATATTAGCCTCATCTAAACCTTCAACTTGTATGTTGGACCCAATTCCAACCAAATAATTTAAAGAAGTGTTCCATTTGGTTCTTGGCCCCATTTTGGATATGATGAATCTATCCTTAGTAAATGGATACGTACCACAGGGATTTAAAATAGCTGTAATTGTACCTTTACTCAAGAAACCTTCCCTTGATCAAGATGACTTAGTAACCTATATCTAACCTTCCTTTCTTTTCCAAAGTCCTTGAGAAAATTGTTGCTAATCAAGTCTGTGAGCATCTAAACAGTAACGAGCTGTTTGAAGAGTTTTAGTCAGGTTTTAGAGCTCATCATAGCACTGAAACAGCACTGGTGAAGGTTACTAATGATATTCTCATGGCCTCAGATAATGGACTTGTGTCTGTTCTGGTTTTGTTAGATCTCAGTGCTGCTTTGGACACAGTTGATCATAATATACTCCTAGAAAGGCTTGAACAAGTTGCAGGGATCAAAGGAACAGCACTAGGCTGGTTTAAATCATATTTGTCTGATAGATTCCAGTTTGTTCATCTAAATGATAAATCTTCTTCACTCTCAAGGGTTACTTGTGGAGTTCCACAGGGTTCTGTGCTTGGAACAATTCTGTTCACCATATATATGCTCCCAATTGGTAGAATCATTAGACAGCATGGGATAAATTTCCACAGCTATGCAGATGATACACAACTATATTTATCCATAAATCCTGATGAGCCCAGTCAGTTAGGTAGATTACAGGCATGTCTGGAAGACATAAAAACATGGAGGACCCTAAACTTTTTGCTTTTAAATTCTGACAAAACAGAAGTTGCTGTCTTTGGACCAGAAGTTCTTAAACAGAAACTGATTAGTCAATCACTTCATCTGGATGGCAATAAATTGGCCCCCAGTAATAACGTAAAGGACCTCGGCGTTATTTTTGACCGAGACTTGACATTTAAATCCCATATTAAACATGTTTCTAGGATTTCTTTCTTTCACCTCCAGAATATGGCTAAAATTAGAAACATCCTGTCCAGGAGTGATGCTGAGAAACTTGTCCATGCATTTGTTACCTCAAGGCTGGACTACTGTAATTCTTTACTATCAGGAAGTCAACAAAATGCCATTAAAAGCCTTCAGTTGATCCAAAATGCGGCAGCAAGAGTTCTGATGAATTTTAAAAAGAGAGATCACATTTCTCCTGTGTTAGCTTCCCTTCATTGGCTCCCTGTTCAGTCCAGAATAGAATTTAAGATCCTTCTTCTTACATACAAAGCCCTTAATAATCAAGCTCCATCATACATCAGAGATCTAATTTTTCCATATGTTTTTAAAAGAGCCCTTCGCTCTCAGACTGCAGGTTTACTTGTAGTTCCTAGAATTTCTAAAAGTAGAATGGGAGGCAGATATTTTAGTTATCAGGCTCCTCTCCTGTGGAACCAGCTCCCAGCTTTAGTCCGTGAGGCAGATTGGATGTTTTCCCTCAGTGTTTTTCTCTCCATAGAAGCTACACCTGGTCTGGTGTTCTGTTCAGCTGTGAAACCTTCTTGGAGGGCGGCATCGACTGGGATGATGCTCCCAGTAGCTGAATGTTCTCCCTCGCCTGTGATCAACTTTTTACTTTCTTTAACATAGAAAGTACTCTGTCATCAGTTCTTTTCGTGTCTTTGCTCTGTCTTCTCAAAAACCCCAATCTGTCATGGCAGATGGGCGTTCATACAGACCCAGGTTCTGGTTCTGCTGGAGGTTTCTTGACTCGATGCCATCTGCTGGGTTTCCTTAGATAGAAAACTTTTAAACTGATTGGAATAATGACCTGAAGGATTAATTGGAATGTTTGTATGATTGAATTGAAATGACTTTTCTTGTGAAGAGTTTTGAGATGACAAGCTGTAAATTGGCTATTTAAAAAAAACAGAATTGAATTGAACATGGATGCAACATGGCATAATCAAATTATGGCAAATTTTGACAAGCCACAATTTTATTATACTTCTTCTAGACTTAGAAACTGAAGCAGTTTGTACAATAATGTCAACAGATAATAAATAAACTCCTTTTGAGGCATATTTAACCCTTCATAGGTGACCAGGATGCTATAATCACTTTTCGGCAAGTCCTATGGTCACTTTGAGCCATTCTAGGGATATCTAAGATGATGCAACAGGCTCAGTATTCTGGGATCTGTACAGTAACAATAACAGATAATGAATAAAGTCGTTTATCAGTAAATCTAACCCTTAGTGACTAAACAGGATGCTCCAATCACCGTTTGGCAAGTAAAATGGTCATTTTTGCCATTTTGGCGGAATTTATGACGATCCAAATGACCCAGTATTCTGGGATGTGTATAGTAACAATAACATCCTGTCCAGGAGTGATGCTGAGAAACTAGTCCATGCATTTGTTACCTCAAGACTGGACTACTGTAATTCTTTACTATCAGGAAGTCCACAAAATGCCATTAAAAGCCTTCAGTTGATCCAAAATGCGGCAGCAAGAGTTCTGATGAATATTAAAAAGAGAGATCACATTTCTCCTGTGTTAGCTTCCATTCATTGGCTCCCTGTTAAATCCAGAATAGAATTTAAGATCCTTCTTCTTACATACAAAGCCCTTAATAATCAAGCTCCATCATACATCAGAGATCTAATGTTCCATATGTTCCCAACAGAGCACTTCCCTTTCAGACTGCAGGTTTACTTGTAGTTCCTAGGATTTCTAAAAGTAGAATGTGAAGCAGATCTTTTAGTTATCAGGCTCCTCTCCTGTGGAACCAGCTCCCAGTTTAGTCCGTGAGGCAGACACTCTGTTTACTTTTAAGGCCAGGCTTACAACTTTCCTTATAGATAAAGCTTATAGAGTGGCTTAGGTCATCCTGAGCTATCTATGTAGTTATGCTGCTATAGGCTTAGACTGCTGGAGGACAGACTTACCAATTTTCTTCACTCTGCTACTTCCTTTTCTCCTACGACTCTCCAGTTGTATTACAGTACATTCTGTTATTTCGAGTGTTAACTATGTTTTCTCTCAGTGTTTTTCTCTCCATAGGAGATATACCTGGTCTGGTATCCTGCTTGGCTGCAATATCCTGGTTCTGTTGGAGGTTTCTTCCTGTTAAAGGGGAGTTTTTCCTCTCCACCGTCGCTACATGCTTGCTCAGTATGAGGGATTGCTGACGGATTGCTGTGGTTGGAAAGTCTGCCCAACCTCACGCCAATGACTGACGCAATCTGCTGGGATTCCTTAAATAGGAAACTTTTTAACTGATTGGAATGTTTGTATAAATGTATTGAAATGACTTCTTGTGCCTTGAGATGACATCTGTTGTGAATTGGCGCTATATAAATAAACTGAATTGAAATTGAATAGATATGTGAGGACTTATCAAATTGTCGGAAATGTAACATTCCGGCATCTCCCTCAGTTTGCCTGTTAGGAGATTTAAATGATGTCACCATGGAAACAAAGTCAGTTCTAATGGTTCACAGTGCCTTATGCATCGCTAAGAAAACTATCCTCCTGAACTGGAAAAATAAAAAGGCTCTTAATATGAATCAGTACAGAAATCTCTTGTTGGACCATATTGGTCTTGAGATGGCCTCTGGCTCCATATCTGAACAATCTCTCTGGGCTCCTTTGATCGGCTCCATCACCTAGTAGGGGTGGGGGGCACTTGGTTTTGTCGTTTGGGATACTGTGGCTGATGTGGGGGTTTTTGGGGTTGGAGGCGTCTGGGGGTGGGATCACTGGGCGGACGGGACGCTGGACGTCGTGGCCCCAACCTGGGGTTGGGCTTTGGTGGCTTTGGGTGGTAATTCATGATGGCTGCATGCGGTGCCTTAGGGGGGTTGCACTGACGGACATGGGTTACTGGCCTGGTGGCCGTGCTGCACCTGGGTAGGGTCTGGGGTGGGCCTGGGGATTCGGGGCTCTGGGGCGCTGCACTCCCTGGCTGTGGTCCTGGCCGTGGGTCGGCCGGCGTGGGGTCTCTGTTGCCTGTGGGGGTCGGGGCCGGCCTCTCTCTTTTTCTCTGGGCCGATTGTCATCGCCGGTCCCTGTATGGCGTCTTGCCTTGTTTGCTGGTTGGGGTGCCTGGCTGGTGGTCGCTGCGGCTGGGTGGCATTTCTGGGCCTGATCAGTCCTTTTTCACACTGAACTTAGCTCCTGCATCTTGGTCTTTATGCGTTGCGGGGTTCTGGGGTCGGACATTTTCCCGGGTTCAGTCGGACCTGCGGGTGGACTGGCCGGGTAGTGGGCGTGTAGGGTAGGTGGGTGGGGCGCTGGGTTTGGTTGCCTGCCGGGCCAATGAGCAGCAGTGGTCGCTCCACTAGGGAATGGGGCTGGTGGATGTCGGCCTGGTGGGTCGGCCGCCCGGTTCATCGGTTTGCTCCTGGTCTGGGCGGGTACGTCGCGGGCGTTTGGGCTGCGGGGAGGCTATTGCTTACTAGCGACAGGTGCTCTCCCCCTACGAGGGCACTTGGACGGGGGGAGGGGTGTGCTGGAGGGGGGGCGAACTCAACCTGGGTGTCTAGTGTCCTTTGTGTTCTGATAGTAGAGCAAATGTCAGGGTGGGTTTAGTTTTCCTTCTAGGATGGGGCTGGAGGGACTGCCTTGGGGTCCGTGGGGCTTGGTGGTGCTGTGGCCGTGGGCCCCGGGTTGAACGTGCCATGGCCTCCCTCCCCTGGTGGATCCCGGTGAACAGCGGTGCCTATTGGGCTCCCTGGGAAGACATTTTGTCTCCCAGTCCTTCCCTCCCCATCCCCGAACACCTCTGTCCACCCGCTCCATCACTTTTTTTTTTTACACGTGTCCTGTTTGGCAGTGTGGAGCTCAGAATTGGTGTCTGAGTACCAAGTAGAAGCCCAACAGATTTACTTTCACAAGCTGAGCAGTACAGCTTTTGCTATAGTCCTCCACTTGATATATGTGTGAAAAATCTTTATAATGAATTGTTGGGGTTTTTATTTCCTGATGTTATGGACACGGAGACGGAAAATTAACGAGAAGGAAGATGAAGAAGAGAGTTAGGAAACAAACAAAAAGTCAAGAGAGAGGATGAGTTGAAAATACAAGAGAGGAAGGGGAACAAAGAAAACACAGGAAGACACTGAAGTCTGCCTCCATACCCACAGGACGGCAGAGAGAGGGGGGAAAAACAAAAAACACGAAAAAGGAACATCGACAAAACAAACCAAACATTGTGAACTAAGAATTACACAACCACATCACACAAAAATAGATATAAAAATACAACAACAATGTCACAGAAAAACTCATGGTACCGATTAATCAAGCTCTAGTAATGATAACCTCAGCCCAAGAATATATCCTTAAACACCAGAGACCCCACATCTATATGTGTGTGTTAGCATAATGGTGCATATAAGGCAAGGCAAGGCAAGGCAATTTTATTTGTATAGCACACTTTCAACAGCAGGGTAATTCAAGGTGCTTTACATGATTTGGTGATTTAAAAGAAACACATAAAAGAAACACACATTACACATGATACACACATAAAGCAAGAGAAAAATAAAAAAAGCAAGAGAGCATGAACACATTTCATACATATGACATCAAGCATTTACTCAAAGGCAATTCTAAACAGATGGGTTTTTAGTCTCGATTTAAAGCAGTTCAGAGTTTCAGCAGCTCTACACTCGTCAGGAAGTCTGTTCCAGATAAGGGGAGCATAGAAACTGAAAGCTGCTTCTCCATGTTTAGTTCTGAGTCTAGGGATGTTTAGTAGGCTAGAGTTGGAGGACCTGAGTGGTCTTAGTGGTTGGTACCATGACAACAGGTCTTCAACATATTTTGGTGCTAAGCCATGTAATGATTTATAAACTAATAAAAGTATTTTAAAGTCTATTCTCTGAGCTACAGGGAGCCAGTGTAAGGACTTTAGAACTGGGGTGATGTGCTCTACTTTCCTGGTTCTAGTGAGGACGCGAGCGGCAGCGTTCTGGATCAGCTGCAGCTGTCTGATTGACTTTTTAGGCAGACCTGTGAAGATGCTGTTGCAGTAATCAATCCGACTAAAGATAAACGCATGGATGAGTTTTTCTAGGTCGTGTTGCAAAATCAGTCCTTTAATCCTAGAGATGTTCTTCAGGTGATAGAACGCTGACCTTGTTATTGCCTTTATGTGACCCTGGAGGTTCAGGTCTGAGTCCATTACTACACCTAGGTTACGAACCTGATCAGTAGTTTCTAGCTGTATTAATTGAAGCTGTGTGCTGACTCTTGATCGTTCCTCCTTGGGTCCAAAAATAATCACTTCAGTTTTGTTTCTATTCAGCTGGAGAAAGTTATGGCACATCCATCCATGTATTTGGTCAATGCATTGATTTAGGGTTTGAATGGGTTCAGAGTCACCTGGTGACATTGTAATGTAGAGCTGAGTGTCATCTGCGTAGTTATGGTAGCTAATGTTATTGGTCGCTATAATCTTGCCTAGTGGGAGCATGTAGATATTAAATAAGAGGGGCCCCAGGATGGAGCCCTGGGGCACCCCACATGTGATTTCTGTTCGTTCTGATGAAAAGTTTCCTATTGAAACATAGAAGTCCCTGTTCTTTAGGTAAGACTCGAACCAGCCAAGTACTGTACCAGAGAGTCCGACCCAGCTCTCCAGTCATTCCAATAAAATATCATGATCAACAGTGTCAAATGCTGCACTGAGGTCCAACAGAACCAGCACTGTGGTTCTTCCACAGTCTGTATTTATGCGGATGTCATTAAATACTTTGACGAGGACAGTCTCGGTGCTGTGGTGAGCGCGGAAACCAGACTGAAAAGCATCAAAACGGTTTGTCATTGTTATGAAGCCATTTAACTGCTGAAACACAGCTTTTTCAATAATCTTACTGATGAATGGGAGATTAGAGATTGGCCTGTAGTTCTGCATTAACGTGTTGTCCAGATTTTTCTTCTTTAGCAGTGGTTTAATAACTGCTGTTTTTAAAGCCTGAGGGAAGACACCTGATAGCAGTGATGAGTTCACTATTTGAACAAGATCAGAACCAATAACAGGAAGAAACTTCTTTAGAAAAGCTGTGGGTAGGATATCAAGACAGCAGGAGGAGGAGCTTAATTGGATAATGATTTTTTTCAAGGCTGTTCTGGTTTAATTCGTGGAATTCAGACATTTTCTCTACATTGTTGTTGATTGGGGATGGCACTGGTTGTGGGTTCGATATTGAGGTACAGATTAACCATCTAATTGTCAGAATCTTTTCAGTGAAAAAGCTGGCAAATTCATTGCAGGCCCTGGTAGAGTTTAGTTCAGGGGCTACTGTCACTAAAGGATTAGTTAGTCTTTCCGCTGTTGCAAATAGAGTCCGTGCATTATTAATGTTTCTGTTGATGATTTCAGAAAAGAACGATTCCCTAGCATCTTTTATAGTTAGCTGATATCTATTCAGTCTCTCTTTGTAGATCTCACAGTGAACCTGGAGTCGAGTTTTCCGCCATTTTCTCTCGGCTCGTCGACACTCTCTTTTTTCACTACGTACCAGTGGATTACTTGTCCACTGAGACTTTTTTTTTTACCTGAGACTACTTTCACTTTAGTTGGAGCAATGGAATCCATGATGTCTGAGATTTTCACAAGGAAATTATCTACCAACTTATTTACTGAGTTTGAGTTGGGAGATGAGGGGGATGTGGTGGAAGGATAAATACGTTTAAAGGTTTCTACTGAACTGTCCCCTAGAAAACGCTTTTTTATAGTGGTCTTACTGTGGCTGGATAATTTAGCAGAGATGGTACTTTGAAAGAAAATACAGAAATGGTCAGATGATGCAATATTAATTACAGAGATGTCAGAAATATTTAAACCTTTGCTGATAATTAAGTCCAGAGTGTGTCCTTTATTGTGTGTTGGTTGTTTGACATGCTGGATCAGTCCGAAGTTGTGGAGAGTATCATCTAACGTTTTTGCTTTTTTATCTTGGGGGTTGTCGGTATGGATGTTAAAGTCCCCCACGATGATTAGTTGGTCATAGTCGATACATATTACAGAAAGAAGGTCATTGAAATCATTAAAGAAGTTAGAGTTAAGTTTTGGTGGTTTATATAAACTTAGAAATAACGCTTTGTTAGGCTCATTTATCTGGGTGGCTAGGTATTCAAAAGAATCAAACGTGCCCAGAGTTACCTTTTTAAAGTTCATTGAGTTGTGAAAGATGGTGGCTACACCTCCGCCTCGTTTGTGGTTTCTGTTCTCGCTTAAGAAATTATAATTTGGAGGACTGGATTCTATTAATGAAGTTGTTTCGTTATTTTCATCTAGCCAAGTTTCTGATAAAAAAAGGGCGTGTAAATTATGCTCAGTGATGAAGTCATTGATAAGAAAAGACTTCCCGGCTAGAGATCTAATGTTTAATAAAGCTAACTTAAGTATTGTGATGATGGGCAGCTGAACCTTCTGACAGGTTATCAATTTGAGATTTTGTTTAATATGAGAGCGTGTGGTTAACGGTTTATGTTTCCTGCTGCTGATAATCACTGATATAGCCTCAGGGGTGCCGGGTGAATTCTGGGAGACGGTAGGGGTGGATTTATTGCCCGGTTCCCTCAAATATCAAATATCTGTAATAATCAGTGGGGGGAAGCTCCCAGGCTTATTGACACTAGTCCCAGGCGTTTGGTGTAGTCTAAGTTTAGGTGTTAATTGCGTCCCAAATTTGATTTGCTCGTTCAGTCTGTCTGTAAAGTTTCTAAATGGAGACTCATTTGATGTGGCTGAGTCACAGGAAGATGAAGACTTAATCTCTGATGGTTGTTTATCTGTTCGGTCCTGTGGTGTCATCCAGACTTGCTGTTTTTGTTCTCTGATATCCATGGGCGCCTCAAGGTCAGCTTTTGGGAGCAAGTGTTTTGCTTTCTGATTTTGATAAGAAAAAATGTTTGCAGCTAACAGCCTTACTCCGGCCTTGTTAAGATAACGGCCTGCTTTGAACAGATGATTAGCACTTCCAAATACTTTGAAATTATTAATAAATGTGAACGACTTCTCAGCTGATTGTTTCTTCAACCATTTATGGAGCATGCGGAGTCTGCTAAATCTTTCATCATTCCCTTCAGGGACTGGTCCGCTGATGAGGATGTTTACGTTAAGTCCATCAAGTCTCTGTAGGAGATCAGAAAAGTCTCTCTTCAGAATCTCTGATTGTCTCATCGCGATATCTGCTGATCCAGCGTGAATGACGAGCTTTTCCAAAGCAGGATGTTGGTCCAAGATTTTAGGGATTTTTTCTGATATTTCTCTCACTGTATTTTTGAAGCAGCTATCAACTTTGGTATTCTTGCTACAAAAAGCCTCAATTCCATTAATTGATCCGTCTTGTATGATAACAGTCTTTGCTGGGGGCGCTCTTACTTTGTTATGAGTCCGTTTGATGCGGCTGGGTTTCTCCTGGTGGCTTTGACTGGTCTTGGGGGCTGCGTCATCTTTCGGGGAACTCAAGGCTGCGAATCTGTTTTTCAGCGGGATTCCAGGTGGAGAAATATCTCTTGTTTTTGGCTGAAACCTCTTGTTTACTTTTAGCAGAAGCGGCAGTTCTGGGTTCAGAGGTTTCTCTTTGTCGGAGTTTCTTTTGTTTTTTCTTCCTCGGAGAACGGGCTGGGGTTGATTTCATGTGTTTTAAAGCTGGCCAGTTTTCATTATAGTGTGGAGTTCTGCCGCTTAGACGCCTGTAGGGAGTCTCTGTGGCACGGTTAGACCGATGTAACACAGGGCTGTTTGTATTCAAAGGTAAAGTTGTGTCATTTTGTCCATAATCAGCGTGGAGATCAAAATTAATTTCCAGACGACGTAGCTTCGTTTCAATGCCCTCAATTCTGTGGAGCAGTTTTTCAAAATCCTCAGCTGAGCAAAAAGCCATGTTGATAAGTCCATAGAAAAGTGATCCAAGAAGAGATCTGGTCCAATACAGTAACTCCAGGGGCTGGGAAAATAAATTAACTAAGAAACGGTTAAGAAAGAAAACAAGAAAAGCAAACAGAAAAGAAAATAAAGTGAACGGATCTGGAGAGAGACAGAGAGCAGCTACTCCTCCTTCAGCAGACAGCGAGAAAATAAATCAGGTTTCTCCATAAGAGTGTTCGATAGTTGGTTTGAGCAGGCATCAATCCGTCTCCCAGGAATCGATGCAGACATGAAGGAGATCGGAGCAAAGACGTCCAAAGGACCCCCAGAGCCCCAGGCGGACCCGGTGGGGCAGACCGCATCCCCTAAGAGTGGAGCAAAGGAGAACCCCAGGGGAACCTCCAGCGGCTACTATGCAGGGGCCCGGGGGGCAGCAGTGACGAGCCCACGGGCCCCGCCGGCAAACAGCCGCGCCAGTGCGGGCCGGTCAATGGACCGGGAGAGCTGGGGCCCAGGGGCACCCCACCCCCCAGCAGGGACCCGACAAGGGACCGGCCGAAGAGGGGCCCCCGGCACTGCAGGGGCCGTGGCGGCCGGCGGCCGGCCACGCGCCGCCACCACCCTAGGCCAATCCCCACCGCGAACATCCCAGCGCCCCACCCCTCCCCTACGTCGGGGTGACCCACCGATAGCCGCAGGGGACGGACAGCATCCCAAGGCCAGGCTCAGCCAGCATCTGGACACCAAGTTGTACCAGCTCCCGGGTCCTGATCCCGTGGAACGCAGAGCGCAGAGACCAGGCATCCAATGAGGGCCAGGGCCGGTCCAACCCGCCAATGAACGGTCGGTGCGCACAGAACAGGTGATCAAACGAGCAGAGACGCCGGATCTGCATCCCGCCGAGCCACCGAGCAGGCACCACCCAACAATCCCAAACCTGGCACCCCTAAAAGAGGTGCCCCAACCAACCAAAGGAAGATATTGGCCCAGCGCATCGGCCGACCGGCACAATGGGCCCCCCAGGCCTGGCCAGGCACGCACCAGGTCCAAACCGGATTGACCACCGATGCTCCGGCAGGCAGGGGCCCCCGTCACCGGCGGGGAGTGACGGAGGGGAAATAGGCCCCCCATTAAGTGTAAGGCCTGAGGTGCGCCAGGCGAGGGGGCAGACCAAGATCCAACCTGACAGGTAGACAAAGACATACAGACACAGTCATACGTTCCCTCCCTCTTAAACCCATACATTCTCACTGACTCACCAAGACACCCAAAAAAAAGACGCTGTACGCTCACTCACACACCCCATACACACTTTATGCTCCCAGGTCCAGGTACCGATGCCCCAGTAGAGCCACCAGCCCCCGGACCCCCGGGGATGGACCCCCTACCTTCTAGGACGGAGACAAGCAGACCGCCAAGGGCCCCACAGTGGCAAAGCAGCCCGACAGCCCAGGACCCCGACCAGACCGCCTGTTCCTCCTCCGGACCCCAACCCCTGATGGCCCGTAGCGAACAGGGGTGTGAAAATACCCCTAGCCTCCATCCTCCCGCTCGAGTATAGTGTTGATGCGTGTTGTTATAATGTGCATTTAAAAAAGAAGGGTGGGATGTGGGGAAGGCAGCCACACATCCCCCAACCCCCACCCCGAGCCCTCAGTGTCTATATGTGGTTTAACAGTGGGCACCGGCACCAGAGGTGAAGCTGATTGAACCACTCCCCCTCTGGATGCCGAAAAGTGTTAATATTAAGAGCTTTTTTATTTTTCCAGTTCAGGAGGATAGTTTTCTTAGTGATGCATAAGGCAATGTGAACCATTAGAACTGACTTTGTGTCCATGGTGACATCACTTAAATTTCCTAACAGGCAAATTGAGGGAGATGGTGGGATGTTATATTTCAGACACTTTGATAAGTCCTCACATATCTGGCACCAAAATTTCTTAACAGGTGGACAGAACCAAAGCGCATGAACATAAGTATCTGGTATATTGCTTGTGCATTGTAAGCAGGTATTAGACGATGTAAAACCCATCCTAAACATTCGTTGACCTGTATAGTGTACTCTATGAAGGATTTTGTATTGTATTAATTGCAAATGAGGATTTTTTGTTATTTTAAAGGTTCTTAAACATATCTGAGACCTGACTTTTTGGTCAAAGCTGGCTGATAAATCCACCTCCCATTTTGAAATAGGGATGGCTATTGATTCATCTAATGTAGATAAAGTTTTGTATATTTTAGAAAGCAATTTGGGGGGGTTGAGAAAAACAAAATCTAAAACTCTTGCTGGAATTTGTAATTCAGCTGTATTGAGCCTAAATTTACCTTTAATAATAGATTTAATTTGTTGATATTCTAAGAATTTGTTTTGATCAATTCCATATTGTGTAATTAATGTATTAAATGGGATAAAGTCTGTTCCTTCAAATATATGTTCCAGGTATTCAATTCCATTGCACCTCCAGACTGGAAAACTAATCATAAATATTTTTTGCAAGATGTCGGGGTTATTCCAGATGGGTGCACGTCTGCATGGGATTATTGTGGTCTCTGTCATTTTTAGAAACTCCCACCATGCTGTCAGAGAGGAGCTGATATTTATGCTTTTAAAGCATTCATGTCGTTTTATATTTGAGCTAATAAATGGTAGGTCTGAAAATTTTAACTTATTACATAGTGTCTGTTCTACGTCTATCCAGGACTCATCTAGGTAGCTATGTTTTAACCATCTTGAGATGTATCGGAGCCTGTTGGCTAAGAAATAATGATGGAAGTTTGGTAGATCTAGACCTCCTTTTTCTTTGGTCTTCTGCAGTGTTTTTAAGCTGATACGTGGGGGTTTATCTTTCCAAAGAAATTTAGAGATAGAGGAGTCCAGAGATCTAAACCAGTCTAGTGATGGTTTTTCCCAGAATCAACTACTTATTCTCAATGATCCCAAATAAACCATCATTTTTATTGAAGCAACCCTTCCCATAAGTGATATGGGTAGTGTCGGCTTCGTACCGTAAGATGCTCTGCAACTCACTTTCTACTCAGAGAGGTGGGGGCGCCAAACTCCAAAACCCCGGCAGGAACTGTTTCAAAATAAGACCCAGAACTGAGAGACAGAGAGTAAAACAACACACGCAAACAGATATCTGTTTCACAAAGGACGCACCTGCAGATGGGAGCCAGAAAAGATCTGACTCGCTTCTCTACCAGGGTGTACCATTTTTATTACAGAAGAACAAAGAACATATCACATGACTCCTCTCTCCTCCTTCTACATCTTGACAGGTCATTAATTTTCTCCTGACCGTACCAGGAACTAGAGTTATAACTGATCCTCCCTGCTTTCAGTTCATATCTTTACTCAAGAGTTTGTTTACTTAAAACCTTAAACCCTATAAAATACTGGTAAAAGAGTCATGTTTTACTACCCTGAATAATATAAACAGGCCTATTACTTCTAAAGCTTACTAAGATATAGTTAAGACATATATACTGCATAATAAAAAATAGCCCCAGAAAAGTAGAATACAACAGTAGGGATTTCCATCTAGCAAGATCATCTTCCCCTTTTTTCTAAAAGTGGGATATAGTTTAGCTTTATTAAATCTGCCAGTCTTGGTGAGACATTGATACCTAAATAGAGAATATTCCCTGACTGCAGTTGTGTATTAGTTGGATTCTGGACAGAACAATTGATTGGAAGAACTGTAGATTTTAACCAATTTATAGAATAATCTGACACATTTGAGTAAGAGTTTATCAACTCGATTACCTGAGAGAAAGAGGTTTGTGAATGCTGGAGAAAAAGTAATACATCATCTGCATAAAGACTGATTTTATGTTCTATGTTATTGCATTTTATGCCTTTAATATTGTGAGTTTGCCTGATTGCTGCAGCTAGTGGTTCAATAAAAATAGCGAACAGGGAGGGAGAGAGAGGACATGCCTGCCTGGTACCTCTCTGAAGATAAAACCTAGATGATGTTTGGTTATGTTTGGTTATTAGTCCTGATACATGCTGTTGGCGAACTGTATAATATTTTCAACCAGTTTCTAAAAGAATTTCCAAAGCCAAATTTATGTAAGGTTACAAATAAGAATTTCCAGTTAACTCTATCAAATGCTTTTTCTGCAACTAAAGATAATATATTAGTTTTAATGTTTTACAGTAAGAAAAGTCTATTAAATCTATTAATCTACGTGAATTTGTGGATGAATGTCTCCCTTTAATAAAACCAGTTTGATCAGGATGTATTATAAGCGGGGTTACTTTCTCTATCCTTTTTGTGAGGGCTTTGCAGATTATTTTAAGATCAACATTAATAAGGGATATGGGACGATAGCTGGTGGGAAACAAAGGGTCTTTACCTGATTTTAGTAGAAGACTAATGTAGGCAGAATTCATATTTGGTGGGAGTCTGCCATTTTCCTTGGTTTCCTGCAGCATTCTGTGTAATGTTGATGCCAGAATATTCCTGAATTCTTCATAGAACTCTGCTGGAAATCCATCTGGGCCTGGAGCCTTTTTATTGGGCATGCTTTGGAGGGCCTCCTGGAGTTCAGCCGCTTTTAGTTGTGAATCCAGGGCCAACGCTTGACTTTCAGATATTTTAGGTAGTGTTATGTTATCAAAAAATTGTTCAATTTCATGATCCGATGGATTTATCTCTGGTGAGTATAAAGCCTTGTAAAATTCTTTAAATGTGTTGTTTATTCTTCCAGGATCATATACTGTATTCCCGGTCTGATCTTTAATAGCAGATATTGTTGTTTTTTCTTTATTAATTTTAAGCTGGTTAGCCAAAAATCTACCTGATTTATTACCTTGTTCAAAGTTTTCTATCTTAAGTCTTTGAATTAAGAACTGGGTCTGTTTATTAATAATTTGATTTAATTCTAGCTTTGCTTTACAGATTTTGCCTAGTCTCTCCTTATCTAGAGAAGCTTCTAATGAATTAATAGTTTCTTCTAATTCCTGAATACGGTTTTTTTTCCATTTTCTTTTTATTTGATGATAATGAGATTATTTTACCTCTAATCACAGCTTTTCCTCCCTCCCAAAGAATGGATGGCGACGTACCAGGGAGGTCGTTATATTCCAAATATGAGGCCCACTCTTTTTCGAAATATTTATTAAATTCTTTATCCTTAAGTAAGGATGTATTAAATCTCACATTTTTGCTTTGAGGTGTTTCTGTTTTATTTACTAAAGTTAGAGAAACAGGAGCATGATCGCTAACAGCTATAGGGTGTAAGTGTCTGAAATGTCAGTCAACAGTGAGCTGCTGACTAACAAATAATCCAGTCGAGAATATGAATGGTGGACATTTGAGAAGAAAGTATATTTTTTGTCATTGGGGTGAAGAGATCGCCATGCATCACAAAATCCATAATCGCTCATGTACTGTTTGACTATATCTATAGATTTCCAGCTGCGCTGAGTCCCTGCTGTGCTGAGCCTGTCTATTTCTTCATTTAAACCACAACATTTGGACCATATATACATAACAGAGATCCATATATACAGACAATACATAACTTTTGGTTATGTAAAGATAGTTTTACTATAATAAATCGACCCTCTGGATCTGTAACTGTATCTATTACTGGAAAATTTAAATTTTTATTTATTAATATTGCACATTAGGAAACTCAGGGGACTTTAGATCAACTGCAGCTGAGGCAGATTTATGGGTTTCTTGTAATAAGACGACATCTGCCTTTAATCTTTTAAGCTGGTTAAAAATCTTAACTCTTTTCTCTTTTTTTAATGTACAGTTTATCTACTGCTACTGTAGCTCTGGTGCCTTCATTGATATATTTATTTCTGATTGGGAACAAAACGCGCCTTCTATCCAGGATCTCCTTCGGATATTGATCGTTAACGCTGTAATTTGTTCCCCACAGCTCTCTGCCCTGGCCTCTGACCTGCTCTTTTTGCTTGTAATGCTCGAATTGAGCAACAATTGGACGCGGCCAGCTGTTGTTGGGCTTCTTAACTCCTAGGCGGTGGACTAAGTGAAAAGTGATGTTTTTTACCGTGTCGCTTCGGAGCTTTAACTGATGTTGAAGAAAATCTCGGACGGTGGATTCAGCGTCGTCCTCAGCCTGTTCTGGGATCCCGGAAAAAACAAGGTTGTCCCGCATTCCCCTGGCCTGTATATCAGAGATAGTTTCTTTCATCCTCTTACTTTCTCCGGACAGCTGCGTCATCCCCTCGGTGAGTTTCTTTACACTCTCCCTAAGCGTTTGGTTTTCTGCAGCGAGCGATGCTACCTGTTGTTGGCTGAACTCCAGGGATTCCCTTAGAGCTTGAAATTCTTTATGGAGAACCTCAACCAGGGCCAGACGGGTGTCTAGGCTGGTTAGCTTCTTATCTATTGAGTCCAGGACATCGCTGTAGCTTTTCTCTGGAGAGATGGTGGAGGTGCTGGCCTCAGAATGAGTGCATTTTTGTGATGGTGTGCTTGTCGGCATAGCAGAGGTGGATTTCTGTGGCTTGCCCATAACAATGTTGTCAAAGCACTCGTCCAAGTAGCTTTCCAGGCTGTGCAAGGTTTCCTCGTCCAGTTTGTTTATGGAGAAATACAAAATAATGGTTATTATTATTAAACGTTTGCTATATTTGGCTCAAATGTTATGGTTTGTTTTTACCCGAGTTTGTTTGTTTTACCAGTTTACCGCCATATTACTTACGTACAGCTCTCGCGAGATCTCAGCAGCAGCCCATCCAGCATCACCCGCTCCATCACTTTACCACTCATATAGGGTCTTCGGGCATGGGCACATCACTGGGGTGCGAGGATGGGTTTCCCTCCTCCCTATCCCGTGGCGACCTGGTCCCAATTTTAATATACAACTTAGACACTCCCACTTATAACATTTTCATGCGACACACATGTAGGGACTTTGGGGTGGGCACACTTTTCGGTCATCCAGAGGGGGAGCGGTTCAATCACCTTCACCTCTGGTGCTGGTGCCCACTGTTAAACCACATATAGACACTGAGGGCTCATGGTGGGGGTTGGGGGATGTGTGGCTGCCTTCGCCACATCCCACCCCTCTGTTTTAAATTCACAGTATTACAACACGCATCAACACCATACTCGAGCGGGAGGACAGAGGCTGGGGGTCTTCCCACACCCCTGTTTGCTACGGGCCATCAGGAGTTGGAGTCTGGAGGAGGAACAGGTGGTCTGGTCGGGGTCCTGGGCTGTCCGGCTGCTTCGCCACTGTGGGGCCCTTGGCGGTCTACTTGTCTCCATCCTAGAAGGTAGGGGGTCCATCATTTTTGCTTCCTACCTCTCTTCTTCATCTTCTTTCTTTCAGGAAATAAAACCCCCAGCAATTCATAATAAAGATTTTTCACACATGTATCAAGTGGAGTACTATAGCAAAAGCTGTACTGCTCCTCTTGTGAAAGTAAATCTGTTGGGCTTCTACTTGGTACACGGACACAAATTCTGAGCTCCACACTGCCAAACAGGACAAAAAAAATAATAATAATATAATAATAATAATAATAATAATAAGTGGCTAGCCCTAGGAGGCTGACTCCTTGGTTTAACGCAGAGTTGCATACTTTAAAGCAGAATACTAGGAAGTTGGAGAGAAAATGGCACTCTACACATCTAGAGGATTACTATTTAACCTGAAATAACAGTCTACTGCTGCATAAAAAGACCCTTCGACAAACTAGAACAGCATATTTTTCATCATTAATAGACGCGAATAAAAACAATCCTAGGTTTCTTTTTCAATTTAATTCAATTCCAAAATACTTTATTGATCCCAGAGAGAAATTAGGTGTTGGTATAGCTCATATAATTAATTATTTAAGGAGTTGTTGTAGATGATGATGGCTGTGGGTAGGAAGGATTTCCTGTAGCTGTCTGTATTGTAGCGAAACTGAAGAAGCCTCCGACTGAAGACGCTCTGTTGTTGCATGACTGTCTCATGAAGAGGATGCTCAGGGTTGTCCATAATTTTTTTGATTTTGTGAAGAATCCTTCTTTGAATCATCATCTCCAAATGTTCCACAGTTGTCCCAAGAACAGAACCAGCCTTCTTTATCAGGTTGTTTAGCCTTTTTAAAACCCTGGCTCTGATGCTGCTACCCCAACAGATGGCTCTCCACAACAGAATTGCAGAAGATCTCCAGCATCTTGCTGCAAACCTTGAAGGACCTAAGCTTCCTCAAGAAGCACAGTCTGCTCTGTCCCTTCGTGTAGACGGTTTCACTGTTGCGCCTCCAGTCCAGTCTGTTGTCAAGGTGAACTCCGAGGTATTTATACTCCTCAACCACCTCCACTTCTTCTCCCATGATGGAAACAGTTTTTGACTTATACCTTTTATTTCTGAAATCTACAATCATCTCCTTTGTTTGGTTCACATTCAAGGTGAGACGATTGTTTCCACACCATGTCACAAAGTGGTCCACCAGCTCTCTGTATTCAGCTTCTTGTCCATCTCTGATACACCCGACAATTGCAGAGTCATCTGAGTATTTCTGCAGATGACAGGTCTCTGATTTGTACTGGAAGTCTGAGGTGTACAGAGTGAAAAGTAATGGTGAGAGTACGGTCTCCTGTGGTGCTCCTGTGCTGCTGACCACCTGGTTTGACACACAATTCTTCAGTCTCACAAATTGTGATCTGGTCTATAGTCATTGATGACTATAGACCTTTGGGAGTTCTCTTTGGTACTGGAACAAGGCAGGATGTCTTCCACAACACTGGAACCTTCTCTTGAGTTAGGCTAAGGTTGAAAAGGTGCTGTAGAATCCCACAGAGCTGCTCAGCACCGGCCTTCAGGACTCTGGGGCTGACACCATCTGGACCTGCAGCCTTGTTCCGGTTCAGTTTCTCCAGCTGCCTCTTCACCTGACTTTTGGAGACAGACAAGTGGGAGGGGGAGGCAAAAGGGGGTAGCAGCATTTCCTGACTTGGTTGAAGTCAAACTTGTGGAATAAGAAGAGTCCATGGCTGAGGTGAAGGATAAAACATCCGAGGTATAACAGGAAAGCTGTTGATCAGAGGAGAGTGGGATGTCTGTTTGGCTGGGAACAGGAGAGGGGGATGCTGAGCTAGTTCCTGAACTGAACCTGTTGAAGAATGTGTTCAGTTCATTGGCTCTGTCCAGACTTCCATCTATCCAATCCTTCCTGTCCTTAAAACCTGTGATCTTTCTCATTCCTGACCAGACATCTCGGATATTGTTCCTCTTTAGTTTGTTCTCCAGCTTCTTCCTGTATGCCTCTTTTCTGTCTCCGATCTTGACCTTAAGTTGCTTCTGCATACTCCTCAGTAATTCCCTGTCACCCTCCCTGAAGGCTCTTTTTTTCTTGTTTAGCAGTTCCTTCAGGTCACTGGTGATCCAGGGTTTGTTATTAGGGAAGCATCTCGCTGTTCTGGTGGGGATGAGGTTGTCCACACAGAAGTTTATATAGTCAGTCACACACTCAGTCATGGCATTGATGTCCTCTCCATGTACTTGGCAAAGAGTCATCCAGTCTGTGGTTGCAAAACAACCCTGCAAGGCTTCTTCAGCTTCCTGTGACCATTTTCTCACAGTTCGTTTTGTCACAAGTTGCCTCTGAACAAGTGGTTTATATTCTGAACAGAGAAAAAAAAGATTGTGATCCAATTGTCCCAGAGGAGGTCTTGGTTTGGACATGTATGCATCCTTTATATTTGCATAAAACAAATCCACGGTCTTGTTTTCTCTTGTGGTGCAGCTGACAAACAGTTGAAATGTTGGAAGTGTAGTAGAGAGCGAGGCATGATTAAAATCACCAGATATTCCCACAAATGCATTGGGGTGCTGTGTCTGTAGATTAGCAACAATGGAACTAATGACATTACATGCAGTGTCAGCAACGGCTGAAGGTGGAATGTAAACAACTGCCAAAATTACACTGGTGAACTCTCTTGGTAAATAATATGGACGAAA
Organism: Valencia hispanica; assembly: GCA_963556495.2. Lineage (NCBI taxonomy): Eukaryota > Metazoa > Chordata > Actinopteri > Cyprinodontiformes > Valenciidae > Valencia > Valencia hispanica. The sequence goes on from OY747710.1 coordinate 54,327,645, forward strand.
ACTCACTGCCAAGATGACACTTCACAGTAACATGTCCTGGATGACACCATCTGTTGTTGACAAGCACTGCTACTCCACCACCTTTTCTTTTTCTGCTCGTCTTCAGATCTCTGTCTGCTCGTACAGTCAGGAAGCCTGGCAGACAGACGTTGGAGTCGGGGATATGATCCAGCAGCCACGTCTCAGTAAAACACATAACACTGCATTCACGGTACTCTGGCTGAGTCCTTGTAAGGGCTTGGAGTTCATCCATCTTGTTAGCCAGTGATCTTACGTTGCCCAGCTTTTGCGATGTTAATCATCTGCTTCCGGCTGTAAACCACATTGTTGCCATGGTTACCCATCATAACAAATTGTCAAAAAGGGGAAACATTTACAGCAAAAATCCTTCCAGCTTCACAGCACCAAAAGTTAGAAAGTATACAGGTAAAAAAATGCAATCTTCTTTAAGAAAAAAGAGAAACCAATGTACAAAAAACCAAAACTTAATATGTAGCCAACAGAGCTAATCCAACATGCAGCCACCCAGAGCAGTTGCCAGTACAGTTGCCAAACTTACACAGAGTCATAGCTCTGTTGAGCCAACTATTCTCCCAGCTCTTAGCAGTGAGGATTTTATGGGATTCTTCATAAATAAAATTAATTCTATTAAAAATAAAATCATTGGCATCCTCCCAAACATGATTACTTCTTCCTCAGTAAATGAGGCAGCATCAGAAAGAACTGTAGAATCTCATTTGTGCTTAGGCTGTTTTGATTCAGTCGAGCTTTCAGAATTATCAAAAATATTAGCCTCATCTGAACCTTCAACTTGTATGTTGGACCCAATCCCAACCAAATTTTTTAAAGAAGTGTTCCATTTGGTTCCTGGCCCCATTTTGGATATGATGAATCTATTCTTAGTAAACGGATACGTACCACAAGAATTTAAAATAGCTGTAATTAAACCTTTACTCAAGAAACCTTCCCTTGATCAAGATGACTTGGTGAATTACAGACCTTTATCTAACTTTCCTTTCTTATCCAAAATCCTTGAGAAAATTGTTGCTAATCAAGTCTGTGAGCATCTAAACAATAACGAGCTGTTTGAAGAGTTTCAGTCAGGTTTTAGAGTTCATCATAGCACTGAAACAGCACTGGTGAAGGTTACTAATGATATTCTCATGGCCTCACATAATGGACTGGTGTCTGTTCTGGTTTTGTTAGATCTCAGTGCTTCTTTTGACACAGTCGATCATAATATTCTCTTAGAAAGGCTTGAACATGTTGCAGAGATCAAAGGAACAGCACTAGGCTGGTTTAAATCATATTTGTCTGATAGATTCCAGTTTGTTCATCTAAATGATCAATCTTCTTCACTCTCAACGGTTACTTGTGGAGTTCCACAAGGTTCTGTGCTTGGACCAATTCTTTTCACCATATATATGCTTCCAATTGGTAGAATCAGTAGACAGCATGGAATAAATTTCCACAGCTATGCTGATGATACACAACTATATTTATCCATAAATCCCGATGAACCCAGCCAGTTAGGTAGATTACAGGCATGTCTGGAAGACATAAAAACATGGATGAATCTAAACCTTTTGCTTTTAAATTCTGACAAAACAGAAGTTGCCGTCTTTGGACCAGAAGTTCTAAAACAGAAACTGATTAGTCAATCACTTCATCTGGATGGCATTAAATTGGCCCCCAGTAATAATGTAAAGAACCTCGGCGTTATTTTTGACCAAGACTTGACATTTAAATCCCATATTAAACAGGTTTCTAGGATTTCCTTCTTTCCCCTCCGGAATATTGCTAAAATTAGAAACATCCTGTCCAGGAGTGATGCTGAGAAACTAGTCCATGCATTTGTTACCTCAAGGCTGGACTACTGTTATTCTTTACTATCAGGTAGTCCACAAAATGCCATTAAAAGCTTTCAGTTGATCCAAAATGCGGCAGCAATAGTTCTGATTAATATTAAAAAGACAGATCACATTTCTCCTGCTTTAGCTTCCCTTCATTGGCCCTGTTAAATCCAGAATAGAATTTAAGATCCTTCTTCTTACATACTGATGGGTAAAATATTTTTGGTGTCCTCGAGTCACCTGTGTATAATGTCATAATGTTCATGTCTAACACGTTGCCTCGAGGCCAAGAGTGGAATGATGGGTAAAATCTTTTTGGTATCCTCGAGTCACCTGTGTATAATGTTCTGCAATGTTCTTAATATTATCCTCTGCTTGCTGTATAATGATAAACATTCACACAGAAAGGAGTTTGGATCTTCAGCTGGACAGCTCCCATGAAACAGCTGCAGTTTGTTCGGTCTCTAAAACTTGTTTCGGGGCCGGACGGACTGATAAGGCGGGGGGGCAGCCTGGGAGCGAAGCACGGGCCCACTTTGCTTCCCACGCGCCTCCTCTGTATGCTGCATAAATGAAGATGGAGCTGTCCAGCTGATGAGAGTCTGCCGTGGGATTTGTGCACGATTGCCCGGCCGCGTTAAGTTAACAGATCTGACCGAGATGAGATGACTGGCTCTCCACTCTCAAGTGTCAAAGGTGAGATGCTGTGATGAAAACTTAATGCCTGTTTGATGAAGCATTGCTTTGCAGCTGTTTATGTGGGAAATAGAGAGGGACGCCGTATTCTAGCATAAATCAGTGTATTTGTTTGAAAAAGTATTGCTCTGCTTTTGCTGAACTGCATCTGTGTGGCGGAATAATAAAGATGACTCATATTCTAGCACGATAAGCAGTCTGGTGTCCTTTCTTTCTTCCTTTTATATTGTGTGTGCCGATCCACTAAGATCCTGGGTAAAAACTTCACAAAACACATACAAAGCCCTTAATAATCAAGCTCCATCATACATCAGAGATCTAATTGTTTCATATGTTCCCAACAGAGCACTTCGCTCTCAGACTGCAGGTTTACTTGTAGTTCCTAGGATTTCTAAAAGTAGAATGGGAGGCAGATCTTTTAGTTATCAGGCTCCTCTCCTGTGGAACCAGCTCCCAGCTTTAGTCCGTGAGGCAGACACTCTGTTTACTTTTAAGGCCAGGCTTAAAACTTTCCTTTTTGATAAAGCTTATAGTTAGAGTGGCTTAGGTCATCCTGAGCTATCTCTGTAGTTATGCTGCTATAGGCTTAGACTGCTGGAGGACAGACTTACCAATTTTCTTCCCTCTGCTACTTCCTTTTCTTCTACTACTCTCCAGTTGTATTACAGTACATTTTAGCAATATTCCTGAGGTGAAAGAAGGAAATCCTAGACACCTGTTTAATATGGGATTTGAATGTCATGTTTTGGTCAAAAATAACCCTGAGGTTCTTTACATTATTACTGAAGCCCAATTTAATTCCATCCAGCTGAGCTTCTGGTCCAAAGACGGCAACTTCTGTCTTGTCAGAATTTAAGAGAAAAATGTGCCTCATCCATGTTTTTATGTCTTCCAGACATGTCTTTAATCTACCTAACAGGCTGGATTCATCAGGATTTATAATTAAATATAGTTGTGTATAATCGCCATAACTGTGGAAATTTATCCCATGCTGTCTAATTATTTTATCAATTGGAAGCATATGTATAGTAAAAATAATTGGTCCAAGCACAGAACCCTGTGGTACTCCACAAGTAACCCATGAGTATAAAAAAGAATTATCATTTACATGAACAAACTGGAATCTGTCGGACAAATATGATTTAAACCAGCCTAGTGCTGTTCCTTTGATCCCTGCGATATGTTCAAGCTTTTCTAAGAGATTATTATGATCGACTGTGTCAAAAGCAGGACTGAAATCTAACAAGACCAGAACAGACACAAGTCCATCATCTGATGCCATGGCAATATCATTAACATTCACCAGTGCTGTTTCAGTGCTATGATTAGCTCTAAAATCGGACTGAAATTCATTAAAATCTACTATGATAAGATGGTTAAACCAGACCCCCCCTCGTACAACATATCGATTCAGAAAGTATGGGATGTATGCCAAATGAAGGAAGTAACATACAGTGAGGAACATAAGTATATGAACACAAAGTGATTTTGCAGTTCTCCCATTTAGAAATAATGGAGGGGTCTGAAATTTACATTGTAGTTGCATTCCCACTGTGAGAGACAGTGGGAATGCAACTGTGCAAACTGTGGTCCAAGCTCTCTTCATGTCATTGACCAGCTCCTTTTTTACTTCAGGAAATCACATTGTATGATTTTTAAAGAATTAATTTGTATTTTCTTGATGCACTTAAGTATTTGAACACCTGAGAAAACCAGTGTTAATATTTGGTACAGAAGCCTTTGTTTGCAATTGCAGAGGTCAAAGGTTTCCTATAATTCTTGACCAGGTTTCCACACACTGCAAAAGGAATTTTGGGCCACTCCCCCACACAGATCTTCTATAGATCTGTCAGGTTTCAGGGCTGTCGCTGAGCAACACAGAGTTTCAGCTCCCTCCAAAGATTTTCTATTGGATTTAGGTATGGAGAGTGGCTAGGCCACTCCAGAACCTTGATATGCTTTTTATGGAGCCACTTCTTGGTTATCCCTGCTGTGGGCTTCAGGTCTAATCTAGCCACGACCCATATTCAATGCTCTGACTGAGGGAAGGAGGTTGTTGCTTAAAATCTCACAATGCATGGCCCCATTCATCCTCTCCTTAATACAGTGCAGTCGTCCTGTCCCCTTAGCACAAAAGCACCCCCAAAGCATGATGTTTCCACCCCCCTGCTTCACAGTAGGGATGGTGTTCTTAGGATGCAACTCATCCTTCTTTTTGCTCCAAACACGGTGAGTGAAGTTTAGACCAAAAAGTTCTATTTTGGTCTCATCTGACCACATGACTTTCTCCCATACCTCCTTTGGATCATCCAGATGGTTACTGGCAAACTTCAGATGGGCCTGGACATGTTATGACTTGAGTTGGGGAACCTTTTTTTTAACTATGACGGAGTAGTGTTCTACCAACAGTAACCTTTGAACCTGTGGTCCCAGCTCTCTTCATGTCATTGACCAGCTCCTCCTGAGTAGTTCTGGCCTGATTCTTAACCTTTCTTATCGGTGATACCCCACCAGGTGAGATCTTGCATGGAGCCCCAGTCCGAGGGAGACTGACAGTCTTCCATTTTCTAATAATTGCTCCAACAGTTGATATATTTTCACCAAGCTGCTTGGCAATTGCCCTATTGCCCCTTCCAGCCATGTGGAGGTCCACGATTTTGTCTCTGGTTTCTTTTGACAGCTGTTTGGTCTTACCCATGGGAGTAGTTGGAGTCTGACTGACTGTGGGGTGGACAGGTGTCTTTAACGAGCTCAGACAGGTGCTACTAATTTAGATTAATAAGTGTAGTAGAGGTGGACTTTTTAACGGCAGAGCAACAGGTCTTCTTGCTGATTGCCAGGTGCTCAAATAGTTATGTGCGCCAATAAATAACAAATAAATTCTTTAAAAATAATACAATGTGATTTTCTGATTTTTATTTTTTAAATGGTGTCTCTCACAGAGGAAATATACCTACAATGTAAATGTCAGACTCCTCCATAATTTCTAAGTGGGAGAACTTGCAAAATTGCAGGGTGTTAAAATACTTAAGTTCCTCATTGTATATTTACATTATTAAATGTTTGCTGGTGGAAGCAGAGTTCACCCGCATCACCATTGTCCTACTGAGATCAAGATACATGCAGCAGCTAGATCACCACTCATTGCAGCTAATGAAAATCTTCCAAAGGAAGGGAGGAGCTGCTGGACAGAAAATTAAGATTATCATGGCAGACTTGGAAAAGGTTTGTTTGTTCAAACAAATGTCTATTCATCAATATGTATCTCTGTTCAGTTTATTCAATCATTATTCTATCATTCATTGTGTTAAGGCAACAGTTACCCAGTTCATCTTATTTAAGGTTGTTTGTTTTTTTGGGATGCTGTTGCTTTCAGCATTTCTGTTCTTTCTATAATAGCAATTTCTCACAAGGTTTTCTTTTTACAAAGTAGATTGGAAAAGAATCCCTTAACATAGTGCTTGAAGTATTTAAGCTGGTACTTTCAGCTACAGAAAATATCAGAAATTTCAGCTATTTTGGACTTTTCAGTGTTTACTTTTTGTTTCTTTTGTTATTTTTCCCTGTTATTTACTGCAAAATAAAACAATAATAATCTTAAGCAATACCATTTTTCTATTCTGCAGGATGATGACATTGAGACTAAAAGAGCTTGTGTGTTCAAAGCACTGTTTATCTCAATGAAGACCCAGAAACCCTCATAAAGTAGTGCATTGTAAGTTCAGTGACCTCTGCTTTCCCACAATTTGCTTTTAGAAAATATTACTAATTGTTACATTTTTCTGTTTGTGAAAAATGAATGTGAACATAATCTTTGCATTTAAGGAACATGTCAGCAATTAAAATAATAAAACTTGTTGGCTTTTTTTATAATATATTTTTACATTTTCTTTTAATCATAATTTTCCCTTGGGTACTCATAAAGTATTAATGCCCAAGAACACATGTCCATGGCTCAAGGAATAAGCAATGTAAAGCTTTGAGTATATTAACAATACGTGTTAGATCATTGTTGATTTTTCAGTCAAACGATGATGTCTGTTGACATTAAGAAATATAGTATGTTGCCAGATTTACCATTTAATAATGCTGTTCTATCCTTAGGACAAATTGATGTGACCATACTGGCTTAGTAAACATATCTTCTCACTAATTAGTAGACTACTATTTTAAATTTAACATTTAAGAGAGGTGTTCTTGTGGTTTTTAGTGTATCAAAGCCTTTTTCATATGCATGGTTGACAATAGATTCTAACAAACAAAATGTAAATACTGAAACAGCTAAAAGCACTATGTCAAATATAGTCTGGAACGTTTAGGGCTTAATAGCTGACACAGCACACCTAAATGATTTACCTGGTTTATGTTTTGCCTGAAAGTTTATTTTCTTTTGTTTTTGAGGATGCTGAGGACAACCAGGAGGCAATGCAGCAGATGATATTGGGAATCTTTGCCATTATGAAGGAAGACGCAGAACCTGGAGAGAACTTTGAAGCTGTTGGAATAATCATTGAAGGTGTCGAAGTGCTTCATGACCTTGGTAACGTAGCAAATGCAGTAGCCATTTTGTTTGGCCTCATTTATTCGCTGGACTTGAGCTACCCCACAAAGCTTAGGTACACATTTGAGGTTTTACAAAAGCTTGTGATGGAACTGGATGGAAACTGTCTCTCAACAAAAGCTCAAGTACTTAAAAATAAACTGTTTGAATTACCTGGACACCTGGACAATGGCTTTTTCCTTAAACATTAAAAGAACTGGAATTTTTGGATCCACACATTGAACTATTAATGGTCTTTGAGAATTGTGTCTGAATGTTTAGCAGACTTTAAAATTGTTCCAGAGGTTTTCATTTTATGTCACCCAGGAAAGGGGGAGAGCTAAAAATGGAGAATGCAACAAAATTAGCATGACAGAGGAGGCGATAAGAGATGCAGAGGAGTTACAGCAAGTTTGCTGAAGATTAGGGAATTTAAATTAGTCTCTTGTTGCAGTAGACATAATATAGAGTAGGACTAACATAATAAATGTGAAAAATTTAATTTGCTTTTATATATTTAGCTGGTCATTTGGATTTTATAAGTGGTACTATTTTAAAAAGTGTCCATCTTTAAAGTGGTGGTATTTTGAGCGTTCCAGGTTGTTTTTTGCACAGATTTTTGTTTTCTTTAAGGGAGGAGAGGAAATTGTATACTTTTTTTAAGGATCTCCCATGACACAGCACAGTTTAACCCTTTAATGTTTATGTTCTGTTTATCCCAATTCAGTGTTAAAAAAATGCAGTACAATTATTAATTGAATTTTTATTTAGCCTGAAAGTTTTTATCTGGGTTTGGATTGTGCATTGTGCAGGTCACACACAATTCCAAATTTTTTTTTTTTAAGTTTTGTATTTTATTTCTTATAGGTAGAGAAAATGGGTTCCAGTTTTCTGGTAGAGAACACTTTTGGTAGTTATTTTATCTTTAAGCATTAATGACAGTTGATGATTGTTAGAGGTAAAATGTAAGACGTGTGTGTGTATTTTATTTAAATATATACACACGTATGTCTACCTATAAAGGTGCATATATGCAGGCAAAAGTTTACAAGTGTGTGTATGTATATATATATATATATATATATATATATATATATATATATATACATATATATATATACACACACAGAGAGAGAGAGAGATAGATAGATAGATATATACATATACATATGCAAGTATCTTTAACACGTGGTTTGTTCCTTTCTGCCACTGTTGACATTTGTTGTTGGTTTGCTCTTTCAATGGGATTTCACAATATTAACACACCAGAGAAAATCACCAGCTATATATAATGTTATTAATGAAGTTGGAACCACTTTGGAGTTAATGAAGTTGGAACCACCCTAAAATGTGATTTTCAGACCCCTCCATAATTTCTAAGTGGGAGAACTTGCTGGGTGCTCAAATAGTTATGTTTCTCACTGTATTCCTTCAGGATCCCAAGACCTACCTTTTTCAAACATTGGAAACCCGTGATGCCCTTGCTAACACAGTGTGCTTTGATTCAGACATCTTAAGATGATCCTCACAATCATGGTTTATTTATCAAATACTTATTGGATGGTTCTTCAAGAAGATGTTTGTCTCCACATGTGTCCAATATTATTACTGATATCCAGCTGTATATCTTCTCCACACATGCATTGGTTTGCATCTGGTCTCCAATTCCTTTCTCGCGCTCTCTTTCTGTCTTCTCCCATCTTGCATCTTTTTATTGTTGGTTTTTTCATACCTGGCTCCTCATCATAACAGTTGAATGTAACTTAGCTCAATGGTTTATTAGTGTTAAGAATGTATAGACTATATTGAAACCTGTTGTAACCTGTTGTTTAGTTGATGCAAAATAAATAAAAAATAAGTTTAAAAAAATAAAAATCCAGTGAAAGTTCTGATAGTGGAAATGCGCTTAATGTTGCAATTTTGGTCCCCAATCAAACCAAGTCTACCAGACTATCAGATGTGAATGCACCCTAAGTGTTATAGTACTTTTTAAAAAATCAAAATGTCTCACCTTAAATAAAACCAGAAATCAGTAAATATATATGTTGGGGATCAATTTTCCACAAATGAACTGAACAGACTGCATTTCCCAGCATTCCTAGGTGGGACCCCAACCCATTCCAATTGGCCGTGGTCAACGATTACATCACAAAGTTTATAAAAGGGGTCAGCAGCGACTAATTTCTTGTTCATTCTGGTGTTGCTTGGCAATGCAAGGAGACAAGCTATTCATCGATGAATCCATGTGACTTCTGACCTGCGGGCGGGAAAGAAACCACTTTTTAAACCTTTGAAGTACAACTGTCTACCCAGCACCTGTCTGCGTATCCAGCACTGGGGGAGATTAGAAATGTTCCTAGACAATTCTTTACCACGTCGATTCGCTGCCGTCAGGCCTGCAACTGGGACCGGGTTCCCAAGTATCCCGCGGAAGGTTATGTTTCTCCCTTTGGCTCAACTATGGACACATTCTGCTCCCCTCTTTGTGGACTGGACCTCCCTCAATGCAAAGTGGGACTGAACTGCTTCATTTATTCTAGTCTTGTGTCTGGGCAAATAAATAAGGAAAAATATAGTTCAGAACGAGTTAGACATTGTTCATTGTTGGTTAAAGTGTTTTTAAATGCTGAACCTGTTGGCTCATTTAGCGTTGCCGCATCCATAGGTTTGTGAGCCGTTTCATTTGCTATGTGGTTGCTGTGTGTGCTTGGTCCAACCTGCATTACCTGGTCTGTTAGCTGAAAGGTTAACTCCATTGTTCTTTGTCTGTTAGTTAAAGCTGTGACCTTCCAAATGGACAGTACACACCATGTGATCTGCCCCATTTTAGCCAAAGCTAGTTTTTTGGCCCTTTGTCTCCTTACATGCCATGTGCTGTCCTCCATCTTGGCCCAGAGATAAGTTTTATGACATTTTTCCTACAGACTGTCTCTAACTTGAGCCCCCCTGGAGGGAGGGCTTAACCCTCCTCCTGGTGGCTAAAACCCCTTTAGCATCCACATCTGCACATGTCTTAGTTCTACCTACGGGAAGGACTAAGGCATGACTTCCCCTCTTTTCTTTTATGAGAAGCAATGTTTTGAAATAATTCTATGAAGTTTATTATTGTTCACTCCATTCCCATATGATCCATTATTCCAAAGTCAGTAGTAGTTAGGTACATGCTTTAGAATAGATGGGAATAATTGACAAAATGTTTTGGCTGTAAGGTTGATCTATTTTCTTAATAAATTCTTCTTAGCTTAAAGATGCGTTTTCTGTGATTACTTGGTGTATGCTTAGAATTGTTGTCCACGGCGTTTTGAATTTAGACCTTTCAGAAGAGACTAGGTGTCTGGGATTACAAGTGCTTCTCGTGCAGAGGTGGTGCCCCAAACCTGAATTATATTATATTATATTAGTTAAATAGATTAAAACTTTATTGATGGTTATGTAAACCAGACAAAATTCGCTCACTCTGTGTCACAACAACACATCAGTGCATTTCTAGGTCTGTTTTTTGTATCTTATCTCATATGTGTCATGAGCCTGATATGTTAGTGTTTGTTGTGGTCTTCTATCTGCTTTCAGTTCTTCGGGTTACCAAAATAATTCAAACTAAACTAAAACATTTTCTTCAGATTTAGGTCAGTGAATTGGATTACAGTGGATTCTCTGTATTTATTAAAGCTGCAGTGGGTAACTTGAATAAAAGTAACTTTTTGTGATATTTGCTAAAACTGTCCATATGTCCTGAAAGTAGGAAATGAGATTTGTAATCTGTAAAAAAAAAAACAGCTCAATTGGTCACGCCTACAGCCCTGCGATTTGCAAGAATCCACCACGCCCGGTAGGAAACAGCCAATCAGAGCCAGAGCAGCGTCTGATGGAGTGTCTGACCACTGTCTATCACTCCTCACACACACACAGTGATCCCCTCTCGCTCCGCTACACAACCAGTTGCGCTCTATCAGAACAAAGGTCAGAACAGCTCTTTGACTAACGGCAAGAAGCTAGGAGTTAGCTGTGGCCAAGCAACAGCCAACTAAAGAGAAACTGCCCGTACATCTTTTCTAACTTTGCGGAGGTGAGATTATGTTTTGCTCTTACCGGTTCGCACTCCATGTTGGTTACGCCACTTTGCTGCTTCAAGTCGCGTCAGCTGATTATCTTTGGCAGTTGTTACGCCAGCAGCGCAGCAGAAGGAGGGGCATTGGAGGCGGGGCTTGAGTGCCTCGGAGAGGGAGGGGGAGTGATGTGAAGCTTGTTTGGGTTTAACTTTTCAAGCAAAGTCTGCTCTCCTCTCTGAGTTACCCACTGCAGCTTTAAGGTTAGGGACCACAACCGCAACTCTCTCAAAAGTTTTATCACTGCGTATTTTAATACTCCAAACTACTACATATAATATAATATGTATTAATACGCACAATGGAAACTGTCTTAGCAATACTAGAGAATATAACATCTACAGTCTTCCTTATCTCTAGTTTTGGGGGTACAGTCAATTTGCGCCAAGGAAAATGAATGCCACTCCATGATTAACTAATTTGCAAACACCAGCCAATAGAAGCATTTTGCCTTGCTAATAAGGCTGCAATTTCTTTTAAATGTTTTCGATATGCTCTACCAAAAGATCCTTGAATAAGAATGTTTTCAGTGGTATGGAGTTACGTTCGTTTCACAGAAAAATGTGTGAAAAGATAAACAATAAATACTGAATCATGAGTAGGTGGGGGTCCCCTGTAATTTTCTGCACTGTATTTTGATGCAACCCACTATTATGACCATATTGAAATATGGTCCATGTCAGGCTTATCAAAAAAATCAACATTTTCCACACTCTAAAACAAGTTACACTGGCTCAACTCAAAACATTGTTGTAACAATTTGCATTTATTTTTTTAAGTATTTCCAACTAAGCCATTATTGGGTAATTCCCATGAAGTATTCGTGTTAATTGGTGAAGAGATATAAATTCTGTTAATGTTGTATGAGGGTCTAATTTTGTAGTGCATGTGGAAACACTTAGAAACCGTGAATAATCAAGAGGAATGTGGCACATCCTGTGTGCCTTTTGTGAAGAAGCTGTGTGCCTTTTGGTGAAGAAGCTGTGACCATTCTGTGAAGGAAGATCTATGTGGGAGGAGTTTCTTTCTAACTAGTTTCTTAATAAAAACCTTATGCTGAGATAAAGCTGTACTCAGTTACTAGAACTGGGTCCAGTGAACGACGTCTCACTGTTAAGAGATATAATTGTTGTTTGTTGTTCTTATTGCTCCTTTTTACAGAAATGAGCGAGCACGCGGGAAGGTGAAATGAGAGCTCAGAGAGAGCCCAGGGTCATAAATTAAATGTGTGTCTGTTCCTTTAAAATAGACTTTAAATTAGAGTGAAAACACCTTCTCAACAATTTGGTGACCCCGACGTGATTTCTGGAAGTAGCAAAGGAAAACATGAGGGACAACAGCCAGTGAGTAAAAATTTGATGTGTGAAAGAAGAAAAAATAACTAGGTCCGGGAGCTATGTAATGCAAGTTTGTGTTTTGCAAATAAAGATCGGGGAACTTTGTGTTAATATTCATGTTAAAGGAGTTGGACTCCAAAAGCGCGCAGAGGTCTGGGATCTCAATTAGAAATAGGCCTAATGATAAATAATATCTAATAATTCTAGTAATGAAAAAGCATGATAATAAATACATAATTATATTAATGTGTGATAAACCGATTGTGTGTGTGAGAATGGAGATTTCTATGGTGAAACAGCTGTAGGCTGAACGGAGTCTCATGGTTTGAAAATTAAGTAAATAACACTGCGATAAGATAAATAGATCAGATAACAGAGAAATAAAAGCTGAATTTACTTCATTAACACGAGAATGATGAATATTTAAAAATGAAAAATAAAAACAGCAAAATGTAACTTATCGAAATATGGGGAAAAAATAGCAAAGAAGATTTTAAAGAAGATGCAAAATTAATGTAAGAGAAAAGACAATACAACATTTCTTTAAAAAAAAGATTATGAATTTGAAACGACGATTGAGTAATTTCGCGCACTTCTTGGTAGTTGAAATCTAAAATAAAACTAAAAAGATCAAAATTGAAGAATTAGACATTTGGCGTCTCAAACAAACAGGGAGAAAAGGGGGGTTAATGTGTAAAGCACATGTGTTTTTTTAGCACCCGGGAGGATAGAAAACGTTTTAAACTTTGTTTTCTCCTAAAGTTCCGCCAAAAGAAAAATAAAATAAAAGAGAAAACTCACTAACATATTTAAAAAAAAATCCTATGAAGAGTAAGGTCAACTTTACTGTGATCTAAATGAATAATCTTAAACAACCTACCACCTTCCCCCCTTCCCCTCAAGGAAGGGCTGTTCTGATAATAAACAAGCGATCCCCCCCCTCTGTCCCTCAACAGTGGGTAGTTAGTTTTTCTCTTAATAAACAAACCAACTGTGTTGGGTTGTGACAGAAATCGGTAAAATGGACTTCCTGAGAAAGACTTGTTTGAAACCAAATTGATCATGCGTTTCAAAATTGTTAAAGGTTATCCAACTGCCGGAAGGCAGTAGAGAAGGAACACACCTCCCCCCGCTAGCTGATAATGAGGGGGATGTTTTAGCTCAATACAAAAGTTTGGGATTTCTTAAGTGCAGCGGCAACTGTTACTTTATAATAATAATAAAAAAAAACTTAGCTAATATTTTTAATGATATTCATGGGATGTCTGTGAGATCTCTCATAGTATAAAATAAATGGTTTAAAAATGACGGATAATGAGCAGAGTGATTTTATTTTGAAATACAGGCGGATGTCTACAGGTCCTGTGGGGGAGCAGCTGGGTGGCTACGTGAATTTATTCTTTGTAACAAGCGGCAGCTTCAGATGTTTGCTTCTAACATTTTAATGACAGATAAGATACATGTTGAAAGGAAACAATCTTGTAATGCGCTGGGTTAGAGACTGCAAAAAAGAGAAGAAATGTTCGTTACGGGATTACCGTAATAAGGAATGTAGTAACGCACTCCAAAATTCAACTTTAGTTACCGTAGCACACTGAGTTTAAGCGCACTTCAATATTTACACTCAATGGAGTTGTTGCTAATGGGACAAAATTAAGGGTCTGATTAAGCAAGAAGGATGTCTGGACCTACACCTGAGATTGGGAGAGGATGCCGGCCCTCGCCCCAATACCAGTTGAGAATGATACCATGTTTTTTGGGCATCTAGCAACAGACTCTTTCACATATAATCATAATAATAAGCTAATTTGTAGAATCTTTATGAAGGAGCAGCTAAGTAGAGAGCAAGGAATAGAGATGTGATGTTTTGTCATGGAAATATCAGTTGCTGATTATCTCATTGACAAAATGGTAGGAACTTAGTGAAGCCAGATGAAAAAAATAATTAAATAAAATTATGAATTTTCTTTTCACTAAAAATGAGATTGAGTTGTTAGAAAAATGAAATAAAAATGATAGATTTTCCTACAGGAAAAACCGGTTGTGATAATCATAAAATCTAGATATTATTTTCTAATTTGTTAGGAAGAGATTTCCTATTTCACTTGAAGTTGGGCATATTCTCTGTAGGGGATAAATTAATAATCCAAAGTTTAGATTTTCATAAAATTCTTGAAACGGGACAGCTACCAAAGAATTTTTCTACTTGGAAAAAGAAAAATTAAAGTTTTAACTTTAGTTTGTATTCAGATGAAGATAAATAATCATATTATTGCTAACAGAAGATTCAAATTGAACTTTACATGTTTTTGGCATTTGGCCAACAATGGGGAACAGGGGTATGGCGACCTCTAGTGGCGAACTAATTAAAGCATTTCTTATGGACAATTCAATTCTCAAACTGATTGGTTCATGGACAAGAAGTGTGTCAGACATGGAAAAAAAGAAAAGCTTCTCATATAAAATTAAGAAACAGATTTGAGCAAACAAAGGCTGTATTGAAGAAGCTCTATTTAGTAAGAAAAGATCATTTCTCCTAATGGATTTGTAATGTTAACGGTGAAACATTTAGATACACTAACTGTTGCAGAAATGTTGTTTAGAGAAATAATGCCTAGATTTTATATCCACAAATGATCTATAGTGGTAACGGAACACATTTTGTGAATAAAATAATTGATAAAATAGGACAAAGATTATAGATCACTTTTAAGAAATAATTGGATTCTAAAAGCAGATTAAGAAAGGCCATGGATAAGACTAAACAGAATTGGAGATACTTTTTGGTTATGATAAAGTTATATATGAATATAACACCGAGTAATTGAACGAATTTGATGAGACCTTATCCTTCCTACAGTTTGGTATATTAAAATAAGAGGAACAATTACAAACTGATTCATGACTTTATGATAAAATGTTGCAAATTGAAAAAAAAGCGATGGAAGAAACGGGACAAAATTGGATAGTCTTGATTTGGTAAATTATAAATGCATATAATACCAAATTGGAATATTGGCCTAATTATATTTTAAATAATCTATGGGTGAGATATAGAATTCCTTAGATTGGTTTACTATTTTCTAAAAAAACAATTTGATTAAGATCTGGGGGTTTTCATGATCAAAATACTGATAAATACATTAGTTATAAATGCAAACTAATCATATGCCAGATGATCTTATATTCCTACAGGAAGAAGTGAGCTGAAAGTAGGTGACTGGATCCTGATTAAAAGCTGTAAACAGAAAATTGGGCATCACCCAGGTGGAAGGGGCCATTCCAGGTATTTTTGACCACACCAATGGCTGTAGAGACTGAGTGGGATACACTTAATCCATTATAAAAAGCAGAGACCATTACTAGATATAGGGAAAGCAGTCTAAGAAAAGTGGGGTTAAAGACTGATTCCAAAGGGAGGTGGAAAACAATATGGTCCACTTGTCTCAACCTCAGTGAAGAGACCCAGGAGAGCCACTTTTCTATAGAGACTGTTTTGAAGGGAGAGATAGTGACGATGAAGGTTTTTCTGACCAAAGATTTATTAGTTTTGAAAATGATAAAAATCTGACCACACTTTCATACCACTCTGGGTACATGGAAAAAAAGTATATAATATGGGCTCCATATTGTTAATGTGATGGGAACTTTTCTATGGACGACCTGCTGATTCTCTGCGGATTTTGGCTCTGACACAATTACCCTCAAAATGAGAATGGTGGATGTGCTTCTGTTGAGACTTAAAGAGCATTCTTTTCTTGTATTTGCAGAGGAGATCCGACACAGCAGAAGGAGGAGGCGTGATATTTCAGCACCTCATGGTCCCATCTGGGCTCCGATATGCCCCCTGAAAACAAATTATGGAGTGATTGAAATAGGGTTCTATTATCTTTTTTCCATGGACCGAGGTGGGTAAGGTCATGTTATGATTGGACACGTTAAATTATAGATTCAGTGGTTTTGTTCATTCTTCCCTGGCAGAAAGGTATAGCAGCTGAGATCTAGGAATTGAGCTTAAATACTGTATACATGGAGATTGATCTATAATACAGGTGTTTATTGAACTATAACATCTTTCCGTAACAAGCTGCAGATCTAGTCACACCTGATTAACAGGAGACTTAAATAATTGGATGTTTCTGAAACAGTTCTGTTTCAGGAAAAGGGAGGAGATCCTTAGGCACAAGGGGAACTTAAATTTCAATTAATTTTTACAAAACAAAGCCTTTGAATTGGTCTCATTAAAAGCATTTCAGATAAATGAAAAAATAAATAAAAAACAGCCTTTGTTTAGGGTTCAACAGTTTTTTTTTGGTTAAATCGGTTGAAATTATAGTTTTCTTTTATAAGTAATGGGCTTCATAAGCTCAGAAAAATGAATAACAGCAGTCGGTGATGTGGTAAAATCTTATAGGACTATAGGTTTAATGAACTAAGGCTGTTAGCAGTGTAAATGAATAAAATTAAACTGATCGTTTTCTGCGGGTTGAGCTTTAAAGCAGCACATTTTTCTTTTGAGTGGGGTCATGCTCATGATGCCATTTCCACAATCCAAAAAGACCAGATGTTTCCTGTTTTCCATCCTGTTTTGGCACCTTTGTGCGGTTGGTTGTTTTAGCACACAACCCATTCATCTTACCTTGTGGCATGTATATGCATTTAGTCTTTGTTTGGAAGTTTTTATTTGCATTATAACCTCTACTATATATTTTGAAGAAATATTCTTTATGGTCTAGGTTGTTCCAGTGTTGCTCATTTTTTATACAGGATTTTTGGAGTACACTTTGGGTCAATGATGATTTTTGTGATTTACATACAGAAAAAGCATTAGCTCTTTCTACAGATAGACCTAGTTTGTAAGCAGTCAGGATAATAATTTGATTTTGTGTTAGTGCGGCCGATCAGTGCGGCACTACTTAAAACTATGAGGTGAGTGAGGGATTTGATCTTTTTTTTAAAAGAGGACAAATCCATAAGAAATGAATCTCAAAACAGATACAATTATGGATAAAGCAAACAGGAAAAAGCAAATTAGTTGCAAGCTCTTCTTTTAGGGTTTGTTGACCAGGTGAGAGACCAGCAGCCAACCAGACCACAGTCTCTCAGGTAATCATACTAAAGAAAAAGGCTGGAGCCAATGCACTCCCACTGAGGAGTCAGGACGAACCTGAGAGGACATCCAGGAGCAGCAAGCCAGAGCGGGAGAAGAACAGCAAGGAGCAGACCACACAACCTACTTGAACCCTCTGCTGAAAGGTTTCCAACTTCAGGACACCTGCACCATCAGGTGGCAGGGCAGCTTGGAGCACAGAACTGCCCAGCTTGGGCAGCAGGGTTTGAAGGAAAAGAAGCTGAGACCCCTGCCAAAAGGGGCTGAATGATCCTCTGGTCTGCGTGCAGTCCTTAGAGTTTTCAAACTCAAGGCTACTGAAAAGATACACTTTAGCTGCATATAGGTGATGTGCTGGCAACCTCTCACCTTAGGTCATAGAAGAGCGAGCCGGACGACCACTATTCCCGGCCAGAACAAGATGACTTGACTACTGATCCGAAAAGTTCCAGAGAAGATGGACTCAAAATTGATCTGATTCTTTGCCTGACATTTTTCCTTACATATGGTGATCTCTTAAAAAAATTAGAGATCAAGAGAGGGACATGAAGAGATATAAATTCTGTTAATGTTGTATGAGGGTCTAATTTTGTAGTGCATGTGGAAACACTTAGAAACCGTAAATAATCAAGAGGAATGTGGCACATCCTGTGTGCCTTTTGTGAAGAAGCTGTGTGCCTTTTGGTGAAGAAGCTGTGACCATTCTGTGAAGGAAGATCTATGTGGGAGGAGTTTCTTTTTAACTAGTTTCTTAATAAAAACCTTATGCTGAGATAAAGCTGTACTCAGTTACTAGAACTGGGTCCAGTGAACGACATGTCACTGTTAAAAGATATTATTGTTGTTTGTTGTTCTTATTGCTCCTTTTTACAGAAATGAACGAGCACGTGGGAAGGTGAAATGAGAGCTCAGAGAGAGCCCAGGGTCATAAATTAAATGTGTGTCTGTTCCTTTAAAATAGGCTTTACATTAGAGTGAAAACACCTTCTCAACATTGGTCATATTACTCTATTTAAGTTGCTATAACTGCTTCATTTTACTTTCCTTCTACTTAGAAAAGTCCATGAAAATTGTTAGCTCAATTTTATTGAGTGTTAGCAACATATTTTACTTAAGTCAGAATAAATTCAACATGGCAATTCCAGTTTAATAAACGCTAAAGCCCTGCCTAAGTATCCTGTTTCAGTGCAAAATATGTCACAGTAAAAACTTGAAGAACAGAAACCATCTGATCAACATCCACTCAATCACCTTTTGAAAAATATACTTACACTATATTGTACTTACAGTGGAGCAAAAAAGTATTTAGCCAGCTACCAATTGTGAAAGTTCTCACACTTAAAAAGATGAGAGAGGTGTGTAATTTTCATCATAGGTATACCTCCACTATGAGAGACAAAATGAGAAAAGAATCTGGAAAATTACATGGTCTGATTTTGAAGAATTTGCTGAAAGACTCAGCCACATTTCGTCTTCAATCACCTTGCTGATGGAAGGAGGTTTTCACTCAAAATCTCATGATGCATGGCCCCATTCATTCTTTCCTTTACAGGGATTAGTTGTCCTGATCCCTTTGCAGAAAACCAGCCCCAAAGCATGATGTTAACACCCCCATGCTTCACAACATGCAACTTAGCATTCTTTCTCCTTCAAACACGACAAGTAAAGTTTTTACCAAAAAGTTATATTTTGGTTTCATCAGACCATATTACATTCTCCCAATCCTCTTCTGGACCATCCAAATGCTCTGTAGCAAACTTCAGACGGGCCTGGACATGTACTGGCTTAAGCAGGGAAACACGTATGGCACTACAGGATTTGAGTCCCTGGCGCCATAGTGTGTTACTGATGGTAGCTTTTGTTACTTTGGTCCCAGCCTTCTGCAGGTCATTCACTAGGTCCCCCTGTGTGGTTCTGGAATTTTTTGCTTACCATTCTTGTGATCATTTTGACCACTCAGAGTGAGATCTTGCGTGGAGCCCCAGATTGAGGGAGATTACCAGTGGTCTTGTATGCCTTCCATTTTCTAATAACTGCTCCCACAGTTGATTTCTTCAGAACAAGCTGTCTTTCCAGCCTGGTGCAGGTGTACAAATTTGTTTCTGGTGTCCTTTGACAGCTCTTTGGCCTTGGCCATAGTGGAGTTTGACTGTTTGAGGTTGTGAACAGGTGCCTTTTATACTGATAATGAGTTCAAACAGGTGCCATTATTACAGGTAACGAGTGGAGGACAGAGGAGCCTCTTAGAGGCCTTTTCCATTGACCTGGTTCCAGAGTTGGTTCGGTGCTAGAGTCTGACTTAGAACAGGTTCTTTGTTTTTCCACTGTGCATGCACCCATTTTTCGGTTCCGAACGAGTGCTTAGCCAAGCACCAACACGAAGCTGGGCTAAACTGGTGCTTTCTATTAACCGATTTCTACCCCTCTCACAATGTTGAGACAACCCAGGTGTTCTGGGCAGGACTACTTTAGGTGAAACAAACAACCACCATTTTTGTTATTATTACTCTCAACAATGGAGACCAAGAGCAAGGAGTGTTGGTCCGACAAGGAAACGCAATGTTTCCTTGCCCTCTGGTCATCGGCACAGGTGCAGGAGAAGTTAGAGGGGGCAAATAGAACAAAGCCAGTAATCGAGCAGCGGGATATATAGGACTTCAGGGACTATAAGCGGGAGCTGGGACGCAGCGGTCGTCGGATGCCGAAGAGAAACACACATTTCGACATCCTTAATATTGTGATCGGGGATAGGCCGGCGAACCCAACAATAGGAGCCCTAAACTCGACCACAGCAGCATGCTCCATGGTGGACTACAGGATGGAGGACAGGAACACCAGAGTCTGGTAAGTGTACCTAATGTTGGGTATTATTCACGTATAAAGCGGTATTTAACTCTCCCACTATTAGTGGAAATGCATTGCCAAAAAAATTTTTTTAGATGTGTGTCAGCTACTTCTAGCGTGTGCATTACTAAAGCAATTTTTTTATTTAACTTTTTCATTAAATTACTCTTGTTTTTTGTGTTTTACTCTTGTTTTTGTGTTTTACACAGGTAAGCGGAAGCGGGACTCCCAGGCGGAATTACTGGAATTTCTCCAGTGGTTAGAGGAGCGGCTGGACGAGGACAGGGAAAGAGAGGAGCGGTTGACGACAGTCTTTATTGAAAGTCTCCACAAAATGGAGGAGAACAGCGGAGAAACTGTGGGACTGTTGCATTGCATGGTGTCCGCCAAGGAGTGTGCGAAGCCGCATTAATCGGTTACCCAGAGACTGTTTTGTTATGCTGCTTTTTGTTAATATGTACATAATTGGATTGTTTTTTTCATGCATTTCTTTGGAGTTTGTTTTAGAATAAATCCTTTTCATAAAAAATGCAGGTGTAATTATTTTTGCCAATTTCAAGAGATGTGCATTCAGTCTACCTATGACATTAGTACATTCAGTGGGGCATATAACTATTAAATCTATATGTGTAGCAAATGTGTGTATCAGTGGCGACTGGTGAAAAATATTCTTGGTGGGGCTGTGCTTTTTCATTTTTATTAATCAAACTTGTGCTTTCTGAGCTTTGTGCACAACTCCACTATTTCCTGAACTAAGTACAGCTCTTTTATTTCCTGTCTTCCAGGTGTGTCTGACCATTGTTGTTGTGACTACTGAAGTCAGACACACCTGGATTGATCAGTTTGTCCAATACAGACAGGAAATAAAAGGGCTGTACTTAGTTCAGGAAGTAGCCTAGTGGAACTGTGCATATAGCTAATCAAGTCATTTTCAATAATCATCCCAAAACAATTGAACATAAACGGCTGGATACCAGTAGGCTACTATGTGAAATACTGATTATTTTAATGCCAATATTAACAACTTGAGGCATTCTTATACTAAACATAAATACAATATTGAACAAAGAAGTTTAGAACCAAACTGGAAACAAATAACTTATTAGGTTTACACATAAAATTTACACACAAAGCTGTTAACTCTTACAGCAGCGCCCCCTTGTGGCAGAGAAATCACACTGCCAATGTTACCACCAGATAACTTGCCCACCCTCACACCAGCCTTGGGGCGATTTCTCTATCGCCCTTCAAGCATCCGAATCAACATCGCTGATTGGATAAATTCCTGTTGCTATGTGCAAATTTCTTGTCAGTGATTGGCTGGTTGCTGCACTGCTTGGGGCGATCTTTCTGTCGCCCCAGCCGATCAGCAGCGGGAGCTTTTCCTCCGAAAATGATATATATTTTTATATAAGATACTTTGTTACGAATTTAAACACACAATTAACTTAGAATATGTGATTCTTGATAAAAAATGTAAAAATCAAAATCAAAAACACTTGGGAAACACTGGGGGGGGCGACACCCTATCGCCCTCTATTGGCCAGCCGTCACTGGTGTGTATATACATAAATACACACCATATGTAGCTGTGAGTAGGTATATATGAAAACATGTCTTCATACATGTTTAAACATACAGTGTGTGTATAAATATATACACACGTATGTCTACATATAAAGGTGCATATATGCAGGCAAAAGTTTACAAGTGTGTGTATATATACAGTATATATATATATATATATATATATATATATATACACTACCGTTCAAAAGTTTGGGGTCACATTGAAATGTCCTTATTTTTGAAGGAAAAGCACTGTACTTTTCAATGAAGATAACTTTAAACTAGTCTTAACTTTAAAGAAATACACTCTATACATTGCTAATGTGGTAAATGACTATTCTAGCTCCAAATGTCTGGTTTTTGGTGCAATATCTACATAGGTGTATAGAGGCACATTTCCAGCAACTATCACTCCAGTGTTCTAATGGTACAATGTGTTTGCTCATTGGCTCAGAAGGCTAATTGATGATTAGAAAACCCTTGTGCAATCATGTTCACACATCTGAAAACAGTTTAGCTCGGTACAGAAGCTACAAAACTGACCGTCCTTTGAGCAGATTGAGTTTCTGGAGCATCACATTTGTGGGGTCAATTAAACGCTCAAAATGGCCAGAAAAAGAGAACTTTCATCTGAAACTCGACAGTCTATTCTTGTTCTTAGAAATGAAGGCTATTCCATGCGAGAAATTGCTAAGAAATTGAAGATTTCCTACAACGGTGTGTACTACTCCCTTCAGAGGACAGCACAAACAGGCTCTAACCAGAGTAGAAAAAGAAGAGGGAGGCCGCGTTGCACAACTGAGCAAGAAGATAAGTACATTAGAGTCTCTAGTTTGAGAAACAGACGCCTCACAGGTCCCCAACTGGCATCTTCATTAAATAGTACCCGCAAACACCAGTGTCAACATCTACAGTGAAGAGGCGGCTGCGGGATTCTGGGCTTCAGGGCAGAGTGGCAAAGAAAAAGCCATATCTGAGACTGGCCAATAAAAGCAAAAGATTAAGATGGGCAAAAGAACACAGACATTGGACAGAGGAAGACTGGAAAAAAGTGTTGTGGACGGATGAATCCAAGTTTGAGGTGTTTGGATCACAAAGAAGAACGTTTGTGAGACGCAGAACAACTGAAAAGATGCTGGAAGAATGCCTGACGCCATCTGTTAAGCATGGTGGAGGTAATGTGATGGTCTGGGGTTGCTTTGGTGCTGGTAAGGTGGGAGATTTGTACAGGGTAAAAGGGATTCTGAATAAGGAAGGCTATCACTCCATTTTGCAACGCCATGCCATACCCAGTGGACAGCGCTTGATTGGAGCCAATTTCATCCTACAACAGGACAATGACCCAAAACACACCTCCAAATTGTGCAAGAACTATTTAGAGAAGAAGCAGGCAGCTGGTATTCTATCGGTAATGGAGTGGCCAGCGCAGTCACCAGATTTGAACCCCATTGAGCTGTTGTGGGAGCAGCTTGACCATATGGTACGCAAGAAGTGCCCATCCAACCAATCCAAATTGTGGGAGCTGCTTCTAGAAGCGTGGGGTGCAATTTCTCCAGATTACCTCAACAAATTAACAGCTAGAATGCCAAAGGTCTGCAATGCTGTAATTGCTGCAAATGGAGGATTCTTTGACGAAAGCAAAGTTTGATGTAAAAAAAATCTTATTTCAAATACAAATCATTATTTCTAACCTTGTCAATGTCTTGACTCTATTTTCTATTCATTTCACAACGTATGGTGGTGAATAAGTGTGACTTGTCATGGAAAACACAAAATTGTTTGGGTGACCCCAAACTTTTGAACGGTAGTGTATATATATATATATATACACGTATGTGTGCATACTTTTGTTTATGCATATATACACACGTCTGTTTATATGTCTGTGAACCTGTATGCCTGCATATATCTTCATATATTCATACACAGAAACATACATATACCAGGGTTCCTAGAGGTATAAGTTTAATTCAAGTCTTTTCATCACCTTAGGACCATTTGTATAAATGATACCTATTTCACAGCCCTAGCAGTACAGAGAAAAAATATCCTTGAACTTGTCTTCATTTATTTCTCTGCGAAATTTAGAATGTTTAAAAGACAAGCCAAGCAAAGATGTTCAAAATCAGAACATTTCAGCAGACCGCAAGGAAATTTGCCGAACAATGTGAAGTTGTTTTTTTAACAGTGGTTACGTTTTGTTATTGCGTTGATCTTCATTTACTGAAAACATCACTGTTGTGGGAATATTCCTATGTAATTAGGATGTGAGTACATATTCTCTGTCTAGTGAATGTATCTAGAGCAAAATGAAAAAATTAGGGGAAGCAAGGCTATTGTTTCTGCTTAACCGCTTAAGCCCCAGGGTCTCTCCAGCGTCTCTCCAAGCTCCTAGCTCGAATAGGACAATCTTGGTATCAAAATGAAGCCAATGCTTGTGAGATTAAATCAGAGGTGTAAAAAGTACAGCATATGTTACTGTGCCAAAGTAATTGTTGCTTGAACATAGACAAATTACAAGATTCTTTATTCACAACAACATTTTTTTCTCATGTTACAGTATATAATACCATTGAAAATATGGTCCAGTAGAATGCAAACTGCAGATAATCATAAACCAACATGTGGAGATTACCTGTACCAAGATTCATGTTGATGAAGTGAAGTGGAGCAAAGTTACAGAGGCTTTAGTGAAAAAATGGCTAGGTTTTAGTGAAAGTTTCAATTTCTCAACTCCTGATCTACTGATTGTATTCAAATTCATTTATATGCCTAAAAACAAACTGTTTTTTATATTTTTGGTCAAATTTCCAACATATTTATTACCCTATTTAAATAAGACTACAACACAGAGTTCGGCTTGACTCCAACTGAAGAACTCTTATTCAAATTCCAAATACAACAAAACTGTGAAATATACATATGAAATGGATAACAAAACTCTTCACAACCCCCTCCTCTTATCAATACAAGGGGAAAGGATAGGACAGGAAAGAGTATGACATTTGGGGTAAAAATTTTATTAGCTAGCTCCCCTCAGGCACTGGGTTCGGCTTGTGCCGTTAGCATGGGAGGAGCTACAAACAATCACATAACATTTGTAACAAGTTAGTTCTAGCCTGTAATTGTCTGATTCGCCTGCAGGAGGTGTGCAACATTACTGCAGTGTCGACCATTCAATTACAGGAGGAACCACTGTGAAGCCCATAGTGTGACTTTGTACAATCTTCTTTTCTTAGGGACTTTGAGAAAGTCAAATTAAATTCAATGGATGAAACATTTAATTATTTATTATTAACAAACATTGAAATAGCTGTGTATGGGTGGAGCTGACAGCAGGATAAGCATCCTTGGGTGCTGGTCTCGGTCATGTGAGCATTTGAAAGCCAGGATGTCACCTGTTGGAAGATGTCACATGAGGCTTTGGGGCTCTTCTGGTCACATGCAAGAAAGTCAGGTCAGCCGTTAGGTCAGCCCATGGTGGCGGACCTCGCTCGTTGTGGGCGTAGACCAACAGACCTGTCTTCAGCCTAAGATCCTGAAGGCTGCAAGAAAAAGCTTCTAGCTCATGGGTCGCAACTGGTGGTGGCAGCATCATGTCTGCTGGTGAACGGTTAATCACCAGCTTCTGAATGAGGTAAAAGTTGGGATACTGTTCCGGCATCTTCACCACAAAGTGTTTAGGTTCATACTTGGGGTATTCCTTTTTCATTTCCATTTGTCGTGTACACATGTCATACTCACTGGGTTGGCCTGTCTCACCTGAATCATCAGATGAGAGGTCCTGCTGTTTCAGATCACCGTATGGCGTGACATCTTGGTCTAGCCTATGTTGAGGTGGGAAAGGCTGCACATGGCATAGGTCTGAACCTTGCAGCTTGAGAACTTGGGTGTGTCTCAGTGAATCAGGATAGTCTGGTCCACCTGAATCCCAAGGATGGCCTTCTGGTTGTCTCTGAGGGGATACAGATTCAAAGCAGAGGCTGCTGTGAGTCAGATCAGCTGCCTGCATGCAGCTCCTCTACTT
Organism: Valencia hispanica; assembly: GCA_963556495.2. NCBI lineage: Eukaryota > Metazoa > Chordata > Actinopteri > Cyprinodontiformes > Valenciidae > Valencia > Valencia hispanica. The sequence goes on from OY747710.1 coordinate 54,353,727, forward strand.
TAGACCCCCTGCAGAGCCCAGGCCCTGTGGCTTGCTGACAGTGACAGCTGTCAAATTAGCATCAACACCTACTCTAAGTTCTGTGGAGATAAGAGGTGTGGCTTTAATGGACAAGCAGGCAGCTCAACCTGACCCACGTCAGGTGTTTCCCCTGTCTGCTCTTCCACCTTTTCTTCTGTGTTCTCAGTGTCAACCAGCTCCTTCAGTCTATTCTCAGCCAGTTCAACCCTTGCTTCTACTTTGGAGAGCTCTGTTCTAGTTGCTGGCTCCCTATCCAGGGCTTTGTCACATTCCTGAGTCAATTTGGCACATCTTTCAGCCTCTAATGTCATTCTCCGTTGGTAGAGCAAGGCAAGTTGTCCAAACACATCTGAAATCTGAGCCTTCTTATATGGCTTTGTTATGAATTCCACCAATGCCTGTATTCTTTCTTCACACTCATTAATGTCATAACCATCTAAGCAAACACGTTCCTCTGAAGACAAGCTGATGACGTTACCAATGAAATGTTGCACCTGTAACTCTGTGAACTCCTGGGGAGTCACAGCTGTAGATAACTGGGGACCTTATATCTCCATATCTGTTGAAGCTATGGGATTACAAACAACAACAACAAAACAGCAAAGCAACCAAGCGTTAGCTGTCAAAGGAGTTGCTAAATAGCAACGACAACAATGAACAAACAGCAAAGCAACCAAGCCTTAGCTGTCAAAAGAGTTGCTGAATAGCAACAACAACACGCACTTCGATGGACACCTCAAAACACCTCTTATAAATATGCACTCTCTCCTATTCATATATGGGTGTGGTCATGTGCGGTTAAATAGGTGCACAAGCTATGAAATCAACGCGGACTTACCCAACACTGTTATCAGTGTTAAAATTGCTATTATGTTTAACTGGTGCATAGGCTGACAGATCAGTCTATGACTTATTAGCCACTTTAAGTGTTAAAATTGCTTTTCCTATTCTTTAAGGAAATCTCAGCAATACAGTTAAGAAAAATCACTCTCTCTAGTTAGATTAGCAGTAAATTAGCCAGGATCAAATTAATTCTGGAAGTTAACTCAGGCAACATACATGCTTAAAAGGTTACACACAGTCAAAGACAAACACTATACATTTGCGAAATCTCTCCAATAAATGTCAAGTGAAATGGTGAATTAACTGCAGGCAAGGTCACTGTGATAGCAGTTTATGGGATTAGCTCCAAGCGAACCAAGGCTGTGATCTGAAGTTAACACAGAGCTCATTGAAATCAGTTTAATTGTTTGAGCACAGGTATTGAAAATCTGAATAATTCATTTAAATGCAACAAGAACTAGAAAAAGTTGCATTTCCTGCGAAAATGCAGTGTGAATGCTGTAAGCTGAATTTACTTGCAGAAAATGACTGAAGTATTTAAAGTCAACTGTAAAAGACTTGCTGAAGTGTAAGAAACAGAAACAGCAGAAAAAAGACGAGTAGTCTGCCAACTGTACCACATAGAAAAACTGTCACAATTAGCTAAAATAAAAAGTTGAATATTATGAAAAGTATAAAGGTTATGAATACCAAAAGATACACCTGGAAAAATGATGGATAACAATAGTAAGTTAGCTAACAATATCCTACTTCATTTATAATGACTAAGATTAGCAAAACACACAAGTCTGTGTAACTCCCATTTAAAAGTAATCACTGTTTTCCAGGTGATGGAACAGTAAAATGGCCACTGTTGCCTGCCTAGTGCCTGAAGTATTTGAAGTCAACTGTAGAAGACTTGCTGAAGTGTAATGCACAGAATCAGCAGAAAAAAGAAAAGTAGTCTACCAACCCTACCGCATAGAAAAATTCACAATTAGCTAAAATACCAGTGTTACCTAAAATCAGCTAAATTCCAATTATTACCCATAATGCTAGTAGTAGCATGTTGGGAAAGACAACTATGTTGGTTAAAAGAAGACTTATCAGCTAAATTCCAAATATTACCCAAAACGCTAGTAGTAGCATGTTGGGAAACACAACTATGTTGGTTAAAAGAAGACTTCAGTAAGTTGACAACAAGCCAATATTATTGAAAATTAGCTAACATGCTAATGTTAGCTAAAATGCGAGTGGTAGCATGTTGACAAACACAAACATGTTGGTTAACAATAATTGAATCCATTCAGTATAATAAAAATATGCTTAAAGGGAAGTGTTAGCTAAAATTAGCTGAATTAGCTTAAATTTTGATACTAACTGATATACTAGTGATAGCTTAAATGCTAGTGGTAGCATGTTGGCAAACAGTATCATGTTCGTTACCATAAACTTAATCCTTTCAGTGTGTTAAAATATTCTAAATAATTAAATGATTATCTAAAATCCCATTGTTAGCTTGAATTAGCTAAATTGCTATGGTTAGCAAAAAAGCTATTTGTAGTATGTTGGCAACCATGAATACATTGGTTAACAATAACTTAACTCATTCAGTTTGTTCAAATCAACCCGAAAACCAAATAATAGCTAATGTTAGCTAAAATGCTAATGTTAGCTAAAATGCCACAGAGAGCATGTTGGCAAACACTAACATGTTCGTTACCATGAACTTAATCCTTTCATTATGTTAAAATCTTCCTAAAATACTAATATTAGTGAACATTAGCTAAAATGCTCATGTTAGCTTAAATGCTAGAGATAGCATGTTGGTAAACACCAACATGTTGGTTAACAGCAACTCAATCCATCCATTATGTTAATTTTAGCAGTTAAGTCAAAATTAGCTAAAATGTTATTGTTAGCTTAAATGAGCTACATTGCAATGGTTAGTAAAAAAGCTATTGGTAGCATGTTGGCAAACATGGACATATTGGTTAACAATAATTCAAACCATTCAGTATGTTACAATCAACCCAAAAACCAAATGATAGCTAAAATTAGCTAAAATGCTAATGTTAGCTTAAATGCTATTTGTAGCTTAAATGCCACAGATAGCATGTTGGCATACACTAACATGTTGGTTAACTGTATCTCAATCCATTCTGTATGTTAACTTTAGCTATTGAGTCAAAATTAGCTAAAATGCTAATGTTAGCTTAAATGCTAGTGTTAGTATAATGGATAACAATAGCAAGTTAGCTAACAATATCTTACTCCATTTATAATGCCTACAATCCCCTAAACATACAAGTCTGTGTAATTGCCCTTAAAAAGTAATCACTGTTTTCCAGGTGTTGGAACAGTAAAATGGCCGCTGTTGCCTGCCTAGTACCTATGAGACTGTATTGATCATCATATTTTACAGAGTAATCAAAAGTCCTGTTGAACGGATTTGTATTAAATCTACAAGTTGTTTGAGATATCTTACAATAACCCTGAAACGTCAGTTTTACAGTGGAGGCCATAATGTACAGTAATTCTCTTTTCAACCACAAGAAGGAGCTCCACCTAAAGGCATGAAAAGTCCTGCCATTTTTCGACCAATCACACGCAGGCTGTGACTGGGGGAGACAGTCTAAGTGCAGCACCTCACTTATGTCTCCTAATTCCTCAGCCTTTTTAACAGGTAACGCAGCTTCCTACCTACTCTTAATAACTTAAGAACCGTAACGCGTATCGAGGTCACCAATGTACCGTTTTTATCGGTACGGATAGGGGAACGCCCTCAAACCACTCAATATGTGGAAAATGTAATATTACAGCCGTAGAATGACGTCAAATATGTTGATAAATTTGATGGAAACATTAATCTGTCCTTCCTTGGTCCCGAACTACATCCTCTTATCTGGAACATATAAGGCCTATCGAAATTATTCTTTCACTGTGAGTATCATCAGGCTTTGATGAAGAACCATGGTTCGTTTCATGTGTGTACCTCAATCTGTCTAGGAGCAGTGATTTTGTAAAAATGAGCATGATTTTGGCATTTTTGAATCTGAGCCGTTTTAGCGAAGAGCAGATTTGTTACACTCGAACAAACAAAACTCATGGAGAAACAGTAACAGGTATCAAAAAAATTGTTGAATCATGATCGTCAGGAAGGTCTGAAGTTATATTGGCACAAGGCTCATGTTTCTACATTGCATTGTTTATGAGATATAATTTTACGAATATGAGTCAGAATCCAACTGTCCTCTGAATTTTTGCTTAGTCCCAATGCATTCCAATGGTCCCTCCTGGGTGCGCCCACTTTGCTTCGGGTCGATTTGCCAAAAAACTGTAACTGTCACATAAAGTTTGGTAACATTTCCTGAAGCAAAAAATGGAAACCTACGTTTTGATATAAAATATGTACAGAAAGAGTGAAATATGAGCGAATGAGCAGAATTTGTTCGTGGAAAATTGGGAAAGTGGAAAAGTGTAATTCTGCTAGAGTGGGCCACTCTAGCTTAGATGCCTAGCGACCATAGCAACACATGTATTTTCAGAAATCTGATCATTTCGGGACCAGAAACTTGAGGAAAGATTGTATGAAAACTGTACAAGTTAGGAAGAAGCCGAGACATACAGTAATAGCTGAATAGTATGTCTACATTTTAAGATTTGAATGGTGTTTCTAAGTGGAAGTATGTGGAAGTAGTTAGTTTTGCAAAACAGGCGAGATTTAGCGGAATTTTTGAGGTTTTCCATTCATTTCAATGGGAGCAAAAAAAGCATAAAAAGTTGAAAATTTTAAAAAGTATAAAGGTTATGAATACCAAAAGATATAGCCGGAAAGGGCAGAATAAGCAGAATAATAAAAAAGTTGAATGGTTAAAATAGCACAAAGTATGCAGAAGTAGATGAAGTTCAAAAAACGTACGGAAGCAACCAGAAGAAGGTAAGAGGATCTCAAGAGTCTGAATGCCTACAGCATTCACACTAATAAATGCAGGATACTATGAAATTAACTGCTAGTTGGAACAGGGTGCTGTGTTTACACAAGCACACTTAAAGTTTTAATTTAGAATTTCAGGTTCTGGAAAAATTTGGATAATCAATTTAAATGTAATTTGAGTATTATGTTTAAAATGTCAAAATGAAATTAACTGCAGGTTAGGTCAGGGTTCCTGTGTTTTGCACAAAGCACCCTGAGGTAAGTTGCAGCTTCTGAGCATCAGCGTTCAGAAAACTTTGATTAAAGTCCACTGTTTAAGCTGAATTAAACATCCAAAACCACACAATGCAGCATCAAAATCACCTGAAAATGATCAATGTAGCTTAATTGAGCTTCAAAGGCAAGAGAGGAAATTTATAATAGTTATCAACACCTGTCAGTTTCAAGGTTTGGAATAATAACTCCAAAATGTCACAATCTCTGTCACTTATATGTATACAGTACAATTATGTCCACTCAACGTCCCTCTCACGGGCTGCAGCAATTATGTTGTGCCACAGATAGGTAGGATTTGGCTATGAATAAATATGAATAATTGCCTAGGGCAATTATTTATAAGATTAACAATTTTATATAAAAATTACCAAGTTTGGGGGCACCACCTGGTGGATTCCAGGAATATATATAGCCAAATTGTTTATGATTACCTGCCTGATAAGGCTGAGATAATTAAACAATAGATGGAGGAATAAGTTCTTACGCTGTGGACATTAATTACTCCAAGTAATCCCAGACAACTTCTCTTTAAGCTAAGGGGAATTTATTAAGAAAATAGATCAACCTTACAGCACAAACATTCAGTCAATAATTCCCATCTATTCTAACGCATGCATGTAACTACTACAGATCTTAGAAAACAATAATATGTGAAAATTAAACTCAATTAACATGAAATGGATCAGGGAGAAACAGACAGCTCAGGCTTTGTTCAGGGAGAGAGGTGGCCCTCACTCCAGGGGGGTTCAAGTCACAGATAGCCTGGGAGACAAAGAGTAATAAAACTAGTTCTGTGCCAAGATGGAGAACTACACATGGGGTGTAAGGAGACAAAGGGCCATAAAACTTAGCTCTGGAGAACATGAAATGTAAGAAGACAAAGGAACAATGAGGCAGAGATGCTCACAGGTCTCTGAGCTAGAGTCCAAGTCAAGTCTCAAGTCTCTTTATTATATTAAGTATCCTGTTATAAGTGTTGCATCATCACCTACAGCGACCCATCCAACACTGCATAGCTATATATAAGGATTCAAAGAATGTAATATGTTATTATAACTCCTTTATCTATTAGCATACAGTATCAGCTTTGATATTAATATATAATTAGTTTTGCAACATGACCAAAACACCAAGAATGCTTTACTCTTAAGTTAATATCTGTATTTTAGCCTTGTAGCATGAACACACAGTACATAACAGAGTAGAAATTAAGAAAGAGGGTTGGGGATTCCTAAAGGGATATCCTAATTCCTAAAGGTTAATAAATTGAAAAAAAAGTTAATAATTGTTTACACAGACTGTATTACATTAATTTTAACACCCTATTTTTTTTTACCGCTAACGTGCGACTATAGTTAACTTTCTAAAGAAGGCGCAATCGCTTGTTTGCTAAGGGTCGGGAAATACAGTAACATCAACACACTGAAACTATTGTAATCAGAATATAAAATATTTGATAGCACTTTTTAATCTGTGATTGTGTTAAAAGTGTTCACAAGATACCAACCTTTCGCCAGCCGTCTTCTCTGCACCAAATAGGCCACGCCTCCACAGGTGATCCAGACAGACGTGGTGTGCATGGAGGGGAGGGGCTGTGTGTGTGTGTGTGAGTGTGAGAGAGAGAGAGAGCAAGAGAGACGTGTGAGTGACAGAGACGAAGAGAGAGCAGAGAATACGCTGCATGTTTTAAATAGCGTAAAAAAGGAAAAACGAAAGGCAAAATGTGATGGTCGGTGTTTATTTTTTTTTTGGTCGGTGTTGAATCTGTGGCAGTTGGAGTTTAATCTGTGGCGCACCAGCACAGATTCGTCTATGTGTGGGAAACACTGACGTGTGTGGCAGGAGTTTCTGCTAAGAACGTCTGCTGTAGTGATGTGTCGGTTGCGAACGAACCAGCTCTAAGAGCCGACTCGTTGAAGTGAACGACTGGAGCCGGCTCGTCATTGCAAGCTGTTTTTCTTTTTTTTTATTATTTCCCCCCCTCTTGTTTTGGTGAAAGCCACAGGTGATTGGTCAACATGTGTAACAGCAACTGTCCACACAGAGCAGTAGGGGCGGGGAACAGGGAGGGTCAGACACAGCAGTGAGCGAATGCACAAGGAGGGAGACAAGAGAGGGAAAGAGGAGGATAAAAGCGAGTGAGAAAGAGAGAGTGCGACGAACAAACGGTGAGAAAATGAGCGACAGCAGCAGGAAACGTAGCAAAATTTGGACCCATTTCAATGTTGTAAGCAGCTCAAAGGCAGAGTGTAACTTGAGCAAGGTGAAAATATTTTGGGGAACCCTTACAACCTTGTCCGCGTCAGGGAGAGTTACGAGTGGAAGACGTGATTTAGCACACCTAATGGCCATTGGGAGTACCTGGTCATGCTGTTCGGACTTTGCAACAGCCCGGCGGTCTTTCAACACTTCCTCAATGACAGGCTCCGCAACATGCTTGGACATTGGGATTTCGTCCACCTAGACGATTTCCTCATCTACTCCGGGTCAACGATCCGCCAATCCCTTTGTTGTGGAGGTGGATGCTTCTGAAGTTGGAGCCGAAACCATTTTATCCCAGTCCAGACCAGGGGTCTCATTTATAAAGCTTGCTTACGCACAAAACTGGGTGTGAAAACTACGTAAGCAACTTTCTACGCCAAGTTTAGGATTTATAGAAAGAAACGTGGCGGGAAAATGTGCGCAACTTTAAGCACCCTAACAATCTTGCTTACACACTTTTTGGACACTGACAGCGCAGCAGGAGAGATGGCAAAAATGTGAATTTAAGCCACAATTTCAAACTTGTAGAGCTTTGCGCACACAGACACACAACCAGCAGTCACTACCCCCCCCATAACGTCTCTGAACTGAGAATAAAAATGAGAATCTGAAAGAAAATATGTTGCACATAAGAATCATATCACAGTATGTTCATATGTATTTATGGCTTCAGATTATATAGACATTACACTTATTGGTGGATTAATTGTGTGAAGTACGAATACTGCAGCTTCCCCTGCATAATGATGCACAGCTCTTGCTCATTAAAGATCACGCCACTGGAAGAATTTGGAAGGGGGACCCGATGTAGATTCCTTAAAGCAGTCTTATTAGATCTATGTGCTGAACTGGACCCGGTGTTGGATCTACTGATCCACTGGAACCGTGCGCCCCGTCTCCCATTCTTCTTTTTATGTAAGGAACGCTGCTGCATCAAGGCTGCGTCACTAGCAGCTCTTCCGTTTGTTTGTGACCTCAAATCAATATTTTGCAAGGATGATGGGCTACTTTTTAAAAACCTAGACTGAAAACACACCTTTTCTGTCGGTCTTTAAATATCTAGTTTTATTTGGTTTAAGAAATGCTAGTCTTAGTGTTGCTACAAGAAGTAATTATATAGGCCTAATTGAAACTTTATTTTTTTATTGCTTGTGCTGCTTTTATTATTACATTTCTAAATCTTTTTACTCTCTTCTTGTTTTTCTTTTTGCAACTGTATTTTTGTCTTTTAATGTGAAGCACTTTGGTTGCCTTCGACTGAGTAAAGCCTGATTGAGTGATTGCTTGAAATAAAACTGTTTTCCGTGCCTCTACGAGCCTGCAGCTGTCTCTGTGGAATTACTTTCTCAGCCTCTCGGTTGCCTACGGTTACCTGTGAAACGCCCCATATTAGCTGGCTTAAGTCTATGCAGAATATTCACTAGACCAGTGATCCTCACTATTTTTTTCACAAGAGCCACATTGGCAGTACAAAATCAAAAGGCGAGCCACTTTTACGACAACATACTAAGTCATCTTTGCAAATGTGCATTTCTAAATATAAATTGGACATCCCACAAAAAAGAAATAACACAGCCTGTCATGGCCCACGTTTCACTTCCACTTCCTCCTCACTTGTGTCTCCATGCTATCATGCCTCATGCTGTGCACCTGTGCACCCGCCTGATTAGCTCGTTGACTTCACCTGCACTCACCACTACTTAAGATCTCCTCACTCTCAACTCCCCTGCCAGATTATCGAAAACCTTTGTGGCAAGTAGAAATCCAGACTTCCTCCAAGATCCATGTTTTTTGCCCTCCATGTGTATGACCTTGTTTTTGCCTCCTGGATTCAAGTGTTTTTCACCTTACCCCAGTCGGCTCCTTCCTGCCTCTCTGACTCCCGGAAACCGGACCGCCACTCGGCTCTTCAACTCTGATTCTAGCTCAGCCCCTTGGATGAATATAACGCCTTCTGCCTCTCCGTGTATGATCTTTGCTTGCTCCCCTCGACCTCGATTTCTAGCCTGCCCCATCCTAAATTCGATTCACTGCTGCTCAAGTCTGCAAGCTCTTCTGCTCACAGCACCGTCTGAAGAGGAGCACTTGGAAACCCCACAATCCCTCCACGTGACCGCTGGTCAGGATCTGCCACCCCGCTCCAACATCGCCCCATCAAGCAGCAGGTTGGTGGCACAGAAGTACCTTGCCGTTTTTTCCCTGTGGAGGATATATACTCCCCTCAACCGTTTCTCCGCAGGGAGCCTGCAGCTGTCCAGCTTCCTTCCAGGAAAAATCAGCAACAAATAAAACGTATTCATTCACCCATTCCTTTGTTGTGGCTGATTTTACGGGTCCTCTTGGTACCATTACACAGCCAATACATTTTCATTTTAGACCAGATTTACTTTAATAATGGGATGAGCGGAAGCTGGCATGCATGTCCTTGACTTTCTTCATGTTGTATTTGTAGTTTGTTGTTGCAATCACAGTGAGGCATTCAAGATGAGCATGGGTCAGTCGGTTTCTCTGTTTCCTCTTGATAGTGTTCATAGTTGAAAATGTTGACTCACAGGTGTATGTGCTCATGAAGAAAGACATCACTTTCTGTGCAAGTGGTTTCAAAGTGGGAAAGTCTTCTTCAGAAACCAAACTCCAGAAGTGGCAAACACCTGCTCTTAGTTCAACTTGGAGAATGTTATTTGTTTGCAGCTCAATTATTTCACTCTCCAGAGCAGCACGATTACCAGGGCAGAGCTGTGTGATGGTTGGCGTGAGGGAGGACACATTCACATGGAAGGGGTCTTCAATAAAATTGAAAATCTCCTTATGTGCAGTCGCATCACTGAATCTGGATTCAAACTCATCCTTCAGCTCCTCCAAAATTTTAACAAATCTGCTGTAGCTGAAGTGCTGCTGCAGAGATGGGTCACTTGTGGTTGTTGCTCTGAGTTTAGGGAAGTGGATGAGTTCTCCGTCAGGTATCCACAGAGCAGGTATTGTTTTGGAATGCTCTGACTGCCCTCAGCATGTCACTTGGAAGCTTGTCTCTCCCTTGGAGCTGCAAGTTGAGAGTGTTCAGGTGACAGGTAATGTCAGTCAGGAGGGTCAGCTGTATGATCCAGTTTGGGTCTTTCAGCTCTGGCTGGTGTTTCCCCTCGGTGTCCAAGAAACCGTTGATTTCAGGAAGGAGGCTCAGGAACCGCTCCAGCACCCTTCCACGGGACAACCATCTTACTTCGCTGTGCAACACTAAATCACTGTACTCCGTGTCATAGTCCTGGATTAACTCTCTGAACTGTCTGTGGTGTAGTGCTCTTGAAACAATGTAATTGACCACATGCATAACCCTTTGCATCACATTTTGGAATTCACTTTTTCTGAGCTGTGATACCAGTGCCTCCTGATGGATGATCCAGTGGAAGCTGATGAAATTGAGAATTTCATCTCTTTTTTTCATGAGGCCTACAAGACCCTTCTCTTTGCCTCGCATGCTTGGAGCACCATCAGTACACATACTTGCAAGTTTGGACCAGCTGAGATGATTTTCCTCAAAAAATACTAAAAGTGCATTCAGAATATCCTCACCTCTTGTTTGGCCGTGGAGTGGTAATAAGCACAACATTTCCTCTAAAGAGTTTTCTTTTGGGAACCTCACCCAAATGCACCGCTGAGCAACGTCTGTGACGTCTGTGCTTTCGTCCACTGCGATGCTGAAACAAGGTGCAGCACGCAGATCAGCCAACAACTGGTCACGTATGTCCTTTCCGATGTCTTCCATTCGCCTCATTATTGTTGAATCAGACAGCTGTAACCCTTTTATTTGTTTGATGATGGCGTCCTTGTTGTCAAAGTCTGCGAACAGTATTTCTGCTGAAGCCAAAAAACAGTCTTTTACTATTTCTGAGTCTGAGAAGGGTTTTTTAGCCCACGCCAAAATCCACGCTATTTCATAAAACACCTCTGCTAAACGCTCTGCAGTGGAGGTTGTCCAGTGGATAAGATTTTGCTGCTCACAAAGTGAAGCAGTGAGCTGTGCTACTTTCTTAGTTCACTGCCAGACGGGTAACTTTCATTGAATTGTGGATGCGCCGTTTTGAAATGGTGCTCCAAATTGCTTCGTTTGAAACCGACACGGGTTTGTTTGCATATTAAGCACAGAGGGTTCTTGCCATGCAGAACAAATAAGAATTCGTCTGTCCACTTGTCTTGAAATTTTCTGTGCTCATCTTGTATGCTTCGTATTTTTGGTTTCTTGCTGGGTAACATTACACCTGTTGTTTGTCTGCTCGTCCCCTCTCCAGTGTCTTTATGCTGATTTTCGTTCGCGGCTTCCTCAGACTCATTTTCTCCATCCACTCCACTATTCGTTACAACACTATGTCTGTCCGTCTGGTTTTTTAGCTCATTTCTGTCCCTTTTTTATTAAAAAGGGGTCCATTTTTTGTTTTACGCTAGCTAGCGGAACTTACGTCGCCTGCCTGCAAACGTGCGCCGTGGTTTGAAAAGTTTGAACAAATTTATTGGCTGTGTTACCACATAGGCTACAGTGTGTCGCATTCAGAAGTGGCCACTTCAGTTCGCGCTTTCCGTGATTCAGCTGCGTGAAATGTGTTACAACTTATCACCACGAGATGGTAGTTTAAGTCCGCTGTAGCATTGCCGGTAAACAGTGGAGCGGATTGCATTCAAAGGCAGGTGGCAGTGTGATAGACTACTGTGCTACCATGCGAGCCGCCAGTTATAGCTTGACAAGCCGCATGTGGCTCGCGAGCCGCGCAATGAGTAACTGTGCACTAGACACTTTGCATGGACCGTTTATGGGAGAAAGTGGGTGTGTAGGGGGCGGGATATGATCCAAAAACACCTGCACACATTTTTAGGGAGAGTGTGATTTATAAAACGCAAAGTGCGTGCAGCTGTGCGTACTGTAAGTTTGATAGATCGGAAACTTAATAGGCGTAAGTTAAAAAAAAAGTTGCTGAGCTTAAGAACGGTTTTAGTAATGATTCTACGCAAAGTTTTATAAATGAGACCCCAGATCAGAAGCTGCATCCCTGTTGCTTCTTCTCCAGGAAGTTCTCCCCTACCGAACAATGTTGTGGAGTCGGAGACCGGGAACTTCTGGCTGTCAAATGGGCACTCTAGGAGTGGGCGTCACCTCCTGATCGGGGCCACAGAGCCCTGCTTGGGGTAGACAGAAGGGCTAAACAACTGCCCTTTGCTGGGCCCTTTCTTTGAACTTCCACCTCTCCTACCAACCCGGAACCAAGAATGGAAAAGTGGATACCCTCTCTCGCCAGCTGTCCCCAACCACCCCCCTCCCTCAGCAGCCTGGTGCCATCATCAGGTCATGGCCACCCTTTCCTGGCCTCTGGAGGACTCTATTCGGACCACACTCCCTTCCAACCCAGTGCCCCCGGAGACCCCAGCAAATCGGCTCTATGTGCCTCTGGTTTGCTGTCAGGAGGCCCTGATCTGGGGTCACTCTTCTGCTATCGCCGGCCGTGCAGGCCCGGCAGACACTCTTCTTCCTACGGCTTGTGGTGGCGTTCAATGGCTCTGGATGTGGGGAAGTTCACCAACTCCTGTCTGACCTGCGCCCGATCCAAGTCTTCTTCTCAGAAACCCTTACTGGGGCAACCCGCAGCCTCTTGTCCAGTTTCCATCCCAAGACGAACGGACAGACGGAACAGGCCAACCAGCATATAGTAAGTATCTCTGGTGCTTTGCCACCTCCTCCCCCCCTCCTGGTTCCAGGCACTGCTCTGGGCTGAGCTCGCCATCAACCAGGTCTCCGACTACCGGTCTCTCCCCCTTCGAGACGTGCTTTGGGTACCAGTCTCCCATCTTTGCCCACCAAGACATTTAGGTTAACCTCCCCCAGGCTCAGCACTTTGCACATTGTATAAAAGGCGGGTTGAGTTCCATCTCGGCGCATCGTTGACCCAATCCTGGTCGCCGTCACCCAGATCGCCGTCGCCCACTAATTCACTTCCACCTCATTGGCCCTCACCTCAGTTAAAAGACAGCTTCACTCACTACATCACCGTTCTTGTGCTTTGTGTTGTACTGCTATTTTTATTTTACCCCTTAATCATGAAAAGCTCCTCTAATAACGTTCTTGTTGAAAGTGTGCTATACAAATAAAATTGCCTTGCCTTTTTACGATGCAAAACTTTTGAACATATTACATAATCCCTGTTTTACTGTTTAGGGAGCTTTGGACTGCTGCCATTTTGTTTTAGATTGTTTGTCATTTTAACTCTTTCCTTTGTGGTCTAAATGTTTCTCTTTTCAGGGACATTAGGGCTATCTAACTGTTGTTTTGTGGAGATTGCTTAAATCAGAGCTGTATTTCCCCAGTAGGCTACTGACATGCAATGCTGTGGATGGTGGAACCAAAGTTTATAATTTCATGTTAATTTGCTACTTTTACTTTTAAATTTTCAATGTTACATTATGTTTGTTTTGTTTTTTAATCACCAAATCATGTAAAGCACCTTGAATAACCCTGTTGTTGAAAGTGTGCTAAACAAATAAAATTGCCTTGCCTAATCTCCCCATCTTCACACACACCAACTTCAAATACTAGCAAGTCCTCCTTGACTTTACATTAGCATGCCTAGGAGTACCCCGGAACGACATTTTGCGGAATGTCTTTTTAAAACAACGACAAATGTTTTATTATTCTCCAGAGAATAAAACAACATACGGCATCTGGTAATGGAGTGTTCAACCAGGGTTTACTGTTTGTTTTCTTCTGTGGCCTCTCCTGGACCGGGCTATCATTGGGGAACAAAAAAATAGATTTAAATTGTCCAAATCCATTCCATTTTCTAAAGCAAGATAACTGGAACAGTAATGCTCATAAGAATTGTCTTGGTCTACCTTTCATGGGTTAAGTATGGTGGAGCTGCCACACCATGTTCGACAGAGATTAGGGTCAAGAGTATGATCTAGGTAGTAGCCTAGTGGTGACTGGGATGCCCAGAAAGCCTGCAAGGTCCAAGCGATAGCAACTTTGGGATCTACGAAGTCCAGTTTTTCTAAAAGATTTGCAGTCCATTGGCCCTCTGAACTTCCATGTTATTATGGCCATCTGATGAACCATTTGAATAGAGACCAAATGTACCCCGTTACACAGTAAAAATTGTGATTTTTTTCTTTCTCCGTATCTAATTAAATATTCTCCAGTCACATCAGTAGTATTCTTTAGCTAATTGATCTGTAATAATTTATTTTCCTTTTAAACATATCACACTATAACCATATGATATGTCTAATTTAACTGTGTGTATCCTGCAATTGATTTGCTCTAAAACCTGTAAAAATTATCCTTTTATTTGAAGTAAGTTTCCATCCAGTTCCATTCTTTATCTGCATCTGTGGGAATTTTGTTGATCTGTGCAATTACCCATAATTCTCTGTTAAAGCAGTTTAGTTTTAAACTGGTAATAAGGAAGCTTGATTGCTTCTGATTTATCCTGTTATGAGTCTCCCAAATTAATCCTACAAAGTCTATACTAAAATATCCAAAGGTGAAGCACTTTCATGATAGAGCTTGGCCTTAAAGTGTGCAGCATTGTAATTGCATTTTTTTTCACCATCAGGAGAAACATTAAACTTGATGCTACCTCCACGTTCCCCCTGTCACTGCAGTGTCCTCTCAAAGTAGAAATAATGACAGAATTTGAAAGCCCTTAGCTGTTTCAGCCCCATTGTTGGAGGCTGAATGTAGCAGGAGAACGAGTGAGATCCTCTTACAGAAATGTATTGATCTATGGAGTTCATAATCTGTGATAGCACAGAGGGAGGAGTCATGGCTCACTCAAGCTTCTGAGATTTTAATGAAGTCATTTATCTCTGATCTAAGACTCTCCATCAAGCCTTTAACCCAGTACAAACACACCCACACACGCACACCCACGCACACACACGGCCTGTTAAAGCCATCCTTATTAGGACACAGCATTGAATTTCAGTTATTATTGTCAACCCACAGTTCAATGTGTAAACCCTCAGTTTAACCTGTAGCTCAAAACCTGAAATCACAATCTATCTCATAAGCACTGACTATTGGTCCTAATTGGAAAAATTTGGTTCTTGGACACCATGACCTAATGGTGTGACAAAACCAGGGGGACATTCCTGAACACACAGACACTCATGTCCTCTTCCTCTAAATGATCAAATGAATCAGGACAGCTGCAGTTTTAGAAGTACACAGCCCCATGTGCTTTAATGTTCCCCTTAAATCTTTGTAGCATGTGGGGCCTGGCTGTGGAACAGTGGACTAGACCCATACCTTTACAGAAGTGCTGTAAGATTCATGGAATTTAAGTTCACGTGTTTTGTGGATCTAGAGAATGTTTGCGAACCTGTACCCTGAGGTGGTGCAGGAGGCCAAGAAGGATTTTTAAGGACTAGCCGCTCCACGATCACTGTTCACATCCTCAAAAGATGAGCTGGTTTCCAGTGCAGTTTGGGGACTGTTCTGTAACCCACAGTAAAATCTGTTTTATTAAATTTTAGTAAATTCTTACACTTTTCTAGTCATTGAACACGTCAAGAATATGTGCCTAAAGGCCGGTTCACACTGCATTTATTGGCCGTCTCAAAGGACTGCTTCATGTGAGCTACACTGTGCAAGCTCCAATGAGCTCTAGAGGTGTGTTACACTGAACAGCCCAAGATTTCAGTGGATCAAACTGCACAACGTGCTGCTCTAGCAGGATGTGCCAAAAGCCACATCTTGAGCAGACCGGCATTGTAGAATTTGTAACACTGGTTGAAGACTGCCGAGGGCTAGTTTTGGTCATGCGAGAACCAAATAAGCTGTCAGGGAGCATGTCACACTGCACAGCCACAGAGCTGGGAATCACATGCGCAACGTTTTTCGTCATGACAAACGAAAAGGTCTAGGACTGCCAAAATTCCACAGAGTGATCCCAGATTAAGCCAGTGACTTGAATCACATGGTTATGCTGAGCCAATCAAGTTGTGGAGGTTGTCATCAAATGGTGCATTCCATTTGTAATCGGAATTTTTAAATTCTGACTTCAGATTGGGAAAAATCAACTAGAATGCCCCCGAAGTCAGACTTCCTACTCAAAAAGTCAGAGATTCTTTTTTTTGACTCCGACTATGACTTTTAATATGGCTGCTCATTGCATCATCAACAGTGGGTTGTGATGGAAATATTTATTTTACAAGACACACTTGTAAGAGTGTGTCTAAACTCAATGTTTACTGTAGAGCCTGCAACTCTAAACTTAACAAAAAAAGCAGCGTTTGCATATGGAAGGTACGGCTTTAAACCATGTTTATAAGAGGTACTACCAAAGATGGCTACCTGTCATAGTTCTTAGGTGTTTGAGTTTCTTTGTTCTTTTCCTTATTTAGTTCTATTATCATCTTAGGTTATTCCTTGTCTTTATTAGTTATTTCTGGCACTTTCTTGTTTCTGTATTTCTCCTTGCTCTTAGATGTTTTTCACCCTTTTGCTTCTGTGTCCACCTTATTTGTATTTCTCTTTAGATAGTTTCCTTATTTATTTCTCCATTTTGTTCTCCAGTGTTTCCTTAAGATTCCTCCCTAGACATATTATCTTCACTTTATAGTTTCTTTAGAGTTTTCTGTCTCCCTAGCCATTCTACCTCCTGTCCCAGCTGTTGATTATTTCCACCTGCTCTCTCCCTCTCACCTGCATCTGCTTTCACTAATTGGTCATTGGTCTTCTCTGTCACTTCCTCATTCCCTCCACAGTATATATTCAGCTCTCCTTCAGTCACTACTCGCTGGTTTGTCGTCATTCTGCCCTCATCATTCTTCCCTGTCTGTTTCCTGGCTCCCTTTGAAGTGTTTGTAAGTTTATTTGGGATTTTCTTGTTGATTAAATTCTATTTTCTTTATTTTGCTGCTTTTGGGTCCTCACTCCTTAAAAACCATGACACTACCGGGATCTCGCCATATTGGAAACTCGACTACGTTAACTGGAACGCTGTTTACTCAGGCATGATATCAAACCCGGCACTGAGTTCTGACTTCTGAGGTAAATGGCTCACACCAAAAGCCTGCCCCGGCCTTCTCCCTGGAGATGGATGGGAATAAGTCAGGTGACAGAGCTGTTGCTGGTTAGTATCTCCAAACAATAGCTTTTCCTGTTTTCTTAATGCATTTTTTAACACTTTCTATAACATTACATGACTTAGATGCTAACTACTGTGAGTCATTGCCATGTACTGTATGTCGTCATATACCACACAGAATTGAATTGGTGAGCTTTAAACTGTTAAGAATTGTTTGTGATGATAGCAGCTAGTGTGCTAACGCCTAATGCTCTAGTGGCTTTTTTTTGTTAGCTTAACTGCCGTTTCAAACACTTGATCAAAATCATTTTGTTATATAAAATCCCACTTAAACTTGAAGTAAACTTTAGCAAGGTTTAATTGCTATGTTTGTGGGATAGGACTTGTATTCAACCTATGTAGTATTTATATAGCAGATAAATGGTTTGGATAAAGCTTTACTGATTATTGAAGGCCTGGCACAGCAATGCAGGGGAAAGCAGTTCATTGCAAGCGATGCAATGCATGGCAGGCACCTAATACTCTACACCTCGAAACTGGAATCTTTATGGTTCAGCACTTAAAGGGGCTATATGCAACTTTTCCCCCAAAATAAACATAACGATAGCCTTTTTATTTGACCATTTATGACTCAAACATCTCCTGATGAGCATACTGACACCTTGTCACAGTGGGTGCACTTAAAAGCCTGTATCCAATTTTTCCTATTTTCTGTTGGGTCGGATTTTCCCGCGCTGTCTGTGGATGTGATGTCAAGCACGTTCATGTTAAATGTTTCAGATCACTCTGCCACCAACGCTAGTCAGCAATTAGCCTACACTCGCAAGCAGTTCAGTGGATTGTACGAATACACAGGAGAGACCAAGGACAACTTTGACACCAACAGTAACTCCACATAAGACTAAGAAAGTTAAACCCCTGACAAGTGCCTGAAAAAGATAGAAGATTGAGAGCGACCGGCGTACGAGCGCGCGCTGCAAGAGCGAGCAGAAAGGAAGAGCAGTTCCGTTTTTAGGCCGCAGGTGTCAGTCACGAGTTTAAATTTCAGAAATTGCATATAGCCCCTTTAATGCGGCCCAAACCGTAGGGTGCTCCCCCACAATATATATTTCTAAATCTTTGGCTTGATCTCGAGATGAGGGCTATTACTTTTATTGGGAATTGGAGTTACCATGGTGACGTAATTAGGCAAAAACCATGGCAAAAAATCATGGCTTTGGTTGGAGCTCCATCTTGTAGTAGAAAAAGAAATACAATACATCATAGCCTCTACTGTAAAACTGACGTTTCAGGGCCAGTGTAAGATATCTCAAACAACTTAATCACACCCTTTAGAAAAGTATTTTCACCCCTTAGAAAAGTATTCACCCTCACCCCCACCCCTCTCATCTCCACACTCAATCACACTGATTGAGTAAATGTTATTTAATCAGGAGGAATAGATTATCTGAATTAATTTTCCGATGATCTTTTCCGAAATCATTAACAGAAACATTAGTAATCAGCAAATTTTATTTCCAACAGTTGAGAGAATAACTAATCCTCCTGTGACAGTAGCCCCTCAACTAAACTCCACCAGGGTCTGCAATGAAGATTTTTAAAATTAGAGGATCGATCTCTACAAAACACAGTACCAATGTCATTCACTTAACACCAATGTAGAGAAAATGTCTGATTTCAATAACCAATTAAGCTCCTCCTCTTGTTGCCTCAATGTCTTACCCACAGTTTTTCTAAAGAAAGTTTTCCAAGTCATTAAGTCTGAATTGATTAAAATAGTTAACTCATCCCTACTGTCAGGTATTTTCCCCCAGGTTTCCAAAAACAGCAGTTATTAAACCCCTATTAAAGAAGAGCAACTTGGAAAACACGTTAATGCAGAGCTACAGGCTAATTTCTAATCTTTCATCCATCAGTAAGATTATTGAAAAAGCTGTTTCACCAGTTAAATAGCTTCATAACAATGACCAACTGCTTTGATGTTTTTCAGTCTGGTTTCCTTGCTCACTGAGACTGCCCTCATCAAAGTTTTCAATGACATCCGCATAAATACAGACTGTGGTAGAACCACAGTGCTGGTTCTGTTGGTTCTCAGTGCAGCATTTGAAACTATTGATCATGATATACTATTAGAACGACTGGAGAGCTGGGTCGGACTCTCTGGTACAGTACTTGGCTGGTTTGAGTCTTAAGAACAGGAACTTATTTGTGTCAATTGGCAACATTTCATCAGAACGAACAGAAATCACATGTGGGGTCCCTCCATTTTAGGAACCCTCCTATTTAATATCTACATGCTCCCACTAGGCCAGATTATAACAACCAGCAAGACTAGCTACCATAATTATGCAGATGATACTCTGCTCTACATTACGAATTCACCAGGTGGCTTTGAACCTATCCAACCCCTAAATAAATGCATTGAGCAAATCAATAGCTGGATATGCCATAACTTTCACTAGCTGATCAGAAAAAAACCCGGAAGTAATTACTTTTGGACCTAAACAGGACCTCAAGAGTCAGCACACAGCTTCAGTTAATACAGCTAGAAACTACTGATCAGGCCTGAAATCTAGGTGTAGTTATGGACTCAGACCTGAACCTCCAGGGTCACATAAAGAAAATAACAAGGTTAGACTTCTATAACCTGAAGAACATTTCTAGGATTAAAGGACTGATGTTGCAAGAGGACCTAGAAAAACTCATCCATGCGTTTATCTTTAGTCAGATTGATTACTGCAACAGTGTCCTTCCAGGTCTGGCTAAAATTTCAATTAGACAGCTGCAGCTGATCCTGAACGCTGCTGCTCATGTCTTCACTAAAACCAGGAAAGTAGAGCACATCACCCCAGTCAGTATGTCCTTACACTGCCTCCCTGTAGCTCAGAGAATAACCTACTAAACATCCTTAGACTCAGAATCAAACATGGAGAAGCAGCTTTCAGTTTCTATGCTCCCCTTATCTGGAACAGACTTCCTGGTGACTGCAGAGCTGCTGAAACACTGAACGGCTTTAAATCAAAACTAATCTGCTTAGAATTGCCTTTGAATAAACAATGTCATATGAATCATATGTGTTCATGCTTTATTGTTTTATTGCTATATTTCATGCTTTATTGTGTATCATGTATTGTGTGTATTTCATGCCACATTCCTGCTTTCAATTTCCAATGTTCTATGTTTTTCTTTATCACTAAATCATGTAAAGCACCTTGAATTACCCTGTTGTTGAAAGTATGCCTTGCCTTGACTCTGAATTGTTGTTGCTTGTCCTCAGCTAAAAACAGACAACTGAATCTTCTTGGTGCACTTTAAACAGTTTTGCATATCATTGCTGCACCAATATTAACTCTAAGTATTTTCTTTCATTTTTTGTTTATTAAATTATTTTTTATTTCAATACATGGTACCTGCACAAAAAGTTATGTTGTGTGTTTCTTGATTATTGATCACCAGCTCCAGCAATCATTCTTGAATTTTCTGATTTAGTAAAATCATATTAGCCCAATTCCCAACCTAGCAACTAATTCATTTGAATTCATTAGTGCTTCAAGTGTTACAAATCCATCCCCAGTCCTGATGTTCATAGTCTGGGTCTTAAGGTATAGTCATGATGTCTGGTTTGGTTTAGAGAACTTGGGGTCTTATCTCATGCGATTTATGTATGATGTTGTTTTGGGGGCATCCTCTTGCAATGATCTTCAGCCTGCACAGTAGTAGTTCACAGACAAGTGTGATGTCATGGTTTTCAACTAGAAAAAGGTGGATTGCTCCCTCCAGCTCAGAGTCTCAGTCTTTGCCTCTAACTATGGAGCTTGAATGTCTTTTTGTCTTGATCACAAGTAATGTTAGGCTGAAGCAGGAGATGGATGGAAGGATTTGGGGCTCCTCTGCTGTAATGCAGGTTTTGTTCCAGTCTACTATAATGAAAAAAGAGCTTACTCTCCCAAAAATAGGGTGATGAGCGCCATCATCTAGAGAGGTCACATAAGAACCACTGCTCCTCCGCATCAAAAGGAGTTAATCGAGGTGGTTAAGGCACTTAATCAAAACGTCTCCTGAAAGATTCCCTATGGAGGGTCTCTGGGCTAACCCCACTGAAAGGAGATCCTGGAGTAGACCCAGAACTCTGTGGACAGAATAAATGAGAGTTCTGTGACTGTGTTAAAAGCTAGCTTGTTTTGCAAATTCGGTATAGCAGCTTTAACCTCAGGACCTGATTTTGTATAAGCATAAGACAATGAATGAATATTAAATGTACCTCTTACATGCCATTTTATATTATTCAAATCTTTATACGACAAATTAAAATCCCAATATGACTTTTGTAAGACACTCTTTAAAATCGATAATATTTACATATAGATACCAGGACTTCATATGTATTCAACTCATTAAAATCGTCTGGCATGTGCATCAAAGAGAGCCACCACAAAAGGAGGTTTTTCTTCCAAGTTAAAAGTTCGTATGCATAAAGAAAGAACTACAGAAAGGTTAAAGGGGATAAAAAGCATTTATTTATTTATCTGAGTAAGGCATCTTTTACCATTTATTTTATTACAAACATTGTGCTCTATCTTGAACCCCAGGCACTCCCAGTCCGCAAAGCTTCTGAATGATAAAAAAGGGATGACTTTGGTAAATCTCACCCACAAATCTTGTATACCTCTGGCTCCCACAGTGTGCTGCAGATCATGAATAATTCAAAGTGTTTCTCAGCTTCCCATCTTGTTCGCACATGACCTATAGCCAAAATGGTTATGCAGATTTAGAGAAATATATAAATAATCAGATGTTATAAATGGTGACCTGAAGCACTGGAGATTAGTGTGCATTTATCAGTCAGTGGGGAACACAATGAAGGCTTTATATCCTCCTGTTAGTTTTTTTCATTATTTGGCAAAAGTGATTGGTCTGAATTAACAGGCTAATGTGGTAGCTGTTGTTTGCATAGACCATTAAAATGTAATTATTTTCAGCTTTGCAAATGGGGGATGGCAGCAGAGCCTTTAGTTCATGGATTATCTTCCCTGCTAAAGTAAAACATCAGATGCACCCAGTAGTTTATAGTGGCTCCTTATAGGCAACTTCAGGAGGAGTGAAGGCTACAAGTCAAAGACTCGATGCAATCTGCTGGGATTCCTTACATAGAAAACTTTTTAACTGATTGGAATGTTTGAATGATTGTACTGAAAGGACTTTTCTTGTAAAGTGCCTTGAGATGACATCTGTTATGAATTTGCAATATATAAATAAACTGGATTGAATTGAATTCTATATTTAAAGCTGCAGTCAGGAGTTTACAGTCACGCATCATGGGGTTCTAATTAATAATTTACCAATCTTTAATGACAAAAACCTGCGAGATGTCTTGTTCATAGAATAACCAACACACACACACTGCAGCTACTACAGATTAACAGTCCTTGTCCGATTTAATCATAAAACATAAACACAAATGTTTTAACTTTGTCAGTATGTATTTCTATTACAAAAAGCTTTGATGACCGCTTTATTCTCCATCTTTGTCTCCATGGATATGTTCTAAATGGAGGTCTGCACTAATTAAATATTTACCTGGTTGATTTGATCAAACTATTTAAACAACTCTGAAAATAAAAAGGCAGATATTCAGCAGGAGAGGTTGAGCTTTAAATATGGAACTCCTGTTGCATGATTGACAAACTAAATGGGGTTTGTCTCTGACTGATGACTTTAGGCATATGTTAGGCATCAACTGTTTTTCTTCCTGATAAAACATCCATCCATTATCTATACCATCCATCCTCTGAAGGGTTGTTGGGGCATTCATATCTCCAGCATTCAGTGGGTGAAACCCTGGACAGGTAGCCAGTCCATCACAGGGCAACACAGACACACAGGACAAACAATCACACACACACACACACACCTACACGCTTACCTTACCAACAGGGGACTATCGGTTAATCCTGCCAAGAGGGGACTTTTGTTTCTGGACAAACACGTGAGTTCAACAAAACAAAAATACTAAATAAAAATCACTTTTAAGGTCTTTTGACAGAATATTACTGAAAATTTTACTTTTATTAATTAAAAAAAAAAAATCCAAGAGGGGACCGAGCGACATCTACCTATCCAAGAGGGGACCTCCACATGCAGCAATGGACCTGTCTGTAACTATTCTTCCACGTAATGAGAGTTGGTTTACTACAATGACTTTCTTGGTCTCTTTCATATTTGATTATTTATCTTTATGTTATACTTAATGTATATGTTCCAATATGACAGAAAACACCATCTGATGAGGGATACACAGATAAACTGCACCACCCTAGTGGCCGATAAAAGAAAAGTAGCCCGTTTTGCCCGTAACAAAATCCTGTTATTTACCCCTAAGCCCCTCCCTGGGCTGCCACCTTATCGTGGTGGAGGGGTTTGAGTGTCCCAATGATCCTAGGAGTTATGTTGTCGGGGGCTTTTGCTCCTGGTAGGGTCACCCATGGCAATTTGGTTCTAGGTGAGGGATCAGACAAAGTGCAGCCCAAAAGACCCCTATGATGAAAACGACAGATGGACTCAGTGTTCCCTCGCCCGGACGCGGGTCACCGGGGCCCCCCTCTGGAGCCAGGCCTGGAGGTGGGGCACGTTGGCGAGCGCCTGGTGGCCGGGCCTTTACCCATGGGGCCCGGTCGGGCTTAGCCCGAAGAGGTAACATGGGGCCCCCTTCCCATGAGCTCACCACCTGTGGGAGGGGCCATAGGGGTCGGGTGCTGTGCAGGATGGGCGGCGGCTAAAGGCGGGGACCTTGGCGGTCCGATCCTCGGCTGCAGAAGCTGGCTCTCGGGACGTGGAACGTCACCTCTCTGGTGGGTAAGGAGCCGGAGGTGGTGTGCGAGGTTGAGAGGTTCCGACTGGACATCGTCGGACTCACCTCGGTGCACGGCTCTGGCTCTGGAACCCGTCTCCTCGAGAGGGGTTGGACTCTCTTCCACTCTGGGGTTGCCCCCGCTGAGAGGTGCCGAGCTGGGGTGGGCATACTTGTTGCCCCCCATCTCGGCGCCTGTACGTTGGGGTTTACCCCGGTGAACGAGAGGGTAGCCTCCCTCCGCCTTCGGGTGGGGGGACGGGTCCTGACTGTTGTTTGTGCTTGCGCGCCAAACAGCAGATTAGATTACCCACCCTTCTTGGAGTCTTTGGAGGGGGTGCTGGAGAGTGCTCTTCTTGGGGACTCCCTTGTTCTGCTGGGGGACTTCAACGCTCACGTGGGCAATGACAGTGAGACCTGGAGGGGTGTGGTTGGGCGGAATGGCCCCCCCGATCTAAACCCGAGTGGTGTCTTGTTATTGGACTTCTGTGCTCGTCATGGATTGTCCATAACGAACACCTTGTTCAAGCATAAAGGAGTCCATATGTGCACTTGGCACCAGGACACCTTAGGCCGCAGCTCAATGATCGACTTGGTTGTCGTCTCATCTGATCTGCGGCCGCATGTTTTGGACACTCGGGTGAAGAGAGGGGCAGAGCTGTCCACTGACCACTACCTGGTGGTGAGTCGGCTCCGATGGTGGGGGAGGACGCCGGACAGACCTGGAAGGCCCAAACGTGTTGTGAGGGTCTGCTGGGAACGTCTGGCAGAGTCTCCTGTCAGAAGGAGCTTTAACTCACACCTCCGGCAGAACTTTGAACACGTCCCGGGGGAGGCGGGGGACATCGAGTCCGAGTGGACCATGTTCCGCGCCTCCATTGCCGAGGCGGCTGACCGAAGCTGTGGCCGCAAGGTGGTCGGTGCCTGTCGCGGCGGCAACCCCCGAACCCGCTGGTGGACACCGGCGGTAAGGGATGCTGTCAGGCTGAAGAAGGAGTCCTACCGGGTCTTTTTGGCTTGTGGGAACCCTGTAGCAGTTGATAGGTACCGACAGGCCAAGCGGGATGCGGCTCGGATGGTTGCTGAGGCAAAAACTCGGGCGTGGGAGGAGTTTGGAGAGACCATGGAAAACGACTTCCGTACGGCTTCGAAGCGATTCTGGTCCACCATCCGGCGTCTCAGGGGGGGAAAGCGGTCTGCCACCAACACTGTTTACAGTGGGGATGGTGTGCTGCTGACCTCGACGCGGGACGTTTTGGGTCGGTGGATGGAATACTTCGAAGACCTCCTCAATCCCACCAGCACGCCTTCCAATCTGGAAGCAGGGTTTGGGGACTTGGGGTCGGGCTCTCCAATCTCTGGTGTTGAGGTCACCGAGGTCGTTAAAAAGCTCCTCGGTGGCAAGGTTCCGGGGGTGGATGAGATTCGACCGGAGTTCCTCAAGGCTCTGGATGTTGTGGGGCTGTGTTGGTTAACGCGGCTCTGCAATATTGCGTGGACATCGGGGGCAGTTCCCTTGGATTGGCAGACCGGGGTGGTGGTCCCCCTGTTTAAAAAGGGGGACCGCAGGGTGTGTTCCAACTACAGGGGGATCACACTTCTGAGCCTCCCTGGTAAGGTCTATTCAGGGGTTCTGGAGAGGAGGGTCCGACGGATAGTCGAACCTCGGATCCAGGAGGAACAATGCGGTTTTCGTCCTGGCTGTGGAACACTGGACCAGCTCTACACCCTCAGCAGGGTCCTGGAGGGTGCGTGGGAGTTCGTCCAACCGGTCTACATGTGTTTTGTGGACTTGGAGAAGGGGTTCGACCGTGTCCCTCGGGGGGCCCTGTGGGGGGTGCTCCGGGAGTATGGGGTACCGGGCCCCTTGATACGGGCTGTTAGGTCCCTGTACGACCGGTGCCAGAGTTTGGTTCACATTGCCGGCAGTAAGTCGGGCTTGTTTCCAGTGAGAGTTGGACTCCGCCAAGGTTGCCCTTTGTCACCGATCCTGTTCCTAACTTTTATGGACAGGATCTCTAGGCGCAGCCAAGGCGTTGAGGGGATCCGTTTTGGTGGCCTCAGGATCGGGTCTCTGCTTTTTGCAGATGATGTGGTCCTGTTGGCTTCATCGGAGCGTGATCTACAGCTTTCGCTGGAGCTGTTCGCAGCCGAGTGTGAAGCGGCTGGGATGAGAATCAGCACCTCCAAATCCGAGGCCATGGTCTTGAGCCGGAAAAGGGTGGGGTGCCTCCTCCGGGTCGGGGATGGGGTCCTTCCCCAAGTGGAGGAGTTTAAGTATCTGGGGGTCTTGTTCACGAGTGAGGGAAAAATGGAGCGGGAGATCGATAGACGGATTGGTGGGGCATCTGCAGTTATGCGGGCGCTCCACCGGTCTGTCGTGGTGAAGAGAGAGCTGAGCCAAAAGGCGAAGCTCTCGATTTACCGGTCGATCTACGTTCCTACCCTCATCTATGGTCACGAACTCTGGGTGGTGACCGAAAGAACGAGATCACGGATACAAGCTGCTGAAATGAGTTTCCTCCGCAGAGTGTCTGG